>OY992871.1:2400000-3600000 GCA_963921415.1 Pyrausta despicata | reverse complement strand
ATAAACGTACATTCTCTAACAGCTGTCCCTATCTTATATAATAAATGATACAGTAATTTGTATATAATTACGTACTCGTAAAATACATATTTTACAATCGGCCGTATACAGGCCGCCAAGTCGTTGAAATTCATGCCTTTGTCATTTTACATTGTGGGATGTAGATTATACGTAAATTGTTATGAAATGCTTAAAAACCGACAAAAAGCGAGTCGAATGCGCTTGTAAGGGGTTCCGTAAGTTTGAAACGGGTCCCTTTTTTAAATAGAGAACCCTATAAATATTTACATGTATTGAACAATGTTTCTCAAGAGTCTAAATATCCAAGTGCCTTTGTATTTGTTATAATAATAATAAAAAGTTGAAAATCATAAGACTAGAAGAACATTCCTGCTAATAAAAGATCTTAATTTCGGCATTCCACATGATTTTGCTATTGTATTGTATTTTATATTCATACTCGTATCATATTTGGTACGTAAATCGTGTATTTTTTTCTTAGTATCTATATTTTTTTTTTACGTATCGCTACTGAAAAACGGTTTAAGTCTGATTTTGTAATAGACAAAACGGCTTAATAAGGTTTAATTTAGCATTCACTCTTCAAATTAGCGATTTGTCACAAAGTAAGTGAGAATGTGAGAATTGGGACCAATAATTAAAAAAAAAATAATTATAGAATAAATTGATATTAAAAACAATCTAATGCACCTACTTTATCAATGCAAATAATTTAACTTTGGTGCTATGTGTAGGAAATAGCAAGTGTTTTCGATTTTTCGAATAGACAGCTAGAAATAATAATTTATTCTTTAATTATTAAATATTTTGCTGCATGTGTCGATTTTCTTTTTAAAATCAATTTGATTATACATTTTACAACTGTTATTTTACGAAATGACTCGTTATTACAGAAAAAGTATTAGTAAAAGAGCAATAATATTAATATCGGCGTGACAATAAGAAATTGTGTTTAATCTAGTTTTAGTGTAAGCATCATTATTTTGTATTTAATCTATTTAACGGCTGATTTCAGTTCGGCTGAACACAAAAGATAATAATCTTAATAAAAGTGGCAATGATAATAATAAAAAGCCAGTGGTTTTAAATATTTTAGCTTGTTTTAGTCGAATCGCGATTTCAGCCGAGATTGTATCAAGCATAATATAAGTTATAACATCTTTTTTCGCTTTTAAGTAAAGTAAACGTCGGCCATTTTTTGACATTATAATGTTTTTATTGCTATTGATAAGTTGCTTACGCTGCATCGTCGGGGGATTGTTAAAAACTTTGTTTTTATTACAATTAGGAGCCGTTTTATCATCTAATAAATAAAAATGAATCGCAAAATGACGTTAACTCAAGAACGCCTGGATCAATTTGGCCAATTCTTTTTTTTATGATATTCCTTAAAGTACGGTTCTAGCGAAGGAAAATATTTAAAAAAATTACAACGGGCAGGACGCCGTCGGCGGGGTCCGCTAGTTACTATTATTTATAATAACATTAATGATTCAAATTCAAGTTTTCCTATACATCTAAGTTCTTAACTAGCTACTTAACTTAGTGAAAGTATTTCCTGACATAATATATTTTTGAACTTAATTTCATTATTTTATCTTATTTTTTTCTTTTATCCTGCTAAATATACTTCAATCGCAGTTATAGTATTTTTATTTATTTATTAAGTGATAAAACGGTAATCCTCAGTTGAATCATCAAGTAATCCCTTCAAAGTACAACCATCCACCTGCCTTACATACTGTAGTCGTTGATTTTTTCAAGTTTATTGCTTTGTTATCGCTGTTTTGACCCCGGCGATGCAGTTTTCAAGTCAGTAAGTGTTTTTTTTGGTATTTTTAAATGTACTTTTCATAATAAATTACAAAAATTACATATTCTTTCGTGTACCAGTCTTTTTTAATATTTTCTTTGTTTTTTGGAACAATTTTTTCAAGTGAACCAGTATCTGTGTCACATATTGCCATTTAATTTCTTTTTTTTGTGTTTAAAAATATCAAAATAACAACTTTCTTCTTTTAAGTCTTAAACCTGTGCATATTTCCTTTTACGTAAAATGTATTGGGTCTGTGTCCCAGAAATCATGTTAATGTAGTATGTACTGCTTCTCAATTATTATTACTGAATATATTTTTGTGTAATTATCTTTGAGTTTTAATTAATCAATCAATTTTCCTTTTCCCAACTTATAAAACGCATTTTCAAGTCAAGTCACAGCTAAACAGAGTACGAAAAAATAAAATATGACTAAGGGATTTTGATTCTTGTGAATTTGTTACATTCTAAAGCTTTTATTTAACTTCGCTTGTGTAACATGAGTCAAGTAATGCAAGTAACCTTGAATCCGTTTCTCCGAAATTCTTTACCGAGGTATTCGACTCTTGGTTCGAATAAAACCTGTCATAAATGTGGAGTCTGTATGTATTAAGAAAATTACGTCTGAAATATCAAGACTAGTATCAAATAAAATAAAATAAAATAAAATAAATTATTTCGTTAACTCACTAAATCGTAACAATCTGGAGGCTGGGATCTACCCAGTAAGTACTCGCGGTACACAGTATAAGCAAACTTACAAAAACAACATAAATATACAGTATTTTGTGTGTGTGTGTGTGTGTGTGTGTGTGTGTGTGGTATAAGTTAGTTATAGTAGTTAGGTAAAGTGAAATAGTGTGATAGTGTGGCCCTACGATTAAAGTCTTGGGATTGGTAATGATATATTTTAAAACCACCACTCAATAATATTACAGTTCAACTCTAGACAGCAGGTCCTCAGTTTTGTAGTATCCGAGGATTTTAAGTTCCGTTATAACCTTTTTCTTACATTCGTATGAAATTAACTTATAGATATTAAGTAACTCGTATAGTTTAATATATAGATGGGCTGCTTGTACAAAAAAATGTCGTTTAGCAAATGTTGTTTTGCAGGTGGGAATATTTGCCACATTTCCCTGTCTCCTACCTTTTATCAATCTAGGTTCAAAAGGCAACTTACTATGTACTTTTAATACCGAGGTCAGAATGTAATGTTTTCTGATCGAGAGGACATCAAAGACTTTATACATGATGAGTTGAATGATAGATTTCTATATACCTATACGGTTTGAATAAAATTGCCTTAAGTAGACACCTTTGAGCCCTTTCTACTTCCAACATTTTTGTTAAATCAAATACAATGCTACTCGTACGTACCTACTTGACAGCGAAGCAGTGTTGCCATGAAAAAAAAATTGGTTGCCTGTAAAGTCGGTATACGGGCGAAAGTTTTACGTGACAACGACTTTGAGTGGTAAAATAATTTTAATGTGAATATTCATTCGTATAACATGAACCGGTGTGTATGCCTATCTCTCTCACTCTCTCTCTCTCGCTCTGTCTCTCTCGCTCTTAAGCGGGTTAACTGTGCTCGAGGGGAAGGGACGCGTGCCTTTCACTTTTTATGTCTGTCTCACTCGCTCTTAGGCGGGCTAACCATGCCCGAGTCGAAGGGACGCGTCGTGCCTCTCACTCGCTCTCATTGTGAGCGCGGAACGTGAGCGGAGCGTAACGCAGTTTCTTGAAGTGTCACCCGGCAAACCAATTTATAAGACGTTGTCACGTCAAAAAACATTAATTCCGCGTCTCTTTTTTGCCAAGCTGTATACAATTAATTAAGTAATTGAGTATGCTATATTGTTAAAACAACAAAAATACATAGTTTATTCAATACTTAAAAGTAGATAAATAAATATAAATAAAATTAATATCTACCTATTACACCTTATCTACATCTTACCATACCACATGACATACGCCTTGACAGAAATCAGTTTATAAAGAACCATGGCAGTTTGCGTCCCCACCCACCAATAGATCTACCATTAAAAAAATTGGTTGCCTGTAAAGTCGGTATACGGGCGAAAGTTTTACGTGACAACGACTTTGAGTGGTAAAATAATTTTAATGTGAATATTCATTCGTATAACATGAACCGGTGTGTATGCCTATCTCTCTCACTCTCTCTCTCTCGCTCTGTCTCTCTCGCTCTTAGGCGGGTTAACTGTGCTCGAGTGGAAGGGACGCGTGCCTTTCACTTTTTATGTCTGTCTCACTCGCTCTTAGGCGGGCTAACCATGCCCGAGTCGAAGGGACGCGTCGTGCCTCTCACTCGCTCTCATTGTGAGCGCGGAACGTGAGCGGAGCGTAACGCAGTTTCTTGAAGTGTCACCCGGCAAACCAATTTATAAGACGTTGTCACGTCAATAAAAGAAATTGTATTTAAATGGAAGATCTCAGAAAAACAATTTATAGTACGGCGACATCGAGCAAATCGATGTTCAATGTTTTGTGCAGATATTTTGCCTATAAAATGTACTGACTACGCTTGAGCTTGGTATCGCGCCGCGACGGTGCGCCGCTCTGCCAAATCTTTGAATTACTTAATATTTCTTTCATTTACGTAAGCCGCATTAACTTTGTTAGACTGAAATTCGTGTATTTATCCGGAGTAAATATATTATTCCTTGTGTTAAATATTTTAATCGTCTGTACTGGAACTAATATTGCATGGAAATAAAAAAAAAACATCGATTTTTCTGAATAACTCCATCGATATCAATTTGACGTGACAGAGCTCACAATATATTTTCGGTCATGATCTTTTGACGTCACAGGAGGAGAATTTAAATAAAGACAATCATTTATTCGCTATTTTGAAAGCTCTACAATGAATAGATGAACTATGTATTCTTAACATCCTGTGAAATGTATCAAATCTATGTAGGTAGTTTGTCTATGACATAGTTCATAGTTTTGACAGGTACTATAACTATCAGAGATTCGGCCATCCCCGCATAAAGTGGGAGGCCACAGCCGGATTATGATTCACCCTGTACTTTTTGTCGTTAAAATATCGGCTCTCTGAAAAACGGTTTCAAGCGAAGCTCTAACAGACGCTGCTTGTGCCAAATCCACATTCAAATTCGTCCCAAATCTATTCTTAACGTAATAACTTAAGTCTATTTGCGGATTTTCGGGAATACCAGGTTTAATAGTCACCATAAATAGCCGAGCGTTTAGACCTTAGAATGTGTTTTAACGCTTCGATTTTCTTGTGCAATATAACCTTTTTCGTGTGAATCTTGTCTATGGTTGCTTTTATTTTCTCAACGGTCTCCTTCGCTACGTGAGCGGGGTCCTTGTGTGGTTCGATATGTACGTTAGTGTGAGTTTTTATCACGTGGTCATGGGGAAGGAAGTGAGGCAAGTGTTCATGGTGGTGATGTTGGTGGTGCTCGAAATCGTATGGCGACCGGCGATACCTGAATATCTTTTTTAACTTCTTAATTTTGCCGTGAGATAGAAACTTTTTGCTGTGTATAGTTTCTAAGGCCGCTCGGAAACGGTCTCTGTTAATATTATGGTGGATGCTTGGCTTGCTTTTTATGTATTTGGTCAGATCCTGCAAAGGGTTTTCTAGTTTATTAAGGTAATTCGTTTTTGCATCTATGGATCGACTGACTCTCTTTGGACGCAAATCGTTTTTAACGTCGAATGATTCTGATTTGTACGTTATATCGTCTATATTAACATGCATAGGATTAGAATTCACCCAGACCTTGTGTTTTGCGTAATATTTCAAAGCTTTCACAAGTGGGTCTTCCGAATCTGTGACGGAGCGTTTCTGAACGGATCTGACAGCTGTCGGAATTGGCGCGAAAACGCGTTTGTTGTCTGTGGCCTGCAGCAGTTCCGGCTCTAGTGATGGGCGCGAAGTATCGTCATTTAATCTTCTCGGAACACGTCCGGAAGAGTCAGGCGACGATTCGGCCTCGAAGGTACGTCCTGTGGAAGGTAATGGAAAATTCGTATTAGGTATTAGAAACTAAATTACGTTGGACGCTTTCGATATATAACTGGGGCTTAATTACCACAAATTAGTTCTTCCGATGACTATATGCACTAATTACAACACGTTACATTGTGAGAATACCTCGTATGAAATCTGGCAAATATCTATCAATTAAACATTTAACGTTAGCCTTGAATTGATTGTAGTTTTAAAACTAAATTAAATTAAATGTAATCAAGAACTAAAGTAAAAATTACGGTAAATAGCATAGAAAAAAAACTTTTAAACACTGTCCCGACCACGTGTCAAACCCGCGGGAACATTGAGATAGCAACACTTTGAAAACAGTCGAGTAAGCCACTTCCATGACCACGAAAGTTGTCAACTGCTTTGAGTAACAAAACAAACACAAAATCGTAGTGCTAAGAGCTTTGTTACACTAGTAATAGATAGATTAACACTTTCTTGTACAACACAAAGCATATTTTTTTCATATTATTTTGATTATTATTTGTAACTACGTAATTTATACTCGTGATTAACCTTACAAAAACCTGATAGTATTTGCAAGGGAATATCGCCACTCGAAAAATTCGATCTTGTATGGGCTCAAAAAAAGCTCTGCGATAGCGCTGTTAATCTTAATTTTGTTTTAGTTTTTTTTTATACGGCACCATCTTGCTTTGGAAATTGTACAAACTTGTCCTCTCAAATTTAACTATTTTTTTAAAGACATTTGTCCTAAATTATCGGTAGATACTGCTTACTAGACACTGAGTTACATAAATGTTATTTGTTTATCTGCTCCGGCTATTTCCGCGGATTATCTTAATTTAATTGCAACGTGTGTTTCTCATGTAAGTGAATTGTTATTCTGTTTAAGAAATAAATATCTTGAACCATACGCACCGCTTATATTATACATCCTAGCGATCTCCCTAAGCACGGGCTGCGGGATCGGCAGCGCGCATCGCAAGGTCGCGGGTTCACTCGAGTTAGAGCGAAGACATTCCAGTATGGCCGTCTTGACTTCGTCCGATATGCTTGGAAGGAAGGGCGGTGGAGTCGGCGCCGGGGTGTCTGGAAATAAGTTTGGGTACTTACCTTTCTGATATCATAGCCGTAGGAGGTACATGGACAAGACTAGCGAACTTTATGAAAATGTCTGAATAAATGCTTTAAGTAAATAAGTAAACTCACCTTAATGATGGGAATTGTGCTATTACAACGTACTTAGGTATAGTGTATGCTGGAGTTGAAATAACTGTAAGGATTATGTTATGTGGTCCCAATGTCTGTATCAGAAGTATTTAAAGCAATTTCAAAACTTAAATATGTGATGATAAAACTTAAGTAGTCCTGAGAAGGAGCATCCATTGAAAAGTTCAAGTTTATAATAAAAGTTGAAGTTCTCAGTCACTTCAACCGCGGTAAATCTATAGGATTTTCACTAAAAATCTTCGAACTGCAAACGCATCTCTGCGGAGTCGAGATGTCTAATTTGTGACTTTTGGCTTTTAAATAAAGAATATTGACATTGCTACAGCAGACTTGTGAATTTTCCTTTACAAATGGTTGTCTTCGATTTACGCGAACACAGACATTGAAGTGATACACTATTTACGGATTACTCCGAAATTTATTTACCAGCGTTGCTGAAAAGGGTACGAAACATCAGGTACAATGAAATGTAAATAAATTGTGAAATAATCCATACAAAGTGTATCATAACGTAATATATTGTTTGCGGCATGAGTCTTGGTCTACGCGCATAATTTATTAGTTAGTTTATTAGATACTGCACCTTCAACTCGATATTATGCTAATAGTCCTCCTTTCTCCCCTTACCAGTTTTGTATGAATTCTTAAACTAGTACGCAACTCCCTGTCTACTAAGGAGGAGCGGAGATTTTCTGCAATCCTGTTAGTTTATATTTCTCCGTTTTTCCGCTCCGCAGCCTCGCTCCGCGACGGTTTTAAGGATAAGAAAATATGAAAAAATAAACAGCGGGTAGGACGACGTCGGGGTCGTCTAGTTAAAAGTAAGATAGACTACTCACCAGTAAGCGGCGCGGCTGTGGTGGTGTGGTCGCCAGGGTTAGGGTCGTAGCCCGTGAGGTGCGCCAGCTTGTCCAGGTACCACGCCAGACGAAGCAGCAGCTCGTTTTCTTCCATGCTGGAGTCCTGTCGGCAATAATGTTAAAACTAACTTTCCAGTTTGAAAACCCTCGACATGAGCCGGGAAACAGCTGGTAGAGCTTCAACAGCTGGATTTTGACCTGCCATAGCTAAGAACCACCGCGATTAAAATAAGTTTCGACAAAAAAACCTCTTTGAAATCGGTCCATCCATTCGGAAACTGCGATGCTACAAAAGGTTGACTGCCTCGTTGGTGTAGTGGCAACGTTTCTGCCTTACATCCGAAAGGTCCTGGGTTCGAATCCCGGGTCGAGCCAAAATTGTTTCTGAGATTTTCTGTCATGACTTTGCCAACAGGAAGTTGGCGGTGTTACACCCCCGTGCCTCGGAAAGCACGTTAAGCCGTTGGTCCTGCGCCTGATCTCTCTCCGGTCATTTCGGATTGCCGTCTCACCGAACTTTGAGAGTGATGGAACAGTGAGTGCACCTGTGTATTGCGCTCACACTTGTGCACTATAATATCTCCTGCGTAGTTGGCTGATCTCTGTTGAGATTGGCCGCCGTGGTCGAAATCGGCCAGGAGGACTATTACTATTACAAATAGACACACAAAAATACAAAAAAACAAACATACACTCATAGGGGTCAAACTTATATCACTGACAGGAATAACAAATATTTTTTGGAGTAATGACTATCCAGCTCACCTTGCTATACTTGGCAGTGGAAGCAACGTCCTGCAGACGCCTCGTAGTCCACAGAGCCATCTGCGCCAGCCGCCGCACGTGCTCGCTCGCGGCCGTCGCGCGCTGGCACGCGGTCACCCACTCGCGGGTGGACGGAGCTGGGGTCGGTAACGCATCCTGAGATGAAAAAAAAAACATAATACTAGCGGACCCCGCAAACGTTGTCCTGCCGACGGTAGACAACCTTTATACATAAGGGGTATGAAAAATAGATGTTGGTCGATTCTCAGACCTACTCATGCTTACAAAATTTTAAGAGAATCGGTCAAGCCGTTTCGAAGGAGTACGGGAACGAAATTAGTATCACGAGAATTTTATATGTATAGAGATTAAAGTTATTTAATAGCCATCCAGACATTTGACCACAATCTTCTTACCTGATGGTAAGTGACGATGTGGGATATGATATGATGGATCATGTCTGTGTAGTAACAACCTATTCACTGTTTTCTTGATAAGATCCAAGTTCTAATCTTAGGGTAACACTTCAGCCGAAAGCGAATTCCATTTCTTAGCCGTAAGCAAAGAGATAAGCAGGACACGTATGTAGCACGGCAAAGTTTCTGCCTTACATCCGAGAGGTCCTGGGTTCGAATCCCAGGTGGAGCTAAAATTGTTTCTGAGATTTTCTGTTATGAATTTTTCAAAAACAGCTCGGAGTCGGGAAGTTGGCGGTGTTACACCCCTGTGTGCCTCGGAGAGCACGTTAAGCCGTTGGTCCTGCGCCTGATCCCTCTCCGGCCATGTCAGATTGACGTCTCACCGAACTTTGAGAGTGATGGAACAGTGAGTGCACCTGTGTATTGCGCTCACCCTTGTGCACGATAGTATCTCCTGCGTAGTTGGCTGATCTCTGTTGAGATTGACCGCCGTGGTCGAAATCGGCCAGGAGGACTATTATTATTATAAGCAGGACACGACGTACTTCTAATAAAAGTAATGGAATGCAAATATTACCGTCAAATTGAGTCTGCTGCAGTTTTCCAATACTTCAATGTATCGTTCTATGGACAAACGTAGCCCGTCCAAGTACTCGGAGCCATTCTGAAGAGCGTCTTGCACCTAAAAACGTAAAACGTATCGTAAAAGAAATCATGCGAAACCTGCGATGTAAAACTAACAGCATCATAAAACTACAGAACCTGTTACAGAAGTCTTGGGATTATGAATGAATTACATAATAACACAAGCGTATTACATAATATATACGAACCTACAATCTTGAATTATTTATTGTAAAAAAAACTTTAGTAAGAAGGTTTAAAAGTAGATAGTAAAAGGGTGTTTATGTGTGACGGACAATTAAAACACAACCCGAAAATCATGTTCATTGCAAGTAGCCACAAAACATTACATTCTCACCACACATACAATATGATGTGTAATTGGATGTAACATTGAAGTGATTAATTAGAGAGTTGAATAAGCATAATTACTATTTTCACGCTTGGTTGCTGATCGTAGTGATCACAATTGCGTGCGAAGAATACTAAAAACTTTAAATACCTTCAAGGTTAATTAAACGTAACTTTTTGCACTGTTTTATGAAAACGACCTTCAACATTTAATACTTACTTTCTTCACCATATAAGACTCGTAGTTGTTAAATGAATCAGCATATTTGCTTTTATCGTCACTGTGGTTCAAAATTAAGTTACTTTTATTCAATTCATAGTATTTTTCCTCAGAGTTATGAGCACTATTCTCCTTTATACTATCGTAAGATTCACCATTTTTCGCTTCATCACGTTGTTCTAATTTTTCGAAATATAATTTCCTAACTTCCGGTAAATCGATCGTCCACGCGGTCACTTGAAAAATCACAGTGAAAAATACCACTGCGTGTACAGCCCTAGCTGTCATTTTTCCCGCGTAAATTTGGACAGCAACTTTTCAAATTGGTTGCCTTGACATTCGAAAAATTTGGCGATGTTTTTAAGCGAAAAATACGTGGATATCTAGAGGGATCGCGAGTATTACTGATGTTGGGAAATATGAAATAAGCAAACAGTCGGATATAGAGTTTTTTGCGCAATTACGCGTTTCCCGCGGTCTATTGTTTCAGGGTGAACGCACCCGATCATCGATATCTTGTGAATCAATTAATTCTATACTATCCAAGGTACATCCATCTTGTATGTACCCGTAAGATGTTTCAATTATGTAATAATCACTTTCCTTTTCTTAGTGCCTTTTATCTAGGTATGTGTGGCACTCAACGGTCTGTAAAAACGACAGGAAGCGAATCGAGAACCTCCATATTTTTAAAATCGGTTTAAAAAAAAGAAAATTGCCGCTCAAATCGAAAGCAAAAAAAATACAAATTTTGTATCAATCAGTATCTATGAGTTCGAGGCTCCGAGAAATAAGCAAAAATTTACTGAATAAACTCAAACTCAAATGTATCAGAAAAATGCTTTAGAACCGGAAATGGAAAATATCAATCATCCTTTTTTTACAATGAATGAGGCAAAAAGTAACTACTACATCCGGTTAGTTGGTTTACTTAGGCTTGCTGTTGCACATTTTAGGCTCCATAAAGTTGGCCATTAATTTATGGGTAGATGCATATTTTTTTAAATAAATTACCTGAACATTTAATTTCATTGCCTTTAGATAAATTTAAAACAGTTGTAAAAGATGTATTAATGTCAAAAGGATATTATAAAATTAATGATTTTATAAATGAATGTTATAATGATGTGATAAAAATTACAATTATTGTAAATCAAATTTGAAAAGAGGCAATGACAATAGTGACTGCGTTTCTTGCGCCGCTTCTTCTTAGCACTGGCCCAAATTGTCCCGAAGCGGTGGTTGGGGTTAATTCATATAGTGGGACGTATTAAAGTGTAGCACTTTAACACGTTGTGAGTCAATTTATAAAAGTAAATTGATTTTATGATTTGTCTGCCGAAAAACTCGAACGAGACAAATACATGTCTGTTTGTTAAAATAATTTCTATTCGTCGAAGGTTTGTTATTAGAGAAAACTCTTCGCCTCAGTTGGTTCTTTGCTTACGCTGTTATAAATGAACTTAAATAGTTATTTTCATCCCACCATCTCGGAAAGAGTATCTTTGCTCTTCAATATCTGAGTGCAAAAGCCGTTTTTATTCTCTGGAGGATAAAGTAAATTGAATTTAGAACATCGTGTGCACTAAGTTTGTGTATTAAAAAAATCATTAAACCTATTTATTGCTACCTCTATGGTGCCGAATATATCATACAACATTTTTTTTAATTTGTTAAAAACTCAAACTCTGAACAAGCGGTTAAAAAGAAACTTTGCACTCTTGTATAACAAATATTGCTATTGTTATACAAGAGTGCAAAGTTGCTTTTTAACCGCGTGCTCAATTTTGATGACCGAGCAAGCGAAGGATTCTAAACTTTAAATCCAAAATTATAATCCTGAGCGTTAGCGAGGGAATCAAAAGAGCACGAGGTGAAAAATCTTTGCACTCGAGTGCAACACGTAACTTTTCATTCCACCTCAGCGAGGAAATGACTAAATGCAAATAAAACCGTTGACAATCACAAGATAGCTACTTTTATTCCAGTTTAGGTATTAACTACTACATTATGACAGGTAAGTATTACAGAATAATCTTTAAATTATAACTAAGAAAAGTTGAAAGTAATGTTACTTAAATAAATACATAATATCACCCAGACCAGTACAAACATGTTCATGCACAAATGTTTGTACAGGTCGTCAAAATTAAAAAGGCTTATGTGTGCGTTTTTTATATGCCATTTTTGATTTTGTTTCTGTGTTTGTGATGTTCCTAATTCGTAAATATTTCTTTTTCTTCATTTCTATAGCGTATATTATTTTGACATACTTTTTGACGACGAAACACGAGACCGACTAACGACATCTTAATCGTCAGTGAACTAGCAGGATTATGTTATGAGGGAACAGGGAGACACCATTAAATCGTTTAAAAAAACTTTTATTAAAGGAAAACGAACGGTAAAGTACGCCAATGAAATTATGTCCTAGTTAATATTAGCGTTCTAATCTTAGTTTTCCCGCCAAAGAGATGGCCCACTTCGATTATCCTTCAATTATTTAACGTGCATTTAATATTTAGCATCCCCGCTGCATCGCGAGGTCGCAGGATATGAAATCATTAAGATCAGAGATAATATGCAAACGGCTAACACGTAATACTGATCGTATCGGCCGACGTTGTAAACTTTCAATGGCAAAAAGGCATGATGACACCTATCTTAAATATGTAGTTAATACAACCAGTATATTGTCAAAACGCTGTAGAAACCAATTTAAAACACACAAAACTCAATAAATATTTGGTCAATTGACTCCGATTTCTGATACATGACCGTGACGTCACGTTCATGTATTCCCATACAAAATCTAAGGAGGCAGACCGTTTTGACAGATAATAAAAAGTATGTCAACGATTGGTGGTGTCATCTACGTGTTGTGAGGCCGTACTCGATAACGTCTCATTCGTATTTTCGGATGGGTGTATACCCAGCCTGCTCGCTCGCACGGTCAATCTAGTAAGTGTGACAGGGATGGCTACATGCTGCATCCAAAACTACAGACAATGGCTTAGAGAGTGGAGGGGGCTTATCAATTAGCTAGATGACACCACCAATCGTTGACATACTTTTTATTACCTGTCAAAACGGTCTGTCTAGATAGATTTTGTATGGGAATACATGAACGTGACGTCAGGGTCATGTATCAGAAATCGGAGTCAATTGACCGAATATTTATTGAGTTTTGTGTGTTTAAAAATTGGTTTCTACAGCTTTATGGAAATATATTGGTTGTATTAACTTCATAGGGGCTATGTTTTTTAAACGCCATGGTCTTGAAAATATTTAAGATAGGTGTCATCATACCAATTTTTGATGGGATGGAATTATCAAGTTGATGTAGTCATGCAAGGACTTGCAGAAAAAAGCATGTAGATCTTAACATAAGATATAGTTGCATCATAAGTAAATATACAACAACATCACATACATTGATCTGACTCCGTGGTAAGTAGCTTAAGCACTTGTGTTACAGATATAATCAACAGTGGTATTACAAATAAACTTAAATAAATACATATAACACCCAGACCAGAACAAACAGACATGTTCATGCACACAAATGTTCGTACAGTGCGGGAATCGAACCAGCGACCTTTTGGTTAATAGCCAACTTCTTTACACCAAAGTGGTCGTCACCATGAAAACTTACAACAAAACAGCAATATTTTTTTAACAAAACGGCCATTGTCGTACTCCACATAAAAATTAGCATAAAGATAAACTAAAGTTCACTTGCACCAAAATAAGGAATCAAATAAGAAAAGGGAATTTAGCACAAATTTAAACGAATTGGATTAGCTTCGTGACCCAAAGCCACGTAATGACCAAATTATTTTGATAAAATCTGTTAAAATTCCATAGGTCAATATAATCTTACCACTTACCAGATCCAAAGATAATGGAAAATATTATCTGCCAGTACCTACACTGTAAACGACCGAATCGATTTCGATGATTTTCAGCTATGCTGTATAAATTTTGTATTATTGTAAGTCATTGTATGTCAAGTATATAATTCCTTAATGGATTTTCGTATTTCCTTTAGTCAAACAGGTAAGGATAAATTTAAAACAGTTTTACAAGATGTATTAAAGTCGAAAGGATATTACAAAATTGATAACTATTTAAATGACAAAGATATATGGAAATACAATTATTGTAAAACAAATTTGAAAAGAGGCAATGACAATAGTGACTGAGTTTCTTACGCAGGTTTTTCTCAGCACTGGCCCAAATTGTCCCGAAGCGGTGGTAGGGTTAATTTATATATATATTGGGACGTATAAAAGTGCTCCTTGTGAGTCTATTCACCAAAATAAAATTGAATAAAAGACAAAAATAGCGTTGTAAGTAATTTATTATAATAAAATAATAATTATAACATTATAGTAATACCTAAGTGACTTATTCGCTAGCGTTTGTGAAGCGTTAAGGCGAAGCCCCCTTTACTGACACACTAATACTTTAATATGTAAGATAATACAGTAGATTTAACCTTTTTACTGTCACAGTGACTAACACAGACTGTCAGTATTCTGCATGCTGCAGATGTAAGTTTTTAAAGGTTTTCAAAGGCAGTTTTTCCTTTTTTGTGTCATATAAATATATTCGTATAATTTAGGCATTATGACACCTATCTTAAATACAAGACCATGGCGTTTAAAAAACCTAAGCCGATAAGTTAATACAACCAGTATATTTCCAAAAAGCTGTAGAAACAAATTTTTAAACACACAAAACTCAATATATATTCGGTCAATTGACTCCGATTTCTGATACATGACCGTGACGTCACGTTCATGTATACCCCATACATAATTTATGGAGGCAGACCGTTTTGACAGATAATAAAAAGTATGTCAACGATTGGTGGTGTCATCTAACCTATGTAGGTCTGGCTGAGACCAGAAACCCAAAATTAACTTTTTTAAATTTAATTAAAAAAAACAAACAAATATAAATCATAATTTGGTTCAAACGAACGTATTAGTGAATGATCTTAATCGTATAACAATTAAATCCTAAGCATATGTAAACTGGATTAAATAAACCAAAATAGTCAGTAAAGGAGGCGCAGTAGTGAAGTGTGTGTGTTCTTTGATACATGACATCTGTCACACTGCGTGCGACCGCCATACAGCGGGGTGAACACGAACATTATCTTAACGTATTTGTGCTCGAGCTACAGGTGTGGTACACCAAAATTTGAGTTAAATCCATACTATAATATTATAAATGCGAAAGTAAACTCAGTCGCACATTTAGTTCTTTAGTCATAAATGTAAAAAAATGACATTTATGACTTTAACTAGATGTGCGCTCTGTCTGTCTGTCTGTTACACAATCACGCCTAAACTACGGAACCGATTTGCATGAAATTTGGTATGAAGATATTTTGATACCCGAGAAAGGACATGGGCTACTTTTTACCGCGGGAAAATGACGCATTCCCATGGGAAAAATCAGGTGCGCCGATCGCTTTTACGCCCAAACTACTGAATAGATTTAAATGAAATTCGGTGAGGAAATAGTTTGAGACTTAAGAAAGGAGTTAATTTTGACCGCAGAAAAACCACGCATTCCCATGGGAAAATGACTTTCCGGGGAATCTGATCGCTTTCACTCCAAAATGACCACAGATTTGAATTATATTTGGATAAAATTGGTATTACGGAAAAACAACGCATTCCAAAAAACTAAGTCCCGGTCAAAAGCTAGTATTTAATATCTTCATCCCACATCGGCCGGTCTACGTTACAACTATCGTAGCGTATTTATAGCGTTTTCTATTTATTCGTCACCTTGTCCATTTGTATGGGACCCTGTCAGTATCTGACGTTTTGACGATACGAATACGTCAAGATATTTGTTAGTGCTCACCCCACAGATGTAGTATACCAAAGTTGTGTTAAATAATAATAAAATACGTTCATCCCATCATGGGCCGCCCCATGCCGCGTCCGGCCGGCATCTGCGGCGCGTCGCCGCCTTTCGCATTTTTGATCGTCTCGTCTACAGACAGGATCTGTAAGGGGAATATTATAATAACAATAAAAAATTATGTATTAAACACATTAAATAAATAATCTATATACAGGGTTACAGGAAAAGTCGACCTAGATCCGTTAAGGGCGTGTAGTACACATCATTTCTGAATGATTTTACTATGGAACCCCCCATCCTAAACTTAACCGTTTTCGAGATTTTCGAGTTTTAATTTTTTTTATGAAAATGCCCAATTTTTCGGCTATTGACTCTTATGATTATTTTTTTGGTTTTTTGCATGAAGAATGAGATGCTTAATGACCTCAATGACTAAAATTGCACGTAAGTTAACTAAATAGGTCGTTGTAGACGATCGAAACTTAAGAAAATAAGTACAAATTATAAAAAAATATTTTTCTTTTCTGTAATATCGCAAAAAATTATTATGGCACTTGCTCTGCAGATGTGCTTAAAAACATCTACATTTTATCAGCTATCCAACGAGGTATGACACTCTAGGGTATTTATTAACCTCAAAGGTGAAACTTAGTTTCTAAGGCTACATGGCAGTCAGAATAAATAGCGCTTATTTAATCTAATTAATTTGACTTAAGTTCAGCATCATCATTTCAGCCTACTGGCTTCCACTACTGAACATAGGCCTCCCTCGGCTAGGTGCTATAAAAACTGAATGATCTCCTAGGTCAGGATAGCGGGACATCGATGGATGCATGAAGGTTGTACATTGCGATATTACAGAAAAGAAAAATATTTTGACGTGACAACGTCTTATAAATTGGTTTGCCGGGTGACACCTCAAGAAACTGCGTTACGCTGCTCCGCTCACGTTTCGCGCGAGAGAGACAGAGCGAGAGAGAGAGAGAGAGAGATAGGCATACACACCGGTTCATGTAATACGAATGAATATTCACATTAAAATTATTTTACCACTCAGAGTCGTTGTCACGTAAAACTTTCGCGCGTATACCGACTTTACAGGCAACCAATTTTTTTTATAATTTGTACTTATTTTCTTAAGTTTCGATCGTCTACAACGACCTATTTAGTTAACTTACGTGCAATTTTAGTCATTGAGGTCATTAAGCATCTCATTCTTCATGTAAAAAACCAAAAAAATAATCATAAGAGTCAAAAAAATTCAAAATATTCAATTCAATAGCCGAAAAATTGGGCATTTTCATAAAAAAAATTAAAACTCGAAAATCTCGAAAACGGTTAAGTTTAGGATGGCGGGTTCCATAGTGAAATCATTCAGAAATGATGTGTACTACACGCCCTTAACGGATCTAGGTCGACTTTTCCTGTAACCCTGTATATATAAAAATGAAACCCGTTTTCCTTGGTCACGGCATCACGCGTGAATGGCTGGACCGATATCACTAATTCTTTTTTTGTTGTATTTGTTTTTATTAGGAGAAGGTTTTTACGGATAAAAATATTAAGAAAATCTCTCAGAAATATTGAAAAATATACATTTAATTTTGCATATTTTAAAAAACGCGCGTAACTAATGTCAATGTCCCTCGATGACATTGTTCAATCATTGCAACGCTAAGGCGGTACGAAGTTCGCCGGGTCAGCTAGTTAATAATAAATATACAACAACAAACATTGATCTTACTCCGTGATAAGTAGCTTATGCACTTGTGTTACAGATTCAAATTCTACAAATTCATTCGTGAAATTCTGAAGTGATTGGTTTTATGCGCTGTACGTAGGAGACCAATTACTTTAGAAGTCCCTACTGGCTTTTGTTCTGGTTTAAGGTATAAAATTTGTAATTTGTCTATCGTAATTATTTAGCATAATTTGTAACTCATTGTATTGTACTTCATAAACACATGTTTTGGCGTACAGTTTAGTACTTAAACATTTAATTTTTAAGAAAATTTTATCTCCACAACTGCGAACTGTTTTGTGTTAATAAATAAAATAAAATAAAAGATATCAGAGTCAAAATTGGTATTACTATTAAACTTAAATAAATACATATAACACCCAGACCAGTACAAACAGACAGAAATGTTTGTTGTACAGTGCGAGGATCGAACCCGCGACTTTTTGGTTAATAGTTAACTTCTTGACCAAGCCGGGCGATTGCTCCCCAATTGAGCTACCGTGACACTTACTCATCGGTCCGATTTTCTTTAAGCGCTCTTTAGGCTGCAGCCGGCCATAATTTATCAATGTTTGGTAACACAACATGGTGGCAATCCAGTTTTCTTTAAGTGCGTGTTAACACATTCACATTGTAAAGAAAAGGAGATGGCTAAATAGAAGTATGGGCGACTGCCCTAACAATGTATAAACATGGCACCTAGTTGTATGTAAAGCTGAGTAGCTGAATATAAATATTTTGTGTGAAAAATGTTTCAGGAACTTTTCAAAATATTACAAACAAATCGTGAAAATCCCAACTTTGATTTGTGAGCAAACCTATCAAAATGCGCTTTTGCTATGATATTTTATCTCGGCGTTTGTATTGTCGCAGTAAGATAGCTAACTGTGACATTTCAAAGATCCACTAAAAAGTAAGAGGGGTAAGGTAATGGTAGCTCAATTAGTAGACATACATTGTTATTGTACGCACACACGCACGCACACATACATACATTTGGCGCAATTGATTAAGAGTTAGGAAGCTAAAGGGAAGCGCTTCCTACCGACCGCGTGTTATGGTCGGGACCAAGGTCCGATAGACATCATCTTGATTTGTCTATCTATATTATTCTGGATCGAAATCTTATATACCGCGGTTCATGTGCGTTACTAGTCCGGTACCATTTGGCCGGTACTAGGCTAACAGCGTCATCTAGCCTATGGAGCCGTATCAGCTCTCACTTTTGTGTTTGCACACGCACACACACACACACTCGCGCACACACACACACACATATCTTTCCATCTGTTTCCAACTAGATAGATCTCTGTGGGTACCTGCGCGGCGGCCTCGCAGGCGGCGATGATGGCGTTGCCCTTGACGACGGCGGGCTCCCACACGCAGGCCTCGAAGTTGTCCGCGATGTCCTCCTTCTGGATGTCCACGCCGTACCACACCTCGCCTGGAATATACAATTGCCATGATGACACCTATCTTAAATACTATTAAATATTAAAAAAACATAGCCCCCATGAGGATAGTACAACCAATATATTTCCAAACAGCTATAGAGACCAATTTTTAAACACACAAAACTCAATAAATATTCGGTCCATTGACTCCGATTGCTGATACATGACCGTGACGTCACGTTCATGTATTCCCAAAATCTATGGAGGCAGACCGTTTTGACAGATAATAAAATGTATGTCAACGATTGGTGGTGTCTTCTAGCATTTTATTCAGATCGTGGTAGGCAGGGGATTTCTAGATTCAAACTGGCGGATACAGACAGAAATAATGTAGTTGTTCGTTGCACGCTTGTTCTCACTTCTTTTCATTTATTTCGTATCGTATAATTTACAGATTTTTTTGCGGGAGGGACGAGGAGTGACCGCCCCGGCCGGTTCGGTTGATCGGAGGCGCTGGAATTTTCTACTCGTCAGACCAAATTTTAAAGCGACGCGAGGGGACGTAATTTCCCTCGTCATAATCATTCGATATTTCGTCTCGAAAAACCTTTTTTTTTAGTACGACGTATTCGTAATCTTTACAAAAGTTTAATAAACATTTAAATATCTCCAAGTGCCAAAAATAGTGCCTCACACTCTGATTTCTTCCCCGATAGGGTGAGTAATGATCTTGTATTTTTATTTTATTGTAGTGAACCATAAGGAACCATAGTTGATGCCTACTACATGTCGAGTGTTTTGTGCGTAGGAATTATATAATAAGTATTGTTGCCTAGTCATGCCTACTAGTTTTGCCTACGCTTTGCGTTCATTTAAATTAAAATTATTATTTGCACAGTTGATCTTCCAAATTGCTTCGATAGGTCTTGTCTAAATTAATGTAAGTACTTTTTACATGTTTTATTTGTAAGTGTTTTCTCATAGTGAAATTAAAGAAAATTAAAACATGTTCCCTATTAAAATAGTAAATAACTACTGTAGCACTCCGTTCTGATTGCGATCTATGAGCCACTTTCACCATCTACCTACTTCATTAATTATGACCCGTCTTTTCTGCCTGGGCTTGGCTTTGGGAATGTTGGTGATCGCAATCGGCGGACTTAATACCTGAAGGATTCGCTATAAGCTGGAACATTATTCCAGGGAACGAAGTTCGGACTTAAGACCGGGTCGTCTCTACCAGCCACCACTACGTTCCTGCTACTTTCGCGTCCGTCCACCTACGAGCCACCTTCTACCTCGGCCGCCTTCGCAAGTTAAGTACGGGTCTGCGGAAGTGTAATAAACAGTCGGGCATTGCGAACCACGGCCCTGTATCTTTTGGATGAATAAATGTTTATTTCTGTGTACGCTGGTTGTGCATCATTTACCAACCCGAACCGCGACACTGGCGATAATCTGTCGGATTCTGGCGACATTGATTGCGATTTTTCGGCATTTCATAAAGAACTTATTCTTTTATATAGTTTGTGTTTTCCGGAATACAACATTAGAGTAATCAACCAAACCAAAAAAACTGAATGGCTAACCAAAGGCTTATAAAAATCATGCCAAACCAAAAGAAAACTTAGACTATCTTATTACAAAAAGAACACTTATAGTAACAAAATTAAATACAGGGAATACTCGAAAATATTACGTAAATGCATACAATTGTCTCAAAGAATAAGACATCAAAAATACTTAAATAATGCTAGGAATAAATGTTTGGCTGCATGGAAAATTATAAATAACAAAAATGAATTACAATATAAAATACATAATATTGAACACCTAAAAATACAAGATAGAAAAATAACTAATCCAACAGAAATAGCAAACGTTCTTAATAACCATTTCGTAGACACCCCTAATGTATCTAATAGTCATCAACCTAACATCAATAAACTCAAATTGATTAATAGGATCCCAGGGTCTTTATTTTTGAGCCCTGTTGACGAGGAAGAAATAAAAAATGTTATAAAACGCTGTACTTAAATATTTCGAGATAAAAATTATTCAAATCGGTTCAGCCGTTCTCGAGTTTTAGCGAGACTAACGAACAGCAATGTATTTTTATATATAAGAGATTGGAAACTTAAAATTGCTTGTGTATAAAGTACCTTTGTATTTGAGACTGTGTACTATTATAAAGCTGTTTCCATAAATAAATTAAATAAAACTAGTAAATAATCAACTGCAAATAGAGTAGTTACCACTTCAGGGCGTCCAATGAACGGTGTTAAAACTTAAAAGCCGCTATTGGTTTGCCAGAGAAGTCACACAACTCACAACGTGACACAGAAGATGCACAGTCGCTCGTAGTCGGTCGAAGCGACAACATCTCCTGAGGATGCCACGTGTTGTGGCGAAACGCGTCGAGTGTTTTGTTGGTGTCAGTGTTGTGTTTCCGGGTACATCTTCTGTGTCACATTGCGAGTTGTATTGAAAGTCCTGCGACTACCAGCTCTAGTTTTTTCAAGTGGTTACAGTTGGATGTATTCGGGTTCCTGTGCTGGCGTTGTTTAGCGGAAATTACCTACCTCTCACCCAACATCTAGGGGAGATGGGTGTGGCTGAAAACCAGGGCTGTTTGGGGTCATATTTTAAGTCAGCATAAGCTGAGTCACTTCCAATTTCTTTGATCTTTATGTTTCATTGAATGTTAGTTTTTAAGATGTAAGCAATTAATTTTTTATTATTATTATTATTAAACTAGCTGACCCGGCAAACGTTGTTTTGCCATATAAACTATTGGCAGCAGGAGGTTGGTGGCGTCGAAGCCGGCGTTGTCGCACAGCTGGCGCGGTGCAGGTCACTACACTATCTGCTCACCTTGGTGGTGCTTCTGCCGGAGCTTGTTGAGCAGGTTGGTGGCGTCGAAGCCGGCGTTGTCGCACAGCTGGCGCGGGATGGCCTCGAAGGCCCGAGCGGCCGCCGCGATGAGCAGCTGCTCCTTGCCGGCGACGCCCTTCGAGTACTCGCGCAGGTGCTTCGACAGCTCCATGTCTATGGCGCCGCCGCCTGAGATACATTCAAAAGACTTGTGGTTATTTTAGGTCTATAATACACACACGTAAGCACGCACGCACGCGCACACACACACTATTTATTTATTTATTTAAGTTTCGTACACAAACAGATATCTGTAAATAGATACATATGCAATACACATAAACCAACCAATTTACAAACAGTACAGAAATCCAGGATCAGTGTACACAAAATGTTTACAATACATAATTGACGACCGCTTGGTGCAGTGGTCCACATGTCGGACTTCTAAAAAGAACCAAGGGTCGCGGGTGCGATCCCCGCACAGTACAAACATATGTGTGCATCAACATGTATGTTTGTACTGATCTGGGTGTTTTCTATGTATAATATGTATTTATTTACAAATAAGTATTGAAGTATGTTTATCCGTTGGCTAGCACCCATAACACAAGCCTCGTAGCTTAATTTGGGACTAGAAAATTGGTGTGATGTTGTGAAATATGCATTTATTTATTAAGCATGCATGTCATCATCATCAGCCTATATACGTCCCACTGCTGGGCACAGGCCTCACCTCAGCCATGAGGTGGTGCGTGGTGCGAGCCATACTCCACCACGCGGGCTCAGTGCGGATTGGTGGAGGGGTGTGTGTAAGGCAAGTGACCAACATTACTGTCAGATGTTATTAAGCCGCCCAAGGGCCTCCGACCAGGCTTAACGACTAATATCTATCGACATTAACCGGGACCAACAGCTTAACGTGCCTTCCGAAGCACGGAGATGCTTGTAAATAGACGTCACTTTTATGGTCAGTATAGTCACCCATCCCAAACATGACCGCGCCGTAGGTTGCTTAACTTTTGGTATCACTATCAAAGCGCTGCAACCACTGCGCCACAAGCACCTCGACATGCATGCATGTACCTATGACGAAATAAAGTAAAAGCCACTTTTAAATCTGATTCTACCTATTTGCTTAAAGTATTTATAATGGTTCTTTTTTTTCTGACAGCGCTGCAGCAGGCAGCGACAACCCTTTCGAGTTATTTAAATATTGTAACAAAGCTGAATCATTTAATCTGTTAATCAAAACGTTGTCTGAAATTAAACTGTTAGTTATTCAACTCGAGTTACGTGAATTGTTACTCGAGATAACTCGAGTTGTGTTGAATCTCGAGTTGGTCCATCACTAGCAGAAACGTCTATGTAGATTCTTACCAGCGACAACGGCGTCGTTTTTGATGGTCCTCCTGACGATCATGATGGCGTCGTGCAGGGAGCGCTCAGTCTCCTCGAGGAACTGTTCCGCCCCGCCGCGGAGGATCAGCGTGCAGGTCTTGGCTGCGGGACAACCTGGGAACGCGGGGTAGAGATCATTAGAGATGTATGTTTGTATAAAACTAACATTCAAGTTTAAAAAAATACCCCAACGTGTCAGCTAAACAGCTGGTGGGCTTCAACGGCTTTTGACCAGCCATTAAAATGAGACACTTTATAATTATTTTCATTTTGACGTGACAACGTCTTATAAATTGGTTTGCCGGGTGACACCTCAAGAAACTGCGTTACGCTGCTCCGCTCACGTTTCGCGCGAGAGAGACAGAGCGAGAGAGAGAGAGAGAGAGAGATAGGCATACACACCGGTTCATGTTATACGAATAAATATTCACATTAAAATTATTTTACCACTCAGTGTCGTTGTCACGTAAAACTTTTGCGCGTATACCGACTTTACAGGCAACCAATTTTTTTTTTAATCCGTAGTGTCACATTTGATTGACTGCTGTTCTCATAAACCGAAGAAACAAATATTTGACCAGCCATATAAAAGAACCACGGTGATTAGACTACATTTCGAATTAAAAAAAAACCGCGTCGAAATCGGTCCATTCGTTACGGAGCTACGATGCAACAGACACACACAAAAACACACAAACAGACATAAGAGTCAAATTTATAACACCCTTTTGTTGAGGGTTAAAAAAGCCAGTTAACTGAAAAACTAACAAATAATATGTTATCCCCCTGGCCGATTTCGACCACGGCGGTCAATCTCAACAGAGATCAGCCAACTGCGCAGGAGACATTATAGTGCACAAGTGTGAGCTCAATACACAGGTGCACTCACTGTTCCATCATTCTCAAAGTTCGGTGAGACGGCAATCCGACATGACCGGGGAGAGATCAGGCGCAGGAACAACGGCTCAACGTGCGCACCGAGGCACGGGGATGCAACACCGCCAACTTCCCGACTCCGAGTTGTTGCAGAGAAATTTATAAGAGAAAATCTCAGAAACAATTTTGGCTCGACCTAAGATTCAAACCCAGGACCTCTAGGATGTAAGGCAGAAACTTTGCCACTACCCTAACGAGATAGTCAAATAACTAACAAATATGGTATAGGAACGACAATGATGTTGGAAAGATGAGAAGTACAAATACCTGACATACTTTAAGTCACAGATCAACGGGTACAACTTATGCACAAACCAAAAGTAAAGTACCCAAAATATTAGGTCCTTACATATGAAATTGGCGTTTTGTCGTACTGGCCACTTTGATCACAAATTTTTCCTATTTGGTTAGGAATTCGAAATTCAAATTTATACAGCTATTTCCACATGTAGTTGTGTTTCGTAAACCGTCATTCATTTGTTTTTTTACTTATTTTTTTTCTGTTTGCATCGCTCAATTTACAAAATGGAAAATTTGAAATATCGCGTTATTTACGAGTACGAGTTCCACCGTGGCACCAGTGCTGCGGAAACGGCTCGAAGGGTTAATGATGTGTATGGCGGTTGTGTCGCAAAAGAAAACACAGTGCGTTTTTGGTTCCAACGTTTTCGTTCTGGAAATTTCGACCTGCAAAACAAGCCCCGTGGACGGCCGGAGACCCAAGTTGATAATGAAGAATTGAAGGCTATTGTGGAAGCGGATCCATCGCAAACCACGTCCGAGTTAGCTGCAGGCTTTGGCGTTAGTGATAAAACTGTTTTAATCCACTTGAAGCAAATTGGGAAGATTAAAAAACTTGAAAGGTGGGTTCCTCACGAATTGAGTGAAGCAAACCGGCAAACGCGCGTCAACTGCTGCGTTACATTACTTGACCGGCACAATAACGAAGGGATTTTAAATCGAATTATTACCTGTGATGAAAAGTGGATTCTCTACGATAATCGGAAGCGCTCATCGCAATGGCTGGACCCTGGCAAGCCAGCCAAAGCCTGCTCCAAGCGAAAATTGACCAATAAAAAGTTACTTGTAAGCGTTTGGTGGACTAGCGCCGGTGTCGTTCATTACAGTTTTCTCAAATCTGGCCAGACGATTACGGCAGATATCTATTGTCAGCAATTGCAAACCATGATGGAAAAGCTAGTTGCTAAACAACCAAGGCTGGTCAATCGCTCTACGCCACTGCTGCTTCACGACAACGCTAGACCACACACTGCACAACAGACGGCTAGCAAATTAGAAGAACTTCAATTGGAATCTCTAAGGCATCCACCGTACTCCCCGGACCTTGCTCCAACAGATTACCATTTTTTTCGAAATTTGGATAACTTCTTCTTGCAAGGGAAAAAGTTCAACTCAGATGGGGCAGTCCAAGTCGCCTTCAAAGATTTTATTGATTCCCGTTCGAATGGTTTTTTGAAGTGAAAACTTCTTTAGCGGCGTTGAGCACTTTTGTGGCATGGGTAGAAACTGTGAAACTCGCGTCAGGTCACGTGATGCTGATCGAAAAACCGTAAGACGGTTCAAATAAATCAAAAATGCACAACGTTAATAATCAAGTTTTCACTTCTGCCGGCACTCCCGGAGTGCAACCCGTGTTTTTTTAGTAAAGGGATCAATGAACTACCTATGAGATGGCAAAAGTGCATAGATTACAATGGCTCATACTTTGATTAAATAAATATGCTATATAAAAAAAATTCGACTTTTTGTTCCTCCCATACAAAACGCCAATTTCATAGGTAAGGACCTAATATTATGTATGAAAAGTAAACGCAACAAGTATAATTAAAATAGGGAATATGCATAAAATTTGAAATGGCCTAAAATATTTAACCTAACCTATTATCGTAATATTAAAGATTTTTTTTTATTTACGTATTATTTAAACCCCTAAAATAATATTCAAAAAGTGCAAAATAAGGGAGCGAAATTCAAACTTCCAAAACGCGCCACCATAGGACGAACGAAATGTGACGTCATCTGACACGACATTGTATTGTAAAAATTACGAAGTAATTGAAAAGTCCACAGTAAACACTAAGGTAAACACGGTGTTTACCTTAGTGTTTACCTTAGTTTTTTTGTTTTTTTTTGTTTTTTCTTTTGTGTTTAAAACACCAACTGGATGTGTCATGTGACGTCACGCAATGCGCGCGCAAAATGGCGGCGTTTGAACTGCTTAAATTTTTTAAAAGTTTTAAATTTCAATTTTAAAAATATCTAGAGTATTTTGAAGCCCATCAATATTTTTTTCTATGTTATAAAATAGTGAACTATTAATTTAAGACAAAAAAGAAAAACATGAATATTCCCTATTAGTAGTAATTAACGTACTGATACTGTTCTACAGTGATACTTCACTAGAATCAAAACCAAAATGTCTACTTCCAAACTGTTTATATTTATTTTACTCTTCTTGATTCAGGCTTTGGCAAACCAAGGAGGTTGTAACCATCTTGCCATCCGCTCACTAACAGAGTTTTAATTTATTTTTTAAACTAAAAATAATACGCTTTTATTGCTAACTAAATAATAAAAGCGTGTTAAAAAGAGAAAATAATTACTGAGTCCAAAGATTTTATATTGCAGTAGAATAAAAAGCGTAGCGTGCGCTAAAGCGCAAACGATATAAACGTTTTTATAGTTCTCTTTTTATAGTTGCCAATAATAGAATGATTTTAATTAAGCACCCCACGCTTTTTACTCTACCAGGCCTCCCTCACTCGATGTACGAGTACTTGCGCGCGGTAATAGCCTACTCTCGCCCGCACAGCCCGCGGCGGTGCGAATTGGCATGATGACAGCTATCTTAAATATTTTCAAGACCATGGCGTTTAAAAAACATAGCCCCTATAAAGTAATTATAACCAGTTTATTTCCAAAAAGCTGTCGAAACCAATTTTTAAACACACAAAACTCAATAAATATTCGGTCAATTGACTCCGATTTCTAGTGACGTCACGTTCATTATTCCCATACAAAATCTATGGAGGCAGACCGTTTTGACAGATAATAAAAAGTATGTCAACGATTGGTGGTGTCGTCTAGCCAATTCAGTGGGCTGCCAACAGCCGTCGGACGCGCTCACGACGCACTATAATTATTCGTGTTACGCTTACGATCAATTTAGTTTTCATACGAACCAAATAAGTAATCTGTATAAAAACAAACAAATTAATAGGTACCTACGTAGGTAAATTGGAGAAATTCAGGTAAATAGGTAGGTAGGTACTAGGTAGGTACCTACGTAGTTGACAATAAAATTGACCGATTCTCGATTTTTAATTAGACATGGACACCGCTACCAGTCAGTGACGTCACATGCTCGTAGCGCCATACTCTGACCGTAGAAAATTTCGTTTTATAAGAGATAGCAAGAGTCACAATTAAGTAGCTCATAATTCGCTTGTTATACCTAATACAGGCTGAATTCCTTTTTTCACATTTGTTATTCAATAATGTTACATTATTTCAACAACAGTCAATCAAATACCATTTTAGAAAAATGTGGTTGAAATATTTTTACCGAAAGTGTCAGCCCTAGTTCGATTGTCGCTCGGTCTCACGTCACGTGGTGTCGCGCAGCTGCGAAGCAATAGTGACTTTATACTCAGAGCTGTAGGTGCATTTTTGTAAAAAAAAAAGTAAAAAAGCAGAAAAAGTAGTCTATTAACGCTGTAGGTATCGAAATTTTTCTATGGAGTGATTTATCTGTTACGTAGTAACTATTTAGTAATCTGTGACTCTACTGTAGTCTGTAATATAAAACCTTTGTACTCAGAAAATATTTTCTCTTTTTTAGTAAGCAATAAAAGCGTGTTTTTTTTTGTTCTTCAAACTATTCTTCATTTTTATTTTTCAAGTTTATAAGGATAATGGTACACTCTTATCAAATTATTGCATTGTCATCGGTACTTGATACGTGTGCAAAGTTTCAAACTAATCCGATTTATGGAAGTTGGTGAAAATTGAACTCAAAGATTCCGTTACAAACATACATACAGCCTGTGCTAATAAAAGCGTGTTAAAAATCAATTGAACAAAATTACGATTAACAGCGCTACTTCAGAGCGTCTGTTGAGCTCAAACAAGATCGCAACAACCCCAGGTCTCAATACCGCAATACTGATTTGCGTATATCCAAAAAATACTTTTTCTATTTATATTAAAATAAGTTCAGTAATGTATCTCACCATCTGGTGCTTCTTCTTTATCATAACCTGGGAAAGGAAAGGAATTTAAGGTGGTATAGAAAGGAAATTAGTGTAAAAGGTGAAATGTGAATAGTACAAGCGATAGGAAAGACAAATAAAAAAAATGTACCCACATTGTACTCTAATACAGAGTAAATGATGAAAAAATGGTAAATATAAATCTTGTGGCGACCTCTACCGTTCGCCAACACAAGCGCACGCCTACCGGCGGCAAGCACGACAGCGAGCGCTGATATGACTCCACAGGCTAGATGGCGCTGTTAGCCTAGTACCGCACATGAACCGCAACATAATATACCATTTAGATCCAGAAAAATATATATAGACGTAAGTGTTGAAACTGTCATCGTGTTTTCGCACTAGCCAGACTTTAAGTCCATAAAAGCATAATACAAATTAAAAACTAGAGTCACCAGTATGGCTCACTTGTACGAGTCACAAGTATCTCAATTGTACGAGTCACTAGTATGTCTCAGTTGTGCGAGTCACTAGCATGTCTCACGTGTACGAGTCACTAGTATGTCTCACTTGTACGAGTCACTAGTGTGTCTCACTTTTACGAGTCACTAGTAGGGCATGGAATACCGGAATCATTTTTCTTACCGGTATACCGAAATTTCGGTATTTTTTTTATTTTTCTTGAAAAACTGCTGCGTACTGTTTAAATGATTCTAAGAACGATAATAAGTCTGGTTTGGGTAAAGTTATTAAAGCAGTTTTCTACGCTGCACAGTAAAAACACTCAAACAATTTATCAACTCCTAAGAAACCAGAAAATGAGTAATTACAGTAATATGTTATTAAGAATACTAAAGAAAATGGGTTCTTTGATTAAACAATATTTTTTACTGTTTCAATATCGGCGCGGGCGCACTTCTTCTCAAATCCATTAATCAGGTAGATCAAGTTTGTTGAAAAATCGAACGAAGAAAACAACGTGTCCAAACTTGCGTCGTTAAGCGATGACATACCGAAATATCGGTATATTCCCCTCAAATACCGGTATCCATGCCCTAGTCACTAGAATGTCTCACTTGTACGAGTCACTAGTACGTCTCACTTGTACAAGTCACTAGCATGTCTCACTTGTACGAGTCACTAGCATGTCTCATTTGTAAGACTCACTTGAACGCCTCACTAGTATGTCTATCTAGAATATTTCACTTGTACGAGTCACGAGCATGTCTCACTTGTACAAGTCACTAATATGTCACACTTGAAAGAGTCACTAGCATGTCTCACTTGTACGAGTCACTAGCATGTCTCATTGTAAGACTCACTTGAACGACTCACTAGTATGTCTTACTAGTATATCTCACTTGTACGAGTCGCTAGTATGTCTCCCTTGTACGAGTCACTAGTCATGTCTCACTCGTACGACTCACAAGTATCCCTCACTAGCATAACCTAATACCCGACTCACCAGTGAAGATGTTGTACCGCTCGCCGCCCACTTGCCTCTCGGTGAACTCGCGGCAGTGGCCGAGCGCGGCGGGCTGCAGGTCGCGCACGGACGTGAGCACGGCGCCGCCGCACGCGCGCTGCGTGCATACCGACTCACCAGTGAAGATGTTGTACCGCTCGCCGCCCACCTGCCTCTCGGTGAACTCGCGGCAGTGGCCGAGCGCGGCGGGCTGCAGGTCGCGCACGGACGTGAGCACGGCGCCGCCGCACGCGCGCTGCGTGCATACCGACTCACCAGTGAAGATGTTGTACCGCTCGCCGCCCACCTGCCTCTCGGTGAACTCGCGGCAGTGGCCGAGCGCGGCGGGCTGCAGGTCGCGCACGGACGTGAGCACGGCGCCGCCGCACGCGCGCTGCGTGCATACCGACTCACCAGTGAAGATGTTGTACCGCTCGCCGCCCACCTGCCTCTCGGTGAACTCGCGGCAGTGGCCGAGCGCGGCGGGCTGCAGGTCGCGCACGGACGTGAGCACGGCGCCGCCGCACGCGCGCTGCGTGCATACCGACTCACCAGTGAAGATGTTGTACCGCTCGCCGCCCACCTGCCTCTCGGTGAACTCGCGGCAGTGGCCGAGCGCGGCGGGCTGCAGGTCGCGCACGGACGTGAGCACGGCGCCGCCGCACGCGCGCTGCGTGCATACCGACTCACCAGTGAAGATGTTGTACCGCTCGCCGCCCACCTGCCTCTCGGTGAACTCGCGGCAGTGGCCGAGCGCGGCGGGCTGCAGGTCGCGCACGGACGTGAGCACGGCGCCGCCGCACGCGCGCTGCGTGCATACCGACTCACCAGTGAAGATGTTGTACCGCTCGCCGCCCACCTGCCTCTCGGTGAACTCGCGGCAGTGGCCGAGCGCGGCGGGCTGCAGGTCGCGCACGGACGTGAGCACGGCGCCGCCGCACGCGCGCTGCGTGCATACCGACTCACCAGTGAAGATGTTGTACCGCTCGCCGCCCACCTGCCTCTCGGTGAACTCGCGGCAGTGGCCGAGCGCGGCGGGCTGCAGGTCGCGCACGGACGTGAGCACGGCGCCGCCGCACGCGCGCTGCGTGCATACCGACTCACCAGTGAAGATGTTGTACCGCTCGCCGCCCACCTGCCTCTCGGTGAACTCGCGGCAGTGGCCGAGCGCGGCGGGCTGCAGGTCGCGCACGGACGTGAGCACGGCGCCGCCGCACGCGCGCTGCGTGCATACCGACTCACCAGTGAAGATGTTGTACCGCTCGCCGCCCACCTGCCTCTCGGTGAACTCGCGGCAGTGGCCGAGCGCGGCGGGCTGCAGGTCGCGCACGGACGTGAGCACGGCGCCGCCGCACGCGCGCTGCGTGCATACCGACTCACCAGTGAAGATGTTGTACCGCTCGCCGCCCACCTGCCTCTCGGTGAACTCGCGGCAGTGGCCGAGCGCGGCGGGCTGCAGGTCGCGCACGGACGTGAGCACGGCGCCGCCGCACGCGCGCTGCGTGCATACCGACTCACCAGTGAAGATGTTGTACCGCTCGCCGCCCACCTGCCTCTCGGTGAACTCGCGGCAGTGGCCGAGCGCGGCGGGCTGCAGGTCGCGCACGGACGTGAGCACGGCGCCGCCGCACGCGCGCTGCGTGCATACCGACTCACCAGTGAAGATGTTGTACCGCTCGCCGCCCACCTGCCTCTCGGTGAACTCGCGGCAGTGGCCGAGCGCGGCGGGCTGCAGGTCGCGCACGGACGTGAGCACGGCGCCGCCGCACGCGCGCTGCGTGCATACCGACTCACCAGTGAAGATGTTGTACCGCTCGCCGCCCACCTGCCTCTCGGTGAACTCGCGGCAGTGGCCGAGCGCGGCGGGCTGCAGGTCGCGCACGGACGTGAGCACGGCGCCGCCGCACGCGCGCTGCGTGCATACCGACTCACCAGTGAAGATGTTGTACCGCTCGCCGCCCACCTGCCTCTCGGTGAACTCGCGGCAGTGGCCGAGCGCGGCGGGCTGCAGGTCGCGCACGGACGTGAGCACGGCGCCGCCGCACGCGCGCTGCGTGCATACCGACTCACCAGTGAAGATGTTGTACCGCTCGCCGCCCACCTGCCTCTCGGTGAACTCGCGGCAGTGGCCGAGCGCGGCGGGCTGCAGGTCGCGCACGGACGTGAGCACGGCGCCGCCGCACGCGCGCTGCGTGCATACCGACTCACCAGTGAAGATGTTGTACCGCTCGCCGCCCACCTGCCTCTCGGTGAACTCGCGGCAGTGGCCGAGCGCGGCGGGCTGCAGGTCGCGCACGGACGTGAGCACGGCGCCGCCGCACGCGCGCTGCGTGCATACCGACTCACCAGTGAAGATGTTGTACCGCTCGCCGCCCACCTGCCTCTCGGTGAACTCGCGGCAGTGGCCGAGCGCGGCGGGCTGCAGGTCGCGCACGGACGTGAGCACGGCGCCGCCGCACGCGCGCTGCGTGCATACCGACTCACCAGTGAAGATGTTGTACCGCTCGCCGCCCACCTGCCTCTCGGTGAACTCGCGGCAGTGGCCGAGCGCGGCGGGCTGCAGGTCGCGCACGGACGTGAGCACGGCGCCGCCGCACGCGCGCTGCGTGCATACCGACTCACCAGTGAAGATGTTGTACCGCTCGCCGCCCACCTGCCTCTCGGTGAACTCGCGGCAGTGGCCGAGCGCGGCGGGCTGCAGGTCGCGCACGGACGTGAGCACGGCGCCGCCGCACGCGCGCTGCGTGCATACCGACTCACCAGTGAAGATGTTGTACCGCTCGCCGCCCACCTGCCTCTCGGTGAACTCGCGGCAGTGGCCGAGCGCGGCGGGCTGCAGGTCGCGCACGGACGTGAGCACGGCGCCGCCGCACGCGCGCTGCGTGCATACCGACTCACCAGTGAAGATGTTGTACCGCTCGCCGCCCACCTGCCTCTCGGTGAACTCGCGGCAGTGGCCGAGCGCGGCGGGCTGCAGGTCGCGCACGGACGTGAGCACGGCGGCATACCGACTCACCAGTGAAGATGTTGTACCGCTCGCCGCCCACCTGCCTCTCGGTGAACTCGCGGCAGTGGCCGAGCGCGGCGGGCTGCAGGTCGCGCACGGACGTGAGCACGGCGCCGCCGCACGCGCGCTGCGTGCATACCGACTCACCAGTGAAGATGTTGTACCGCTCGCCGCCCACCTGCCTCTCGGTGAACTCGCGGCAGTGGCCGAGCGCGGCGGGCTGCAGGTCGCGCACGGACGTGAGCACGGCGCCGCCGCACGCGCGCTGCGTGCATACCGACTCACCAGTGAAGATGTTGTACCGCTCGCCGCCCACCTGCCTCTCGGTGAACTCGCGGCAGTGGCCGAGCGCGGCGGGCTGCAGGTCGCGCACGGACGTGAGCACGGCGCCGCCGCACGCGCGCTGCGTGCATACCGACTCACCAGTGAAGATGTTGTACCGCTCGCCGCCCACCTGCCTCTCGGTGAACTCGCGGCAGTGGCCGAGCGCGGCGGGCTGCAGGTCGCGCACGGACGTGAGCACGGCGCCGCCGCACGCGCGCTGCGTGCATACCGACTCACCAGTGAAGATGTTGTACCGCTCGCCGCCCACCTGCCTCTCGGTGAACTCGCGGCAGTGGCCGAGCGCGGCGGGCTGCAGGTCGCGCACGGACGTGAGCACGGCGCCGCCGCACGCGCGCTGCGTGCATACCGACTCACCAGTGAAGATGTTGTACCGCTCGCCGCCCACCTGCCTCTCGGTGAACTCGCGGCAGTGGCCGAGCGCGGCGGGCTGCAGGTCGCGCACGGACGTGAGCACGGCGCCGCCGCACGCGCGCTGCGTGCATACCGACTCACCAGTGAAGATGTTGTACCGCTCGCCGCCCACCTGCCTCTCGGTGAACTCGCGGCAGTGGCCGAGCGCGGCGGGCTGCAGGTCGCGCACGGACGTGAGCACGGCGCCGCCGCACGCGCGCTGCGTGCATACCGACTCACCAGTGAAGATGTTGTACCGCTCGCCGCCCACCTGCCTCTCGGTGAACTCGCGGCAGTGGCCGAGCGCGGCGGGCTGCAGGTCGCGCACGGACGTGAGCACGGCGCCGCCGCACGCGCGCTGCGTGCGCCGCATGTCCTCCTCGGGCACGCGGCCCGCGCAGAACATGTCGCTGAGAGAAAAGAGATTATTTTTGTAAAGTTTACTTAGGCTGTTTTCGCACTTGGCCACTTGATTGGGCCAATGTGCGTTTATTTTGTTCCATTCCTTCTCCAACCAGCCCTTTCAGGCAAAAGATATTGGTATTCATGATTGTAGAACAAATATCCAAGTCATATTTTTCTTGTTATTACGTCATCAATCAGGTTGCGGCATACCGCCACTATTTTTGTCATTCAAATATAGAACATTGAAACGTGCACATCTTTTATTTTTCACTGCCCGTTTTTTCTTCAGGTTATGGGCATAGCTACGTTAACCAGTGCGTAAATATACTAAAATACAATTTTGTGCTGTGTTGTCAAAATGGAGGCGCGATCGAACAAACGAAATATTCAACAATTCAATGGTGAAAAGTATAGTACATGGAAATTCCGTATTAAATTACTGTTGGAGGAGATGCAAGTGTTAAGCGTAGTCGAGGATACCACACCTACTTCTCCTGATGCAGATTGGCAGAAGAAAAATATGCTTGCTAAAGGTACGATTATTGAATATTTGGGTGATGCCTTTTTGAATTTCGCCAAGGGCTCCGCAACTGCTAAATCTATATTAGATGACCTTGACAAAATTTACGAGCGACGAAGCTTGGCTACGCAATTAGCACTTCGTAAACAACTATTAAACCTCAAGTTGCAACCCGATTTAACATTATTGCAACATTTTATGCAGTTTGATAATTTAATCATTGAATTGATTTCTGCTGGTGCTAAACTAACTAACTAATTTTTTCTTTTTTTTTTTTCGTCGTCTTAGCGTACCTTGAAAGTGTTTTAAGCAAATTCTCAATGACCGACTGATGCAATCCTTCTAAATCACCTTTTCCATCTAAATTGGATCATGCCGCTTTAAATTCTGATACATATTATAACGCTCCTTGCAGGAATGTGATTGGGTGCTTGATGTATGCAATGCTTTGTACACGGCCAGACATATGTGCTGCGATCGGTATTTTAATTCGGTATCAAAGTAAAAATAATGAAGAATTATGGCAATGTTTAAAACATCTTTTAAGGTACATTAAAGGAACAATAAACTTAAAATTGACCTATCAAAAAACTGAGTACAAACAATTGATTATTGGCTATTGTCACAGGGTTGCTCGGCTGACCCCGGACAAAGTGTGTTAAAAGGAGTAAAGGTTTTGAATAATAGCCGAGATGGGCATTTAGTAGGATATATTTTATTAGAGCCGTGTTTACACCTTTAACACCTGAACAATATACATAGGCCAAAGACCTCTGATAAAACTAAACAAATAGCTCAGACCGGTAGATACTGGGTCTGGTTCTATAGAAAATTGCTATCTAGAAATTCAGTACATAATATGACTAATAAAGAAAAACCACCTTGTCTTTGCTTTAAACCATATCAAGAAATCCAATTATTTTTGATAAAATAAAAAATTAAGAAATTAATAAATTAATACCCGTTTATAATTTAATTTTAAATTTCAAATGCTACTAAATTGAAATATGTTTGGAATCTAAATTTTATTATCACTTAGCTGAGCTCCCAGGACTGAATCAGCTGACCAACGAAGCCTCTTTAACAGCTAACTTGAACTCCAACAATTTCACGGAGGAAGACGTTCCTAGAGGTTTTCCTTTCTTCATAAGAACGGCCAGGGCAAACTCCAGAAATAAAGCCCCGAGCCACAAGGTGAAGCCAGAGAAGATGAAAACAGGAAGAAGAAGAAGACCCAAATAATGAAGGCCACTGAGGTTACTAAATGATGCTGCCTTACATGTTTGCTGAACCAAACCTCAGCTCAACATACTAATGTGCCAAGAACAACCTGGACCAATACTTAATGTAACGTTGTGAAATTTTGGTTATTAGTAACGATAGTACATTTTGCGTTATGTTTAGGCTGTATGGCATTGATCCCTTTGCCCAAAAAGAAAGTGGATTTGTGACAGCTGTGTTGTCAATGTCTTCGGTTTGACAAGTATAGGATTTCCGTTTTGAAAGCACTCTGGGAGCTGACGCGGCAAAAGTAGCATGGCGTGAAAAAGAAAAAAAAAGCTACTAGATTTTTTGATATTTCGGGCGGGGCTTGACCCCATAAAAACTCAAAAAGAAGTGCCCCAGAGTCATGCCGTCCTTGCCGGAATATAGTTTCGGCCGCGGCACATATTTTTTATCATGGTAAGTCTATTGCCTTGAAATTTGGAGGTTACGAGTAGCGCCATGTGTGAAACACAATAGTTAAAACATCGATTTCTTGTTTCAGATTTTTGTTTTTACATACAAACACAGCAATACAGCAATTATTAAGTATTGGTCCAGGTATGTATTTCAAGAAATTTGATTCTATAACCGAGATGTTGATAAAGAAAAAAAAATGGTAATATCATAATTCCACATGATCATTATTTCAGGTTGTTCTTGGCACATTAGTATGTTGGGCTGAGGCTTGGTTCAGCAAACATGTAAGGCAGCATCATTTGGTAACCTCAGGTAAATATATCTGAAGTCGTTGACTAAATCTTAGCATAAAGCTCGGGCAGGAGTGTGGACTAATTGTACATTTCTTTCAGTGGCCTTCTTATTTGGATCTTCTTCTTCTTCCTCCTGTTTTCATCTTCTCCGGCTTCACCTTTTGGCTCGGGGCTGTATTTCTGGAGTTTGCCCTGGCCGTTCTCATGAAGAAAGGAAAACCTCTAAGGAACGTCTTCCTCCGTGAAATTGTTGGAGTTCAAGTTAGCTGTTAAAGAGGCTTCGTTGGTCAGCTGATTCAGTCCTGGGAGCTCAGCTAAGTGTTGATAAACATTAGATTCCAAACATATTTCAATTTAGTAGCATTTGAAATTTAAAATTTAATTATAAACGGGTATTAATTTATCAAAAATAATTGGATTTCTTGATATAGTTTAAAGCAAAGACAAGGTGGTTTTTCTTTATTAGTCATATAATGTACTGTATTTCTTAGATAGCAATTTTCTATAGAACCAGACCCAGTATCTACCGGTCTGAGCTATTTGTTTAGTTTTATCAGAGGTCTTTGGCCTATGTATATTGTTCAGGTGTTAAAGGTGTAAACACGGCTCTAATAAAATATATCCTACTAAATGCCCATCTCGGCTATTATTCAAAACCTTTACTCCTTTTAACACACTTTGTCCGGGGTCAGCCGAGCAACCCTGTGACATTAATAATAGCTGTATTGCTGTGTTTGTATGTAAAAACAAAAATCATGATAAAAAAAATATGTGCCGCGGCCGAAACTTATTCCAGCAAAGACGGCATGACTCTGGGGCACTTTTTTTTTTGAGTTTTTATGGGGTCAAGCCCCGACCGAAATATCAAAAAATCTAGTAGCTTTTTTTTTTCTTTTTCACGCCATGCTACTTTTGCCGCGTCAGCTCCCAGAGTGCTTTCAAAACGGAAAATCCTATACTTGTCAAACACGAAGACATTGACAACACAGCTGTCACAAATCCACTTTCCCTTTGGGCAAAGGGATCAATGCCATACAGCCTAAACATAACGCAAAATGTACCATCGTTATTAATAACCAAAATTTCACAACGTTACACTATGCAGATTCAGATTGGGGTGGCGACCCAATTGACAGAAAAAGTACAACAGGGCACATCTTTCAAGTGTTCGATAATTGTACAATTTCGTGGAATACACGAAAACAAAACACTGTCGCTGCATCCTCAACAGAAGCCGAATACATGGCTTTATTTGAGGCTGTTAGGGAAGCGATTTGGATAAAGTCATTGCTTAATAGTATTTCGTTTCCTGTAGACCAGCCAATAATAATTTTTGAGGACAACAACAATTGTATCAATATTGCAAATAATCCGACAAATCACAACAGATCGAAACATATCGACATTAAATACCATTTTACGAGGGAGCAAATTACCAACAAAGTAATAAAGCTAGAATATATTTCCACAGGAAACCAACTAGCTGACATTTTCACAAAAATGGTACCTACAACCAAGTTCCTTGAATTACGAAGAAAGTTAAATATAATGTAATCATCATTAAAATTGTATAATAAAAGATATACAACCCTCAGTAATTAATGAATTGATAACAGTTATGAACTTAATTGATTAAATAACGTTTTTTTTTGTTAAAATCAACCATGATATTGGAATTTATTTGTTATGTTTTTCTCCCAAATCAATGTTAATTATATCTATGTTATTGATATAAGTACTTGTATATTTGAGGGGGACTATTGGTATTCATGATTGTAGAACAAATATCCAAGACATATTTTTCTTGTTATTACGTCATCAATCAGGTTGCGGCATACCGCCACTATTTTTGACATTCAAATATAGAACATTGAAACGTGCACATCTTTTATTTTTCACTGCCCGTTTTTTCTTCAAAAGATTTTAAAAAAAAACAGGCCCATATTATAAATACCCTACAGACTAACATACATACAAATAATAAAAATTACACAATGTAATTAAAATAAACTACTCAAAACAAAATAGGGCCCACCACATTGTTTCAAATTGTGTTTAGTAATAACTTACAAAGTAATAATTGACAAAATGAATCATTACAACTTCTAGTAGACATGTTTATGAGTTCATAAGAATGTTTTGAGTGTTTAAATTTTGTGATGATCTCAAGTGGGTACACAGAAAAAGTAAAGTGCTTAAAATTACCCTTTTCACAAATGGTCTATCGTTTGCGTTTTCAGTCTCGTTTTAAACGCAGTACTTGGAACACAGGTTTTTTAAAGATAGTCTCTGATTCTGTCTTTATTCCTGATTACAATGTCAGGTTCTCGTCGTCATATGGACGTGGAAACTGCATCAAGAGCGGTTGTTTTGCTCCAAGAAGGCAAATCGCAAAGATCCGTTGCAAATCGGCTTGGTGTGTCAAGACGGGCTATTCGAAACGTGTGGGAACGGTTTCAGGAGACAGGTAGTGTGGCTAGAAGGCGTGGGTCAGGCAGAGTTCGAGCAACAACTGCACAAGAGGATCGGTACATCCAAATTTTTTAATTTAATATTATACGCTAACGCTATTTCTCATTTTCTATGAAATTTCATATTAGCATAGCAATAGCGCGTAGCATGCTATGCTATGAAATTTAGCATGCTAATTAAAGTAACAAAAAATAGCAATAATTGCCATTACTACTCATCTCATCATTTCTGATTCGATCGCGCAGAGAAATACCAAGCATTTCTCTCGCCATCGGTAGCTGGGAGACCTTGAGCTTTCTTATCAGACGCGGAATGTCGTTGGATGCGGGCGCGCACAAGACCGATCGCGGTGAAGATCTTTTGGAAAGGCCTATTCTGAGCAGTGGGCGTCGAACTTATATAATGATAATGATGAAACACCAGCACAGGTAAAACTAAATAATAGCTTGCAATAGCGTATTGTTCCTCACCGATCAGCAAAGTACTGCGTGGCCACGTCACCGATGGGCAACTTGGACAGCACCACGTTCGCTCCACTCTTGTGCAGTGCTTCCAACTTCTCGTACAAAATCTGCCACTCGGCGTCGACCACCTTCTGATACTCTTTCACGTTGGTCACGCGTACCTGAGAATGTATATTGAAGTATTTTTAGCATAGAAATTAATAATACAACAACTAAAGGTTATAAAAAAACTTTGGCCTCATGTTTACTATCAATGATCCACACATGACTGATTCAGAAATTGGATCCGTTTGGTTTTTAATCATTGGCCGAGTTATATTTTTTACTTAGTAAGCTCATATCCTCTGAAAACCAGCGTCCATGGCTAAGGCTCGACCGAGATCTCGGTCTCGGCATTCTCGGCCACAATTCCAACCGAGAACTCGGCCTCGGTTCTCGGCTAAAAAAAAATTAGTTGCCTGTAAAGTCGGTATACGGGCGAAAGTTTTACGTGACAACGACTTTGAGTGGTAAAATAATTTTAATGTGAATATTCATTCGTATAACATGAATGGTGTGTATGCCTATCACTCTCACTCTCTCTCTCTCGCTCTGTCTCTCTCGCTCTTAGGCGGGTTAACTGTGCTCGAGTGGAAGGGACGCGTGCCTTTCACTTTTTATGTCTGTCTCACTCGCTCTTAGGCGGGCTAACCATGCCCGAGTCGAAGGGACGCGTGCCTCTCACTCGCTCTCATTGTGAGCGCGGAACGTGAGCGGAGCGTAACGCAGTTTCTTGAAGTGTCACCCGGCAAAGCAATTTATAAGACGTTGTCACGTCAAAATCGCCGAGATTCTCGACCTTAACCGAACATTTTCATCGCTTTGTGTCACTGCGTAGCGTACTCATGATTCTATAGAGTTGGAAGATGAGCCAATGGCCATGACAAGTGACGAAAACAATTTAAATGCTCTGATCGAAATATCGCTTAATAGCTTTCTTAAAGAGCCAAGACTGCGCAGAAATGCTAATATTTTTGAGTGCTGGGTATCGTCACCTTATAAAGTACTTAAACCCGCAGCTTTTTAGCAGAGCTGGGCAATTATACGACGAGAGGCGACACTCTTTGAAGGGTGAAAATGCCGAAAAATTGCTTTTTTTGTGTTACAACATCATATTGTTCAATTTTGATTATTAAAGCTTATAAAGCTTTCAAATAAATTCTACTTAAACAAAAACTAGTGCAATTTCCTTTTTTTTCACTATTTCTCTTGTCTCGGTCTCGGTCTCGGCCGAGAACGAAAACCAAATCACGGTCGATCCTTATCCATGGCCTTCTCGATAGGCATGGCGATCTGAGATCGATTAATCTAAGAATCGATTTCTTAGAATAAATAAAAATAATTTTTTTTCATCATTGAAAAAAATCGTTGTTAGTTTAGTCGGACTGAATCGATATTACACCCTCTAAAATCGAGATTTTATTTCGATACAAACATAAAATTATTTTCAATTAATTGAATGTTCAACTCGACACACTTAAAGAAATGACAATTGTTCACATAATTACTCAACGACTCGCTAGATTGATGTGTACACTGGTGATCTGTACATTGATGTGTACTGAGTACACTCAGTTTCCGTTACTTCAAGTTTGTATTTGCATTGAAAATATAGAATCAATAGGCAAATTGGAAAAAAGAATTTTAAAAATTCGATACTTTTCCACCTAGATTTTTTTCGATTAATTAATCTTTGATTCGAATCATTTTAGAAATCGATCTTTTTTAGAAAAATCGCCATCATAATTTTGAACTCTATGTCTGTTTGTGTGTGTCACCAGCTATTTTCCTGAACTCTTCGGCTGCATCTCGAAGCCGTAAGTACGACACGCGTCGCCAACTCACCTCGGCGTTGTCTCTCTCGGCCTTGAGCTCGAGCTCGATGTTGAGCAGCGCGATGCTGCAGTCGCGGTAACTCTTCGGCTGCATCTCGAAGCCGGCGTACGAGAACGTCTTCTTGAACGCCACGCCCGCAACTAAGAAGGAATCTTCTAGAGCGCCGCCGGACACTTTCTTGATTCCTGTGGGTAGGGAATACAATTTAATGTATTTCTAGTTACTTCAAATACTGCAACTTTTTTGGGAATCACTTTGGATGATAAGCTTCCAGTGGGGTCCTCATATCGTGACCTTATCAAAGAGACTAAGCTCCGCTGCATACGCTGTAAGAAAGATAAGGTTTCTGACTAATGTTGAAACGGCAAGACTAGTTTATTTTAGTTATTTTCACAGTATCATGTCATACGGCATCTTAATATGGGGCTCAGCTGCAGATATAGAAACAATTTTCGTATTGCAGAAACGAGCCGTGCGGGCTATTTATAAACTTAAATCAAATTAAACACTTAGGGAATTGTTTAAAGAAGTTAAAATACTTACAGTTTACTCGCATTACATTTACGAAAACCTAATTTACGTTCGAAAAAACTTACACTTATTTCCTAAAAATAACGATTTGCATAACTTTACCACAAGACAAAAAAATAGGCTTGCCGTTCCACATTTTAGGCTTCATAAAGTTGGTCACTCATTTATGGGTAGATGTATAACATTTTTAATAAATTACCTGAAAATTTAATTTCATTGCCTTAAGATAAATTAAAACAGTTGTAAAAGATGTATTAATGTCGTAAGGATATTATAAAATTGATGATTATATAAATGACAAAGATATATGGAAATGTTTAAATGTAAACAATTACAATTATTGTAAATCAATTTTGAAAAGAGGCAATGACAATAGTGACTGAGTTTCTTGCGCCGCTTCTTTTCAGCACTGGCCTAAATTGTCCCGAAGCGGTGGTAGGGTTAATTTATATTTAACGACCGCTTGGTGCAGTAGTCCACATGTTAGTTTATTAAGTTTTGTTTTCTTTTTAACTTATTTTATTTAAGTTTTATTTTGAACTTAGAAATATATGGAAAACACTACTTTTTAGGAAAGTAGGTAGGGTGCTGTTTGCCTCATATATATTATTATTGATCCACACATATCATTTCAGAAATTGGATCCGTTAGTTTTTAATCATTGGCAAATCGTCACGATGCACAACCTTGACTTCTTGGGGACCAAGAGGATGATATTACCACCACCTTTGACTGCCTCGTTGGTGTAGTGGCAAAGTTTCTACCTTTCATCCGAGAGGTCCTGGGTTCGAATCCCAGGTCGAGCCAAAAATAGTTCTCCTAACCGATTTCGACCACGGCAGCCAATCTCAACAGAGATCAGCCAACTACACAGGAGATATTATAGTGCACAAGTGTGAGCGCAATACACAGGTGCACTCACTGTTCCATCACTCTCAAAATTCGGTGAGACGGCAATCCGACATGACCGAAGAGAGATCAGGCGCAGGACCAACGGCTTAACGTGCGCACCGAGGCCCGGGGGTGTCACACCGCCAACTTCCCGACTCCTCTCGAAAATCTCAGAAACAGTTTTGGCTCGACCTGGGATTGACCTCGGATGTAATGCAGAAACTTTGCCACTACACCAACGAGGCAGTCAATTATAAATATATTCTCACCAATCATATCCAACGGCAACAATGGTGCGTCGAGCGACAGAACAGCGTCCACCACCATGTTGGAGAAGTGGCCCTTCTGCTGGTGGATCAGCTTGGAAGACATGGCTGTCATCGCGCACTTGCGGAGCAGCTCCCTGGGAAATATATTTAAGTTAAATTGAAATTTGAAGACTCAAGAAGATGGTTGGAAAATTCCACCAGCTTGAATTCCGGTTTCAGTCAAGTCACAAGCTAGACCCAGCACTGCAAGACGTCCAGATACTGTTAGCTCTATTTCTGATGATATTTGTGATTTGTGAATATTTTTGAATGATGGTAGTTTACAATTTATTACCTGATACCGCGGACGATGAAAGGGGTCCGAAACGTCAGGTTAATATAAAATGTAAATTAATCGTGAAATAATCAATTTGGCGCAACAGATTTAGAGTGTTAGAGTGAGGAAGCTAAAGGGAAGCGCTTCCTACCGAAATTTAGGAAGGAAATTGGCATGATGACACCTATCTTTAATATTTTCAAGACCGTGGTGTTTACAAAACATAGCCCCCATGTTGTTAATACAACTAAAATATTTCCAAAAAGCTGTAGAAACCAATTTTCAAACACACAAAACTAAATAAATATGCGGTCAATTGACTCCGATTTCTGATACATGATCGTGACGTCACGTTCATGTATTCCCATACAAAATCTATGGAAGCAGATCGTTTTGACAGATAATAAAAAGTATGTCAACGATTGGTGGTGTCATCTAGCCAATTCACCTCAAGATGCACATGAGTAAATAAATGATTTTCCAATACTATTTTTGTACTTTCCTTTTATTTTTACACATTGCTCTATGGTTAAAAAAAATTTTAAATGTGGATATAACGAATTCGGACATAAAACGCAGATTTAGCGTCCAAAGTCATGGGGACGAGAGTCAATAGTCTAGAGACAATTGGCTAGATGACACCACCAATCGTTGACATACTTTTTATTATCTGTCAAAACGTTCTGCCTCCATAGATTTTGTATGGGAATACGTGATCGTGACGTCACGATCATGTATCAGAAATCGGAGTCAATTGACCGAATATTTATTGAGTTTTGTGTGTTTAAAAATTGGTTTGTACAGCTTTTTGGAAATAATATATTGGTTGTATTAACTTCATAGGGGCTATGTTTTTTAAGCGCCATGATCTTGAAAATATTTAAGATGGGTGTCATCATCCCAATTTACGTTTAGACAGGATAATATATCCTTAAACTTTAATCAGACTTACTCTGTAAAAATACAAAGTATCAAGATCATACACTCCTAGTACCAGTGTTGCCATTAAAAAAAAAACTCCGGTGACCCTATACCCTATATACATCAACCATTGGTGGTGTCCAATACCAAATTGTATTGGTGCATTTAGTGTCGTCATACATAAAATAAATATACAACTACATCACATACTTTGATCTGACTCCGTGGTAAGTAGCTTAAGCACTTGTGTTACAGATATCAGTATCAACAGTTGATGGTGCCATGTCCAAAACTGGTATCCATAGAAAACCAGAGCGCCATGGCAATAATGCTGAGTGGGGGCCAATTTGGTTATATCTACACTTATCTTACATTTCGGTTTTTTATTATACTTAGTCCCAGTCCTGTGTGAACTTTTAAGTGTAGTTTATAAGCCAAATAAACATATTTTTCCTTTTTTTAACAGTGGTATTAAAAAAATAAACTTAAATAAATACATATAACACCCAGACCAGTACAAACAGTCATGTACATGCACACAAATGATTGAACAGTGTATGTATATCACCTCTGCTCCTCGGGCGACTTGTTGTCAATCTTGACAGCGAGTTCGTTGACGCGCGCGCCCGCCAGCCGCGCCGCAGTGCGCACGGCGCGCACCACGATGCGCGGATGCACGCCTGGAAATGACATTACGTTGCAGCAATATATATGTTACGGCTAATAGCCGATCTCAAACTCTCAAACTCAAACTCAAACGTTTATTTGCCAAGAACACAGTAAGTAAAGAAGTCATTAGCGCATGTGTTCAATCTGCTCGCAGACGTGCAAAAATTCAGTTAGGAAATTAACAATACAAATTAAATTACATAAGTATAATTATATTGTTGAATGAAATATTAAATTATATTTAAATTAAAGATTATTATTTTGTCGCCAATTAAAATATTCATTATAACTATAAAAACATTTGTCCAAAAGCCAGTTGGTCAATCTCCTCTTAAATATTGGCCCTTGAAGTTCCGGTAGCAAGTCATACTATACAATAAAATACGACGAAGTGCGGCTACACCTAATTTTAGCCGGCTACAACTAGGTGCAGCCCGCCACATGCGGTTAAACTTAGTAGTATCCTACTTATCTTCGGTTACAACTAGGTTTAGCCTTCATTATAGCGGCTAAAACTAGGTGTAGCCGCACTTCGGCTATTAGCCGTAACATATATATTGCTGCAAACATCGTAAAAGAAAAAAGTTTATATAGCTGCGTGAAACACCCTATCGTCACAATGTTCAAAATCCATACTAACTAATATTATAACTGGGAAAGTAACTTAGTCTGTCTGTCTGTTACTCAATCACGCCTAAACCACTGAATCAATCATCAGCCTATACACGTCCCACTGCTGTGCACAGGCCTCCCCTCAACTATGAGGTGGTAGGAGCCGTACTCCACCACACGGGCTCAGTGCGGTGCGGTGGAGGGGTGTGTGTAAGGTAAGTGACCAACCTTACTGTCAGATGTTATGAAGCCGCCCTAGGGCCTCCGACCAGGCTCGACGACTAATATCTATTGATATTAACCGGGACCAACCGCTTAACGTGCCTTCCGAAGCACGGAGATGCTTGTAAATATATGTCACGTGACCGCGCCGTAGGTTGCTTAACTTTTGGTATCACTACCAAAGCGCTGCAACCTGCAACCACTGCGCCACAAGCGCCTCCACTAAACCAATTTACCACAAACCACTGAACCAATTTACATAAATTTTTATATAGTGATATTTTGATACCCGAGAAAGGACATACTACTACTGAAGAGATTTAAATGAAATTTAGTAAAGAGATAATTTGAGACTTAAGAAAAAACATGAGTTACTTTTGACCGCGGGAAGACAACACATTCCCATGGAAAAAAAAAACACTTTTCGGGGAGTCTAATCGCTTTCAGTCCTTATATTTACTTTCATAAGGACTGAAAGCGATTATATTTACTTAAATACCATCATCAAAATATCATAAGAACATGTTTGCAGCTCAAGAAATAGTTAAATAATAAATAAATTAGTTACCTAAGCATAAGCTTGAGCTACAGTGACTAAGATAGAGAATAGAAATACTTAAATACATTCATAACCACCCATGGACACAGTTAGAAATTCTTGCAAACATTTTCACATCACACAGAAATTTTCTCCTAGCAAAATGGAACCCGCAACAGCCGATTTAATATTTTGTATCTCAGACCACTAAATAAAAAAATAAATATACCTTCTTCAATAAAAGGCTTGACTCTCTTCAGCAACTCTCCAGCTAAGATGACTACAGATGTAGTGCCGTCGCCGACCTGAAAAATTTTTTATTGCATTAAAAATATGATTTAAGTTCATTTACAATTTGCAATGGCTTATAACGTTCTCATAAAATCGTTGTGTCCTCAATAGGAATTCGGAAATTGGATCCGTGTTTTATAATCATTGAAATTCTTGTGGCGACCTCTACCGTTCGCCATCACAAGCGCATGCCTACCGGTGGCAAGCACGACAGCGAGCGCTGATCCTGGCTCCATGGACTAGATGGCGCTGTTAGCCTATACCGCACGTGAACCGCGGCATATACATTTAGATCCAGAATAATATAGATAGATTTCACATAAACCATCCATTTAATAGTCTGAACAAAGGTTTGGATTGGTAAGGCTCTGCTTAAGTTATAAAATCACACCAAAAAAAATCGGCCCTCTGTAAAGTCGGTTTACTGACGATAGTTGAACGTGACAACGTCTTTGTCACGTTGCCTCTTTGTCGCTCGTTTCGCGCTCTCGCTTGCACTTCAAGCCTTGAATGGAACGCCTCAGAGCGAGGTAACGTCGCATGCGTCATGTTTTTTGGTGCGTGCAGCCGGCTCCATCGAATTATAAGACGTCGTCACGACAAAAGTGGCATTAAATTTCATATAACTAAAAATAAATTACTTCGGCATCCTGTGACTTGGCGATGTCGACCAGCGTCTTCGCGGCGGGGTGCACGATGTCCAGCAACTGATAATTTAAGACAATTTCACATTATTTAATTTAACAATGAGTTCAACTCATTCAGACACAGCCTATAACTGTTCCAATGGCGATATATTCCTGCCATCCTCGTGATATTTAGAATAGTTATGATATACGGCATTTATACCATTTATTAAGCTTTATTGCACAACAAAACTATGCACAAAAAGTGGAATTAACTCCGTAGGGCATTCACTACCTGTCATACATTAGGGGTTAATCAGAAATGATTAGTGGGCAAAATATATAAAAGAGAAAACACAAAAACAATAGTACCAATAACATCACACATAAGATTAAATATTAAATCTATTATATAAAAATGAATCGCAAAATGTGTTGCATAACGCAAGAACCCCTGGACCCCTGGCTTTTTTTATGATATTTATTAATATCATAAAAAAGATATAAAAAAGATATTTTTATGATATTTATTATTATTTATTCTTTAATAAATATCATAAAAAAAGCCAGGGGTCCAGGGGTTCTTACGTTATGCAACACATTTTGCGATACTTTTATGGGGATGGTTCTTACGAAGAAAAAAACAATGTGCTGACAATGTCTGCGTGGTCTGCTAGTATACAATAAATTTATATAAGAATACATCTACGGGATGTATTCATATATAAATTTAATTTGTTTTGTTTCAATTACCTTTCTTTTTGAGTTTCCACTACTTTGGCCCTGTTCCAAATCCCATCATCATGGGGTAACTGAAGATAGTCTCGTATATATCATAACTATTCGAAGTTTAAAACAATATATCCTATAGAATTTTGGAAACTAAAGAAATTTTGTGTACATTATTTAATTATTTAAAATGTATTTCTCAAGATATGCACAAAGGGTTAAACAAAGACATTAAGGGTTAAAAGCATTCTCTGTCATTCAATCTCAATATTATTATGGCTTTCCTAAATTACTTTGCTAATTTTGGATAATAAACCATGAATTATGATAATTTTCATTTCATATCAGACAAAATGTCCATAAAACTTAACTACGAGATTTTACTAAATATTCCGGGCTTTTTTGTGTTTGATTGTGATTTTGTTGCATTTCCTGTACTTTTGATTTTCATAGAAAAATATTTCCAAAAGATATAAAACCACATACCTTCATGATAGTGGCACCGTCGTTGGATATGACGGCCTTGCCCTGATGGTCCACAATCAGCTTGTCCATGCCACGAGGGCCGAGGGTCGTGCGCACCTGTAAACATACCAGAATGGTGATTAGGATCACATTTGTGATGGTAGTACAGTTTGGGTCTATATATTGACTCTTGCAGAGAATCTCTGAACAATGTTCTGTCAGCATACATATATTGTCAACTGGTATAAATAAACATCAGACTCCATTAATATTATTTCTCTTAAAGGCGGTCGTGGCAAGACTGGACGCGGACAGTGCTTTTATGCAGCACTGGACACATGTCCATCTCGTCAAAGACACTAAAATAAATTATAATAATTTTAATTTTTTATTAATTTAGCTATAATTTAATTTGAAATGGAATTGAATTGCACTAACATAGTTTTAAAATTGCTTTGTTACCAACGCTATATGGACTCTGGTTCAAAATAAACATATTATTTACATTTTATTATTGGAGTATTTCTGCCCAATGATATCTGCCCAAATTGGGCACATTTGACTATAAGTTGCTGTTGGCCACTGGACAACTGAGGAGAGTTTCTGGAGATGGATTTAAGACCAGACCCACAGATGGAGACCTTTTTAAACTACCCACTTTAAAAAAATATATGTTTAATGCAATGGTTCTTGATACATTTCTGCCATTTTATTTGTCTCCTCTAAATAAAATGTGACATCAGTCACCATTTTCATTGCCTCTTTTAAAAAAAAATGCTTATTGGATAAGGTACACAAATTGTGCTGCTGCAAGCTAGTCCAAAAATGTTTATCAATGAGTCAATGAGTGAGTGAGTGATACATACCGCATCTACCACGAGCTGGCACGCATTGATGTTGGAGACCAGCTGCGGTTTACCCTGAGACTGGTCCGTCCCCTCCTTCAGCACTAGTATTTGTGGTTGCTGTGAATGTGTAACATTATTTCATATTTATTTCACTGTGTTATGTGTGTTTACGGTGTTAAAATATTTGCCTTTTCAGAAATGTCGAACAGTTAATAAATTCTGTATTAGGATTCTAAGATTCCATCTTAACCCATTAATGGACACTGTACGACTATAGACGGTATAACAATAAAAGTTCTATTGTGTCTAGCAGACTGAATTGATTAAGTTAAATACTCTTACACACTAATAAAACCTACACTATCTTTTTTAAACAAACTAAAATAGATTAAAGAATGGCCGTCAAAAGTAGCTATAGCTAACACTTTATGACAGATAAAAAGGGGTTGATCCAAATTCATTTACACTTAAGATCAAAGCCTCATATCTACTATCATAGATCCACACAGCATTTCAGAAATTGGATCCGTTTGTTTATAATCATTGGCTTTGAAATAAAAGTATTTATTAAGCAAATCAAAAGCGGTTCACTACTCCATTTTGAAATATGTTTTGTTGAATCCATCAATGAAAACTAGTTGATTATTTGTTTGAACAATGTGTTATACAGGGTGGTCTAATTAGTCAACAATTTTTTTTTATATTTCTTGCACCGTCGGGTATCCGAAAATACCCGATGTATGTTCCGCGATATTTCTTAGTTTTCGAGTTATAATTTTTTTTGTATTTTTAATGATTTCTGCCAGCAAGGTTTCAAAAATTCATATCTTTTTTCCTAGTAGGTATTTTGCAGTATTTTTTTGTGAAATGATTGTATAGAATAATTGGCTTGCTGAAATCTAAAGAACTTTGAAAATTTATTGTAATAAAGTAATTTTTCAGTAAGTTGTGCTTTTTATTTGTTATCCAATAAGAGGTTTTCTCCTAGTTATAACTTGCAACTTTGATTGTTATTCTTGCTCACATTTTTAATCTTAATGGTGAGACTGAAATTATTAAAATTACACATACTACAGCTATTTTACAGTAATTTAATTTAAATTTTATTTAAAATTAAATTTTTATGTTTAATTTACATGTTTGAGTAAATCCGACTAAAAACTAGTTTCAACTTTCAAGCCTTTTTTCAGTAACTTTAAGTAATTTCAGCAAGCCGATTATTTTTTTTTTTACTTAAACTACATTCATTAGAATCACTCGAAAACTAAAAAAAATCGCGGAACATACATCGGGTATTTTCGGATACCCAAAGGTGCAAGGAATCTAAAAAAAAATTGTTGATGCCACTAATTGGACCACCCTGTATACCCAAAACGTGTCATCAATGGTTCATTTCATAGAATGTTAAAATAAAATTTGTTTAAATGAACCATCAATGTAACATCTTTCAGGTGTATAATGCATCGTTCAAACAAATAATTGACTTGTTGTCATCGATTAATTAAAATTCTTCGAAACATATTTTGAAATGGAGTAGTGAACACAATAAAAAGTGTTGCGGTAAGAAACTACATTAGTAAGTAAATCATTTTGTTTAAAATATAACAAGAGCAGTGTGGTAGGAACAAAGAAGTTTTAGATTTGATGGGTAAAAAGTTTTTAATTGAATGTTATGTTTAACATAAAAATATAGCTAAAGTTACACAGATATATAAACATTACACATAAAACAACAAGAATTAAGTGTTTATTTCATCACGTGATGGATTTTTATGTCAACTCACAAAGTACTTTTTTATATAGGGATAGAGACTTAACTTCAGGGTTTTTTTGGGCAAGGTGCACTAGCGACATATATGTTTGTCAGATGGCAACTTTATTGTACTGTATCGTACCAAGAAAATATAAATAGTATCGTACTGTAGGTGTACCTACACTCTTCCTATTTCCTTATCCTTCTTTTTAGTTTTTTAGGAAAATAATGTATGGATTAATAGTATTTTTAAGCAGTTTACTTGAGCTCTATCAAATACATACATTAATAAGAAAATAAAACAAAAAATTTCGAACAATACAGTACCTATATTTCAGAAATCAGAATATTTATTTGCCCATTGTAAGTACATTACATTGGATGGCTGAAGGCATGCAAATGTTAGTAGGTACGTTTCAGTATAACTGTTACAGTACAATACACAATTCATTCACTGGAGTGTCTGTCTCAAATCCTCAAATCAGTCACTATACAAGCTATCACCATTTTACTATGCTATCACTGTCGTAGTTTTAATACTAGTTTGGAGGAGCAGGAACAGGGCTCGACTCAAAAAACAGCTTAAACAAGACAAGATTAACTTGAAAGCACAAAATACAGAAAAACAACGAACCGCATCGCACAACGAACGAAATTTTTCTGCAATGTCAGTCAATGTCAACAAAGTCAGTCAAAGTGACACGACTTGACATTCAGAGCAGAAAAAATGAGGTTCTAGACCGGGGGTAGAAATTGTCTGTCTATTAATGTAAGTGACATGAGACATCTATAGTTTTCCGACGGCAACTTTTGCAGTTTAGTACTTGATATTGCTGTCAGTAAATTAATTCTATGATTGTAGGCCCTGTGTCAACTTTTGCAAATCATGTGAGCATTTGGCCGAATAAAATAGGGTTAGTAATTTGACAGCTGAATATCGGCTTGAAAAACAAAAAAATTTACGAGAATAAAACGCGCAAATTAATCAAAATGTTGTAGAAATATCATGATAAATGTTACCGATTACCATTTTTGTAGTCAAACAGCAACAATTTTTCGAGAAATAGCCAAAATATACACAGGCAAAGGAATTTTAGTTAAGTATTTTCAAATCACTTTTCACACTTAAATACACTATTCTACTATTAAATATTCAATTAAACATTTTTTTTACGCTGCGCTTTTTATATTAGCTATAACAAACTAATGGTAAGTAGAGGGATTTCATTAATATTTTCAAATTAATTTACCATTTTGCTTTTCTCTGATTCACTCACAAACACTAGGTAGTATTTAAATAGTTTGACACTTGACAGCCTGCCACTGCTGTCAGTCTTGGTGTGACCAACCTCAAATTAGAGATCCTGCCCATCAAAAGAATCCATGCCCATCCTGTAAGGCAAAAACTGACAAATTCTGCCAAAATTTTATGCCAAAATAGTGGCAATAACATTTTACTATTTAAAACAAATACATAGTACAATGATTTTATTAATTTCAAATAGTTCATAATCATCATCATATTAGCATTTCGAGGCCCACGGCTGAGTATAGGCCTCCTCCAAGGATTTCCACCGCAATCGGTTCTGCGTTTTAAAATAGTCTGTTTTATATGGTTGATTTGCGAATATACATATTCTTCCACAAGCAGCGTTTGACAGTGTCAAACAAAACAATATTTTACAAAATAAGAAACATTTCAATATTTTCGGTACCCAATTGAATTTCGGATTTTGCCAACGGCGCCCTAAAATTCATCAACGCTTAGAATTGGCTGAGCATTATAGCAGCGAATAAAGAACTAAGCCTGCCGAAAAGACAGGATCCTACCCCGTCACACTTCTTAACATGTGTAGGGTATCTGTGTGGCTAAATAAAAAGGGCTGGAACCTAGAGCCGTAAAACATACTATTAAAAAAATGTAGGGTATCCCGCAAAAATGTTACCACTCCTTTATCAGTTCACAACTATTCATGGTACCTAACCTAATGTTTTCTATACGATAGCTGAAGAATACATGATTTGGTACGATCTTCTAGGCGTATGTTGATACTTTGTCCTAGTTATCTGAAATTAGTGATTTTTTGTAAAACTTATTTGAAAGTCCTTCCACTCAATAACAATTTATTTATAGCATGATATAGTTTGTTTGTTTTCTTGGGTAATGTATGTGTAGGTAGTAAGAAAACTGTATATAAGTATAATTTTAAAAACCTAAGTACAGTGTTAACTTGGGTACAAGGATTTCAAAAGTGGCAGCACCTAGAATTAAACCTGATTGGCTGTTAGCTTTGACCAATTAGAAGCGCTAAATAGAGTTGTGCCATTTTGTATGAAATTTATTCTGCTTCATAGTTTAAACGCTAAAGTACATAAATACAGAAGATTTAAAATTAAGTAATTAAACTTAGTAGTAAGTTTAATTTAGTAAGTTTTAGTAAGTTAGTAGTAAATTTTAGTTAATAAGTTAGTAGTAAGTAGATACTAAGTTAGTAGTAATTTTAGTTAATAAGTTTTTGGTAGTAAGTTTTATTATAGAATAAGCATGGCAGTGAAGCAGATCAACCTCTTATCAACATCCAGGTAAAATTTCCTATTGATGGAAACTAAAACAAATAGTCAATATATAATATGAGAAATTATACTTTCTGCTTATTTAAATTATGTGCAATTTCAATACTTTCGTTGACAGATAATCAATAAATAAGTGTGCACGTTGAAATGTTCCAAACCAGGTGAAAAGGCCTGCTAAGCAAGAAGTGATGGAAAAATCGGTAACGAACAATCGAGTTCTGGAAGCGATTAAAATCGATTACATTAGAATAGTTGCAAATTTTTTATATGCAGTGTACATCACTATAACTGTCAAAAAACTGATAAAGCGTTGGGTGTGCGTTTCGTATTTTCTTTTCTAAATTATCAAAAATATCTGAAATTTTAACTCTGGTGTTAATTACATCCCAAAATGAGTAAAGAGATAGACATAAAAGCGTTAGTTTCACATTTGGTGCGCGGAGATGGGGCCGACAAATGCCGAATATGCATGGGGGAGACGTCAGAAGGCCAAGTGTACCTCGGAGACACCGTAATGATGGACGGAGATAGGCCTGTCACCCTTGCAGACCTCCTAGAAATGATTACTGGAGTCGAGGTGGGTTTATTTTGCATAATATTGCTGTGCAACAATCATTTGAATTGTTCATTTTCTGCGAGAAACGGAACGCGTCATTCCCGCCTTGACGGATACAAAATGGCCGATGCTTAACTTTGTCGGGATGTGAAAATGAATCATTTGTATGATTTTGCACTTTATTTACTAAGCTGATCAGCACACATATTATCTTAATAAAGAAACTGGATATCTTTAAATTTATTTATTTCATGAATTCTATATTATTGATAAGAAACCTAACCTCTATGCATAAAATGCATTTACTAAGTTTCCTTTGAATTGCATCTATTTATCTTACTGGTTTACCTGTGGCAATTAGCTTTAACATTCTATAATTTACACTGACTCATTATAATTTATTAACATTGAAGTAAAATAAATGAATGAATAAAACCATAAACAAAAGCCATTTAAGTGGCCTCAGGCAAATATTATCATGGACTGCTGACCCATCCGGTGGTTGCAGGTACAGGAGGATGCATACCTGCCCCGAGGCCTGTGCTCTGTATGCACGGGATTAGCAGTTGACGCTGCCAACTTCTCTATGCTGTGCAGAAAAGCGGAAGGCCAATGGAGATCTATGCTAGACCTTATGGGGGAACTCCCATCTCCAGATGAGGTCACTGATAGATGCACCAAACTATATGCTTTCTTGGAAGACAAAAAAATAACTATTCAAACTGAAGAAAGTACCAAAGTGGAGTCCAATAGCATTAAAACGGATTTAAAAAAAGAAGAATTCCTGCTTAAAGAGATATTTAGCACAAAATCGCGCAGCGTAACGCCCCTATCGATTTTCAATCAGAAAAAAACTCATAAAAGATTCAAGAAACTTCTCTGTAAATGTCCAATATGTAAAAAAGAGTTTCACTGTGCTGAGTACTTGTCTCGACATTTCAAATATTCATCGGACAACCAAAGAGCATGCCATATTTGTGCTGAAATAATGTCAAGGAATGATTTGGTGAAGCACATGGATATGACGCATAGAACCAAGTTGTTTGACTGCACAAAATGTCCAGCGCTGTTTTTATCCAGGAAAAAGTATTTAAAGCATGCTTTTTCTGATCATGTGAAAGGAGCCTGTACTTGTGGTGACTGCGGTCGCACTTTCCAATCCAAACCAGGATACCGAGCTCACCAGAATATGCACATACCGAAAATCTGCCCTGGATGTAACAAGGTTTACCGTAACCAGTCATGCTACATTCACCATGTTAGAAGATGTTGTAATTTGGACAAGAACAGCAAAGATATTCATAAAACTAAGAGCAAGGTTGCTATTAAAGTAAATAATAAAGTGAGCAAGAAAGAGGTTTTGGTAGGCCTCAGAGGTAGTGCTCACACTGAGTGTATATGCGATATCTGTAATAAAAAGTTTGCTGCTAAGAAGCACCTGGTCGCTCACATTCAAATTGTACATCTCAAGAACACGCATCAGGCTTGTCCTTTTTGCGGGAAAGAGTTTGCATCAGCTCATATGAAGGCACACATCCGTAGCCATGAGAATCGCCAATTCAAGTGCAGTTACTGCAACTTGGTGCTCAAAACTAAGTTAGGGCATAGCCAACACGTACGCCTACATACAGGGGAGAAGCCATACTCTTGTCAACATTGTGGAGAGACTTTCTCAGCTTCTTCAAGGAGGTCTAACCATATCCGTAGGATGCACAACTCAGATAACCGGCTGAGGTTTGCTTGTAATGTGTGCCCGGCCCGTTTCGCGTTCGCTTACCGTTTGAAAAGACATGTAGACAATATCCATAGCTTAGAAGACGATGATGGCGTAGTCTTTGAATGCCCCGACTGTCATATACAGTTCAAAACGTGCAGAGGACTCGTGCATCATAGCAGAAAGCACCAAGCGGGAATAGTGCAGCAGCCAAAGAAAAAGATTAATCCAGTGAAAATTTTCACTGAAGCCGAGTTTGAAGTTGAAGTCGCTTGATATTTTTTTTTGCGTTTTTGATAATCAATTAATATTTAAGAATTGACATTGTTATTTACTAGAATAAAATACTTCGTATTGAAATGATTCACTTTTTAAGAATTATTTCTTTATTTACTTACATTTTATTTTAACCTGACGTTTTGGACCCTTTTCATCCTCCATGGTCACAGGTAGACTAAGGTGTTAGTTGTCATTAGGTACCTAGTTTTGAAAAAGTTGTATTAAATTACGTTCCTATTTCCACAAAAAAACCATGGACACTGAAAAGGATCCGAAACGTCAGGTTAAAATAAAATGTAAGTAATCCGTAAAAAAGAATTATTTCAATGTCTACTGTTCGGATAAACTGAAGAAACAAATATACTTCTTATTTTAAACAGATGTAGTTCTCCTCTATCCATCTTCTAAGAATTGTCTTCGAAAATAGTAACTTAACCAGAGGTTTCCAAACGTTTTTTTTTTTCTGAGGAACCAATCAAAAATTCTGGGTTTTGATTTTGGATTACGAACTATGACTGGATTTCTGGGTCACCCTGACGCGGACCACTGGGTATCCTCCTAGACCACTTTGGCGGAGCCTTAAGAAAGGGGAACTAAGAATAAATATGATATGGTTAACATACTCCTTGAATGTCGAAATAAATCAATAATATTTGTTCGGACGGCGGGGCAACTCTACCTAGTCCAATTTGTTACGTTAAGAATGTGGACTATTGATCGAAACCTGATAGAAAGTTGAGTCCATCGATGATAACGTCTTCTGACAAGTTCTGACATTTCTTTACCCACAATAAACGAGCCACAATAGATCTTCCATTGTTGTATGCGTAATGTCCTCTGGAGAGATTCCGTGGGAAATTGCAAAATGGCCAAGCTCAAGGACAGGAACCTTGTTACAGGTTGACCTGTCCAGCTGCCTGCCGGCGACGGCCTGCCCCGCCTGTGTCGCGAGCGCCACGCAAGCCCTGCCATTTATACAGCTTTGCATCGCGTCACAAAAGCGTTGGCACCAAATTACCGACTTTTTGACAGACATGAAAACTAGCGCGAAAGATTCCGCTTGTGTCCTTATAGAAGATGACATCAAATTGATGGACTACCCGAAAAAGAAGTGTGCCAAAACCAAAAAGCAAGTCTTGACGCTGTTGAAGGCTAACATCAGACCAAAAGTAGAACTCCCAGCCCATTTCAAATGCCCTCAATGTGCCAAAAGACACAGCTCACTCTACATGCTTAATAAACACATCAAGAAAATCAAAATGATCATGTGCTACTATTGCAATAAGATTGTCTCGAGGGACACTTTTGCTGAACATGTCAAAAATCTGCACAAACTTCAGGTGTACACGTGCAAGCTTTGCAAAAAGGATTTCACTTTCGAGAAAAGATACATGCTACATGTTATGAAGTGTGACAAAAAAGAAAGAAGCATCGGCTTTGAATGCTGTATGTGTAAGAAGAAATTCGCTACGGAGTCGAGTCTACACGCCCATTGCATGAGGCAGCACAACCCTCAAATTTGTCGAAGCTGCGATATTAAATTCTCGAGCTGGGACTGTTTTGTATACCACTCACGACATTGCGCACACGCAAAACGTGTACCTAAATTCATTTGTGACTATTGCTCGAAGCAATTTCGACTCAAAAACGCTTTACAAGCCCATATTAAACTGAATCATACTGTTGGATGGCAGCTGCAGTGCCATCAGTGCGGCAAGAGGTTTTCTAACCCTGCACATTTGAAGGAACACGATAACACTCACAACAAGGTTGAAGATAGGTATATCTGCGAAATTTGCAACGCGAAATACAGCACTAGGAGAGGCTACGAGAGACACCACAAACGACATTTTGATGAAGAAGGCAATTTGACGGAGTATAACCCTCGGAGGAAAAAACGTCAGCTGTTCGTGTGCGTTGTTTGCAAGCACGCTTTTGAGTTCAAAAAATCGTTGGAAAGACATCTTAAATTCAAACACGACATAATCCGAATGGATGAATTAACCGAAATTAATATGGATTGAAATAGTATGTGCTCAAATATCATGAATTTACAAATTGTAGTGTGACTGTATGAAGAGAAATGTGGGTGATGTTAGGTAATGGAGCAGCAGCTCAACAATAGCATATGATCTTATCGAATAAAACTTGAAACTTTAAAATGGCAAGAATAGCATAGCAGTGGTCACCGTATCGAACATTTCAGGAGATATGACACGACCCTTTCATAAAATTAAACTTGTTTTAGATGTAAGGTTACATTAATGCGAATTGCGAACGCAAGAGGAACGGACTGACTGATGCCGTAATTTCAGGTGGAGGACGACCAAGACTTGCCGAGTGGAGTCTGCAGGCCTTGCTCCGAGAGCGGCCTGGCCGCATACACCTTCCGACGAACTTGCAGGGAATCGTACAACCACTGGTCGCAAGCCGCTGAATACCTCTCCACAATCGGAGACCCCACCGGCTTCGATAAAGCATACTACATATTCTACTGCAATGAGTCAAAAACCATCATTGGTGACCAGACGGTTTCAGCTAAGAGCAAAGAAAAGGCTCTCCATCGAATCAATTCACAATTCCAATCGGTTAACAGTCGATTCAGTTCACAATCACAAGATCAAAAGTGTGATGAGTTGAAGAATAAAAAGTTAATTAAAAGATTTCGAAAAGGCAGGTTCGGCTGCCCTGATTGTGGTAAGAAATTCAGCGAGGCAACGTACTTAAACTCGCATCTTAGGAACTCGTTGAAACGGGCGTGTCTTGAGTGCGGCTTGGTGATGCGAAAAGTGAAATTGCCCGATCATTTAAGCAACGCTCACGGGATCGACGTGTACTCGTGTGGCTTGTGTCACGCTGTGTGCGAAGATATGCAATCTCTTGACTCCCATCTAGAAACCGATCATAACGAATTCAAGTTTCACTGCAAAGTTTGCGGCGTGAGTTTCAACGCGGAACGAGCTCTGAGCGCTCACACGTACTCCCATTCGCTGTTCCATTGCAAATCCTGCGGCAAGTGCTACGAGAATCGAAAATGCTATATGCACCACCAGAAATTGTGCAGTGTCACTCCAGTGAAAGCCAATGCGAGCGATCGCAGCGTAGATCGGTACGATTGCGACTATTGTGGAGCGACGTACACCAAAAAACCGTCGTTGCGAGTCCACATCATTCAGAAACATTTAAATGTGTTACCATACGTATGCGAGACGTGTGGTAAGCGTACATCGACGATTTCACACATGAGATCCCACGAGCTGACGCATAAATTGCAACGTCGAGTATTCCAATGTTACTGCGGTGCTGTAATGCGTACAGAGTTAGGTTACAATCTCCATCAGCGGATTCACTCTGGTGTTAAGCCTTACGAGTGTGATGAGTGTGGCGACAAGTTTCTATCGGCTTCTAGAAGGTTGGATCACATTAAGAGGAGGCACAGAAGTGCTAAGGACATGCCTCACGCGTGCTCGGAGTGCACCGCGCGGTTCGTTAGGCCGTTCGAACTGAAGAAACACATGGCTGTCCATTCGCATTTGAAGATGGAACAAGAAATGGCTCAAGAGTTTTAAGTGGAGTTTTTTAAATTTGTGTGCAGCTTGAGTTGTTTAAACACAGCAGAATGGTGGTATTTTGAGGCAGACTACTACAGTTGTCGTCACTACGGCGCCTCACGCCGCGACATACTAAATACGTATTTCAGTAGGCAGAACCGCAATGCATCCTGCGGCTGCAGTCTGCAGTCCGACTCGGAATGCCACCTTTATTTCATAAACCAACCAGTCGGTGCGCGACTGCCATTGGCATAAAGTGTACATTTTTGATAAATAACAAAAAACTTTTTATACATTTGCATTTACACTTGTAAATGCAAATGTTGCTTTAAAATATTCATTTGTTAGATGTGTGTGCTGATCAGACAAAATTATGACTATTATGATGTATTAAACTCTAAGCCTCACTTGCACCAACCAGGGCTAGGTAAATGCGGGTTAAATGTTATCATATTTTGTCACTATCAATGCAGCAACATAAGATATATTTAACCCTTTATTCACCGGTCTGTGAAAGTGAGTCTCTATGCAAAGTAACTATAATGTATTATATTCTTTTTACATATTTCAAAGGCTTATGTCGATATTTGTCACTTTATGCCTTACAGATGGAAGAGGAAGAGTACGTGCCACTAGGTATTTGCGCAACATGCGCTGCGGCCGCCTTAGCCGTCCAGGAGTTTCGTATGATAACCCAAAGGTCACAGAAAATCTGGCTCGAAGCCATCGACGCCCTCAACCAGATTCCACAAGCGTCAGCACCATCCGTCAAGTCCTTATGCGCTTTCGTCAAACCTGACACATTATCTGTACACACAGTCAAAGACTACACAGGGGGAGATACAAATACGATTTTAAGCCGTTTAAGAAACAGACTGACGAAGAAAAAAGCGGTCACAGGCAAAAAACCGAGAGCACCTAGGTCTGGTCCGGCGTGCACATGCCCTGACTGCGGCAAATCTTTCTACAGCCCTTACTACTTGTGCCTCCACTTTAGCAATAGCGGTCAGAAGGAAGCGTGTGCGACTTGCGGTGCTGTGGTCATCAGGGGGCAGGAAATGAAAGAGCATTTGTCCAAAGTGCATGGAGAAAAGGTGATATCCTGCAAGCAATGTCCACTACTCTTCACCAACGAGCTACGCTTGGAAAAACATGTCAAAAAAGCTCACAAGTACGGTTCGCTGACGTGCTCAGATTGTGGACGGACTTTTCCAAGAAAGACGTCGTTCGAGACGCATTCTCAAATGCACGCGGTCCGAACTTGTCGATCATGTGGCAAGCAGTTCACTAATAGAGGATGTTACAGAGAGCACAGATCCAAATGCGAACCGGATGCGCGACCTGATACGCAATCGTTGCCGCGCTACAAGCGTTCTAACGTCAGAGACCCGGCTCAGTTCACGTGCGATTACTGCGGCAAGACGTATCTTTCGCGGCCTCAATTGAAGAATCATATCATTTGGATACACATGGACGTGCGACCGCATCAATGTCAGTGGTGCCAGAAACGGTTCTATACTCCAGCGCGTTTGGCTGAACACACTGTGGTCCATACAAGAGCTAGGAACTTTGAGTGTGACATTTGCGGTGCCAAATTGGTGTCACGAATGGCGGCGGTATATCATAAGCGACGACACACGGGGGAGAAACCGTACCCGTGTGAGGAGTGCGGCGAGAGTTTTATATCTGCGTCTCGGAGATCGGAACATGCTAAGAGGAGACATGGTAAAGGTCCTCTTTTGAAGTGTGTGCACTGTTCAGCTACGTTTGTTAGAGGGTACGAGCTAAAAAAGCACTTGGATAAAGCACATAGAACTAAGACGGTACCCGATTATATTGAAGTGCCTTTGATTACTGAGGTGAACGCTTCGGCTGAGAGTATAACTGTTTAGGTCAAAAAAGTTGTTGGCTATTTCGGCTGAATACTGTGTATCTTCTTAATTTAAAAACAGATTTCTATTTTTTTAGCTTTTATGAGTATGACACTTTCACAAACCAGGATTGAGTTCTTAACGCTGGGTCAAAGTTTAATTAAACATTTGTTTATTATTATTAGTTTGATTCTGTAACCCAGAGTTAAGTTAACCCAGGACTTGCAAGTGGCCATATGGACTAGCTATGGATTTCTTTTAATTATTCTCTATGTAATTAGTTTTTGAGTTATATTTTTAAAGCTTTTGAATTCAGAATAAAGTGCCCTTAAATAAGTTTTATTATTTTAAGTGTCATTCCATGTTTAATTTAACAATTCTTTAGATTTCATTAAATAAATTCCACAACAACCTTTTTAATTAATTTGCCTCTTTTTCTGCTGAAGAAATGAAAAGTGTTCAGTAAAGTTACATTAATTATTTTGCAATGACTTTTTATGCAACATGTAAACATTGAATTCTAGCTAGACATGATTTGTAAATATTGATTTAATTAACACAGTTTTGAATGTTAAAGTTTAAGTTGGAAGTAATAAAGAAGTATAATTTTTTATTTTTTTCTTACTAAAGCAAGCATGCCATAATCCTACAAAGTACCAATAATTTAAAAACAGGCACGTATACCTTTTATACCTACATTATTTAAATTTATCTTTGTAAACACTAATATAAAATAAGGCAAAGATGCGTGATACGAGCTAGTCTTGCAAATAACGAATTTATAGGATAGTCCAATAGTAATGATCAATTTCCGAACGAAAATGTCATATTCAGAAATAGTGACGTACAGTCGATAGTTAATTTATCTATTTCGATAAATAGTCTAATATCTCAAATAATCCCAATTCGATTCATGTTCGAGTTATTCTTGCTTACATTTTGTCAATCAGCATGACACGGCACAATATTTCGTAACGACAACAGTCTCTATAGCACAGTATACTGTGCTATTAGGTTGGATAAGTTTGGTACTAAGTAAGTGAAATACAATGAGAATTTACATAGGATTAATCAAGTTATCTCAAAAAATCGAATCGATTAGGTAAACAAATTGATGACACTATCAATGGATATGTACGTACACCTCAAGTCCACTGAATCACATCACTAGTGTCAAATCTGACTGATCGGAAAGCTTGGCTCGCACTCTTTAATTCTTTCTTGGCCAAAATTAAATAAAAACGATGGCTTTCAAAGCCGATTTTCGGCAATTATTAAAGCCCTATTACTGGGTCAACATTCTGCTGAGTATTTCATACGTTACTTGCAAGCGGACGTCTATAATTTGCAACTTTTTGTTTCCGGAGTCGGATTGTGAGCTGGATAGTCGAGAGACGGAAATACTATTTTTCCTAGTTATAGTGATCATGTTGAGGACGAGGAAGGCCGGGAGCGTCACAATGGTCAATTATCTTTCGTCCTCGTTCGTTTATACGAAAATTGCTAATCTAATTTTGTGGTTATATGCTGATATAAGGTGAGATCAACACAACTTGGTTCTTTATTCTAACCAAAGGATTCAACTAACAATTTTTTATCATACATTCTGAATGAACTAATGTTTCGCAATAAACTATGTGTTGCTTAACATTGTTAAGTGATCCTTGTCAAAGATAACAATACCTTACTAGTCTTTAAATGTTAATTATCATAAATATACTAAAATTAGTACTCAATGTTGAATACCAACTTCAACTATACTGTGGCTACACACAGGGTTAGGTAGTAAAAAAATAAAATAAAAATACAACAACATCACATACATTGTTCCGACTCTGTGGTAAGAAGCATAAGCACTTGTGTTACGGATATCAGAATTAACAGTGGTATTACAAATAAACTTAAATAAATACATATTACCCCCAGACCAGTACAAACAGACATGTTCATACACACAAATGTTTGAACAGTGCAGGAATTGAACAGGCAACCTCTAATGTCAATAATCTCTAGAGCTCAAATATATATAATACTAAAAACTTGGTTTACGAGCACAACACAGATTCACTACTAAAAAGACAAGATGAACATTTTTACTGTGTTAACAAATCCTGTACACAATACCTTGACAGATATGGTCTTCCCTACGGTGCAATTGTCATTCTAACATCCCTCTTACTGCCTGAGCCTACGTACATGGGCCCAGAGCACATTGTCTACTTCCGAGGCATGCAGAGTCTGGACGAAGAGCTCAAGAGACACAAGGGGACTACGTGGTTCGTCTGCTTGTATGCTGCGTGGCACCCGGCCTGTGTGAACTTTGCGCCTGTGTACGCTGAACTGTCTGCAAGTTACAGTTTGGATAACTTGAAGTTTGGGAAGGTTGATGTTGGCAGGTAAATAAAACTATTTGTTAATTTTATAATGTGAATAATTCATTTATTTCAGGACCCAAAGAAATACGTTACTAAAAATACAATGTTGTTAGTAAAAAACAATAATACTTAATATTTTTGTTAGTTAACTTAGTCTAAAGCAAATATTCACCCAGTCCAATGTCTAAAGATAAGACAAAAAAGGTTTATCTTTAGTTACTCATTGGTTGCTGTTGTTGCTCTGCCTTACCCTGCAGTGCATTGAGGCGGCTCGCTTACGAATGATTGCATAAAAATCAACCAACCAACATGAGCATCAGCAAACATTGTTGATGCACTGCAGAATCTAGAATTTGGTTAATATGAAACAAGATTATTTAATACTCAAACCAAAGCAGATGTTCCCAACCTTTTTTAACTTGTCGCACAGTTTCAAGTTAATTGTTTGTCACGGCACCCTCCTAAGCTTCCTTAAAAAAAAAGGAACATTCAAATATACAGGTACTAACAATATACTCGCAAATATAATTATGTGGATCGACTCATGGCGCACCGCTTTGCTTTGTAAGGCGCTCCAGGGCACCGCTGTACCTACTTAGGGAACCCTGGACTAAAGCATAATAACCCTGAGACTTAGGACCTGAGTAATGTGTAATAGTCATCTTACTGGACTCCAAGAAACTATCTAGATAGAAGTTAAGTGTTTGCAGGAAATATACTGGCCACAAATAATTATTGGCGCATCTAAATCTACTCGTGAAATCTAAGAACATGTCATTATTTTTGTATAAATCATGACAGCAATAATGATACAATAGGTGGGACAAATTTTTTGTCAGCCGGTTCAGTAGGCACAGCCCAGAAATGAAACAGAATCGCCAAGAAACCTTCTATAAAGGGAGAATGCAAGGAGGGAAGAGTGTGTTGTGACCAATAGATATGTGCGCGATTTTTTTGTAATAATAATAATAATAAAAATTCTTTATTGAAGTGACCAGGACTCAATTTGTTAGTAACATTAATTAAACTGAAAAATAACTTTAATTTTGGCCAAAAATAGAGGAGATAGCCAAAATCACGAGATTATCTTTGATTCATTACATGTTTAACTGTCATATTCGCGCATTTATCTATGCATAGTCAGATGTATTGGCCTGTTATGATGACTAAAGATGGAAAAGAAAATTAATTTGCTTTAATTTTGCACTAAACGACTCCAGTGCAGGTACCCAAACTCTACAACTTACAATGTGGCACGGAAAATGCACCTGGAAACACCACACTGACACCAAACATACACTCGACGCGTTTCGCCACTACACGTGGCATCCTCAGGAGATGTTGTAGCTTCGACAGACTTCGAGCGACTGTGTCTAAAGAAGAAATTAAAAGCAAAATAATTTTCTCTTTCTTCTTTAGATATACTGGTGATATTATTTTTCAAATCAAATCAAATCTTTATTTTTGCTAGAACATGGTACATAATTGGTGTTACAATTGATATAAATAAGCCAGCACATTTCATTGAACTTGTCAACATGCAAAATTTTAAAACATAGTAAGTGCAGTTATTAAAATTTAGACTGTTTGTAATTTGCTTGCACTATGACTTTGTATTAATTTATGGACAATTCTATTATGTAATTTTTCAATGACATAATTTGTGACCTAAACTGTTATTGACATTATTTTATTAATTTAATCTAATTCCTGTAAAACAATTTGCATGCTAATTATAAGCAAAACATGTTGCACTCATTTTATTGTACCACCTACAAATACCATGTTTTAATGCAAATAAAGATTTATTATTATTATTATTAAATATTACAGTAACATTTTAATATTTGTCAAGTAAAATTAAGATTATTGAATATGTAAGCAATTCAAGGTCATTCTCATTGTATAATATTGTTAGTATTTCTGACAATTAATTCATCATCATCATCATCAGCCTATATACGTCCTACTGCTGGGCATAGGCCTCAACTCAACTATGAGGTGTTGCGAGCCATACTCCACCACGCGGGCTCAGTGCGGATTGGTGGAGGGGTGTGGGTAAGGCAAGTGACCAACCTTACTGTCAGATGTTATTAAGCCGCCCGAGGGCCTCCGACCAGTCTTAAGGACTAATATCTGTCGATATTAACCGGGACCAACAGCTTAACGTGCCTTCCGAAGCACGGAGATGGTTGTAAATAGACGTCACTTGTATAGTCAGAATGGTCACCCATCCCAAACGTGACCGCGCCGTAGGTTGCTTAACTTTTGGTATCACTAGCAAAGCGCTGCAACCACTGCGCCACAAGCACCTCAATTAATGAATAAGGCGAAAATGAAATTGAATTATATTAAAGCAATCAGTGTTCTCTACATCACAGCTATAAACTCCCTCCCATCCAACACAGATATCCAGACGCAGCAGCCAAGTACCGAGTGCAAGACGGTCCGACCAGTCGTCAGCTGCCCACGGTGATAGTGTTCAACAACGGTGAGGAAACTATGAGGAGACCCCAAGCTGATCATGCTGGGAAACTGCAGAAGTGAGTAGAGAATTATTTCAGATTACCACACCCGGCAGACGTTGTCCTGCCCGCTGTTTTAGCAATGCATGCAATGTTTTAGCATGTTTTTCCACGTTTAAACCTTCCCTGAATCCCCAAATCGCGTCAGCCGTTCTCTAGTTTTTGTGAGTTCTATTGTTGATATTTATAAGCCAGAGGTTGCGGGTTCGATTCGCGCGAGAGGCATACTTTACGGGACAGTTCATTAATTTGTTTTATTATGAAAACACGTTTATCGTGAAATAAATGCTGGTTTTCCATAGCAGAGAAGTCTAGAGTAGGCTTCTTGCATACTTAACAGTCCTCCTGGCCTATTTCGACCACGGCGGCCAATCTTAACAGAGATCAGCCAACTGCGCAGGAGATATTATAGTGTGAGCGCATTACACAGGTGCACTCACTGTTCCATCACTCTTAAAGTTCGGTGATACGGCAATCCGACATGACCGGAGAGAGATCAGGCGCAGGACCAACGGCTTAACGTGCGCACCGAGGCACGGGGGTGTAACATCGCCAACTTTCCGACTCCGATCTGTTTTTGAGAAATTCATGACAAAAAATCTCAGAAACAATTTTGGCTCAACCTGGGATTCGAACCCAGGACCTCTCGGATGTAAGGCAGAAACTTTGCTACAACACCAACGAGGCAGTCGTAATTATTAATATGCATAGGTACTTAATTGTTCGCTAAATAACAATAAAAACGTTTTTTAATTTCAGATTCCTATTTTCAAAAGACAACACAAAAGCAGCCTTCAACCTCGACGGCATCTACCAGGAATGCAAGCAGAAATTGGCCGCAGTGAAAACAAGCAAAAAAGACGAATAGACCGAAAAGACTGCCATATGATCGCCAGTAGACCGTCTCAAAAGACTATAGCGCACTGCTTTTTAGAGTTCTAGTCTATGTATTCACATTTTTACCAGAAGACCGTGACAAGACCGAATAGACCAAGGTCTTTTTGCGCGCAAATATAACCTAACTTTAACTCCAAATATATCCTGTCCTATTCCAGCACCTGTAGTTAGTGAAGGACAAAATATTCTGCATTTTGCAAGCTGTTATTTGTAAGTACATTTATAAGTTACTAAAATGAGATCTGATCAATTTTTTTGTATTGTTTTAATAAATAGATTAAGAATGTATTAACAATCGAGTTCAAGTTTTTGTAAGACGTTTGTTTTAAACTGAATGTGTTAAAATTGCGTATTTATTTTGTAGATTTGTAAATAAACGACTGTTTTAGTTGTTAAGTTTGTTTTATTTATTTATTTATATGCAATTTGTACAGAGTTTTATGATGTACATTTTGATGATGCAGAAATTAACATTATTAGGTTGTGGTGTAAACAAACGTAATAGAACTATTTTTTATGCCAGATAGTTAATAATAATCAAGAAATTATTGATCTTTTATTTAATTAAAAACATAATAACTTAGTGTTTACTTACTATTATGAGAGCTAGTAAAACTGCTAGATATAGTTTATCAAAAAAAAATACATTAAACTTTCTCAGTAGATCAATAAAATAAAAAACAACATTTACAAATTTTAATTTTACTGACTAGATAATTAATAATGACTTAAAAATAGTTAAATCAATTTACATTAATAATACATGTAAAGATTCACAATCCATGGTTAATATAATAAATAATATAGCTTTGATTTAAATTATCCAAACCAAGAAATAGCCTTGAGCTCCTATATAAAGTTAAATTATTACATGGTCAATGACGAAATACAATGAAAAATAAATGATATTAACATCTCGTCTCATCAACCAATATACGTCCCACTGCTGGGCACAGGCCTCACCTCAACTATGAGGTGGTGCGAGCCATACTGCACCACGCGGACTCAGTGCACCGCGGTGGAGGGGTGTGTGTAAGGGAAGTGACCAACCTTACTGTCAGATGTTACCTATTAAGCCGCTCGAGGGCCTTGGAAAAGATTCTTGTAAAAAGACGTGTAGGGACACAGTAGTTACATGCATTTTGCTGAATAAACATTTTGTGCCAGTGTGCGGAAAGCGCTCGGCGGCGATCGCCAGTCGTTCCCTGCACCACCCGAAGTTAGGTCGTACATTCCAAATTATAGCAGCTCATTTTTATAACTTTTAGTTAATTTGTGACTTTTATTTATGACACCTAGAAGGCACCAATAGCACCTTCTATGATTCAAGACCGGGGCACGTGATTTAGCAACCAGTAGCTAAACTCGTATAGACAGAGTGACCACTATATATAAACAGCCCCGATAACGTCACTTAAACAGTCGGCACAGTCACCCATCTCTAACACGACCGCGCCTGAGGTTGCCTAACTTTGGTATCACACCAAACCGCGCCACAAGCACCTCATCATATCGACAGGGATGATAACGTGAAGAGTTTTGTATGACGTATACAAAACTCTTCACGTTATCATCCCTGGCTAATGCCATATTCAAGCATCTGTCACGAAAATTGTCGTTGTTTATGGGCCGTCATTTATTTATTTATTTCAAACCACGTGTAGCTTACAGTTTACACTAAGTCGCAAACAAGCTTAAATTTACACACTCATGGACAAAAATACTACAAATATTAATTACCTACAATTCAAATTTAAAAGAAACTATGTCACAGCAATGTTACCGAAATCAAATAATGTCATGGTTATAAACAAAAGTAGGTAATTAATCATATTATAATAATAATAAAACAAATTACAATAACAATGTCAAAATAAAACTTATAGTAAAACCATTTTGTCCACAATCGTATGAAATAATGTCAATAAATTAATTAGTCCATCAGCAAAAATGTCCAGTTCCTCGTGCTGGTAGGGGACATACTCATGTCCCCTACCAGACTCAAGATACGGTTTGTAGGCGTATGTGCAGCACGGACCGTTCGTTCGTCATCAATAATTTTATCCGTATTGGAATTTTATTTACATCATCATATTGGAAGAACCATATGTACCTATATATGTACAGTTTTTATGTACGGATCGATTCGCCGACTGGAAAATGAAAATATTTTTACAATTTTAAATCCAAGTTTTTGACAAAACACTGCTTAGCAGTCACAATTTTGAGATATGAGCCTTACCCCAGATCCACACTACAGTATGAGTCGTCATAAAGTGTACATATTAAAATATGCGAATCTATCCTTATTTTTATCGATAAAAAACCCTTTAAGGCAGCCATCCCATGCAGCGGGTTCGATCCCCGCACAGTACAACCATAAGTGTGTTTGTACTGGTCTAGGTGTTTTCTATGTATAATAATATGTAGGTATTTATTTGAAAAAAAAAAGTATTTAAGTATGTTTATCCGTTGTCTAGTACCCATAACACAAGCCTCGTAGCTTAATTTGGGAATATTATTAATCCCCCTTTATCGCCAATCAATCTTTTTTTTTTATGTTGAAATGATACACTTTTTTACGCATAATTTCGCGATTTATTTACAAACTATTTTAACCTGACGTTTCGGACCGTTTTAAATCGCGAAATAATCCGTAAAAAAGTGTAATATTTCAATCTTTACTGTTCGCGTAAACCAAAGAAAAAAATATTTTCTTGTCCGGTCAAAGGTACTGTAACACTAATTGCGTCATATCTCAGTTAATATGCGCTCTATTCACGTTGTTTCATCATCGATTTAAAGCTTATTTAATTGTCTATCGATTGTTTGCTAAAAACTCTCACACTGTATAGGGGGGGTCCAGACATCAGTTACGTAGTCCTCCTGGCCGATTTCGACCACGAATGGTCATCCGTAACATTACCGCGCCTTAGGTTTGCTTAACTTTTGGTATCACTACCAAAGCGCTGCAACAAATGTGTCACAAGCACCTCCATCGAACTTAATCTCAACAGAGATTAGCCAACTACGCAGAAGATATTATAGTGCACAAGTGTGAGCGCAATACACAGGTGCACTCACTGTTCCATCACTCTCAAAGTTCGGTGAGACGGCAATCCGACATGACCGGAGAGATCAGGCGCAGGACCAACGGCTCAACGTGCGCACCGAGGCACGGGGGTGTAACACCGACAACTTCCTGACTCTAAGCTGTTTTTGAGAAATTCATGACAGAAAATCTCAGAAACAATTTTGACTCGACCTGGGATTCAAATCCAGGACCTTATCGGATGTAAGGCAGAAACTTTGCCACTACACCGACGAGGCAGTCAAGATACCAAGATACCAACGTTGACCCTATCACAGAAAACATTGATTAGTGTGTGGCGACCTCTGCCGTTCGCCATCACAAGCGCTTGCCTAACGGTGGCAAGCACGACAGTGAGCGCTGATACGGCTCCATAGGCTAGATGGCGCTTTTAGCCTTGTACCACACATGAACCACGGCATATGAGATTTCGATCCAGAATAATAGATAGACAAATCAAGATGATGTCTATTGGACCTTGGTCCCCAACCACAACACCCGATCGGTAGGAAGCGTTTCCCTTTAGCTTCCTAACTCTAAATCTGTTGCGCCAAAGGTGTTTTGTTGGAAAAATAATTCTAATAGCCAATAGCGTTAGAATTTTGACAAACTTGAACGTGTGGAGCCGACTTTAAAGCTAAACCAAAGCTATAGCCACGAATTATAAAACGAACATCTCGAACACCATGTCGAGGATGCTGAGCAGCTTCAGGAAGCGCGGCTTGCTCTCTTCTTCTGTCTTCCGCGCTGCTGGCTTGTCCTTGCTGCGTTTCTCTAAATCTGAGAACAAATATTAAAGGATAACTTTGTACGACCATTTTATGGTGTAATGGTCAATAAGTTGACTATTAACCAAGAGGTCGCAGGTTCGATCACCGCACAGTAGTAATAGCAATTATTGCTATTTTTTGGTAATTTAATTAGCATGCTAAATTTCATAGCATAGCATGCTACGCGCTATTGCTATGATACTATGAAATTTCATCGAAATTGAGGAATAACGTTAGCGTATAATACCTATTAAATTGCGAAAATGTGACTGTTGTATGCAACGTACATTTTAATGTTGTGACTAAGATTAGATTAAATTTGATTTTATTAAAATTAAAACTGCACCGAATAGATAATTCAATCAAGTCACGAAAAGACAAACAATTTCATTCAAATAAACAGTTCAATAAACCGCACGCAAAATACGACTCTAAATGCAAGGATGCCGTATTCTCTTCTCTTTCTTTGTTCGCCATTCACTCGGGTAACGCTCAAAAGCCGATCGTCGCCCGACAGCACGCGAACGCAAGTTTCAATTGGCTGCTACTGCTAATAGCACCTGCTATTAGCAGTAGCAGCCTGCTAAAGCAGTGCGTGCGAATCTATGAAAGCAACGACACGTCGCTGTCCGTGAATTTTAGCATTCACACAATTTAGCATCGTCAAATAATTTAATTATTGCTAACGATGAAATAGCATGCTAATTAATGATGCTAATGCTAATTATTCCATTACTACCGCACAGTGGGGTGAGCACGAACATTTTCGTAACGTATTCGTGTCGTCCAAACGTCAGAAACTGATAGTTTCCTCATACAAATTGACAAGTTAACGATAGGTAAACGCTACGAATACGTTACGATAGTTGTTCGTGCTCACCCCACTGTACAAACATTTGTGTGCATGATCATGTCTGTTTGTACAGTACAAACAGACATGTCTATGACCCAGACCAGTGTCTGGGTGTTATATGTATTTATTTAAGTTAATTTGCAATACCACTGTTGATTCTGATGTCTGTAACACAAGTGCTTAAGCTACTTACCAATTCTCTCCTAAATTACAATATATTTGGATAAAATTGGTACTACGGGAAAACAACGCATTCCAAAAAAAACTACCTAACGCGGATGTAATAATATAAAACAATAATACATAAAATAACCTTGTCCAGCCCTCTCCGGCGTCCTCAGCAACGCGGCTCCGTCCACAGCTGCTGATGCATCCAAGAACACTTGGATGCTGTAGTCCGATAGGTAGGCCGACCAGTGCCCGAACACACCTATGCCTGGAAGAGACAAACATTTATGGTCATTATTATATCTTCATCTGCATGACCTAAATGTCGACCAGCAGAAAATGCTTCGGTAGGTCTCATCGAAAAAAAATCGTTGGGCCCGCATTTCCATGCAAACAACTTAGTTTACGCTACACGATAAGTGTCAAGGTATCAAGGCTTGACACCCTAAAAAGAAATATCCTGTATATAACATTATACGTATAAACCCTCCTCTTGAATCACTCTATCCAATAAAAAAAATGTATCAAAATCCGTTCAGTAGATTTAAAGATCTAAGCATACAGACGTCTAGGGACAGACAGGGACAAACGCATGAAGCGACTTTTGCTTTAAATTATGTAGTGAAGTATGGATGTTTGTATGTTGGACACACTTAAATCTAGATAAATGGAGATACATTTAAATCTAGTCACCAAAATTGTAAATTATAATTGGGGTAAACTAGGACATAAAATTTTGGTGTCAAGTTTTCTAGCTGGTTCAAATATTTCTTGTGAGCTTCTCACGTGTCTGCGTCACATCTCGTTGATTGCGCTGATTTTCCTTAATTTTCTGCTCGTGAAACGTTTTATATTTTCAGCGCAATATTTTCGAGGGGACACTCGGTGTGTCGACCGTCTGGTAGCGAGTCGGAGATCAAACAGGTAGATAGATGTCATGGATTTGTTCCTCTACTGGCTATGTTCATTGTAAGTTGGGGTTTGGAAGGTTGGAAAAGGATTCATGACGATACGTTCAGAAACCATAAATTTGATAATGAAACCTAACATATGCTATGGATTTTGACACACACACAGATCACGATTGCATAATACCGCAAAAGACCGTAAATGCTCTGTGTCCAATATAATAATAGCTTCAGAATGCTGTTGGGGCTGCCCCGATTTCGTAGTGCCTCGGGGATGTTCGCTGAGTTCGCTATCATGCGTAAAAAGCAGCGTCGTTGCTCTGCAGGATACGGGCCAGCTCCAACTCCATTCTTAGGACCATTGCGGGAAGATATGACTCCCCTTCAACTTGCAACCTTGCCAGGTTGTTGGTAAAAAGAAATACCCATGACCCGCCGCAGCTATGTGTGGTAGCTCGCTATTGTGTAATGATTTTGCTGTTACTATAATGTAGCTTGGAAGATTATTTTACTAACCAATTGGACCTGCGTTGTCTGATCTCCTCATATAAAATCTAGTCTTATATGTATAAAAGAAAGTGGTGTTAGTTACGCTATTTATAACTCAAGAATGGATGAACCGATTTAGCTGAAAATTGGTGGAGGTAGCTTAAAACCAGGAAACGGACATTGGATACTTTTTAGGGTTCCGTACCTCAATAGAAAAAACGGAACCCTTGTAAGATCACTTTGTTGTCCGACCGTCCGTCTGTCAAGACCGTTTTTCTCAGGAACGAGTGGAGGTATAAAACTGAAATTTCTATATGATACTTAGGTCTACTGTCCCTGGAAGCTGTAGAAAAATCAACCTTCTAAGCCAACGCAATCAAAAGACACAGCCATTTAGGCCGCAAATTTCCGCAAATTTTCGAAACTCGCACGGGAATCAAAACCTACAGGGTACTTCCCGTAAACTTAGAAACTTGAAATTTAATACGAAGTCACGTCTTATAGTACATATATAGGAAAAAATACGAAAACCGTAAATTTTCAGTTTCATCATATAAAAAAAAATTTTTTTGACAATTTTGAAAATTTTAAAGTTACTCCTTATCTACAGGTTTGTACGGAACCCTCGGTGCGCGAGTCCAACTCGCACTTGACCGGTTTTTTTTTATCCCGTTGGACCGCGATTTCGAAAACAAAGGGATTCCACGCGGAAGAAATCGCGGGGGGCCACTAGTATATATATAAAATTCTCGTGTCACAATGTTCGTTCCCGTACTCTTCTGAAACGGCTTGATCACATTTCTCATGAAGTTTTGTGAGCATATTGAGTAGGTCTGAGAATCGGCCAACATCTATTTTTCATACCCCTTAGTGATAAGGGTTGTCCACAATAATTTATATGGCAAAATAACGTTTGTCGGGTCAGCTAGTAAATGACTAAATATTTTACCTATTGGTCTAGGAAAGTCAGCTGGGATGTTGACCAGGTCGGGGCCGCACGTTGCCGAACTGAAGTTGTTCTTGTCCACCTCGTAGCTGGGCCTGGAATCAGAATTATGGCTCTGTGTGACTTCGAAAGGACATTACACTTAAAAATAACTTTTCGGCTCCGGTCATCAGGGAGGATTCGATCCCCCGACCTTAGGAAGTCTGGTCCAGTGCTCTAACCAACTGAGCTACCGAGAACCTTAATGGAATCGTTGAATTTTGTATATTCTGTGTGACTTGTTCGGAAACAAATCGTTTTCCGTGGGTCGAGCACGAACATTATCGTAACGTATTCGTGTCGTCCTAACGTCAGAAACTGTCAGTTTTTCCTTACAAATTGACAAGTTAACGAAAGGTAAACGCTACGAATACGTGACGATAGTTGTTCGTGCTCACCCCACAGATTTGGTGTTATTGAAAATGCATAAGATAATTATGGTGTTAAAAATATTTAAACAGCGCTTGTATGGCCCAAAAAAAGATACATGTTCTTATTATCACAAGATTGACATTCGCAAGTGACATTTTGTATCCAAGTTTGAAATAAAAGTAATATAATAAATATTTTGTTTTCACTTTTTAGCTTGAATGTGTCCAAGATATTGGATGCATCAGTAAATGAAGAGGATATATTAATATCCGAGACATATTTATTGAGCCTCCGGATGAAACATAGTACACTGATGAGGTCTTTGTAGATGCAGGTGATATAGCTGTATCATTGAAAACTTGCACGGTTGGCTGGTCTTTGATTCCTGAACAAGAACTTTCAGAATCTTCGATCTTCTTTGAGAAGTTGTGGCATGTTGTGTTGGACTTTCTATGTAGCTACTAATATGTTAGAATGACTTTCTTAAGTGATACAAAGTATCACTTAAGAAAGTTTGGTTTGTTATTGAGGATTGAATAAAGACATTTGAGTATCACTTTGTGTTGCTGTCTGATGTATTTTTCAATGTTACAGATTGCACTTTAAAATTACTTCCTTACTAATAGAGTGCTTTTTAATGTGTTAAAACAAATTTTCAAAGACCTTTATTCCCCAAATAGCATTTGTTTCTTCTATGACAATAGCACATACTAAATAATGAAGTAAAGTACACCATTTTGCTATTCACAATAACTATTGCAAGCTTCTCAGAGAATGCAAAAAATAACTTATTTTGAAAATGAAGCTAATTATGTAGTCATTTTTAAGTTATGATTTAATGATAAGCATGGGTAGAATGTAATGGTATTATAACATAATGATATTATTACAGACACTAGGTGCTAATATACCTAATTTATGGGACAACATTAAGAGAAGTTGTTTTCTTTTCTATAAGGCTTTGTGAGGCATAGCCATTATCAGGTAAAAAAAACTTTTGGGACATGGTGGTTTTAAAGTTCTTGCTATTTCTTATCCATTCTGTAATTATTTATTTATTTATTATATAGACACAATCAGGTTACAATCAGGTAAGGTTATCAAATACAATAAGACAAGTAAATGTATTTGCTACATTACAACCCAAAATATGTATCTGAGTTTGAAGCAATATCATATTTTGTGTTGAAGTGAAGGTATTACTAAAGACTACTGTAGTTGTAAGGATATTTTTGGTTTAAAATCAAAGTTAGTGAAGTAAATAAAAAGTTTCAAAACTTTTGTCTTTTACATGCAAAGAAAAAATTGTTTAGCTTTTTACTTCAAGCGTCAATAATTTCACCATACAGCTACACAGAGGAGAGCTACACCCGCTAGAGTTCTTGAAACTTAATATAGTTGCTTAAATAACATCATCATAAGACGTTACGTAAAACTGAAAACTTAAGATTATTTGCTAGTAGTACGAATGGATACCTGACTGTATCAGACACGTAGAGGTCCGCATCACCTGTTAGAGAAGTTAGTTCAACTAATAAAGGCCCTGTATGCCCTAATTGCCAGTAAGAAAAGTTGCCTGCACCCACTGCACCGACCACCGTATCCAAAAGCACTTTATCCGTTTCTATTTGAACATATCCCGACAATATTGACGATAGAGTTGATATACAAATTATCCCTAACAAAATTAATATAAATTCTCTACGCATTTCTGTTTATTATTTAATTTATTACGATAAAAAGATCGTGTTTCGCGATTTCGGCTTGAAAAATTATATTTTTTGACGTACATCAGCTGTCAAAAATCTGGTAGGTGACATTTTGTTTTTCTCCCGAATCCACAGACTGGCCAAATTGTCACCCAACATTAACTGTCGCTCAATGAGGAACTAAGAAAGGCGTTAACATCGCTGATAGGTTAACTTTTCGGGATAAGAATTCCACCCTTCTTCGTTCATAATTCCACCACTAATGGTTGTTAAAAAAATGAAGCTCGTATTAAGTTTGATGTCAATTTCAATAGATGGCGTTAAGCGTTCTATATTGAACAAAGCTTGTTTGAAAATTATAAACATTTCTGACGACAGAGCGTCTCGTCTACATCTTCAAAAACAAAAGAACTGAAAAACATCTGACGTAGGTACAAACGTTGAGCTGTTATCTTTACACAGGATATGATTGTTCCAATCTTATCGTATTTTTCTTAATGAATAATTGATAAATTTAATCGTTCGTCATTTGCTATGATAATTTTGTCAAGTTAAATGCCATGTCACAATTACTAGAACATTTGTTTCAAGTTTTTAGTCAGTGGGACTATAATAATATACATACTACGAATATAATAATAACGCTAGAAATGGGCCGAGTACTCGGTTAGTACTCGGTACTCGGCGTACTCGGTGGTTTTTTTAATTCTCGTACTCGGCCAAATAACTTGGTTCAAGTGACGAGTACTCGGTTATGTAAATTTAATAAACAACATGTCTGGAATAAGTTTGCTAGTGACCAACTGGAGAAGTTAAAGTATGTACCTAAATGACCACATACTTAAGTCAATGAACAAGCCCCTAATCTGGCGTTTGTCAATTCCTATTGGTTAATTATAGGACAGCCAGGCCGCTGCGGATCGACAAACTGTATGTTGTTCAAAGGATATATCATAAAATCAAAAACATATTATGTTGTATGTGAAGACATTATTTATTAATTCAAAATTACAGTGAGTAGGTATTGCTGGCAGCGCGTTGCGGCCATGTTTGATCTTGTTTTAGGACCTGAAATTAAACCGAGTAACTCGGCTGAGTACTCAGTACTTGGTACTCGGCGAGCTTTAAACCGAGTAATACTCGGTACTCGGTAAAACCACTACTAGGCCCATCTTTAATAACAACCTAAGAAGAACCTACAAAAGACCACACATGTATAAAACTAACTGTGGCGACCTCTACCATTAGCCATCACAAGTGCATGCCTAACGGCAAGCACAACAGCGAGAGCTGATACGGCTCCATAAAGCTAGATGGCACCTGGTAATAGTACCGTACATGAACCGCGGTATATAAGATTTCGATCCAGAATAATACAGATGGACAAATCAAGATGATGTCTATCAGACCTTGGTCCCCGACCGTAACACCCGGTCGGTAGGAAGCGCTTCCCTTTAGCTTCCTAACTCTGGATCAGTTGCGCCAAATAACTTTACAGTTAAAAAACCTCCGAATGTGCCAAGAAAAGTTGGTGAGCTTCAAGGGTAGGGCGGATGTCTACCAGCTATAGCTATTTAAACGCACTGAAATCGTTTCATTCGTTCGGAAGCTACAATACTTACAGACGTAGTCAAGCACAAACAGAAACATAATAGTTGTCAAACTTATTATAACATCTTGCTTTTTCGTCGGAGTATAAAAATCATACAAAATAGGGTCACCTTTATAAATCGTTAATGTACAAGCCAAAACATAAGTAGTAGGTATGTATGTACATATCTGAAATTACGTAAATAAATAAAATCATGCATTATCAAGACATGACACGCGATTTTTATTTGCACCGAAAAACAAGTCAACAGCCTATTAAAATTTGTGTTTACGTACATTGTTATCAAAATTTTATCTGAGGTTACGTAAAGAAAAAAACAATTATTTTATCAGGTAAATATTATCTACATACATTAAACAGCATTGTTTTGCCAGAACTTTTTACCTAAAGTAAACTTTTATAGCTCGCTACATCGCGCGTGAATTATTATTGTTAACGAAAAAAATGGGTGTAATAAGTTTCACTCTTAAGTTTGTTTGTTTGTGTTTTAGTGTGAGTCTACCTGTGGCATCGTGGCTCCCAAATGGATGGACCGATTTCAAAGTGCTTCTTTTGTACGAAAGATAATTTAATCACGATGGTTCTTAGCTATGTCTAATCAAAATCCGTCCAGCCGTAAAGCTCACCGGCCGTTTTCCTGGCTCACTCGAGTTTTTTTCTATCTGGATACCTAGTTAGTTTTACATTTATCAATCGCCATTTTGTTCAAGCAAGGCTGTAAAATCTTATGTATATAAAAATGAAACCCTTTTTCCTTGGTCACGGCATCACGCGTGAATGGCTGGACCGATTTCACTAATTCTTTTTTTGTTGTATTTGTTATTATTAGGAGAAGGTTCTTACGGAAAAAAAATTAAGAAAATCTCTCAGAAATATTGAAAAATATACATTTAATTTTGCATATTTTAAAAAACGCGCGTAACTAATGTCAATGTCATTCGATGACATACATTGTTCAATCCAATCATATCATTGCAACTTTGCAACGCTAAGGCGGTACGAAGTTCGCCGGGTCAGCTAGTTCATTATAACTTTAAAATTCAATAAAATGTATCGTACCGTGCCCCTATCATTAAAAGGGGTGTATGCGTGGTATTATTACAATGCGGGCTTATTCTATTTGAATTTTGAGGGGTCTGCCCTTTGGTCTGCTGCTACCCCAACCCAAGCCAATAACGTATGTACTTAGCTATGTGAGAGTCAAAATGGCGGGTGTATTGCATCGAATAAAAGTGTACCTACACCGACGCGATATCCAAAAGAATGTACCACGCTTGTACTATTCAGTACCTCGCTTAAAAAATGGTACCAAGGTACAATTTGATCGGGTACATCATTTATTTTTTTGTAGGAGGGCTAGTTAAATAATTTATTTTATTTTAAATAAAAAAATACCATGTTTGTAGCAAGTTTTTATTAGAAACTTAGAAACAACGGAATGGCCGTACCATTTTGCAAATTTCATCTTTTAATCACTACCTATTATGTTGGAAGGATCTAAATAGGTCTACCTAACAGCCTTTTTAACACCACGGTAGAGTTTAATAAAGTATGTACTTATTAACTTAGGTAGCTAGTAGGTAGGTACGTACAGTATCCTTTGGCAGATTGTTCGTTCGTTAGTGGTATTATTTATTCTTATATTATCAATTTAGCGCTTAAGTCAACGTTTGAAACCACATTTCCAAAACAAAGAGATAAGGTAGGTATCTACATGACACTATTAAAATGTAATTTTTTAGGGTCCAGCTGCAAAATTAACACATGCTTCATTCATATCCAGATGTTTAAAAATGGCAGATGCAATTTAAACGTAGGTAGTAGTTACGTTAAAATGTTAACTAAACTACACTACATTTCGCTTATAACAATGCGAACATTATTGAAGAACTGAAAACTTTTTAATCGAATATATTTTATATCAAATAGCCAAAATATAAAAACTCAGTAAAACTGAATAATATAAGGACGTTAAAAATTTCTCCTCACAATATTTTGGTCCCCAAGCAGCCCGCACTCAGCTGTCTTCACAGGAACCTGTTATTTGAGTAAAAAATATAAGTAGCCTGCATAACAGCTGATGTCTTGTCTGGCTTTTAGTTTTTTTTAATCCCCGTCCTCTTCTCTCTAGGGCGGCGCGAGCGAGAAATTCGAGGGAGTATGGAGGTTGGGTTCACAAAGACGGGATGTAAATATTTTGGAATGTCGGTCCTTAAGCAACCGGGATGAATGTTCCTTCATAATATTATTTATAGTTCTTTGTTTCTATACATATCCCATCTACTTTCATGAAAAGGTATTAAATGATTGAAAGTCTAAAAAAAGCCAAATTTAAAAATTAACAACTTTTTTTACCTGAAGAATGAATAAACGCAATTAAACTTATGCCAAGAGACTTCAAGCGAATTAACCAAGATGCAGAATGGATTTGAATTAATCATGCATGACGAAAAGTCTAAAGAAACGCAATTTTGTATCATGCCTGTGTCTGAGATTTTTCAATCTAATATATAAAATTCTCGTGTCACAGTTTTCGTTGCCATACTCCTCCGAAACGGCTTGACCGATTTTGATGAAATTTTTGTGAGAATCGGCCAACATCTATTTTGCATCCCCCTAAATGTTAGGGGTAGTCCACACTTTACATTTATACGGCAAAAGAACGTTTGCCGGGTCAGCTATATCTAAATATAAAATTCTCGTGTCACAGTTTTCGTTGCCATACTCCTCCGAAACGGCTTGACCGAGTCTCATGAAATTTTGTGAGCATATTGAGTAGGTCTGAGAATAGGCCAACATCTATTTTTCATACCTCTAAGTGATAAAAAAAAAATTAATGGCAAAACAACGGTTGCCGGGTCAGCTAGTTATGTATAAGTAAGAATGTAGTACCTACCTAACATTTGCCTGCCACAGACGGGACTTGAACCCCAGTCTTTGCAAGCCGGGCATTATCAATTGATTTTCTTTCTTTTAAATCAATGATTTTAAATGTTTAAATTTCAAATTAAATACGTGTACAATAAGAAATAAGTAGCACATCTGACTTCAGGACATCAGAAACAAAATTCATGCTGAAATGTTTGCCTGGAAACGCGGTCTTGGAAGGCTGGAGCAAACGCAAAGGCAATTGAATGTCACGTCCCAGGGAGTCTATTTTTAGGGTTTGATCGACTGGATTTACTGACCTGCGCATTAAGAGGCAGCGGACGTGACTGATTTTACGTAGCAAAGGAAGCGTTTTCTCAATGCCAAACAAACCTTTGTTTTGCGTGACGATTTTACAACCAATAAATTGAGGATGCATTCTTATCTTTATACCTACACAACGACGCGTAATGAAAATGAAGTATTTATAGGCGAGGTACAAATCAAAAATGGTTGGTGGCCCATTCATTTCTAGTTTGTAAGAAAGTGTATTTTAAGCATGGGGAAGTATTTTAAGCATGATCGAGACTTTTTCAACCTGAAAATCGAACCTGGACCAACCAACGCGAACGTTAACATAATTTTAAAATCTAACAAACTTTTGATGATACCTTACTGAAAATGATCCTTGTAACCATTTTACTAACTCTTATCTTTTGGATAAACATTGTACCTACCGACGGTAAACATGCCATATCTCATGCTCAGATAAATGTCATGGGTTTCTGGAGTTTTATGTAAACCTAAGAGCTCTCTTGTCAGTAAACAAGCTCGGTAGAGGCGGAGGCGGAGCGTTTTAGTAGAAAGTAGTAATAAATAGGTGCCAACTAGGTAGTGGTAAATATGTACCAACATAGACATAGGTAACAATCAGCACAGGGTTGGTAGAAACTTGAGTTGTTTTGAAAAGGTTTATCGTTCGTTACATAACACCAAACTACAGAGTTCGACGCGAATTACCTATACCTACATTGTTTGTTTACTCCGTCCATATTCAACTCAAAACATTAATGGAGGTGTGCGTGTATGTGTGGCTGTGCGCTACTTTGCAACTGTAGGTATTCGCGTTACAATCGTTAACTGTGCTATTGCGCAGTTAAAGCCATAACAACGCTATATTTTCATTATTATTAGCATTAGTAACTGCTGAGTTAGTTCAATCAAATGAAAAACAAACAAGAAACAGCTCTTATCATTTATTCCAAAAATATCGCGGCCATGTCTTTACGAAAACACGAACGAATTGCCAAGTTACAGCAATGTACGTCAATTCTTTGTATAAGCATACTTCTCAACTTGGTCGGTTAAGTCTCAACCTCCTTGTTTTCGTTGAAGTTTTTTTTTCAACGTTGCCTAGCCGATCGGTCGTGCTCGGGTATAATGTAAAGCTTTCTACACATGGGAATGAAGTTATTATCAAGCACGCAGTCACGTACAAAATAGTACGGTATTACGGAGAATTGCACGAGGTTTGTTAGGTATTTTCATTTTTACATCAAATTAACGAAGTAAATAGGTACTATAATTCATGGAATACAAAATGCAATACTCAAAGCACTAATGACTAACTGCCCATTCATTAGTTGGTTATTTAAAATAATTTTTATTCTACAACCTTTAATGTGGTGTAAATGTTGCAACAGTCGTTTCGTTAAGTGAAATTTATCACACAGCAAAGCAGTACGTGCTTCGTTGTAAAACATGATAGTCTTAGTCATAGTATTAAAACTTGTAATCGGCCATTAACTAAGTAGTACCTCTACCTACTTACTACTAAGTATGTAGTATCTACTCAGGCATAGTTCCCAGTAAAATAAAAATTTAGTAGTTAATTAATTACTTATTCACAAAAACTTCACGAACAATGACAACGAAACGTTGATTTTTTTAACGAGAAAATAATCTCTTGAGATATCTCACACGTCAAGTTAACATCTGCGGTATCTTAAGCTTTCGTAATAATGGCGATTTTGCAACGAATATGAGTAGCTTGATGAGGAGCCGTGTGTACATTCATAGTTAGATAAAGCACCACGAGGCATTATAAAATAGTTGGTCGTATCGTCGTGGCTATTTGCGATTGAAAATCATATTTTTAAGTTTAAAAGAAGATAATTGGTCGTGATAGAAGATAATTGAAAGAAATTGATCGAAGCAGGAACAATTTCACGGTACATGGTAGGTATGGAACACAGTCATGTGGAACATGGTAGATGTTTTTATTTAATGTTGTAAAGTATAAATGGTCGGGTTATGATAAAATTACAAAACACTTTTTGTTAAAAGTATTTATAGAGCTCTAAAGTTCCTCCATATAGAGCTCTTAAGTTTCACTTTTGTTCATCATTTTGGTTATCATCATAATCAAAGAAAATCTTTAGATGTATGTAGGTATGTCAGAATGGCTTAATAAAGCAAATGCTGAATACCAACAACGAACATGGTTAAACGACTTATTATTTCATACTCAAAATCTAGATTTGTGACCTGGTAAGGATACCATACTTGAAATGACTTTTGATGTTTGTAAAATACAACAGTTAATCGATGATTTGTAGACATTTAGTACCTAATAACTTTTTTGAGGACGTTGTGTAACCTTTATACTTGAAACTTTTATATATATTTTTATTTTATTTTAACTCAATCGGACGTAGTCTTAAGTGCCTACTTAAATTAATTAACGTGAGTTCATACTAAATCACGAAAATTTATACTCTTTTTAATGTCAATTCATTCTGTAACAGGCGCAATTTGACACTTCTAATAACTTGTTCTTGAATTTAATTACTTCCCAGATAACTTTCGTTTATTGTAAATAATGATCAATAAAATGATACTTGTACACATATTCATGGTATTGAAAATGTGTGCAAGCATTATTTGATTCAATTTATTAACTGTATGGTATTTAAAAGTACAATATAAGAAAAAAAGATGGACAAACAACGTGGTATTATTCTTTTAGGTACAAACAAATGATCCCATGTACGAAGGTCTTTACATCCCCACTGCGCAGGTTCACCGCGCAGCCGCCATTACTGCATAAATACTCGACGCGCTGCCAACGTCACGTAGTCGAAATCAAGAGGTGAAGGTGTGAATAATGGAGAGGTGGCGTCCGTATTACGTTCTAAAAATCGATTATCACCGGAGCTAGCAGCGCGACCGCCGACTAGAAGTCGTGAAAGTGAAGCAGTGAAGTGTTTCGACGTGTCATCCGTAGATCGACAGCGGTTCGAGGCCGAGAAACGGCGGATCGCGAGCAACATCAGTGTCGGCTAGACTCGAGCGTCCATTTTGTGATCGTATCGCGCTCGGCTCCGAGGCGCCGTAAGCTACCGCTAAAGTGATAAGTGAACTGTCCGCGTCCAAGTGAAGCCAAGACCGACGCGTGGAAACCAGCCAAGTTGGCCATGAACAGCCAAGGGCAGCCGCCGCGAGGCCGTCGCCGAGTGGTGCGCACTCCGATCCCAGCTCTGGGCGCGCGGCGAGACCGAGATCGGCGCGAGGAGCGCTACGCTGGCTCCAAGTGGGGCGCAGCGCCCGCCGCCGCAGCCCTGCCACCACCGCCTACGCACTGGCGCCGAGAGGGCCGCTGTCGGCCCGAACCAGACCGTGCCGTCACGCTCAAACTCCTCCTCAACGTGACAGCGTAGGCCTTCGCCGCCGCCCCCACGCGTATGGACTCTAGTGTTAGTGCCACGGGGGCGCAACCCGACCACCGTCGACGGCTGCGCCCTCGTTTCTACTGTGCTAAGTTTTTTATTTCGTAACGCGAAGCGCGTCCTGACTCGCGCGCGGGGCGCCGCCGGGGTGTCTCCGCGGCGCCGCCCCGACGTCGACCAAATTCCGGCGTTAGGTATTATTTTGTGAAAATTTTAGTAGTTAAGTGCAGATGCGCCGCGGTCCGCCACGTCTGGGTCACTCGCCTCTCTAAAAACGAGAAAAACACAAAAAAATGTGGAGGGAGAGCCCCAGAGCGGCGGGCCGCGCCGCTGCCCGGCGCTTCGCCCCTCGCCTGCCTTGCACCCTCAAGTGGCCTGGCGCTCCGCAAGGCGCCGCCGGCCGCCCGCTCGGCTGCCGCACTCTCGAAGGGACTTTGAGTTGTATTCGACTGATATCTCTACTTAAGTTTAATAAAATTATTTTGTAAGTGGCTGCCGGGCGTGTGGTCGGCGGTGGCGCCGCCACGCTTTTTATTACTGTTGGTATAGGCCAAATCTTGCCGTTGCAAGGCGCACAGACGTTGCATTTCTTTTATAAATGAAGCGTTATAATTATATTTTGTATTAGTGTAGGAGCGAGGCTCGCCGCGCCGGGCAGGGCTCCGGCCCGCTAGTCGTATCGTTTTATTTATCGAGACCAATGTATTTTTATTTGTAAACGTCCAGCCTCGCCAGGGCGAGAGGGACTTAACTGGCTCCCAACATGAGCAACAACCTCGTCTGACACAGAGCTTTAAAAAAATAAAATGTAAGTGGCGTTGGCTTGACGTTCATAATTCTAGTTGTAGAAATAAAAATCTAACGATACGGAAATCTGACTGTTAAAGATTGAAGATTATATATGTTTGTACAGAGAGTATATTGATCTCAAGCTGCGGACTGTTTGTCCGTGAGAGCTTCTGTGATGTACAAAAAAACGAGTATATTGGAATTTTACAAAGTTTTTATAATTAGTTTGTAAAGTTACTTTTAAGTGAAGATGGTGGTGCGGCGGCTTCCGTCGTCGCGCTGATGCCAGTCCGCAGCGTTCCTTGTCCCACCCTGTCCCATCCTTCTATCCTGTCCCATCCCAGGACTCTTCGGAGTCCGACAAATATTTCTAATGGTTTTTGGTGGGGAGTCACATGCTCTTTACTCTTCACGAGTAGAGCAACTTTTTATTTCAGCTCAAGACTTGCAAGAAACATTTGTGCCAACTACTGTGATATTCTGTCAATGGTAATGTTACTATAACAAGTGATCTGCAACGTTTGGTAAGTTTAATCTGTCTTCTCAATGCAAAACAGTTCAATTCTTTGATTTATTTTTATACTTTCTATCTTCTTATCTTCTCTTAATATCTAAGCACTCATCATCCATAAAGATACTTGGTTATCTGTAACTTTTCCCTGTTTTTCAGGAGACAATTTATTTTGAACTCAAAATTTATTATTTCAAATGATAATGTGTTTAAGAAGATCACATTTAATCCTTTGCACATCATATTCAATTGTTTGCACAGCATTCTGGTAGTATTTTGACTACTTGGTGTGGAATTGTCTGTTTTCATTTGTCTATTTGTTTGTAAAATGTGCTTATATGATTGCAGTTGATTGGATTTTTCTAGTCATTGTAGGCAGTAATTTCTAGTGATTTATTATTATTAGTAAACTATGCCTTTGATATTTTAATTTATTAAAACATATACAGGGGCGACGACATTTGAATATCTGTTTGTTACGCTCTCACGCCTAAACTACTGAACAGATTTGTATGAAACTTAATACACACCCAGAATGTTGACAACCATATAAGTGTACCCAATTTCATCCAAATATGTTCAGTAGTTAAGACGTGAAAGCGTCACAGACAGAATGTCAATTGTCGTCGCCATCCTGTATATTTTTTTAAAGTTATGGTTTATGAAAACCAAATATGCCACATAGTGCCAGCCAAATAAAAGGTGACCTTATAGAGGCTGACTTGCAAATATTATTTGTCTTTTTGCTGTAGTAACCTTATCACAATGAAAAAAATACAAAAGGGATTGGTTCAAAAGTGATATTTGCGTAACAATTGTAAGTGTAATAGCATTGAAAAAAAATTAATTACCTACTGATTCACAAAGAACTTTAAACACTAATTAAAGTTATTTGTTTGTATGAAAATAAATTAACAAATCAGTTTTGTTTCAATGTAAAAACTTTCATAATCTTGTTTTGTTGACTATCATTTCTAAATCTGTGGTGATTGCAAAGATTTAATTGATAGCCTTGATATGTAATAAATTGCTTGACTATTATTTTTATCTTTCCTTGCATTTATGACACTTAAGTTTCTACCTTGCATATCTTATTTCATAAACTCTTTATTGAGATTGCATGAAGTAGTTACATTGCATTGCACTTTTATCCATTTACCTCTTGGCAGTTAAGACTATCCCTTATTTACCGAAATTACCGCTTTGTCTAAAGATACAGGGTGTAAAAAAGTGCGAGAGGTTTTCAGTTGGGTTTAGAGAATAGGAAACATATAAAATAAATATTTTGAACTAGCTTTTACCAGCGACTTTGTCCGCATTAAGTAGGTTTTTTGGAATGCGTTGTTTTCCCGTAATACGAATTTTATCCAAATATAATTTAGAAGTAAATGCAATCAAATTCCCGGGCGAGTAATTTTTCCCATGGAAATGCGTTGTTTTCCTGCGGTCAAAAGTAACTCATGTCTATTTAGTAATCTGTGCTCATGTCCTTTCTTAATGTCTCAATCTATCTCCTTACCAAATTTAATTAAAATCTGTTCAGTAGTTTAGTCGTAAAAGCGATCGGCCTTATTTTTCCATAGGAATGCGTTATTTTCCCGCGGTAGAAATACCAAATTTCATGCAAATTGGTTCAGTAGGCGTGATTGAGAAACAAACAGACAGACAGTTACTTTCGCATTTATAATATTAGTATGGATAGAATAGAAAAAACTAGATTAACAATTTTGTGAAGCATATTGTCCTAAAAAACGTATGGAACTGTGGAATGTGGCCTATGTTAGCTATGTTAATATTATTCCTGTATTCTAGACTCCGTAACCACCCTATAAATTCAGCTCATCTTTTTCATTTTCATACAGGGTGTATTACAAAACATCCACTGATGAATGCACAAAATACTTATCAGTTAGGGTCATTTAGAAAGTTCTGCATGGCGACCTACATATGTAGTAGTTTCACAATGTTCACAATAAATGATACTAACCAAAGATTTAGCGAAATGTTTTCTTTATTTTTTTTCGTTGCTTTTGACTGTACTTTACTGTATGTGTCGTGTTTTGTAGTTTTAGGGTCGTGTTCACGTGAAAATTCTTATTTACCTACCCGTCTACATTCACTGTAAGGATAAATAAAGCGATATCCTTTTAGACGACCCTTGGGTACTCTCTACATAGGTAGTATCTTTTCTTTAACCCTTTTTAAGGATAATCTATCTATAATATAAAAATGAATCTCAAAATGTGTTGGTAAGCGCATAACTCAAGAACGCCTGGACCAATTTGGCCAAATCTTTTTTTATTATATTCCTTAAAGTACGGGGATGGTTCTTACGCAAAAATATTCATTCGTATAACATGAACCGGTGTGTATGCCTATCTCTCTCACTCTCTCTCTCTCTCGCTCTGTCTCTCACGTTCTTAGGCGGGCTAACTGTGCTCGAGTGGAAGGGACGCGTGCCTTTCACTTTTTATGTCTGTCTCACTCGCTCTTAGGCGGGCTAACCATGCCCGAGTCGAAGGGACGCGTGCCTCTCACTCGCTCTCATTGTGAGCGCATAACGTGAGCGGAGCGTAACGCAGTTTCTTGAAGTGTCACCCGGCAAACCAATTTATAATACGTTGTCACGTCAAAAAAAACAACGGGCGGGACAATGTCTGCGGAGTCCGCTAGTTTCTAATAACAAAATCACCCTGTACTAAAAAAAGGTGGTAGGCTTTATCAACATACGGATTTATGAACATTGTAATTTTTTTGATTTATTTTTAGGGTTCCGTACCTCAAAAGAAAAAAACGGAACCCTTATAAGTACACTTTGTTGTCCGTCCGTCCGTCCGTCTGTCAAGACCGTTTTTCTCAGGAACGCGTGGAGGTATCAATCTGAAATTTCTATATGATACTTAACTTAGGTCTACTGTCCCTGGAAGCTGTAGAAAAATCAACCTTCTAAGCCAACGCAATCACAAGATACAGCCATTTAGGCCGCAAATTTTCGAAACTCGCACGGGAACCAAAACCTACAGGCACAGATTACTAAATAGTTACTACGTAACAGATAAATCACTCCATAGAGAAATTTCAATACCTACAGCGTTAATAGACTACTTTTTCTGCCGCGTACAAAAATGCACCTACAACTTTGAGTATAAAGTCACTATTGCTTCGCAGCTGCGCGAGACCAAGTGACGTGAGACCTAGCGACAATCGAACTAGGGTTGACACAATGTTTATTGTTGAGTTAAAAAAGTGTAGGTACCTACCTACTACTAGATTTTGCATTGAGGAAACATTATTTCGATTGTAACTACTTTGTAATATTTGTGTCAGAGAAGAAATAAAGATATTTGTATTTATATTATCTATCATCCTTATTTTTGTGTACATACGTAGGAACATACGTACAAACGCGCCATGCTTTTTTCTATTATTTGTGATCATAATGAAAATTATTTAAAATAAATGATTCTTTATTCTTTATCTACATTTCATTTTATTTTTCATATTCCTAAATTTTCTAACAAAAATACCTAGGTAGGTACTTACTATTTTCATACAATACAATAAAAAAAACCGGCCAAGTGCGAGTCGGACTCGCGCACCGAGGGTTCCGTACAAACCTGCAAGGTTTACAAAGTTCGTTCATTACGACAATCGAGTCATAACTATGGTATTTTTATTGCAAAATGAAATTCATAACATTACAATGGGGAAAGATGGAGGAGCATAAATTTAAGACAAAGATCTCTTTATCGTTTATAATAATGTCATTGAATTTAATTATAAGTATAACACTTTAAGCAGTTAGGACGCATTTAGATTATACAGCTACATTCACCAAAACATCGGGATTGAATGACGATGAGGTCATTGCTGTAACTACAATTATGTTTACAATCACAATTTTTTTGGTGGTATAACTACTTAAAATTTTAAGCTTTTCGGAATTTTTCTGTTACCTGTGCTGTAAGCTATTGCTTCTTACCAAATTTCGAGATTCTATGTCAACGGGAAGTGGTCTTTAGGTTTTAATTCCCTTGCGTGTAGTTGCGAGTTTCAAAATATGCGGTATCAATGGTTGTACTTTTGCGTTTTGCGTTTTTGCGTTGACTTAGAATTTTTTTTCACGGGTTAAAGGCAATTAGATCTAAGTATTTGATATGAATTTCAACTTGATAGCTCTACGCGTTCATGAGGAAAAAAGTAATAAGTTTATATTTATTTAAAAATATATATTTTGTAATGTAACTAAAAATTTAAGGTTTTCGGAATTTTTCCTTTATGTGTGCTATAAAACGTTGCTTCATGCCAAATTTCAAGATTCTAGGTAGACTGGAAGTACCCTTTAGGTTTTGATTCCCTTGCGAGTACTTGCGAGTTTCAAAATATGCAGCTTAAATTGCTGTTTCTTTTAATTGCGTTGACATAGAAGTTTGATTTTGTTACAGCTTAAAGGTATTATAGACCTGAGTATTTGGTATAAATTTCAATTTAATACCTCTACGCGTTTATGAGGAAATGGGTAGTAAGTTTAAAATTATTAAAAAAATATATATTATGTGATGTAACTAAAAATTTATGGTTTTCGTAATTTTTCCTTTATCTATGCTATAAGACGTTGCTTCGTACCAAATTTCAAGATTCTGAGTTCACGGGAAGCACCCTGTAGGTTTTGATTCCCTTGCAAGTGTCGAAAATTTGCGGCATAAACGGCTGTATCTTTTGATTGCGTTGGCTTAGAAGTTTGATTTTTTCACAGCTTCAAGGGACAGTAGACCTGAGTAATTGATATAAATTTCAGCTTCATGCCTCCACGCGTTCCTGAGAAAAAGGGTCTTGACAGACGGACGGACGGACAGACGGACAACAAAGTGATCCTATAAGGGTTCCGTTTTTTCCTTTTGAGGTACGGAACCCTAAAAACGATCATTTCGCAAATTGGTCATTAGTAGAATCTGTCATTTGTGGAATCTGTCGTTTGTAGATTATTAGTAGGTAGGTACATTTCGAGAATCGGTAAATTTTATTGTCAACTACGTAGGTACCTGCCTACCTATACCTAGTCATTTCGCTAATTCATTATTAGTCGACTAAACCACCACGTAATAAAGCTAACGTTTAACAAGCACAGATTACTTATTTGGTTCGTATGAAAACTAAATTGAACGTTAGCGTAACACGAATAATTATAGTGCGTCGTGAGCGCGTCCGACGGTTGTTGGCAGCCTACTGAATCGGCACTGCAGTCGGTGCCGGCGAGAGTAGGCTATTACCGCGCGCAAGTACATCGAGTGAGAGAGGCCTGCTACAGGGTACTTCCCGTAAACTCAGAATCTTGAAATTTAGTACTAAGTCACGTCTTATAGTACAGATATAGGAAAACCGTAAATTTTCAGTTTCATCATATAAAAAAAAATATTTTTGTCAATTTTGAAAATTTCAAAGTTACTACTCCTTATCTACAAGTTTGTACGGAACCCTCGGTGCGCGAGTCCAACTCGCACTTGACCGGTTTTTCGATTATACGATAAGAATCAATAAATCATCCGACATCGACACAAATGGCTTAGCACGTGCTAATTTTATTGGTCCCTAAAACGTTTACAAACCACGTGGTTTATCGTATAGGTTATAAATAAACCTCACGCGAGAGATTCGTTCGTAGTAAATGATTCATAATCCATAGTAGTATTATTCACACAAGCATACGTAAAAAGGTTGCACCACGAGTTTTAACGAGGATAACAGTCTTATTGAGGTCACTAGCTTTGACGCACTACTTTTCATGATTTCGTTCGTTACTAAGCACTCGTATTTTGTATGTTAGGCGCTGCGCAGACAAAGGGGTGGGACGTGATTTATGACCCCGTCTAAATTAATCAGAATATATCGTGAGTAGGTTCTTCATTCACGTAAATACCTATATGATTTTCGTACATTCAAGTCAAAAACCTATCATTTCATTTGTGCTCGCTTAGTAAAGTACAGAAAGCCGTAAGTCAACTTTTCGCATAAAAGGTTTTCGTATGCAATAAATCTTTAATAATGAACGTGACATCGAGAGGATCCCATTTCCAGGGCTTTAACACCTACATCCAAATGTCTATGCACTTGTTTAACCCTTAACTGGTATCGTAAATTTAAGTAACTGGTTTTGTGGGGGTCACGCGGCCCCCAATAGATAATAGCTTCTAAAATTGAAATTTCTGGACTTTTATTTAAAACTTATTTGGAAACAAAAAAATAACAATCCTGTTTGATAAAATCAATAACGTTTCATTTATATGACTCTTTACCTTTGTACTACAATAGATCACAAAAATTTGATAATTTTTTGGTATCTTTTTTCTAGTGTCACAATTATCCAAAAAATTAACGATTACTTCTAAAGTTTTAAGCCAACCTTTGTATGTTTTCTTATTCGTTATTATATTAACTTTAAAAAAAACTGGTCAAGTGCGAGTTGGACTCGCGCACCGAGGGTTCCGTACAAAACGTAAGTATATAGGTAAAAGTTCACCCATCACGGGTATTATAGACTTAAGTATTTAATATAAGTTTTAATTTAATATCTCAATGCGTTCATGAGATAAGGAGTAGTAACTTTGAAATTTTCAAAATTGTCAAAAATATTTTTCAAATTTTTTTTTTATGATAAAACTGAAAATTTACGGTTTTCGTAATTTTTCCTATATCTGTACTATAAGACGTGACTTCGTACTAAATTTCAAGATTCTAAGTTTACGGGAAGTACCCTGTAGGTTTTGATTCCCGTGCAAGTTTCGAAAATTTGCGGCCTAAATGGCTGTATCTTTTGATTGCGTTGGCTTGGAAGGTTGATTTTTCTACAGCTTCCAGGGACAGTAGACCTAAGTATCATATAGAAATTTCAGTTTGATACCTCCACGCGTTCCTGAGAAAAACGGTCTTGACAGACGGACGGACGGACGGACAGACATCAAAGTGATCTTATAAAGGTTCCGTTTTTTTCTTTTGAGGTACAGAACCCTAAAAAAACTAAAATAGCCCTCTGATTACCTTTGAGTAAAAAAATCAACACAAATTATAAAATCTAAAGGCTAAGGAACATCAAATGGTATATTCTGTCTTGAAAATCATCGCATAGCACATTTGTTTTACTATGCTCTTTGCAAATGAAGTACTTGCAATTGTTGCATTTTATATTAAATTTTCCGTCTTTTTTTCGCGACGTAATGAGATTACTCAAAATGACAGTCACACGCAATGCAAAGTTTTAAAGAAACTCGAAAAAATACCACCAGTTAAGGGTTAAATATAAGCAGGCCAATTCAAAGTGAATGACAATGGAAATGATATACTAAAGAACTTTCAAGTTGGTTGGATATTTTTTAAACCAGGTATAAATACTGCCTATTGACTTGTAATGGTCAAGAAGTTGACTATTAACCGAGAGGTCGCGGGTTCGATCCCCGCATTGTACAAACATTTATGTGCATGAACATGTCTGCTTGTACTGGTCTGGGTGTTATATGTATTTATTTAGGTTTAATTGTAATACCACTGTTGATTCTGATATCTGTAACACAAGTGCTTAAGCTACTTACCACGGAGTCAGATCAATGTATGTGATATTGTTGTATATTTATTATGTATTTCTTTTGTAGTAGAGAGGTGTATGTTTTCCAGCTCGATCTGCGCCATATTGTCTGCAGCGCCTTATATTTAAGTAGGTACCGTTTAGCTTACGTATTGACGACGAATGACGTAGCGATTCGGTAGAGTAACGATGCAAATATCTCTTAGATTGGCTATCTGTAGCGAGCATGAATCCAACAACACACTATATCATACGCCATGGAACAGAATGTCTTTTGGCATTTAGTCCACCAGTGGTATCCCTATCGGTATAATAAAGTTTCAACATAATTTAATAGTTCTCCTGGCCGATTTCGACCACGGCGGCCAATCTCAACAGAGATCAGCCAACTGCGCAGAAGATATTATAGTGCACAAGTGTGAGCGCAATACATAGGTGCACTCACTGTGTCGCGAACCGGTCCTCTACCCACGGGGTGAGACGCGTGGGAGGAGGGCTACGACGGCACCGGCAAGTACGGACCCCCGCCGAACACTTGCGCTCGACACACGGAATACGACGAACATCACCAAAGCTCCAGCCGCGACCCGCGTTCGATTTCCTTTCCACTAAGTGTTTGGCTGGAACTTTTTGTAAACGGCAATAAACCAGCCCTTTAATGTACAGTCCGGTTTTCATTACGTCCTTTAGGACCCTCACACACTGTTCCTTCACTCTCAAAGTTCGGTGAGACGGCAATCCGACATGACCGGAGAGGCGCAGGACCAACGGCTTAACGTGCGCACCGAGGCACGGAGGTGTAACACCACCAACTTCCTGACTCCGAGCTGATTTTGAGAAATTCATGTCAGAAAATCTCAGAAACAATTTTTGGCTCGACCTGGGATTCGAACCCAGGATCTCTTGGAAGGCAGAAACTTTGCCACTACACCAACGAGGCAGTCTTTACACTTTCTGTCATAACTTCAGATTCGCTAGTTCTGAACCTTTCTACTGTTTCACAATGCTTCTATAAATTCGCAGTAAGTACATGATATGACGAAGAAAATGCAAATTATAACCGCAAAATCCATTTTAGAAAAAGAAGTCAAATGTTCAAGAGGCAGTTTTAAAATATCTATAAATTCGTCAAAAAATGTTTTTCTCACATTTTTAAGTAGGTATTAATAACATTAATGTACTGAAAATTAGAAACGACGGAGATGAAAAATCAATAACAAGAATAAAGTTAAAAAAGTAGGTACTTGTTTAATAAAATAAAATAGTCAATGGACATTACTTTTAATTGAAATGTTCCGAGACTCATTTAAACAGTCAATACTTTTAGATCTACAGTCTATATGACTTTCTAAATCAATTTCTGAGTGATCGGTCGATGTGGAAAACTGTGGGGAAGGCCTATGTTCAGCAGTGGACGTCCTTTGGCTGATAATGATGATGATGATGATACCTAAATGACAAAGATATATGGAAATGTTTGAATGTAAACAATAATTGTAAAAAAATAAATTGAAAAGAGGTAAAGACAATAGTGACTGAGTTTTTTGCGCCGCTTCTTCTCAGCACTCTGGCCCAAATTGTTCCGAAGCGTTGGTAGCGTAAAATTATACATTGGGACGTGTAAAAGTCTATTTACAAAAATAAATTGTTTTTTTTTATTTCATACCTTGAATTGGATGACCTAATGAACCAAGATCCTAACACGTTTATTTGAAAAAGCTTACCTTACGAGTAAGCACTCGAAATTGAAAACTCTTCATAACTCAACGACGTGTTGATAGTGTTTAAAGTGTATTAATTAAATTTTATTATTTTATCTAAAAATCATGAATGCCTTAGAAGGTCCTATTGTAACAATATGAACATCTTATAGATTGGGAACTGCTGTTACTTTATGAAAGTGAATAATGAATATGAATATGAATCGTCAGTAGTGACAAGTGACATTTGTGCAGATTTGTGTTGCAAGTAACCAAAAAGAATCACCACAAAATTAGCTTCAAAAATAGCTCCGTAAACTCAAATGTTCAAAGCTGCCCCTGTTCAAAGGGGAGAAGGGGTTCTCCCCTTACTCTTTTGTGAAGGAGACCAGAACTAGGTATAGAAGAGAGTATAATAAATTAACCTGCCTATTCAGCTCATCATTTGCCTTTATGACATTGACTGACATTAGAGTGAAACATTGAACAAAGAGTTTTGTGTTAACTAAAAACACGCCTAACTGTTGTGTTGCTTGTCAGCCAAGCTGATAAAAAGGTCTCGCGATAACCCGTGCTATCGCCTTGTTTTGCAATATAAAATAGGTTATAATAATAATTGATAACTGAAATACATAACAGTAATAATAATCACAAACACACATTTTGTTTAGATCAAAGTTATCACGGACCCTGTAGCTTTGGTCCTGACAATGGAAATGACATAATTTCAATTTGCCACCTTTATCGCACTGCCATAACATTTTCTGCTCCGACCAAAAGTATAACTCATAGAGTAATCTCGTTAAGTTCACCTTTGGTGCTCATTTTATTGTGCTGTAAAGCTTAAATAAACACATGAATTCAAACAAGTGGTCATAAAATGAGTTTAAGCAATATTAAACCAATTCAAATACAACAATGTGTCTTTAAAAAGTGGGTTTTGAAACTTGAATCAATAATTTTTCCTTAAATGTATTAATTTTAAACTTTTCCATGCTGTTTTATATGGCTAATTAGGTCAAAGCTCTATTTTTACGTAATGTATCCTATTTATAGTTAAAATTATTATTACCTATCACTTATTATTTCGTCATCTGGATACGCCAATATGTAGTGAAACTCAATATTTAACAAGCTTTTGTTTTATGCGTTGTCACAGTACCTAATCGTTTACCTAAACAAAATTTCAACTCAATACACCGAAGAGTGTGGCTAAAACAACGATTGGGCTAAAATTTAGCTAATGATTAAGATTAAGATTAAAATTTAAGATTTCATTACAGACAAACACGGGACAGGTGAAGCTGAATAAAAGCTTTGTTAAAGGTCATATTACTGCGTGAGCACGTCTTATACGTGCGTCGCAGCTTAAATAAATTAGTTTTTTTTTGTGTCCAGCCAGTTCTATCAAATCAAATAGCGTGGCCTCGCTCTCACGGCGAATTTGCGAAGCCTCTAGTCTTTACTGGAGGCAGCCGACCTCTTGCTTGCGTAATGCGTGTCTACGTCACGCACCGAACTCGGTCACAGTTGGCACAGTTGAAGTGGTCTTAGAAGGTCCCTTATCACAGCTTACTGCGCTATACTTACGCCAACATAATAGCCTCCCTAAGCTCTAAGCCTTTGTTCGTAGTTTCGGATGTAGCTATCCCTGTCACTCTTATGAGCTTGATCTGCCTCGTTGGTGTAGTGGCAGTTTTTGCCTTACATCCGAACGGTCCTAGGTTCGATTCCCAGGTCGAGCCAAAATTGTTACTGAGATTTTCTGTCATGAATTTCTCAAAAACAGCTCGGAGTCGGGAAATTAGCGGTGTTACACATATAACCGTGCCCGTGCCTCGGTGCGCACGTTAAATCGTAGGTCCTGCGCCTGATCTCTCTCCGGTCATGTCGGATTGCCGTCTCATCGAACTTTGAGAGTGATGGAACAGTGAGTGCACCTGTGTATTGCGCTAACCCTTGTGCACTATAATATCTCGTGCGCAGTTGGCTGATCTCTGTTGAGATTGGCCGCCGTGGTCGAAATCGGCCAGGAGGACTATTATTATTATGAGCTTGAGCATGCGAGCGTACGTGCTAGCTGGACCGGAAAATACGAACGAAACGTTAGGTAGTACGGCCTATATCTAGACAAAGTTGAACCAACCGTCTTTTTTAGTGCTTCAAGAGACGACTACTCGTTTCGGTACGGGTTTCATCACTTTTATAGTAAAACTAAACTAACTAAACCGTATACAGCTGAAAGTTGGCCGACCTCATAGAATTTCAGAGTCAGTCAGTTACTGGCCGCCTGTCTCCAGTCAGTTTGGTTCTGTAATCTTCAAAGGTTGTCTTTCGATCTTTAACCCATCAATCGCTGTTGCGCTAAATCGGGCTCGCGTATCACTATGATATTTTAATGGGACTGCGATCTTTGGATTTGACGGGTTAAATCAAATCAAACATTCATCTATCTAGCGAGATAGATACTATTTTATTTACATTAATTACAAAATGTAACTAAGTACCTAAGTCATTAAAATTACACATAAAGTTTCCGCATAAATAACACACAGAATAAACCAATGAAACGGTAAAATATTGTTGAAAAATTTAAACTCTAAAATTATAAAGATAAGATAATGCCAAAAAACAACAGCGTTATTGGAAGAAGGTATAAATTTGTTTTTTCAAATTACTTACTACGAGTATAATATTAAATACACCACATACAATTTTAATTATTATTATTATTCGTATGTGATCCTTAGAAGATTGAACAAATAAATAAAATAAATGTAGCAAGTGCAACAAATATAAAATATAAAGAGAAACGAATGAATAAATCACGATATTAGGTGGCCTCTGATTCCCTACTGCTCCCTCACCAGTTATGACTCAGTCGTTACATGCATGTGTTTATGCGATCTGCGTTACACCATGGCGCTGGCCGTGTTGCTACATCGAGCTAAAATACAATAATATCATCGTTTCCGTCAGTTCTGTTCGTTTCCACACAACGTTCATGTCATTGAGATGCGAAAAACCTCCGAATAAGCCTGGAAAATAGGTGGTGAGCTTCATCGGCTGGACGTATTTTGACTTTTGATCAGCCAAAGTTTAGAACCACTGTGATTCAATTCTACGCTACAATGCAGAAATAGTGCGTGTTCCTGGTCCACAGAATGCGCGCCAGTACCAACAGCATCCTAAACATGATTACTAGTAGGCTAGATTGTCCTTATGTCAATCACTGCTGCGTCATTTCAAGTGGCATGGCCCTGCAGTGATTGGCGTTTTGATTTGTTTATATTTTCGATAAATTTTGTGTTACTAACCCTAGGCTAAGAACTTTGTTACTAACTACTTTTATATGGGCTGTGTGGCCTGAAATATTTTGAAGTGACAACGTCTTATAAATTGGTTTGCCGGGTGACACTTCAAGAAACTGCGTTACGCTGCTCCGCTCACGTTTCGCGCGAGAGAGACAGAGCGAGAGAGAGAGAGAGAGAGAGAGAGAGATAGGCACACACACCGGTTCATGTTATACGAATGAATATTCACATTAAAATTATTTTACCACTCAGAGTCGTTGTCACGTAAAACTTTCGCGCGTATACCGACTTTACAGGCAACCAATTTTTTTTTATATATTAATAAATTCTCTTTCGAATAAGTGAAAACGCACTGAAATCGATCCATCTAATAATGCGAGCGATTGCGTCGCAGACAATTCAAATTTCAATGTCACCGGTTACAAGGAAAATTGAGACGAAAAATTTCCGACCATTTGCCTTTAGATTGCTTTGTTTGAAAACCAGTTTGTGAAGTCCGCTGAATCGCAAATGAAACACGGTTAATGAATTCACTAAGATGTGCGCACGCGCCCCTTTGGGTCGTTTACGCGAATAGTAGACATTGAAATGAGACCCTTTTTTACGGATTATTTCGCGATTTTATTTTGACACTATAATTTTATGACTTCCCTCAGAAATATTAAGTTACGTTCCTATCCACACAAAATGAGCTAACAGTATCTTCAGGTCTTGCAGTGCGGGGTCGAGCTTGAGTCTTGGCTAAAACCGGATCCCCAGCTGGTGGAATTTTTCAACCATATTCTCTATTACAATTAGAGTGTCTTCTAATTTCAATATCCTCACGGAGCATACGAGGAAGAAAACGACGTTCTTTTCCGAGGACTTTCCTCGAAACTTCTAAAGTCCTCGCAAGAGAACGCCCGCACCGCACATGTAAACAACGTGCAGTAGTTTTATTCATATTCATTTAATCACTTCCATAAAGTAACAGCAGTTCCCGCAATACAGGTACAAAAGATGTTCATTTTGTTACAATATGACCTTCTAAGGCATACTGTCCACTGAGCATTGTACTGACGACGATTAGGAGCGTAGCAGGTCCATTGTACTCGGTTTACTAGGACCACGCGCGAGGAGTTTGACCATGTTTCAAAGGCTTTTCAAGACTTGGAACAACCCAAAGTTGCTTAAAGGGTAAATCAACCTTTATCATTTAACTTTGTCAATGTTTAAACAATCGTTTTTGCAATTCGGCTTAATATTTACTTAGCTGGCATTAAAGGTCGTCAGTCAGATAAAAATATTGATTCAGGTGCTGATTTGATATGACGTTAGCTGAATATCTTTTGTTAATAACAAACCTTACTGTCAGATGTTATTAAGCCGCCCGAGGGCGTCTGTCTACGCTTTACGACTTATAACTATTCATATTAACCGGGACCAACAGTTTATCGTGCCTTCCGAAGCACGGAGATGCTTGTCACATGTTGTTGTGAGATGTCACTTAAATGGTCAGAATGGTCACCCATCCCAAACATGAACGCACCGTAGGTGGCTTAACTACCAAAGTGCAGAAACCACTTTGCCATAAGCACCTTGAGATTTGAGATTATTTATGACGTAGATAGTTTCTAAATAAAAGTTATGAAATAAAAAAAATAAAAACAGTTTATTTTTTATATGTAATTTATAATTATTATGCAAGGTAATCCAAACCTTTAAAAAAGTAAAAGAGATAAAATCAATGATATTTTGGATAAAATACTGTGATAGTACATAGGTATTATGCCATAACAAACAATTAAAAAAAACATAACATAGTTCAACGCCTTGCACTCATAGTAATATCTAAAATCGATAATTTTATTATATTAATGAAAAAAAATAAAAAACAATCAGTAGAGTTGAACATTAATATGCTTTGTCAAAAGCTGTAGTAGTGAGCTGTATGATGCTGTATCCAGTCAGTGCACCGCTTCAAACTCTTTTTGACAAACGCTTTTTGAGACTAGTAACACTAGTGTTAATTAAGTCTAGTTGGAGGTCATCGGCCACAGCATTGAACACACTAGGAGCTCTAATGAAATGACACAAATGTATAATACTAACAAAAACCTAGGTTATCTTCGTTGATTGTATTTAAAACTCATTTTAAATAGTTGATGGAGCCAGGCGTTACTTTGCGGAAATCCATGACTAAAGCTGTAAAAACCGGTCAAGTGCGAGTTGGACTCGCGCACCGAGGGTTCCGTACAAACCTGTAGGCATATAAGTAAAAATTCACCCATCACGGGTATTATAGACTTGAGTATTTAATATAAATTTTATTTTATGTCTCAACGCGTTCATGAGTTAAGGAGTAGTAACTTAGAAATTTTCAAAACTGTCAAAAATATTTTTTTTATAAGATGAAACTGAAAATTTACGGTTTTCGTAATTTTTCCTATATCTGTACTATAAGACGTGACTTTGTACTAAATTTCAAGATTCTAAGTTTACGGGAAGTACCCTGTAGGTTTTGATTCCCGTGCGAGTTTCGAAAATTTGCGGAAATTTGCGGCCTAAATGGCTGTATCTTTTGATTGCGTTGGCTTAGAAGGTTGATTTACTACAGCTTCCAGAGACAGTAGACCTAAGTATCATATAGAAATTTCAGTTTGATACCTCCACGCGTTCCTGAGAAAAACGGTCTTGACAGACGGACAGACGGACGGACGGACGGACGAACGGACAACAAAGTGATCTTACAAGGGTTCCGTTTTTTCTTTTGAGGTACGGAACCCGCAAAAACAACTTTTGCTTAAAATTTCCGCTTAACGACGCGAGCGTACAGCGTAGGAAGCCAATTCTCGTGCATTCGTTCTTTTTTCGCACGGTACCTCGCATGTGAACTTGTCGGTTCTACTGAAAAGTTCTTAGGATACGTGTGTTTCGTATTCTGGAGCACCCTTTGTACAATTACCAATCCAACTTTTTATAAGAATAGAGAATAACTAGTTATAGAACCGTTTGTCGAGTCCGTTGGGCAACCGCAATTTTTGGGGGAAAAAAAGTAGTCTTCTTTAGCTTGCAACACTGTATTCTTTGTTTATTTAAGATTGCGTCATCTCATCATGACAGTGCTTACAACAAAGTGTCAATAGATAGCGCTGTATCCGAATATCTATATTAGTTTACTTTTGGTACTTATTCAACAGTAAAAACCCTTTTAAATATTTGAAATAAGCAAACTGGACATTTTCAATAATTTAAACGTGTGACACAAGGATCGCAAGTTATTGTAAGCTATAACCTTAATTTATTGTTGACAACTCTATTTAAAGATAGATATTTCGTATATTTCAATTCTGCAACTTCGACTGGTTAGAACCACTCGTTGCGTCCGAGCGGCAGACGATGAAAAAATCTCGATTGTAAAGTTCTGAGTTCAAACAGTGAAATCCACAAAAAATATTTATTTATTCGGACTTTTTACGAATGTGAACTTTACTTGATTGCATGAAAATCGGCTCCCTAGTATCCATACACATCTAACCGTAACCACTACGAAAACTAGAGCTGAAAATCGCAGGACTTACATACAATACAACTCACAACGTGACACGGAAAATGCACCCGGAGAAGTCTGCCGAAGCGAAAACATCTCCTGAGGATATCACGTGTAGTCAGGCAGCAGGCCTCTCTCACTCGATGTACTTGCGCGCGGTAATAGCTTAAAGCGTCTACACACGGCCCTAAAATCAGAGGCAATATCGGGAGTGTGATGGTGGGGATAAAATCGTCTACTACTCTACACACGTCCCTGCCAGTTAGTACGTAGCTCAACGTGCAGCAAAGCAGATGCCGCCTACACTTTCGAAGCAACAAAAAATAGGCATAAATAAGCATAAAATAAGCATAAAAATAGGCAAAATAGGCATAAAAATATATCTTTTTAGAGGGGAGACAATCATTACGACATTTAAAACAAATTAAATACCTATTATTAGTCTATGAAAGTAAACGAAACAGATTTTTCATGTTAAACTACTATTCCAATACATTTTAAGTAAACCTACTAAAGTATATGATATTAAATCAAATTAAAGAACATAGAACCTCTTTGGCATACCTAAACTTGCAAGTACCAAAAATGTCACTTTTTCACGTAGGTACACCTATGAAACATATACCAATCGAAAAAGGAATATACAAACAACAAATATTTTAGTTCTTGCAAGTTTAGGTATGCCAGGCTCTATACAAAAAGGTTCGATCCTCTTTAAGCATAGTCTAAAATAACAATTATTCGGTTGTTAAATTAAAAAGCAATTCAAAATCACCTTTTTGTGCTCTCTTCCATACGAAGTACGCATGTTTTCCAATTTTTTCTTAAATTCAGTCATAGTGATCTCTTTTTCGACCTCTTCATTAAAAACTTCTAGAAGCATTTTAAATGCCTCCTGCCTCATATCGCGATTAAAATATTCCTTATTTTTTTTGTCCCATAAATAAGTTAACTCCTTGTAAATATCGATAGTTTTTGTCCAGGCCTCTCGCTCCTTCTCCTTCGCCATATCTCCGCCTATTAAAAATAGTACAAACCAAAACGCGTCCAGTTGCCACTGCGCTCGCGCGAACACTGCAGTGAAATCGGGCCTGATTTCGCTACACACGCACTGACAACGCTCCCTAGACGATAATCGGCCCTAAATCGTGAGCTCGCCCGTACCGATTTCTGAGTTAGGGATAATAATAATAATAATGATTACGATTTGCCTACACACGAGGCGATCTAGGGAGCAATCTAGGGTGCTCCCCACCACTTCCCCGATATTGCCACTGATTTAGGGACGTGTGTAGACGCTTTTACTCTCGCCCGCATCGCCCGCCAGCGGCGGGCGGTGCGAATTCAGTGGGCTGCCAACAACCGTCGGAGGCGCGCACGTCGCACTATAATTATTCGTGTTACGCTTACGATCAATTTAGTTTTCATACGAACCAAATAAGTAATCTGTGCTTGTTAAACGTTAGCTTTATTTAAGAAAAATGACTTCTGGTGGTGGAAATTTATGTGCTGTTGATGGGTGTAGGTCGAATACTAAGAGAAATAAAACGCTTTCTTTTTTTACTCTACCAGCTGATGAAGAAAGGTGAGTACTAATTAATTTTTGTTAAAATAATGTAATTATTACCCGGTAAGTTAGTAATTTATTTACGAAGTATAAAAACAAACAAATTATACCATTTGCGATATAGCATGGTGCTGGTGACATCTGTCAGTGTCACATGGCTAGGGATGGACTTAATGCAATCATTTTTATCGATAAAGATACTTGCTCCATAAATCTAGTTCTCTTTGATATTGTTATAAAAAGGTGTGTTATTAATTTAGTTGTGCAGTGTAACTAGATGTATAAACATGTCAATATAAATATTTTATGGACATGTCTTTGTGATTATATTACAAAATAATTTAGTATTTAGTGAGGATTCAGATGTTCCTGACTCTGATATGAGTATAGACGGAGTATATTAAGAAATCGACTATCCAGCATAACACTGCATTCCAACACTAAAAACGTAATACGCGTTACGTTACACGCATAACATTTTGCATATTTTTTTCTTTCAATTACATTTTATTTGTAGACTAGAACATTCTGGTTGGATTTAATTACATTTTCTACAGTTATCAATGATTTAATATTTTACGAATGTGGTACAGCTAAAATACTAAGCCATAATTTAAAATCGTGACAACTTTCAAGAGCGAAATGAAACGTTACTGCAAGTGTCACCCGCACCATGCTACAGCGCAAATATAGTAGTAAGTGGTAAATTAGATAAATTCAGGTTAATTGGGGTTCGGCTTTATTGAATTAAAATGTAATACCTACAGTGAAACATACGTCAGTTACTTTATCGAAATAATACCTAAGTTCATATTAGTCTACTTTTTAACCTACTCGACGTGGTGGTTTGACTAATTAATTAGCGAAATGATTAGGTAGGTAGGACGTAGTTGACAATAAAATTGACCGATTCTCGAAATTTACCTGTACTTACTAATAAATAATCTACAAACGACAGATTCCAAAAATGACAAATTCTACTAATGATCAATTTGCGAAATGATAGTTTTTTTAATTGTATGGTATAAAAATAGTAAGTACCTAGGTATTTTTGTTAGAAAATTTAGGAATATGAAAAATATAATGAAATGTAGATAAAGAATAAAGAATCATTTATTTCATACAGTTTTCATTATGATCACAAATAATATAAAAAAGCATGGCGTAGGTAAACATCTTATGTAGGTAGATACGTATGTACACCACAAAAATAAGGATGATAGATAATATAAATACAAATATCTTTATTTCTTCTCTTACACAGATATCATTACAAAGTAGTTGCAATCGAAATAATGTTTCCTTAATGCGAAATCTAGTAGTAGGTAGGTACCTACACTTTTTTACTCAACAATAAACATTTACCTATTTAGTTTCTAGTAAATTAATTTAATAACAACTTAACTATTTTCATAGAATTAAAAAAAAACTGTCACTTTGCGAATTCGATATTTAGTCGACTAAGCGCAGACTGATTCCGCGCGCCGTCCCGCCGCCATACTTGATTGACTTGATCGCTACACCTACCTCTGTCACGAACGACGCAGCTGAAGCTAAAATCACAAAAATAGTAATGATTTTATTAAAATATCATGACTGTGGATTCTGTGGGTCGTCAGAAGGTCGGCCAATGACCTTATTATTAAAAATATCCAAGATAATAAAATTATGTAGGTAGGTAAGTACCTACCTACTTCAGTAGACACAGAAAAAGTAACACGGTCCGGATTTTTAACTTCGAAAGCAATATCGGCCATATTGCTTAAGTAGATCCCATGAAAACACAAATGTGAAATGAGAGCCAAGTTCAATATTATGACATTATACCTTGGTTGTTGACTTCAACGACAAAACAACGAGATCAAAATGGGTGCCAGGTTAGGTGAATGCAAAGGAATAATTCAGAAAGTAGTAAATTTGTATCGTTTATTAAAATAATTCAATTATCAATTAAAATTATCAATCAAGCACAGCAATCAAAATTGACGACAGCCGTTCTTTATGTGGATTTTAAGGTCCTCACGTAAAAATTTATCGAGTGAAATACCACTCTAATTATTTTTAAATGCAAACATTATTCAGTCCTACCTACTTTTAACTTTTTAATGTAACTAAGAGTATAGTATCGACTTTCGTATTTATTACGTTATTAACTGGGATTTAGTATTTAAACTATAAGGTATTCATTTTATTATGAATAAGTACTTACTTGAAAAATTGAAAATGAAGTATTTAGAAAAAAATCGTCCCGTCTCACAACCTGTCCTGTCTGTCCTGGCGACTGCTTTTAATTTTACATTTTACATTATTTCATTTGTTTTCTTTTTCAGGCGTAAAAAATGGGCAGAATTAATTGGAAGACCTGATTTAGCCACAGAACAAACAAAAAATAAGAGCCATTCAGTGTGCTCACTACATTTTGACCCGTCAGTAATAACTTATATTCCAAAGTTGCAACGTGATGCATTGCCGACAAATTTGCTCCCGTCACAAGCAACGAGCTCCGACTGCGATATCAATAGCATTAAAAAAGAAACAGAGGATAAATCAACACAAACCAAATCTTCAACTAATAATATAGTATCTGCGTTCACTATTAAAAATGCTGATAATAAATCCTCGTCAGTACAGACCCCAGGGGCCCTGTCTTGCAACACTCCTAGAAAGAGAAGACTCAATGCGCAGTTGCATGAACTGAACAAGAAGAAAAGGAACAAAGAAAAAAAGAAAGATACGAAATAGACAGAATTAAGAAAAAAGTACAATCAAGCGAAATATAATTATGCTTTGCAAAGATATGAAAGAAGAAGGATTTAACTATATATTTACAAGACGCTAAAACCAAGATAGACAATCTCGAGAATTTTTTTGGCACCGTGCGACAGCAGGGGGGTAACTGCCACGACCCTACACCGATACAGTTCAAGAGAGCATTTGCAAAATTATTCCTCTCTAATATGCTGAAATCTTCTCCAAATACGATTTGCGAAGTTGCGAGCTGCTACAGAAGGACGCTGCATTTTTGGAAAGACCAATGCCCCGTGATCCTGCACATCGTTTTGTACCTTCGTCTGTAGCTTTAAATGGTGAAACGGATTACCGCTTTGATTTGCTTACGGAAAATGCCCTGGTATACATATCCGGTTATTTATTGTACAAATGTAACCAGAAGCATACCTGTCCTGGATTTGTCTCTGAATTTAATAAAATTCCGGACTTACTCTGATAAGTCGAATGTTTACACATTTTAAATCTTTTAATAAGTCATCATCATTTTACGGTCAGCTTGCCGTAAAATGATGATGACTTATTAAAAGATTTAATTTAAGCTCCATCTGATGCTTTTCGTAACTACGTACGAGAACTCGAGATAACAATTTTAAAAGAATTTGAAAATCATTTAGCACAGAAACCCGGCAGCAACATATTTGAACATTCAAAAAGGTAAACTTCACCCTGCAAGGTAAACTTCCACATGAATACCTCTTAAAACTGTATGTCCGATTCCGAATCTTTTCTACTATTAAATTTAACAACCGGGAATTTTGAACAGGTAAAAAATTTGTAAAACATTATATTAAAATAAAACATTTGTAAGTACTCAGATCCCATAAAAAAAAAACCGGTCAAGTGCGAGTTGGACTCGCGCACCGAGGGTTCCGTACAAACCTGTAGATAAGGAGTAGTAACTTTGAAATTTTCAAAATTGACAAAAATATTTTGAAAAATATTTTTTTTTATATGATGAAACTGAAAATTTACGGTTTTCGTAGTTTTTCCTATATCTGTACTATAAGACGTGACTTCGTACTAAATTTCAAGATTTTAAGTTTACGAGAAGTACCCTGTAGGTTTTGATTCCCGTGCGAGTTTCGAAAATTTGCGGAAATTTGCGGCCTAAATGGCTGTATCTTTTGATTGCGTTGGCTTAGAAGGTTGATTTTTCTACAGCTTCCAGGGACAGTAGATCTTAGTATCATATAGAAATTTCAGTTTGATACCTCCACGCGTTCTTGAGAAAAACGGTCTTGACAGACGGACGGACGGACAGACGGACAACAAAGTGATCTTATAAGGGTTCCGTTTTTTTCTTTTGAGGTACGGAACCCTAAAAACCTGCTGTCATCAATTTTGATTGCTGATTCTTATTGCACTTAAGTACAAGTACTTAAGTATTTTTAATATAATTAATTGATTGAAAAAGTATAATAAAATGATAAAAGTTTACTAGTTTCTGATTTATTTCTTTGTCCTACAATTATCTGGATTCCAAATTTGAACTTTCTAGGTCATTCTGGAACTGAGTTAGAGGTCAGTCAGTGATAAAAATGACTATTTTGGACGTAATATCTAAATAATCGATTGTTTGTTAATCTTCTATATATATATAAAAGAAAGTGGTGCTAGTTACACTTTTTATAACTCAAGAACGGATGAATCGATTTGGCTGAAAATTGGTGTAGAGGTAGCAGGAAGTGGACATAGGCTACTTTTTATCCCATTTCGAAAACAAAGGGATTCCACGCGGACGAAGTCGCGGGGGGCCACTAGTCTCTTATATATAAAAATGAATTGCTGTTCGTTAGTCTCGCTAAAACTTGAGAACGGCTGAACCGATTTAAATAATTATAGTTTTTAACTATTCGTGGAAGTCCAGGGAAGGTTTAAAAGATAAGAAAATTTAAAAAAATCAATGAACAGAACAACGTCTGCGGGTCAGCTAGTCTTATATATAAAAATGAATTGCTGTTCGTTAGTCTCGCTAAAACTCGAAAACGGCTGTACCGAATTTGATAAGTTTGGTTTTGAATTATTCGTGGAAGGTCAGGAAAGGTTTAAACGATGAGCAAATATTTTAAAAAAACATGCGAAAACAGTGAGCAGGACGACGTCTGCCGGGTCCACTAGTATCTAAATAAATTTGACTTGTTTAAGTGAAATAGTTTTTGAGTTATGAAATGAATGAGGAAGTCAAAAGTGGCTCCAAATGGTTCGTGTAATACCTATTACACACGGTGCTGCTCGCCAGTTCTGTTAGCTTGATCTTGGCTTGACACGCTACTGCGTGCCTAAATATGCTTTTTATTTTCCTAATACACAATAGGGTATTTAACGGATTTTTTTTTTATTTACTTAAAATGTTTATAGCAAAACAACATAGGTAGGTACTTATTTTTAAATACCTTAATTTCAGCGATATAGATAGAGCATCAAACTTTCTAATTAGACATGGAGACCGCTACCAGTCAGTGACGTCACATGCTCGTAGCGACACATACTCTCACCGTTGACAATTTCGTTTTAGAAAGAAATAGCAAGAGTCACAATTAAGTAGCTCATAATTCGCTTGTTATACCCAATACAGGCTGAATTTCTTATTTCACATTTGTTATTCAATAATGTTATATTATTTCAACAACAGTCTATCAAATACCATTTTAGAAAAATGTGGTTGGAATATTTGTTTCTTCGGTTTACGCGAACAGTAGACATTGAAATGATACACTTTTTACGGATTATTTCGCGATTTATTTACATTTTGTTTTAACCTGACGTTTCGGACCCTTTTCAGCGTCCGTGGTCACAGGTAGACAGTCTACCTGTGACCACGGACGCTGAAAAGGTAGACGCGGCAGAAAAAGTAGTCTATTAACGCTGTAGGTGTAGGTATCGAAATTTTTCTATGGAGTGATTTATCTGTTACGTAGTAACTATTAAGTAATCTGTAATTATTAAGTAATCTGTAACTATTTAGTAATCTGTAACTATTTAGTAATCTGTGGTGTAGTGGCGAAACACGTCGAGTGTTTTTAGGTGTCATAGTTGTATTTCCAGGTCCTGCGACTTCCAGATTTAGTTCCCGAAGTGGTAACGGTAGGATGTGTACCTGCACAGGCGTCAAATGGATTCAAATTTAAAACAAATCAATTTCCTTTTTCATCTTTACCTTTATCCAACACACGGGCACAAAATCACATCGAAAACTGAAACGACTTATTCATCTTCCTCATTCTTCGAACCCTCACTTTTCTCATCGTTGTCATCACCTTTCACCGTCGCTTTTTCATCACCTATTCCATCATTTTCACCTTCAACTACTGTCCCATCCAAACTCTTTTCACTCTGCTTAGAATCGTTACAACTTTCATAAGTAATATCCTTTATGATTTCTTTGATCAAACTTTGCTGCGTCTCAATTTTTTCCTGTTCCTGACATTTTGCGTTTAATATTATATTGATTATATCTTTTTGGACCGTCGGCCAAAGATTTCTTGGTAGTTGCTTAAGCAAACAGGTTATGTACGCGCCAAATGTGTCGGCCTCTTCGTTTTCGACTGTCTTTGACGGGTTGACTTCGCTGTACCGCCGTTTTTTGGTGCGTTTGTGGCTGTCCAGGCTATACTTCTTGACTCTGATCTTCTGTTCTGCGGTGTTCGTGTCTTCTTCTATGTATATGACTTCGGAGAACGGCTCGTCGTTGTGGTCCGAATCCTGGGGGAGAATAGAGGATTCAATTTATTTTATAATAACAAACGCCATGCTGTTTTATTTTCCTGGCGAAAGAGTTTTATAAGACCTTTTCTGTTTGTGTATGTCAATAGTGACTGAGTTCTGTCTGCTGACAATAGTGACTGAGTTTCTTGCGCCGCTTCTCCTCAGCAGTAGCCCAAATTGTCCCGAAGCGGTGTGGTAGGGTTAATTTATATGTTAGGACGTGTAAAAATGCTACTTGTGAGTCTATTTACAAAAATGAATTGATTTGTGTGTGTTTGTCTGTGGCATCGTTGCTCTCGAAAGGATAGACGGATTTAAGTGCGGTGTAACCCCCCTTGAAAAAGAGGTTTGTGTATGTATGTGTTTTTGTGTGTGTCTGTCTGTGCATCGCAGTTAGCTAGCACAGGGGTTTATTAAATTTTATGTAGTAAAAACTTCATCATTTCACACGAAGTCATTAGATACTCAGTATTTACCCCGATGCTGTAATGTCGTGAGAGGTGATTCGGTTCGGTAGTGACACCAAATGTTTAACAGCCTAAGGCACAGTCATGTTTGGGCTGGGTGACTATTCTGATCATATAAGAGACGTTTATTTACAAGCATCTCCGGAAGGCACTAAATATCGATTGAATTATGCAGGTCGAGTTGTCTAGCTCGAGTTCTTTTGCTCGAATTGTCTAGGTCGAGTTTTCTAGGTCGAGTTGTCTAGGTCCAGTTGTCTAGCTCAAAATGTCTAGGTCCAGTTGTCTTGCTCGAAATGTCTAGATCGAGTTGTCTAGCTCAAAATATCTAGCTCGAGTTTAGGTCTAGTTGTATAGGTCGAAGTGTCTAGCTCGAGTTGTCTAGGTTGAGTTGTCTATGGCAGTGTTTACCTTGGCGACAAGGTGTGTAGGTACCAACCTGCGACAAATACTCCCCCACCAGCTTCGGGTGCTCCGTCACTAGATGGCGCCGCAGCTCCGCGGGTTTGCTCGACACTGTCGCGCAGCAAACGCAGCAGATGGACGTCGTCGCGGTCTCAGACTCGAAGTAGTTCAGCAGGTCACCGGCTGTCTTCGATGCGTCGATGTCAAGTGGAGTTGGGCGGGTGAGAGTTGTCCCAAAATACGACTTGTTTAGGCAGAGTTTAGGTCGAGTTGTCTAGCTCGAGTGGTCTAGATGGAGTAGTCTAGGTCAAGTTGTCCAGGCCGAGTTGCCTAGGTCGAGTTGTCTAGGCCGAGTTGCCTAGGTCGAGTTGCCTAGGTCGAGTTGTCTAGATCGAGTAGCTAGCTCGAGATGTCTAGGGTCAAGTTGTCTCGGGGTCGAGTCTGTGTTGTATAGGTCGAAGTGTCTAGCTCGAGTTGTCTAGGTTGAGTTGTCTATGGCAGTGTTTACCTTGGCGACAAGGTGTGTAGGTACCAACCTGCGACAAATACTCCCCCACCAGCTTCGGGTGCTCCGTCACTAGATGGCGCCGCAGCTACGCGGGTTTGCTCGTCACTGTCGCGCAGCAAATGCAGCAGATGGACGTCGTCGCGGTCTCAGACTCGAAGTAGTTCAGCAGGTCGCCGGCTGACTTCGACGCGTCGATGTCAAGTGGAGTTGGGCGGGTGAGAGTTGTCCCAAAATACGACTTGTTTAGGCAGAGTTTAGGTCGAGTTGTCTAGCTCGAGTGGTCTAGATGGAGTTGTCTAGGTCAAGTTGTCTAGGCCGAGTTGCCTAGGTCGAGTTGTCTAGGCCGAGTTGCCTAGGTCGAGTTGTCTAGATCGAGTAGCTAGCTCAAGATGTCTAGGGTCAAGTTGTCTCGGGGTCGAGTCTGTGTTGTATAGGTCGAAGTGTCTAGCTCGAGTTGTCTAGGTTGAGTTGTCTATGGCAGTGTTTACCTTGGCGACAAGGTGTGTAGGTACCAACCTGCGACAAATACTCCCCCACCAGCTTCGGGTGCTCCGTAACTAGATGGCGCCGCAGCTCCGCGGGTTTGCTCGTCACTGTCGCGCAGCAAACGCAGCAGATGGACGTCGTCGCGGTCTCAGACTCGAAGTAGTTCAGCAGGTCGCCGGCTGTCTTCGACGCGTCGTTCGAGTCGTCTGAGATGGAAGATTTGTGATAGAGGGCGGCATAGATATATAGAGGTTTCATAGATATACAGGGTTACTGGTAACTCGACGTATTCCTTCAAACGAAATAAAATCTGTTTTCCTACAAAAAGGGTCCCATTAATGAAGGGTAGGGTAGGGGTCGAAAAATTACAAAATATTGCACTTTAAGCCCCTTTAACAAGTAATTTCGCAATCCTAAAGACACGACGTCTTAAAAATCAATTGCTTCTAACCCCTATTTGATGGAACTTTTTTTTGCTGATTACCTCTTCTTCATCTCTTTTTAAGGAATACGTTGAGTTACCAGTAACCCTATATAGAGCAGGCCCCTCGAGAAAGTTAGATAACGAAAAAAAAATATGAAGATGCTATTCGTCAGCGGTTTGTCATCTGATTAGTTTGACTCTCTCTTCTTAGGGTGACAATTATGCAATTTCCAGCCGGCCGGTTTCAAATTTTTATCCAATAAATAAAAAATCCAATAAAATCCATTTATTTCTGTAAGTAGGCTAACAACTAGCACTTTTACACGTCCCAACATATAAATTAACCCTACCACCGCTTCGGGACAATTTGGGCCAGTGCTGAGAAGAAGCGGCGCAAGAAACTCGAGTCACTATTGTCATTGCCTCTTTTCAAAATTGATTTACAATAATTGTAATTGTTTGCATTTAAACATTTCCATATCTACCTTGAATGAATAACATGAAATGTCAGTTTCATACAAACATTAGTAACCTCAGAGAGCTTTTATTATGAACTTTTTGACAATTATCTATCTTAACAATGTGAAATTTAAACAAACTTAAAGAAAAAAAACGGACTGCCACATGCGGAGCTCGAACACGCACCTCGCAATGCCTCGCATGCCGGGCGATTGCTCTTCCAATTGAGCTACCGTGACACTCTTCGGTCCGAATTTCTTTAAGTGCTCCTTAGTCTGCAGTCAGCCATGATTCATCACTGTTTCTTTAATTTCACATTGGAAAGAAATTTGCATTGTTAATGCCAAAAATATTGTAACTAAATTATCTTTAGACAAATAGGTGGATAGAATAAACCAGTTTTAATGTAAAATGCTATAAATAACTTCGTCTTTGGGGCCTAGTTAGTTAATTCGATTTCATTTGATTAGGAGGAGGTAGAAGATACCTTGCGCATGCATTTGTAGAGATACCTACCTTGAAACAAACAGGGTACTGCGACCTTCTTTGCGACCTAACTAATCTTATTACCAAATTTCAGGCCTAAACATACATTTTCATCTGTGTTCTTTGTTATTGAACGATTCACGTACTAAGTACTTTCAGAAATCGCGTTCTAAAACGATGGTATGAAAGCCTAAACATATGACGTCTGACTACACAGTAGGTACATCATAGAGGTACATAGTATCATCAATTTCATTAACATATGTATAGATACGATGACGTTTCTGTCAATGTTACTGACAATTTTTCATTGAATAACCTTAAATAAAATATATGTATTATAATGAACTGCTTAACTGATTTCTCTTTATTTAATACTTTCCCTATTCCATGATATTTAAAGATGGTTCTGACAAGTAAACATAATAGTAATAAGCACATCGAGGAAATGAAACGAAGACATTAGTCTTAAGTTTTATTAAGTTTCACCCCCTTTCGACACATTCGGCATATCGTTACCCTCACTCGATCGCGTTTCCGTTATCGTTATCGCATAACCGTTACTCAGCAGCGCGGCAAACTTTTGTGTGTTATAATGTGACTTAGTTCGGTTTACATTCCTTGCTATTTATATAAACTTTATTGCACCGATAAGGATACAATTGGTGGACCTAATTCTCTTCCAGTAAACCGCGTGGGAATGCAGATAGATAAATTGGTGGCGGAAACAAAAATAAAAGGAAAAGTAGTTAATATATTTTTTTTGTATATTCAAAAACATATATAAATATGTTCTTATATAAATATATATTTATATTATTACTTTTTATATTATTACTTAATTCTTATTATTATTATTACTTAGTTCTTTTTATTTTATTACTTAATGTGCTTTTATTTTTATTTTTTATGGGACAAGTTCCTGAATTATATGATTTATATTTATTTAGGTTTAGGTTTAAAGATATTAATTCTCATAAAAGACATCATACAGTCACTTACATGAGAACAGTGCTTACAATGTTTACGATTACATAAATTTCGTCCGAGCAAAACACAATCTAATTATACCTACTATCATAACATACATAAGTTAAATAAAAGTATTATAAACATATAAATTATTCGAAAATCAAAAATATTTAATGACTACGTGTTCAGCCAGTTTTAACTTAAACACTTTTAAAAGAAGTTTCACTTTTAATATTTGCCGGTAATTGGTTATAAAGTTGTGCTCCTTCATACGTAAACATTCTTTAACCGTAGTTGGTTCTTATCTTCGGTGTAATAATAAAACTCACTCGACGCGTACTACGCTCGTTTTCCTGTTTGACTTTGGTGAGTGTCAGGTTAGTATGGAGTGAGCTTGTTAAAATTTTTACAGTTGTTTTATGGTCATTAAATGGTCGTTGGTTTCTTCGTAAATTTCGTGAGTTGATTTTCGGTAATTAAAGTGAAAAAGAATCTTAATAATTTTGTTCTGTGTAGATGTTTGTAGTTCAGCAATTTTTTTTTAAGACCTCTACCCCAGATCTCAATTTAATTAAGTAAGTGCGGTTTAACAAGATTACAAGACTTATATATCGTGTAAGGTATCTGTCGTGGAATACATCGAATGCTCGAATCGAATAATATTGGGTTACAGAAATAAATATTTTATGTTATATTAAGAAAATATTATAAAGAGGTGCTTGTGGCGCAGTGGTTGCAGCGCTTTGGTAGTGATACCAAAAGTTAAGCAACCTACGGCGCGCTCATGTTTGGGATGGGTGACCATTCTGACCATTTAAGTGACGTGCTTGTAAATAAGCATCTCCGTGCTTCGGAAGGCACGTTAAGCTGTTGGTCCCGGTTAATATCGATAGATATTAGTCGTTAAACCTGGTAGGAGGCCCTCGGGCCTCCGACCGGCCGGATGGTCACTTATCTTACACACACCCCTCCACCAATCCGCAATGAGCCCGCGTGGTGGAGTATGGCTCGTACCACCTCATAGTTGAGGTGAGGCCTGTGCCCAGCAGTGGGACGTATATAGGCTGACGACATATTAAGAAAATGAAACAAATTCATCAGTATACTTAAACTTTATTAACGTTCTCCCCCTCCTTCCGCCACACTCGGCATATCGTTACTCTCACTCGGTCGCGTTTCCGTTATCGTTATCGCATAACCGTTACTCGGGGGAACGACAACTTTTTGTGTGTTGTAACTCAATTCCGCGTTCATTACTTGCTTAACAAAATCCGCTTGTAGCTGGTTAGACAATTGTTTGGGCAGTTGTTTCAATAATGTCACTATATATCTCCCAAACTGATCAATGCTGTCCGGCTTTTTTTTGACGTAACGTTTTTGAAACGTTACTTCGTCGTCCGAGCTCTCGTTATTGTCGGAATAACGATACATTTTCCTTTTCCGTTTCAATTTTGGCGGTTTCGATTTGCGTTCCGTTTCTGTATTATCTTTATAGTCGTCCAAGTACACTGCGTTCAGTTCCATAGGATCGCTCTGAAAAAAATAAAAATTGGTTGCCTGTAAAGTCGGTATACGGGCGAAAGTTTTACGTGACAACGACTTTGAGTGGTAAAATAATTTTAATGTGAATATTCATTCGTATAACATGAACCGGTGTGTATGCCTATCTCTCTCACTCTCTCTCTCTCTCACTCTCTCTCTCTCTCACTCTCTCTCTCTCTCTCGCTCTGTCTCTCTCGCTCTTAGGCGGGTTAACTGTGCTCGAGTGGAAGGGACGCCTGCCTTTCACTTTTTATGTCTGTCTCACTCGCTCTTAGGCGGGCTAACCATGCCCGAGTCGAAGGGACGCGTGCCTCTCACTCGCTCTCATTGTGAGCGCGGAACGTGAGCGGAGCAGCGTAACGCAGTTTCTTGAAGTGTCACCCGGCAAACCAATTTATAAGACGTTGTCACGTCAAAAAAGTTCAACGAGTTAGATACTTTGGATATCCGATGGATTCCTAACGATGGAGGCCTACTACGAAAAACGAAATCCGTCAAAACTAAAGGGTAAGTTCTTTCACAGCATACGTCAGGGTAAAAACTGTGGCAACTTATGCGTATATCTGTGTAAAGAAACAAACTGAGGTTAGGAACTGATGAAATGGCAAATTTGCTATTGTGATTTGTTTTAACAGAAAAAGAACTGAAATAGATGAAATATAAACTTTGAATGTCATTTCCTTGTTTACAGGTGAGGTTTTACTATTAATTTGTGTTTGATTACGATATTTCTGTACCGTTTTGTTGTAAAACAGAAGCAACACGTCATGTTTATTTTCACTCAAAGAAATTGAGATTTAGTCTTATATCTATACAGGTGGCCAGAAAAGTGACGTTTTTTTAAGTGCCTCGTGTTTAGAAGTTGTAAAGTTAGTTATCATTTAAATGTTCAAATGATAATAAGTCGCTTATCAATATCAACTTTTGTTCAATTTTGTAGTGATTTTGTGAGGCTGGTTATTTTATGCATAAATACACAGATTTATTTTGATTATGCAAGAAAAAAAAACTAAAAACCGTTAAAAACTTAAAAAAGTATCGTTTTTTTTAAATATTTCAAACCTCTATTTTAGAAAGATTCATTAAAAATCGAAAATTATAAAAAAATCGCAGAACAAACATAAAGAGTTGCTTCAGATACCTCTCAAATACGAAGCGCTTACAATTTTTTTTAAATTTATCTGAGCACCCTGTATAAAATTCGTAGCTTGCTTGATGTCTGTACGCGTTATCGTTTCGACGGATAACGTTTCTCGTAGGAGGCCTTCAGTTTGATTATCGTTTGGCTGTATCACCGTAAGCAATTTCGTGCTTAAAGATCTACCTCCGACTTTTTTTTAAATATCTACTGCAACAATATTTTCTGAGAGCTATTTTATCTGAGCCTGCGACAAGATAGAAGGTAAAAGAAGACGAGAAAGACCTATTCATATGAGGCAAAAAAGACGGAAAAAGAAGAATACCAAGGAGGAGTTTCATGGAACAAACTGAAGGAAAAAGTTGGAGTCAGATCGTACCAGAAAGTCAAGGAGAAGACGCACGACAGAACACAGTGGCGAATACTCCATCGACAAGATCGAAGCTCTTCAGGTAGAAGAAAAAAATCGGCTGTCTTGTAAAGTTGGTTTACTGACGATAGTTGAACGTGACGTCTTTGTCACGTTGCCTCTTTGTCGCTCGTTCCGCGCTCTCGCTGGCACTTCAAGCCTTGAATGGAACGCCTCAGAGCGAGGTATCGCCGCTTGCGTCATGTTTTTTGGAGCGTGCAGCCGGCTCCATCGAATTATAAGACGTTGTCACGTCAAACACATTACCTGGGCATCATCCTCGACCACCATGCTCTCAGTCTTGGCAGCCTCTCCGTCTGTCTCGTCGATCTCGTACAGTTGACCGTCGCTCCCAATGATCATTTTCTGGGTCTAAAATAGTTGTTTGTTATTAGTTTTTTTTTTTACAAAGAACTTGCTTATTGCCAGCTAGCTAAGCGGTGGCCGAACACAGTTGGCCTGAAAACTTGAACGTTGAAGCCAACGTGTTTTTTCTAGGTCCACTCAATAATAGGTTTTTGGGCCAACGTTGGCACCATAGTTTGGACTCGGAGTTAGAAATGTGTGGTGTATGTGATATAGCGATAAAAGTCGCATCATATGAAATGAACGCTGGATGACAGGATGTTGCGTATAAAAGCAGTCGTTATCCTGCTCACTCGCGGCAGCTTACGAAATACACAGTGTGTGTGCGCGCGCGTGTTTGTGTGTGGGGGTGTGTGTGTTTGTGTGTAGCGGTAATATCGACACGGGGGAGCGCTTGCGCGATTTGCGCGTGTGTAATCGAGTCTGGTGTGTGTGCGTGTGTGTGTGTGTGTGAAGCCCGCCACAGCCTTACAAAATTGCACCTTCGCAATTTGGTTTTCTCTCTCTATCTCGTGTGTGTGTATTTGTGTGTGTGTGTGTGTTGTGTGTGTGTGTGTGTGTGTTGTGTGTGTGTTGTGTGTGTGTGTGTGTGTGTATGTGTAAATAGCGCTAATATCAATCAACTCACGTCATATCCATCCCTCAGCTTGATGGCGGGGTGTTTCTTCACCAAATGCCGCTTCAGGTTGCCGATGTTGGGCAGAGACATAGTCGCGTTGCATATGAGACAGACGGTGCCCTTCCCGCCCGGCGCCGGTTTGAAGAACATCCACACGGGGGAGCGCTTGCGCGATTTGCGTCTGCATTCAAAATGGATAAATAATCTTATAATAATAGTCCTCCTGGCCGATTTCGACCACGGTGGCCAATCTCAACAGAGATCAGCCAACTACGCAGGAGATATTATAGTGCACAAGTGTGAGCGAAATACACAGGTGCACTCACTCTTCATCACTCTCAAAGTTCGGTGAGACGGCAATCCGACATGACCGGAGAGAGATCAGGCGCAGGACCAACATTTTTTTTTCTTCTAAATTACATTCCTTTCTTCTCCTTGGAGGAATCACTGTCTTCTAAGACACAGGTTTAATCCTAGTTAAGTTGGCAGGGACATTTTTAAGACTATCATGATTGTCAATCAGAGTTCTAAGAATGAACAACCCACCTCCTCTCGTTATCCGTCTCGTCCATATCCTCTAGAGCGTTCGAGTGTTTCCTCTGGACATGCCTTATCAAGTTCGTCACCGTGGTCAAGTAGGAACACTCCCGGCCGCAGATGTTGCATGTTGCGACTCTCCTTTCCGGATCGCTCACGGTAAAGTAGTCCCATGCTACGCTTGAGCGTCTGCCCTCGCCCGTCTCTTGGGTACTGCAAGAGGGTATTTGCTTAGGCTGGATTTTTAAATTATGGAGATGTCGTATTTTATATTTTTTAAATCCTATCAAAAATCCCGTGTGTATGTGTCTGTGTGTGTGTGTTTGTGTGTGTGTGTGTGTGTGTGTGTGAGAGAGAGAGAGCGAGAAAGAGTGTGTATTATGTGTGTGGGTGGGTGTATACAGAAACATGTTACACCCCTGTGTTCGATGTGTTTGTGTTGTTGCACAGTTGTGTATGTCATTGGACAGATTTCAGTTCGGTTTTATTTATTAAAAAAATAATTCAATTAATTTCAAAGGCCGTCCAGCTGCTTTCCTTGCTCATACGAGACTTTTTCACAGGTAAAGTTGAATAATATCCAACTATGTAACTTGAAACAAAGGTTTCCTTTATAGTACGAGAGCCCACGACCAAAATTTTTGTCTCATAGCAATACGGCCAAAACTGCATCAAATCGATAGATACGATTATCCTGAACTCGAAAATACCAATATCAGACATTTTCCGCGTAGCGTTTGATCTGACCGAATTTTCAAAATTGTCAAAGAATTTTACCGAACTGCATCATAGCAATATATGTCTGATTTGCAGACTGTAGTTGAATGATAGTTCTGAGATACCGAAAACATATTTTAAAGACGTTAGTGGTGTAGCGCAAACCCGTAAAATCACTTAAAAAAATTAAAAATGAGACAAAAAAAATGTCTCATAGCAATACGTCTGAAAATCTTTTTTATTAGTAAATTTTGGTTATTTGATGCGAACAAAACAATTTTCAGACGGAAATGTGAACGCATTAAATTTTGAGACCGTTTTGAAAATGTTAACAAATTTTACCGATCGGTATCATAGCAATATGTCTGAAAATTGTTGGACATGATAAAATAAGTTGTCCACATGTGCAAAAAATTTATATCAGACAAATTAAGTGTAGCACCTTCTCTATCAGACAACTTTTCGATACTCAGATATCATTTAAAAATCGTATTGAGGCGTATCGTATCGAATCGTAATCGTATCTTGAATTTTCTGTTACAAACCAATGAATACGTTGCGACCCTGAATTTATTAAATGATAATTAACAAAGAATTTACCCGAAACCTTAACATTGAAGTTGAAGGACTGAAATAAATCGCACAAAAGGAAACTGGGATGAAGGGAAGGGAAGGGCAGGAGCGTAACAAGCGCTGAGGCTGTTGAAATTAAATACTGATTGATTTGATAGTTTTGGTTTTATTTAAAGCACACTTGAGTAACTTTTACAAAAGAAATAAGTAATGACATCTGTCATCTGTCAAAGTACATATAATAGACAAGGGAGATTCTTGAATATCTATGAAGGTTCCGGTTCGCGAGTGTAAGCAAGCAGCACGTGTTTCGGGATTCTTTGTAAACAATAATTGTCTAGTGCATTTTTTTTCTTTTAAGATTTAGTTTTAAGCATCGTTTTCACCTGTAGTTAGGTGTTGGTGTTTGTGTATTTTGTTTTCCGGTAAGTTTTTCCAAAAATGGAAAGCCGGCCGCCCGAGCCACCGATCCTCCGGATCGAGCCCTGACCGCAATGGATTTATCGACTCCGGAAGAGCCTCTTTCGCCTCCAGTGTTCTCCCAATCAGCGACTAAGCGCCGCCTCGACACAGTTGAGAATCCCGAACCGGCTAAAAGGCTTAATTCGGAAATCCCGGCTTCTACTCCATCATCTAGCAGCCAACCCATGTATGTCCACCCTTCACTGGTTATAGCTCCAAAATCGTATAGTAGCCAAGACAAAGGTCCTTTTATTGTGCACGTTGGGCATATAGATAATAGTGATCCATCAGCGCCAACAACGATTCAACCAATGAAGTTCGGTAGGTTTCTAGTTCACAATAAGATCCAACAGGTTATTGTCGACGGGGTAAAAAAGGTAGGCCGAAATAGAATTTCCGTGCAATTCGCCACTGCTTCTGCAGCAAACAGTTTCCTTGGTAATGATCTCCTTCCACTGCATAAATTCGTTGCTTCCATTCCCACATACAACGTAACGAGAATGGGCCTCATAAGAGGAATACCTACGGACTGGTCTATGGACGAGTTAGCCGATTCGTTGTCCGTTCCCGTTGGCTGTGGTATTCTCTTGAAAGCCAGACGCCTGAATAGAAAATTAGTGGTAGACCAAAAGACATCCTGGGTCCCCACACAGTCGGTTGTGGTAACTTTTAAGGGTCAAGTACTCCCCGAGAGAGTATTTTGTTGCCATAATGCCATACCTGTCGAGACTTACCAACTTCCGACCATCCAGTGCTTAAACTGCTGCAGGTTTGGACACGTAAAAGCGCAGTGTCGTTCCAAGCCCAGGTGCTTCAAATGTGCTCAACCCCATTTTGGAGATGACTGTAACGTCCAAGAAGACAAGGCCTCTTGCCTTCTATGTACCGGCCCTCATTTTGCACTAAATAAATCGTGCCCTGAACATGGACGCCAAAAACTTATAAAGATGGCAATGTCACAGGACAACCTCCCATATGACCAGGCTTCTTCTCTGTACCCCCCGGTACGAAAGTCATATGCCGATATGACTAGAACTCCTGCCTCTTTCGCAAGTCAATCACAACCTTTACCAGCTACTCAACCATCGTCTACCTCTTACAAAAAGGCAGTTATTCGCCCTCCACCCCGTCCTCGTGCTCCATTGGGAAAGGGTTACGATAGGCAGGCACATCAGGCCATAATAGGCAACTGTGCCTCCTCTCTCCCTAATGGCTGCGCTCTCAACTCCGATTCTACTTCTTCCTCTGCAACGGAAGATAAAGACAACATCCTGGAATTAATTTATTCCCTAATTATCCGTATTGTTTCCGGTCATAGTGACCGCACACCGAACAACGTAGCGCAAAAACTTTCCCAATTTTCTAAATTTTATTTTGATCATATCTTAAATGATTCCAACGGTAGTTCAGTGGAACTGCCAAAGCATTAGACGAAAAAAGCACGTATTGTTATATTTTATAAATAAGTATCACCCATCTGTCTTCGCCGTCTCGGAGACGTGGTTGTTACCCGGATCACATTTCCGTGTGACGGGATACTCGTGTCTCCGAGACGACAGAGACGATGGTTATGCAGGTAGCGCGTTACTCATAAAGCGCTCCCTGACATTTTCCCAGCTCCCCCTCCCTTCACACAGTCAAGGCATAAATGCCGTGGCTGTACGCTTTTCTAATATTTCACTTCTGTCAGTTTACATCCCCCACCCTAATGCTTCCACACTTAATGAATTCCAAGATATTATTTCGTCTCTTCCCTCTCCTCTTCTTATAATGGGTGACCTAAATGCCCATCATATCTCTTGGGGTTGTCATTTAACTGATTCCCCTGGCTCATTGCTGTCCGACATTTTAGATGATTTAGACATTTGTATTTTGAACAACGGCAGTCCAACTAAAAGATGCCTGCCTAATCAGAACCCAGCTTCTGCTGTGGACCTATCTATTTGCTCACCTAGTATAGCCCCCCTTGTCACATGGTGTGTCCTAAATAGCACATTTGGGAGCGACCATTACCCTATTCTAATAACTTTAAATGACAACTCATCTGATACTCCCCGTCTTCCTCCTATCTTAAAATTTAATATTAATAAAGCAGATTGGTCTGGATACACAATAGCAGTTAGAGATAAAATTGAATCGCTTCCACATGTAAATCCCTCAAATGCAGCTTCGGCTTATTCCCATTTTATCAATGCCCTTCAGTCTTCCGCTGAAGATCATATACCTAAAAAGAATCTTAATCATAAAGTATCACCCCCTTGGTGGGATCTCCAGTGTACTGCAGCTGTCCGAAAACGTAAAGATGCTGAAGTGAGGTACAACCGGTCGATGACCTTAGAAAATTATATACACTTCAAACGGGTGTCAGCTAAAACCAATAAGATTTTGAGTAAAAAAAAGAAGCTGAGCTGGATTAAGTTCTGTGAGTCCATGTCTCCCAGAACACCTCCTTCACTGGTCTGGAAACAAATTAGAAGATTTCGGCATTACTTGGATGCCCCTAATCTTACTTCCAATGATCCTTCTATTTGGATCAATAGCTTTTTAGATAAACTAGCCCCTCCGTTTGCCCCCAATTTAGACAGCTTTCCTTCGAGTATCTCACCCTCGCTCCCTTCAAGCAATTTAGATTCTCCTTTTTCTTTTGAAGAACTCTTGTCAGCTCTTACCGGCCTATCCGATTCCTCCCCTGGAATTGATGGAATTCCATACTCTTTTTTAACCAAAGCCCCAGAAAAAGCCAAATTATACTTTCTTAAACTTATAAATATATTCTTTGATTTAGGTTCCGTCCCAGATGATTGGAAACAGCAATTGATCATCCCAATTCCTAAGCCTGGAAAAGATCCTCTTGACTAGAATTCTTACCGCCCCATTGCTCTTTCTTCAGTTCTTCTAAAAATCATGGAACATATGATAAGAAATCGTCTAGAGTGGTTTATGGAATCTCGTGGCATCCTTCCGAAGACCCAATACGGTTTTCGCAAGGGACTTAGTACTCTTGACAGTTTAAGTGTGCTTACCACGGACATAAGGCTGGCTTTTAAAAATAAGGAATATCTCGTGGGTGTCTTTTTGGACATTTCCGCAGCATATGATAACGTCCTTCTTCCAGTACTCAGGCAGAAATTGCTTCAGCTGAGTGTCTCAGAGAAGTTGGTCTCCTTCATTTGCAATACGCTGATGTGCCGTTCAATCACTGTCAGATATCAAAATACTTCGCTGTCTCCCCGACTTGTTTGGAAAGGCCTTCCTCAAGGCTCCGTGATAAGCCCATTGCTGTACAATATATATACTTACGATCTGGAAACCACTGTGAACTCTTTCTGTAACATACTGCAATATGCCGATGATATTGCCCTATACGTGTCTTCCAAATCTGCTTCAGAAGCTTCCTCCCGTTTAAATTTGGCTCTACAGTACTTATCTACCTGGCTCTCTGAGCACGGACTATCCTTATCTGTCCCAAAATGCAGCTGTGTCACATTCACTCACAAGCGACATATTCCGGACATTGTTGTTTCAGTTGATGGAGATCACATACCTTGCAACAACAAAGTAAGATTTTTAGGCCTGATCTTAGACTCTCGGTTAACTGGCACTGCGCATTTCAACTATATTAGCCAGAAGGCAGAAAGGGGAGTAAACGTCCTTCGAGCTCTTTCCGGGGTTCGCTGGGGCGCTCACCCTTATTCACAAAAGCTTTTATACAATGCCATTGTCCGTAGTCATTTCGATTATGCTTCTTTCCTTCTAGATCCTGGAAACAAATCAGCGCTTGAAAAACTTACTAAAATTCAGTCCAAATGCCTTCGCATTATATTAGGAGCTATGAAATCGTCCCCCATAAATGCCCTTCAAATCGAGTGTGTTGATCCCCCCCTTTTTCTTCGCCGACAATACCTTAGCGACCGTTTTTATGTAAAAGCGGCACAAAATTCATCACATCCTTTATTGCCAAAATTGGTCCTTCTTTCCTCCTTAAGCTCTTCCGATTCTTCCCAAAACATCCCATGCATTCTGCTGAGTTTACAAAAATTCAATCGACTCCCTGTCCCAATCGAAAAATTTCAACTGAACCCTCTTTTTGCAAACACCTTTGAGTCTCTCATCTTTCAGCCTCCTATTATCTTAAATTTTGGTATCTCCAAAGACTCTCCATCCCCTTCTCAAGAATTTTTAAATATTCTCTCTGAGCACTGGCCGAATTGGCTCCCGATATTCACTGATGGATCCAAACTTTCTGTTGGTGGCTGCGTAGGCGCAGGCGTGTGGATCCCAGCATACAAAGTGGTTTTAAGTTTCAAATGTCCCCCTGGATCATCTGTATTCACAGGTGAATCTGTAGCTATATTAGAAGCTATTTTATACGCAAAGTCACACTCCCTAAATAACGTTATTATCTTTACAGACTCTTTAAGCTGTCTCCAATCTATTCTGTCAAATCCCTTCAAAGCCAAAATTAAGTTCCCTACCATTCTTAGGATTAGAGAGGTTCTATTTGAATGTGTCAGATTGGGTATCAATATCGTACTCACTTGGATCCCCAGTCACAAAGGTATCCCCGGCAATGAGACGGCTGATTCTTGTGCGAAGTTTGCTGTTTCGTCTGGCTCTTTAGAGTACTACAAACTGTTTTCCCACGATGTCTCCTCTTTAGCCCGACCTCATTTATATGAGTCGTGGAATTCGCACTGGGACAAAACTAAACGAGTTGTGGGCAAATACTACTCTGAAATCCAACAGTCAATCCCTCCGAGGCCGTGGTTCTTCCGATACAGTAACTTCCCCAAGAAAGTAGTATCTATAATCTGCCGTCTACGAATCGGCCATGCATGTACTCCTGCTCATCTGGCGAAGCTGCGCATTAGGGATAATTCCATCTGTGAGTGTGGGCTTGACGAAGGATCGGTTAATCATATTTTGTTTAACTGTCCAAATATTGGCGCTTCACTTTTTGACTTTCTTCCAAAGAAATTTCCCCTTCCGTCTAATATTAAATGTATTTTAAATTCTCTTAACCCCCCGCTATTAAATTGTTTTTCTAAATTTATTGTTACTAAAAATATTAATTTGTGATGTAGGTACTCCTAAAAAATATTAACAATTTGTTCTTCCCCCTACCCTCCTGTTTTTTGCTCTATTTCATGTATGTAGACGTACTGTGTGCTGTAAATGTCAACTGTGTTGTCTCTTTGTTTTGGGTGGATAAATTTTGCTTAAGATTTGAAATATTATAACTAATTTTACTCAATCTGCCTTGCCAAATGCTTCACACGTGACTTTGGCGGAACAGTCTACCCAAGTTCGTGGTAAACTCAAGTTCGCTCGCCATAACAAAGAAAGAAGAAGAAGAATATCTATGAAGGCTGTAAATTTAAAAAAACATTTAACAGAGGCGTCGGCCAGGCGACTCCGAAACGTTATTTTCGTTTTTGGGAGTATATGCTACACTTAAAGTGTCTGAAAACAGGTTATTGGTAATCATGGCAGCAATACGAAAAGTTGAAAAAAAAAATATCCGTATTGCTATGATACAGGTCGGCTAAATTTGTTGACATTTTCAAAAATGCGCTCAGGCTATATGCTACGCGCAAAATGTCTGAAAACAAACTTTTTCGTAATACAATTATAAAATCTATGTACATTTTCACTATCAGACGTATTGCTATAATACCGACTGTCTTTTTTTTTTGACACAGCAGAAATGGCCTCCCACGCAGTTGCTACACTTTCGACCGTTACTACACACCTAGTCGGGTTCAGAATCATACAATCTAACGATTTTATAGGGTTTTTGCCGTATTGCTATGAGACATAGTTTTGGTCGTGGGCTCTCGTACTATTAGGTCATGCCATTTCTGCTGACATTCGCTTTGAATTGGTTGTCTTATTCTTTAACAAACTTTCAACAATGCCAAGTTTTTTGTAGTAAACCTTAAAACTTTTAAAATGTCATAATAATAATAATATAATTTATTTATTTAGTCTTCTAAGGACCTCATACAATTAATAAAAATAAAATTAGATAAAATTTGTCACAAACAAACAACTAATAATAAGTCATTCCAAATCTTATATATAAAAATGAATTGCTGTTCGTTAGTCTCGCTAAAACTTGAGAATGGCTGAACCGATTTAAATAATTTTAGTCTTGAAATATTCGTGGAAGTCCAGGGAAGGTTTAAAAGATAAGAAAATTTTAAAAAAGCAATTGCAGAACAACGTCTGTGGGGTCCACTAGTCTTATATATGAAAATGAATTGCTGTTCGTTCATCTCGCTAAAACTCGAGAACGGCTGGACTGATTTGAATAATTTTAGTTTTGAAATATTCATGGAAGTCCAGAGAAGGTTTAAAAGATAAGAAATTTAAAAAAAAACAATGGGCATCCTGCCCATCTGCCGGGACCACTAGTAAAAAATAAAGAAAAAGTTGTATAGCAAACTCCCAATTTAGAAACCCCGTTGAACAAGAGCGGTGTTAAATGTTTGACCCCTATTCTGTATATGTGTGTCTTATTTTTTTTTATTCAAGTATTACAACACATTACAATAAATAATAAGCTGCCAAACTGTGCAAGCCGTGGCATTATAGGTCTCAAATAGATAGACAGATTTTAGTGTGGCTTTTTTTATTCATAAGATATTTTCATCATGGTGGTTTTTAGATATGTTTGTTTAAAAATCCGTCACGTTTAGCTCACCAGCAATTTACTTGGCTCGTGTTGTGGGTTTTTAAAATTTTCTTATTATAACATAGTACCTATACAGGGTGTCCCAGAACTCAACGTCAAACCGAAACGGGGTGACAGGATTGATCGTAAGCATCATGACAAAAATCAGAAAAAATTCTATCCCATGCAGTTTGAAATTATGGGCATTTTAAGAAAAACCTAGAAATTTGATATGCCCGGCTAATAAGTAGATCTTTTTTAAGAAGATGTAGGGCCTGTATTGAGGCTGATGGAAAACAATTTGAACATTTATTGTAATAAACAATGTTATTTCCCTATCTGACTTTTATTCCAATAAAATTGAACTAAACTAGGTCAAGATTTTTCATTATTTTATTAATTTTACTTACTTTTGTTAACTTTTGTAAAAGTGGCGTCACTATCTGTCTCGCTCACTCATGGCCAACATGTCCAGTATCCATCTCTGTCATCATTTTGCCGTAAAATTAAGATCCTGTCATGAGTTTGTGCCAATCAAAAATTATTTTAACAGAGTGAAATTGGTTTTTCAAAAATCGGGTAACATGAGGTTTTTATTTTTTACTCGTTTTTTTTTTAGTATGAAACTAACAAGTATTGTACCATTTTAGATTCCTGATTAAATGCGCCAACTTTTAATGGCACTTGCCAAGGCACTCTAGTACATTTTTTTTAAAGGAGGGCCTTCCAAAGTCGACAAATTGTGAAAATTTTAAATTCATAGTTTAACAAATCAGTCTTATTTCTAGGAAACTTGGGGCAACTGTGTCATCATTTTTGACTGTCATTCTGAAATGCTATTTAGGGTTATGGTTCCAAAGTATAAATGAACAAAAATAAAAAAAAATAACCATAATAACCGAAAAATTGTTACAGTTTGACTAAATTTCTAGGTTTTTCTTAAAATGCCCATAATTTTCAAACTGCATGGGATAGAATTTTTTTCTGATTTTTGTCATGATGCTTACGATCAATCCTGTCACCCCGTTTCGGTTTGACGTTGAGTTCTGGGACACCCTGTATAACTCAAACATTTCCAAAATTAAAATATTTACCTTTTATCCTCTACATCAGGTAATAGCTCAGGGTCATCTATCTCTGAGTAATGTTTCCTCTGGAGATGCCGGGCCAAGTTAGTCGATGACGTCCGGTAAGAGAACTGCTCTTTGCAAAAAGTGCAGATGGCAATCTTTTCATCTTCGTCATATATTTCAAAGTATTCCCATGCACCTTGACGGAGGATTTTCCTTTTGTCTATTGGCTGTTCATCTTCGCTGCACAAGGGAATGTTATACAGGTTGGAACCACGATACAAATATGACCACATACACAAAATCAATAATATCTTCTATGCAATAGTTTATTCACAGGTCAACATTTTTAATTCTTAATATTTTTTTGATTTTTAGTTTTGATAAGATATGATTAGGCTTCCACTAACAGGTTACAGAGCAATGCAGAAACAAAACATAGCTATGTATGTTGATCAAAGATTGAATTTTACTGACAGAAAAAGCAGCCATATTTAAATAAAACAACAGTACTGATTTAAAGTAGGGTTTTAAATAAGAAAAAAAAACCTGATACATGTATAGAATGGTAAAAAGTTAAATTCAATGCACTGTCATTCATAGCAGTTACTAGTGGGCCAGGCAGTTGCTGCCTTGCCCACTGTTTCAAATTTCAGTCCATATTTTTTATATATTTAAACCTTGCTCTTGAATCACTCTATCTATTAATGAAAAACTGTGTCAAAACAGGGTCGGACACACAAAGCAACTTATATGAAGTTAAATGATGTTATCAACATGATAATCTGGAAGTTATTTAAATACATTCTATTATTTTCTTTATACATTATATGTAATTAATTGAACTCGGATATTAACTAAAAGATAACTCTGCCAATTCAAAGCAAATGACAGTTCTAAAAGCCTAAACTTATGTCTATGTTTTAACTTGGTTTGATATGAATTATACATTCAATAGTAGTAAAGCTATCTTTCTATTATAAAATTGAGGTTATGTGTACAAAAACAATGACTACTTACATTTCTTCGTCATCAAGGTCTGTCTCCAACGCTTCAATCGATCCTTCATCATCAGATAATTTAGTTATCATGCCCTTAGTGGAGGCAGTATGCTTATTTTGATAATGTTTCCACAAATTTGTTACGCTGGTCCGATAGGACAGAACCTTTGAACACACTTTACAGACTGCTGTGGACTGCCCAGCATCGGCTACATCAAAATGGTTCCACACTTTGCTCCTTTTTTTACGATCAGAACCTAAATTATCACCTTGATCACTAAAATAAATAAATATAATGGTTGAATGTTTTGTTTGGATTGTTTTGATTCAAAATGACACCATCAAAATAGCAGTGTCGTAAAATAACAGATATTAAAGAGCTAATATTTCGTATCAACAGAGAACACGTACCAATCGTCCTCCATTTTGATTCAACAAGCCGAACCAAAGTAATGTACATACATACATACTGCGAGTGAACTGTCTGTGTGTGACGCGAAATAGGAAATAAAGAGAATAAGTGGAAGTTTGTAAGAGAAAACGTTGACGATCAAGATAAAATTATGATGAGGTAAGTAAACGAAACAAAATGTTAATTTATTAAAAAAACATCGAATCCATATCACCTCGACACTCGATGTTACCAGCAATTAAATAAGTAAACTGGCTAAGGAACGCTAAAGAGGGATATTAGAATGGCAACAATGGACTGTCAAATTATATGAAAAATGTTTTTTGTTGAGAATGAGATGAGTTAGGTTAGGGCTAGCGTTAGGTTAGTTTTATTGGTTAAGTATTTTTTGCGTTCACAACGCTATTTTTTAATTTTTTGAACACTTAAAAGTTAGTTTGTTAGTATTAGTTGTAAGAAACTAGTTTTTATAAATGAACTCGAAGAGTTTTAAATGAAGTTTAGGCTGTATGGCTCTGACCGTTGCTTTTCCCATTGGGAGGAATGTTACTACTACTTTGTAGAGGGTAGGCATAATGGAATGTATTCATTGTTATTATTTCCGTGAAATTTCTTGTATAGTATAGGTAAAATGGTTTAAAGTGGTACGACATTCGTTGGGTACGACAGGTATTCTTTACTATGTTAAGTAAATAAAGTCTCGCAATTATTTGTTAAAATAAAATATTTTTATAATTGGCTTCCCTTTGACAGGATTTTATATATTAAAAAAAAAACTTATAGACAAACTTGTGTACAATGGTGGACTTAATGCCGGTGGCATTCTCTACCAGTCAGGTTCTTCTTTCGCTATAAAGATTCAAGGTTACGACGGTCCAGGATTAGTCTAATTAATTTGATAGGTGTGTAAATACAACGACCAGCACGTCACTATAAACACTGCAGTATCATAATGCGCTTGTAATAAGGGCAATTTTGCAACGAAAATGCACTGTTCATTTACGCTCCAACCAAAGCATTTACGCTCCAACCAAAGCCCAAGCCACGGTAATGTTATCTATACAGTATTCCATCTTCATATAAACGGACGACGCGCGAGCTATACCTACGCGCCCGGATCTTGGCATGCGCGTGGCATGCTACAGTCGTGAATGCGCGCAGTGACGAACGGACGGTGTGCTGGTTTTAAATCAGTAACCGCCCGAATTTTAACTTGAAATAAGTGCAAGTAGCTATTTAACATGACAAGTAGAATATATTGTGCTGTTTTTGGATTGCGGATTTTTCATACACTCATATATAATATTAGTAATACAATCAATGCGCAAATATTTTTCGGACGCAAATTTATTAGACCGATTTGTTACAAAGTCACATTCATAATCATGGTTTTTAATTAAATCTATCAATCAATAAAACAACTTGCATTTTAATCGAACACTTTCTATTGAATTCACAAAGTATTTTTTGTAAACATATAAATATTTTATATGGTAACTAAGTATATGTGCTTATAAATAAAAAGTAACCTATTTACAATCTCAAAACTAGATAAAAACTCATAGTAGGCAGATGCAATTAAAACGCTGTAGGTAGGCGACAGCCCTATCTCATGCTTACGTACCGCGCGGCGGTAGGTACTTATTTTAAGGACAGGGCCGAGTTGGAATACTGTATGGATAGGATAATATTACCGTGCCCAAGCCAATAGCTGTACCTATTTGTTTTTGTTTGTCATCCAACTCGATCGATCACAGATGGGCTCGAGAGCGCAAGTCAGCGCGTATTAATAGTAACTTATCTACTACCAACCCTCCGTAGGTAATATACGTAACAACCAGCTGAACCGGTTCCTTTACTGGCCTGAGATTATTTTTCCGACTGTGAAATATTAGCCAATGACCAAATGAAAACAAAGTGATGTCTGAATTTTTTTTTAAATCTAGCAGTCCACTGAAAATCGCACAAATAAAACTTACCATTCTCAGCCCTGTGTTTGTACCTATTAATCAAAATTATAAAATAGCTTTGAGTAGCAATCAAGTAGCTTTTTTTAAGGTGAAATTATTGACGTGACAACGTCTTATAAATTGGTTTGCCGGGTGACACTTCAAGAAACTGCGTTACGCTGCTCCGCTCACGTTCCGCGCTCACAATGAGAGCGAGTGAGAGGCACGCGTCCCTTCGACTCGGGCATGGTTAGCCCGCCTAAGAGCGAGTGAGACAGACATAAAAAGTGAAAGGCACGCGTCCTTCCACTCGAGCACAGTTAACCCGCCTAAGAGCGAGAGAGACAGAGCGAGAGAGAGAGAGTGAGAGAGATAGGCATACACACCGGTTCATGTTAGACGAATGAATATTCACATTAAAATTATTTTACCACTCAAAGTCGTTGTCACGTAAAACTTTCGCCCGTATACCGACTTTACAGGCAACCAATTTTTGAAGTGAAAACTTCTTTAGCGGCGTTGAGCACTTTTGTGGCATGGGTAGAAACTGTGAAACTCGCGTCAGGTCACGTGATGCTGATCGAAAAACCGTAAGACGGTTGTTAAGTTTTCACTTCTGCCGGCACTCCCGGAGTGCAACCCGTGTTTTTTTTTTTAGAATCCGTTTAATTCTTACAAAGATTTCAACAGAAGATCTACCTAAATTAATAATATAATCGATACATAATTGATCTGACCATTAAATGTTTTAAGGTTGTCTATTTAATTATATGTAATTAAGTTTATTTGATGCTTTTTCATTTGCGTGCTTTTGTATATGGCTAAATAGGCGCACTTTGTCATTTATTATGATAAACATTTACATAATATTTGTACCCACCCTATTTAATAGCAAATAAAAATTTGAATTTACCTTTTGTGATTTAACCCCATAGAAACATACATACAAAATACATGTCATACAACTCATAAGCGACGTAACTATATAAAATACTAGATACATAACTCTGAAACATTACCGGTAACATCGAGTAAACCTACTCGTGTGGTTTGTTACGTATCATTTACGGATCCATTTGCGATCGAATCTTAAAATGACTCGGGAAATACCAATTCCGCTAGACGAGTATTTTGTGACGTACTGAATGACGCCGCTCGTCTCATAATAAAGTATGCGTCATGTAATTATTATGTACTTCATGCATGACGCGACGATGCGTCACGTCACTAATCTAATATAGGTTCAATCCATTTTGCAATTTATGCAAAAATAACACTGCACTCCGGCAAACGGGGCCGACTTTTAGATAATATATAAATCGTATAAAGACCTTTAAAAAACGTAATAAGACCCACATCACAAAAAAAAATACACAAAGCAGTTTTTTGTCGAAAACTTGGTTTTCAAAGGAAGGAAGGAAGTGAAAATTTCGTAATTATGTATACATACCTATTAAGTCGATGTACAAACCGATGCACTAAACTGAATATTCCTTTTGTTTTGGCCCATCCTTGTGTACATTGGCAATGTTTTTACACAATAGATCATGAACTTTATTTATATATATATATATATGTAGTGACAGAACTCCTACTTCATAGCGGCTTTCGATTTTCTAGTAATCTTTGAAAACCAATGTATGTTTCGACTAAAGAACTGCCTTAGTTTCCATTGTGATATAGCTCTTAAGTACTCGTATAGCGTGGCGGACCCCGCAGACGTCGTTGGTGTTGTTTATTTTTTATCTTCGTAAGAACTATTATTATCATTACCTCAAGGAACATTATTAAAAAAAATAGCGAAATCGGATCAGCGGCTCTTGAGATTTGCGCTTAGCAACACATTCAGCAATTCATTTTTATATTGACTAGATGTCTGCATCCTGCTAGTTGTTTTTAGTGTTGTTGCCAGTTTCTTAGGGTTCCGTACCTCAAAAGAAAAAAACAGAACCCTTATAAGATCACTTTGTTGTCCGTCCGTCCGTCAGTCAAGACCGTTTTTTTCAGGAACGCGTGGAGGTATCAAACTGAAATTTCTATATGATACTTAGGTCTACTGTCCCTGGAAGCTGTAGAAAAATCAACCTTCTAAGCCAACGCAATCAAAAGATACAGCCATTTAGGCCGCAAATTTCCGCAAATTTTCGAAACTCGCACGGGAATCAAAACCTACAGACTACAGGGTACTTCTCGTAAACTTAGAATCTTGAAATTTAGTACGAAGTCACGTCTTATAGTACAGATATAGGAAAAATTACGAAAACCGTAAATTTTCAGTTTCATCATATAAAAAAAAATTGTCAATTTTGAAAATTTCAAAGTTACTAGGTACTCCTTATCTTATGAACGCGTTGAGATATTAAATTAAAATTACTATTAAATACTTAAGTCTATAATACCCGTGATGGGTGAACTTCTACTTATATACCTACAGGTTTGTACGAAACCCTGGTGCGCGAGTCCAACTCGCACTTGACCGGTTTTTTTTTTAAATATTATGACAACCTTGTCCTGACAATAAGGAACACTTAAAAAAAATCATTTAATTCGGTTCGGTGCATTCGGTTTGATGTTATCTGCTGTACATACATTTCGCGGCGAGTCATATTTATTTAAATAGATTTAAAACTTGGCACTATATAAGCAATATGATATGATTAAATTAAATATCGATAACAAAGATGAAAACATGTTACCATTTGAATTCTAAAATACACTTTAAGGTACGTAGTTAATAGGTACATTAATTTTAATAAAAAAATATACCAAAACATTGCACTATAAAATAACACGTGATACGTGTTATTTATTAAGTTTCTATTTCGATAATAAAAAAAAATAGAAAAAAACGCATTCTCGCCGTGGGCTCTTCGGAATTCGAATATTATTTTTATTCGATAAATTCAGCTTTTCTCTTTTCGCGGGACGACCCTTCGTCATTTCGTCTTCCGAGTTTTTCCGACGCGCGGTCTCAGACGGCCGAGCGACATCAGAGTGTGTGCACGCCGCTTGGCGCTACGGCGACGAAAAAAAATAACGCGCAACTTCACACTGGTTGTTTTCAAATTGGGTAAGCAAACTTCTTTTTTTATTATTCCGGATCCACGCGTTAGACGAAAAGTTGGCTAAATGGGGGAATTAAGTAAAAAACCGGCCAAGTGCGTATCGGACAATTTTGGCACCGCGTTGTTTTACCCGAAACAATTTTAAATAAGAGTTTCCGTGCCTGTTTCTTTACGTGACAGATTTGAAGTTCAGGGTTCAAGTAGGTCCAAGACTTCAGAAATTACAGGGGGGACACACACCGTGTAAACGACTTTGGCAGGCTATAACTCGCAAAATATGGTAAAGCTGATAAAAAAGTGTTGTATGGAAACCCTATCTTATTTTTATAGTCCTTTTCAACGATACCCCTCACAAGTGAGTGCACCCTACTCAAAAAAATAATTCATCCTCCCCCCCTTTACATGTATAGGGAGGTACCCTTAAAAAGGGGTACCTACTTTAATTTTTAGTATTTTTAAAAATGAGATCTATATATAGTACCCTCGAACCAAGTTACATGCAAATCCTACTACTATTATAAAGGCGAAAGTTTGTAAGTATGGATGTTTGTTACTCTTTCACGTAAAAACTATTGAATGGATTTGAATGAAACTTTACCACAATATAGCTTATACATCAGAATAACATATAGGCTACAATTCATAAATAATTTTTAAGATAAAGGCTTTCCACGCGGACGAAGTCGCGGGCGGCCACTAGTGAGTCCATAAACGTAGAAGATATTCTGCTGTGACAGACTAGGACGGACTGAACGATCTTATAAGGTTTCCTTGTCGGACTACGGAACCCTAAAAAGCATCGGTCTCTTCGTGCATTTTTGTTGTCCTTGCAATGATCGCGGACCGTTAAGACTGTACAATAATTCACTGTACTGTCTAGTTTAATCTTAATTTTATTAATTAATTACCGCTAAAATAAACATTAAACAGAACTAAATTATATTTTACTTTATTATTGTACTATTTATTATCTTAATTTATTTTTGATATTATTCAGTATTTTTTTTATTTAATTTTGTTTAATTATTCGTGTATGATTTAAGTTCATAGATTTATTTATTTTACAAATTTAAACAATTTATCATTCGATTTGAATTTTATCTGTTATTTTTTAATGGTATATGCTTTTATTATTAAGGACATTCCTTTAATAAATGCTTTTCAATTTTTTGAAGTGAAAACTTCTTTAGCGGCGTTGAGCACTTTTGTGGCATGGGTAGAAACTGTGAAACTCGCGTCAGGTCACGTGATGCTGATCGAAAAACCGTAAGACGGTTCAAATAAATCAAAAATGCACAACGTTAATAATCAAGTTTTCACTTCTGCCGGCACTCCCGGAGTGCAACCCGTGTTTTTTTCTTTTTTTAACGACCAATAGCGTAACTTTTTTGGCCAACTATTCGCCCAACGTGTGATGCGACTTTATGGAGTATCTTAGGCTGTGCGCAGACGTCCGTCGACAACTGAACACAAAACAATTATTTTCAGTATGGGGTCAAAGTTCTCACACAAACATTATAGAAAAACAGGCAGAATAAAACAGAGGCAACATCTGGCAGCTATAAGAGTGGCTGCGGTTAAGGCTAGACACCTGGCGAGGTAGGTAACTTATCGTGTTTGATTTTTCGCTTTATTTATGAACTCATTTCGGCAACACTTAAAAAACTAAATTTTATAAATATTATTGTACTGAGTATTGTTGAAAACAAATACCTTAGCACTAATAAATTAAACACAAGCATCTCAGATTTATGTAGAAATGTTCCAAATTGTATGTTTATTAATGTAAATGGCTATCAATGGCGAAATAATGGTTATGACTATTTGTGTTTTGTATGCAGGAAGGTTAATCATGTTATTGACTATAATTATTACAAAGATATGTACCTGTCATCCAAAGGCTTACGAGACATTATCAAAAGAAACAGATTATTAAGTCATAGTAGTAAATATAACTCTCAACTTCCTAAAAAGGGTACTATCCCTTATTACTTTCCTGTCATTAAAAATTACTGTAAATCACGCAACATTACTACATCCACTCCGACATCACAAAATAATTATTTTTTATCAATGACAAACAAATCTATGACGACGTTGAAATAACGGAAGAAAGGAAACGAACAAACACAAATTCTCACACGTATAATAATAATTTGCTTAATATAGATTCTTTAAATAATGATAACAATAAATATCGATTTAGTTTATTACATTTAAATATAGCAGGTTACCTAAATAAGCGTGACCAGATGGAGATTTGGCTTGAAAATTTTAGAAATACTGATAAAGAATTTGATGTTATTTGCTTCAGTGAGACCTTCATAAAGAAAGGCGAAGAAAAAAAAATGCCTTTCTGAAAGGATATGATCTTGTAAGTAGTTTTTGTAGATTAAAAAAAAGACGAGGCGGTGTTTGCATATTTTTAAAGGAGGGTTTGCGTTATAAGGAAGTAAATTTACCACATGTTTTTGGAGTTGAGTCACAGTTCGAATGGTGTGGCATTGAATTGCTCAAAATCAACTGCATAATAATATGTTTGTATCGTACTCCAAAGAGCAATGCGATAGTTTTTTTAAATAAATTAAAATCTCTTTTGCATAGTTTACATAATAAAAAAAACGTGACTCGGAAAAAAATTATTATTTTAGGAGATTTTAACATAAACATGTTAAAAAGATGCAAATACTCTGAAGATTTCCAACGTATACTGGAAACTTATAACCTAAAATTACATATCGACAAGCCTACGAGACTCAATAACTGTATCGATAATATTGCGAGCAATATAACAGGTGCAAAAGGAGAAGTTTATGATATAGGTATTTCAGACCATAAATCTCAATCACTTACCTTTGCATTGGATATAAAGCCTTTTGAATTAAAACCTCATTTTATAATAAAAAGAGATTTTTGCCTGGACAATAAAAATAAATTTCGAGAATGCTTAGCATCGTTGTGCTGGTCCTCCGTTTTTGACGCAATCACGATAAATGATGCATATCGTGAATTTATAGATTTGGTAGCTATGTTTTATGAGCTATGTTTTCCAAAAATAAAGGTTAAATTTAATTCAGTGAAAAAACCTTCATTGTGGATAACCAAAGGACTAAAAAAATCTTGCAGAATAAACAGACTTCTTAGATATAAATATTATCGCACAAGAAGTATTAGTTGCAAAGCTGCATTCTTAAAATACAATCGTACATTGAAAAAATGCATTATCTACTCACACCAAGTCTGTAATAAGAAGTATCTGAGTCGGTCTAAAAATAAATGTAAAGCAGCGTGGGACATCATCAAAATGAAACGTGACCAAAATATATCGCATAATTCTATCAATGAAATAAGAAATGAAAATGAAATTATCAATGACCCTAATAAAATTGCAAATTTATTTAATGACGCCTTTATTGACTATAATAATAACAAATCTAAATTAAATACTGACATATATTGTAATAACTGTAAAATATAATATAACTAGTGGCCGCCCGCGACTTCGTCCGCGTGGAAAGCCTTTATCTTAAAAATTCTTTATGAATTGTAGCCTATATGTTATTCTGATGTATAAGCTATATTGTGGTAAAGTTTCATTCAAATCCATTCAGTAGTTTTTACGTGAAAGAGTAACAAACATCCATACATCCATACATCCATACATCCATACATCCATACTTACAAACTTTCGCCTTTATAATAGTAGTAGGATTCGATTGATAATTGTATATTCCTGACTCCGTGTAGCGAAAACGAGATATTTAATTTCATAAAGTCTTTGAATAACACCAAATCGGTTGGATATGATGAAATAAATACGGAAATAATTAAACATTGTGTAAATGAATTGACCTTTGTACTAACTTTTTTAATTAATCTTTCCTTTGAGGAAGGCAGGTTTCCTGATGACTTGAAACTTTCAGTAGTAAAACCACTATACAAAAAGGGAGACAAGTTAGAAGTTGGCAATTACCGTCCCACCACTCTTATCCCTGTTATAGGAAAAATTTTTGAGAAAGCCATACATAAGCGGATCATTTCTTTTCTAAAAAAGCATGATGTTATAAAAAGAAATCAAAACGGATTTCAAAAGAATAAATCCACAACTTTGGCTGCATTTGAATTAGTTAAAACTGTAACTGAAACTATAGACAAAGGGGATCACGTAGCAGTTGTATTTTTCGATATGACCAAGGCCTTCGATTATGTCAATCATAACAGACTATTGCGTAAATGTGAATCATATGGCATAAGAGGCTGCGCGTTGCAATGGCTTACTAGTTATTTAGAGAACCGTACACAATATGTGGAGATAGCTAATACTGAGGATAATTCCAAGGAGCTTATGAGTTTTAAGTCTGAAACTAAAAGTAATTCATTTGGTGTACCCCAGGGGAGTATTCTGGGACCGCTATTATTTTTAATATATATAAATGACTTTCCTAAACTAGCCAAAGCTAATTCTATATTATTTGCAGATGACATCTCGATAACTGTAGCTTGTAAGGATAAAACGACATAAATATTGTAGTAGACCAAATAGCAAAATGGCTAAATTGTAATAATTTATATATTAATGTGTCAAAGACAAAATTAACACAGTTTTATAATATAAAAATGCAACCACCAAAAATTAATGTTATTTGCAATGACGAAAAAATAGAGAATTCTTCAAATGCTCTATTTTTGGGACTGACCTTAGATTCAAATTGTTCGTGGAAATTACAAATCAATAATTTATGTAATAAGCTTAACCGTTTTGTGTTTGTATTGTATCGAATTCAAAAGACGAATAATTTAAAACTTTCTCTTCTTGCGTATCATGGCTACGTCGCGTCTATTCTAAGATACGGAATAGTTATCTGGGGGAACTCGAGCGATATTGAGGCTTTGTTTAAAATACAAAAGAAATGCATCAGAGCCATGTGCAACGCACACCCTTTAGACTCATGTAAACCACTGTTTGTTAAATTGAATTTATTGACACTACCATGCCTATATATTTACGAAGTTTCATTGTTTGTTAAAAAAAATCCTCATTTCTTCACAAAGTTTAAAGACAATCAGTTATACAGTAGACGACATCCTGAAATAATTAAATTTCCGATTATGAAAACGGAATTGTTTAGAAAGAATTGTTACCCTATGGCCATAAGAATTTATAATAATTTACCAACTTTGATAACAGATCTACCTTTAAATCAATTTAAGAAAAAAATGTACCAATGGCTTGTAGATAAATGCTTTTATTCAATTAATGAATTTGTTAGTTTGTAATTTGTTTGACATTATTTTTAAACTACTGAATTTATTATTATTGTAATTAGTTTGAGAATGAAATTTTATTGAATTTAATTGAATTTTAAATATAAATTGTAATGTACCGAAAACTTATATAATTGTAAACCACATATATTTGCATGTCTGACAAGACAAAACATGCTGAGCTTATACCTATTTGTGATGTCATTATTGTTACCATGTTTTGTGCAAATAAATATTTCATTCATTCATTCATTCATTCATTCATTGTGCTGATCTGTTGAGGAGATTTGTTCAGTACTCGCAGCACTCTTTTCATTAGTATAGTCGAAATTCATGGTCATCTGACAAAGACAACCACTTTGGTGTAATGGTCAAAAAGTTCACTGTTGGTTAATAGGTCTTGGTTAAGAGGTCGCGGGTTCGATCCCAACACTTTACAAACATTTGTGTGCATGAACATGGCTGTTTGTAAGGTCTGGGTGTTATATGTATTTATTTAAGTTTATTTGTAATACCACTTTTGATTCTGATATCTGTAACACAAGTGCTTAAGAGGTATACAGGTAAATTGCCAGTCGTAATTTGTTTTTTAACCCTAGAAAATGAACCACGAATTACCCGAAAAAAAAACATAGATATTAAAGATATTTTAAAGGGACTGGATTAAGTGAAAACATAAAATAATAAAATTTTATCGATAGAAAAAAATCACGAAGTTACGTCTAATTTTCAACTATTATCAATTTATTTTCAATATGACACATTACTAAGCCAATATTTTAAAACATTATATCAAATTATATAACCAAGCGACCCTATTAGCGATTTAAGAAAATAATGTATATTTTACGAGTTATTAAATTAAAACTTATTCGGCGCTTACTACGTTCTTATTCTGCGAATTCAATTCCAGAATGCTCCTGTCTGTCTCACCTGACCCGATATCACAGGCATGTTTTGTTCAGTGCTGCCAACTTGGCAACTTTGTAGCTAGATTTGGCAACTTTCTGATGTTAGGCAGCTACATTTTTTAAAAACTTGTAGCTAAACTTTTTAGCTACTTTTTCTAGCAACTTTTGGTTTTGAGATTTTTTTGTATGCTTACAGTGGTAAAAATTTTAACCCCAAAATAAAATACTTACTATTACTAGTAGCTATAACAACTACCAGAGTGAGCCAGATTATGTTTCATAGTTTGGCAAACGTGTCTTGTCCACTAGAAATGGCGGTAATGTGTACTTACTTTCTTTACAAAAATACAATTACATAAATACAAGTATCAAATATAACTACATATAAACATTCACAGGACGTTGATATCTGCAAGATTTTTAAAATTGCCGCTATTTCTCTAGTGAACAAAACTCGCTTGCCATACTTCCTAATTTAATAATAACTTTGTTTAATATACCTAATACATATAGACTTACTGTGTAATTTTGATAAAGAATAGCTGATTTAATGAAAAAATGTGTTTTATTTCGTGAATTAACATTTTAAATTTTATTGAGAAATTTAGCTACTTTTAGCAACTTTTTAGGTTAAAGAAAATACCCAATCTAGCAACTTTCTGGTACATGTCTAGCTACAAGCCTTAGGTGGGAGTTGGCAACAGTGGTTTTGTTTCATCTATTTTAGTCGTGATCAGTCCGTTGAGACGGGAGGACTGTGTTTCTGAGCTCCAGTGCCGAGAAAATAATTCGTTTTCAATTCTTATTATTGTTTGACTGTGAAAAGGTCGTAGAAATATGGCAAACAAAAAATACAAACGTAAACGCAATAAAAGATTATTTAAGGAGTTTAAAATTCAGCTCATGGCTAATTGTCGAAGGTATGTATTTATCACTTTACATTGCATTAATATGCCTACCTAAAATAAGTTGGTTTTAAACATATTATTATAATATTGTTTCGTAGATGAGTAGTTTCACCTTGATATATCGAACCTTGTGGATAGACTTTTAGATACAATGTATTACAAGCGCTGAAGCAATGACGGCGCGGGTAGTATATGCAAAATAGAACGATGCTTATGACTATTCGCGTGTTGGTGGCCTTGGTGGCAGTATATAAAGTTACGATTTTGAAAGTACATAATAACAATTACAGTAGGTACATAATTATAACGTTATATTGTATTATTATTAAAGTCTTTCATGTGCACAATAAATGGTTAAGTAATAATAAATTAGGTGTTCCGGAAGTATCATATTTCGTATATTACCGTAGAGACTTATGTTTGACAAGTAGTTTGTATTTCAGAGCTGCTGCAGCACATAATATAACACAAGCTGATGAATGCGATCCGGCCAATCCCGTTAGCGAAAATCTCTCATCAACTTTGTAAGTACATTGCAATCGTTTATGTTGTGGAGCAAGCGGGCAAGCATGGGCAGGGGATGAAAATTATGTCCACCCGTTATGTCTTCTGTCTTGTACCCCTTTTGTGTCTTGTGTCCCTTAACAGAGGACATAACAGGTGAACATAATATTTATCCCCGGCCCTTGGTTGCCCTGCAGTCGTGTATTTTATTAACAGATGAGATCTAGGGGGAGAGCACGACGACCTTTTTGTGGCTGATTCTTTATTGATTTCTAAAGCAGCCATCGTTATAAAGTGTTACTGAACGATCACAGATCGAAAGAGCTACTATCTTACAAAGGGATAGCAGCGAATGGCTAGAACTTCGCAGAAATTTATTAACAGCATCTAACTCTGGTAAGATCATCAAACGTCGTCCAACCACCAGTGCAAGTATCGTGAAAACATTACTGTACAAGAGCGATATATCAAACATTGTTTCAATAAAACATGGAATAGATAACGAAGCAATTGCTCTCAATCAGCTCGCAGCACAAGAAGGAGTGCAAATAAGTCCATGTGGGTTGTTCATAGATAGTGAAATACCTTTTTTGGCAGCTACTCCTGATGGTCTGATTGAAAACGATACAATTGTGGAAATAAAATGTCCACTATCTGCGTTCAAAATACCCATCAAGGAAGCAATAGAAAAGAAAAAAATAAATTTTGGAACATAAAAGATAACACAATGGTCATTAACAAAAATGATTCTTGGTTTTATCAAGTACAATGCCAACTTCATATTACCAAAAGAAAAATGTGTCTTTCTGCAGTGTGGTCCGGCGAAAATCAAATGATGACCGTTGAAAAAATCTTGCGCGATGACGATTTTTGGGAAAATATAATGATTGGTAAACTGACTGAATTTTACATGGAACATATATTGCCTGAATTGATTGATCCACGTCAGACAAGAACCATGTCACTGACACAACCGATAATTATCAAAAAACGCCAACACGAACTACCGGCAAAAAGTGCAGTACAGGTACAAGTCGGTCAACGCATTCTGAATAAAAATTTAAGTACCAAGTGAATAAAGCACATTTTAAAATAAAACATTACAAAATAAATGATTTTATTACTTACCTTTGCGTATTATTTACCACCAGCAAAAAGTATTTTTAGCCTTTCGAACTACAGCTAAGTGATCCGACAGGCACTTAACCGATATTTATCTGATTATTTAAGATATACTGTGCGCGATTGCTCAAAACAGGGATCGAGCGTCGCGGGGCGTCGGATTTACCAGACCAGAGCGGGACGTGTGGTGCGCGCGGATGAAATCTGTTTTTTTCTAGGTTTATGCGCGCTCTTAATTATAATTTTACTAACTGCACATTTACTAATTGTTTCTCTAAATAAACTTTTTATCTAATAAATAAAATGAGTTTTTATTGCTATTTTATTCACAAGTGTGTTGAAAAACATCGTATGATACACGTATTGATGATTACCGTCCTCGACTCTCTTATGACTCTCGCCTATGGCTCGGGTCTCAATGGCGCCTCGGCGGTAATCACCAATGTTACACACTAGTATCATAATGTACTATTATCCACTGGTGAATGAATGAAAGCTATATGTACATTTTATCATCTTATTTATATACCTGTAGAACAATTTGGGATTTAAAAAAAAAACAAACTGCAGCTTCGGATAATCGACGCTCAACTATATTTTATTTAAAAAAAAAAACACGGGTTGCACTCCGGGAGTGCCGGCAGAAGTGAAAACTTGATTATTAACGTTGTGCATTTTTGATTTATTTGAACCGTCTTACGGTTTTTCGATCAGCATCACGTGACCTGACGCGAGTTTCACAGTTTCTACCCATGCCACAAAAGTGCTCAACGCCGCTAAAGAAGTTTTCACTTCAAAAATTTAGATTTTAAAAATGTTATGCTGGCACTTCACGCTCGCCGAGTGGACGCGAGTGGTGGCGAGCGCCACTCGTGCGCCCTCGCCTCACCTCGTTCAAATTCAAGAAAATATTTTTTTGAAAAAAGATAAACTTTTTTCAAAAAATTATTTTCTTGAATTTGAAATAAGTGTAAAATTTAAATCCTGCTAGGAAAAAGGATTTGAGTGTTTTTTTTTTTTTATTTCTACTGATGAGCACAGACTCCAGCTAAAATAATCAATAAAACTAAGAGCTAAGGGAAACACCATTCAGAAACAGTTTATAGCAAAATCGCCCTAAAATTAAGATAAACAATAAAATCATAGGTATCTCGACTTCTCGAGAAATGTTACATATCGCAGAACATACATAAGGGTCAAACGTTTGGTAATAGTGTCCCCTAACTCCAGACCTTCGCTGGTACAGGTTTCCTGGGACACCCTGTATAATATTACTCTTCCCTTACGGTCTCGGGGTGGTTCAGATAGACACTGGTTACAAGGCTAGAGAAACACAATGAAAAACTTTTATTCTCCCGCTTATATTTACTATTTAGGCGAAAACCAAATATGTACTTTAAAAAAAATATATTCAACTAAATAGACAGCCTTAATACAATATCCACATTCAGTTTGTTCGGAAACTTATAACGAACTTACAATACTTAACTATACAGGGTTACCGGAAAAGTCGACCTAGATCCGTTAAGGGCGTGTAGTACACATCATTTCTGAATGATTTTACTATGGGACACCACATCCTAAAAAAATTAGAACAAATTATTAAAAAAAAATCTTTCCTGGATATATCAAAAAAATATTATGGCACTTGCTCTGCAGACACGCTTAAAAACATTCACATTTCATCAGCTACCCAACGAGGTATAACTTGACTAAGATTGTATTTAAACTCATAGAAAAAACATAGTTGAAAAGGTTCAGGTATTTCTAACGGGCTCCTCGGCTATTGTCCTTCAAGTTAATCCGGTGCGTGTGAGCGAGACAACGTACGATTCATGCAGGAGAGAAGGCATAAAAAATGCCACTGTTTTGTGTTTGGTGCTGGACTTAGTCTGCTTATGCGATTTGTCCATGGTAGATGTGTTATTATTGTGCTCTCGGATTCCCAAACGACTTGGCTTTGTTTATGGACTGATTTTTCTAACTGTGACTACTGTGCTTGTTTACTCGACTATGATTTGTGTTTGCGACACTGGACTGTTGAATATGGCCACCTACTCAAACGAAGAATATGCGGATATGATAATGTGCTACGGATTCTGTAATTGTGTGTCCGCACAAGCTCGGAATGAGTATATAAGGCGATATCCCGGCCGTCGAGCACCTGATGTGAGCGTGTTCGACGGGGTTTACCGTCGACTTCGCGAAACTGGCTGTGTTTCGCGACGACGTACAGACTTAGGAAGACCACTTAGGTACATAAAACAAAAGCGTAACTAGTCACTTACAGCTCATCTCATAGTTGGCGTATGGTCATTATTTGTACGATCGACAATATATAAAAAATGCTATTAAAACTGAAATTTGTACCTTGCCGAGGGAGGCCTATGTTCAGCATTGGAAGCCTGAAGGCTGAAATGATAATGCTTAACTGAGTTCATTAATTAGATGAAATTATCGCTATTTTTTCTGCCTGTCATGTAACCAAAAAAACTAAATTTTACCTTTAAGGTAAATAAATACAATAGATTGTTATACCTCGTTGGATAGCTGATGAAATATGGATGTTTTAAGCCATAATTATTTTTAAGATATTCAGGAAAGAAAAATATTTTTTCATAATTTGTTCTTGTTTTTTTTTAGGATGTGCTGTCCCATAGTAAAATCATTCAGAAATGATTTGTACTACACGCCCTTAAATGATCTAGGTCGACTTTTCCGTTAACACTGTATAAACGTAGGTGTTGCAAAAGAAGTTTATTGAAAATAATATTAGTGATCGCGCTATTCCCGACATCTATACCGCGCGCGCCGCTTTGCCCGGTCATCCGGGGTCAGGTCATATTTGCCTAAACTTCGCTGCGTGAAAGTGTCAGCTGGCTCTTAAAAGCAAGATCTTGGCTATGGTGTCTGCAGCATTAAACTTACATGACTCAAAAGTGCAATGTTGCATTGTACCTTTGAGCTCATTTTTAATTTAGTATACTATGGTCATTCAAATGCAGGTTACAGTTATAATAGACATTTTCAATCTTAACTCATTTTTAATTTAGTCTACTTTGGTTGGCTTGTCATTCAAATACAGGTTAGAGTTATAATAGACTTATTCAATCTTGTTATATTTTCGCCGTAGTTTTGTTTTCCCTTCATCATCTTAGCCGTTCGACGCTCACTGCAGTACAGCGTAGGCCTTCCACGCGAATCTCCGCGACTGGTCCTGGAAAAGCGTTCCACATCCAGCGGCTTCCCGCTACCTTCACCAGATCATCGGTCCACCTTGTATGGGGCCTGCCCTCGGAGCAGTTTATGCTGAGGGCATAAACTTTGGATGAAGGTCCCAACTAATCATATCTGCCATTCATCTGAAAATTCTAGATATAACCATCAGAACGCTAAAGTTTCGCGTTTGTTTCAGATTAAGAAAAATACGGGAACGTGAAAATGCAGCGAAGAACCAAGATGCTGACGCGGAAAACCAAAATGGCATGGCGATGGCAGAAAACGAAGATCTAACACAAGAAAACCGAAGTGCAGCAATAGAAAGCCATTGCCAAGAAACAACGAAAAGAAACCAAAATCCACAAAAACTAAATCCTTTGGAGACGATATACCTTTTTCAAGCACAACACGAAGAAATCCCGAAAGGGTCGCAAACAGACAAAGTAAAAGAAGAAGTAATCGAGTTTGAAATTGGCCCGAGTAAACCAACACTGCAGCTAGACGTCGAATACGAAGAACCAAAATCATGTGCGATCCTTCAAAATTTAGTAATAAACCGTAAAGATCCGGAATCCGACACCACCGACAAAAATAGAAGTATTAATAGATCTTCCAGGCTTAAGAGAAAAAAAATTGAAGACCAAAAGCAGATACTGCAAGCTATTAAGAATAGAAAAAATTCACAAATAGAGGAGGTTGCACAAAATGAATTAGTTGAGCAAAGTGATGAAGATGCTGAATCGAATCGAGACAGCGAAGAAAATTTAGAATATATTAAAGGGTATAAGGATAGCGATCAAACGGAAGGAGAGGATGACAAAAACTTAGATGCCCGAAATGAGGATAGCACTCAAGAAGTCATGGATGACAATACAGTAGAACCAGAAGTCAAACAGGAACCACTAAACCGCCTAGAACTTGACCAAGAAGATGTACTCAGCTTTAAACATGAAACCCAACTTGCAGTAGAGAGTTTGGAGCAGCAATTTGATGCGGATCAACCTGAGGTGCTTGAACATAAAGGGACTCTAGTTTTCGGTCGATCCGACGGGTATTATGCGAGAGAAATAGCTTTAGAGACTGATGATAATGAGACAAGAGCTGACGATACTCACAAAAAAATAGATCAACAAAATGAAGGACTTTTTATGAAAAGAGGTAGAGGACGGCCAAGAAAGATTGCTGACGATACTCACAAAAAAATAGATCAACAAAATGAAGGACTTTTTATGAAAAGAGGTAGAGGACGGCCAAGAAAGATTAATCAAGAAACACATGATAAACTTGCGATTCAGGGTGTAGATACTTACCAAGGCATAGAGGGAGATCAACAAAATGAATTACTTAAAAAAAGAAGCAGAGGTCGGCCGCGCAAGATTAGTCACACAGAAAAGCCTGTCGAAAGCGTAAAACGACCCAGGGGTCGTCCACGAAAGAACAGCGTAGTAATCAGGCCGATACAGAGAGAAAAACGAAAAAGAGGAAGACCTCCAAAACCTATAGACCCTAACGCACCTATTAAGCAAAAGAGGCCTCGAAAACCGAAGAGCAATGTTCAGAAAGTTGACATACCTATTGCTTTAAATGTGACAAATGATGAACAATTTACAGACCACGACAGTGATAATGAGTATACAGTGTACATTTCTGAAGAGGTTATGGAGGAACCTATTCACCTGGAAGTGGCTGGAGTGATAAACTTTTTAGTTTAAGCATTAACTGATTTAATACTTGGTGTTGCGGTTAACAAAGTTAACCAGTTGCGTTGTAATATTGCTCTGATTGTTTATGTTTGCTAACTAATAAATAGTAGCCATATAATTGGGATCCTTGGATCAGGTCCCCAGTGATTAGGAAGACCACTTTGTTATTTTTCTTATGAATCCTGCGTGTTTTGCTGCCTAAAGAACTCTTGCTACTTACGGTGACACAAAGAAAGTCTAATATGCATTTTTTGATTTGTGCTCAGAATTAAAATTTTTTTTTTAATTATAATAAGATAAGGATTGTGAAAAAACTGGACTGTTGCAAACATTCATCAAATCGACATTCGTTCTATAGGTAGATAGGTAAAATGATTTTCTTAAATTGCATGTGATATTTGCATTTATGAGTCGGTAGGCGTTGTTTTCTAAGATAACTTGCCAGTGCTACATTTTTTACAGCATTAAAACATTTTGGCATATAAATAGGTTTTATTTTTTTATTACCCGATTACGACTAAGCAAAAAATAACGTTACTTATAATATTTTAAATGGCGTGCATAGGTAGTTAGGTACCTAGTAGTTAGCTAGAACCCTTCATACGCGAGTCCGTCTTTCACTTGACCGATTTTTATTCTTTGCCTTTCATATTCTCAAACCAAGTCATGTTGACATAAAAACGAAACAACAACACATTCTGGGAACATACATATCTAAGAATAAGAATACAATTGTATGAAAAGGACGCACTTAATGCCTGACCTGTTTTTTGAAAATAAACAGGTTTTGAGGAGCTGACTCATGTTTAAATAGACTGCATGGTATTTAGGTATTTAGCTAATTTATACTTATTAATGAAAGTATAACCATTCCAAGTTTAAGAAAAACTAATTTTATTATGTCTTTCACTGCCAGGTATGCTTCGATTTGAGATCATGGTAGGATTCGTCCACGAAATGAAACAACCTTTTTTAAAAACCGAACCGAACATGGAATTCTAAATTGAATGTTGTTGTTATTCCGCTCCCGAACTCTCCCAGAGCGCGCTGTAGAAAGGCGACGTTGCCGCTCCGCCTGTTTCGTGACGCAAGCCTAGCGGGTTGACGGCTGGTCAGCTCAGCAGCAGCGGGGAAGGGAGCCAACCGTTCTGTGTACAGCGAGACACGCCTATGTTGTTAGACGACTTACTAAAACCAACCTAACTTAGAACTATTTTAAAAAATCGACTAAAGAACATTACTTAACACGACTCATGTTGTAAGTATAACCCAAAGGTGGTCTGGATTTAATAATAAGTGCAACATTGTACATCTTGCTATGTAAAATTTATCTGTTTGTATTTTTTGGCGTGCAAAAAAGATTTATCTAAACATCTTAAGAAGAAATCTTTTGAGGAAGTAGGTAATTCATTGAGTTTAATTAGTTCGTATTTTACACAGGAAATGCTGGATTGCGTCGTTGAAGATTGTGGAATGATTGGAATAACAACCTATAAGATTTACTCGAATACTTACTCATCTTAAGTAGGTATACTTAATTAATAAATGTGTATTGAATTAATTTTCAACATTTTTTGTTAATGAAAATAGCGTTCGTCTTCAAAAATGCAGTCAATTGTCAATAACTACAACGAAATTGCATTAAGATTTAACCTTGCATTCTAATGATATTGAAACTGAAAAATAATAACGTGTATTTCAGTTTAAGCGAATGGATTGATATAAATTTATATCTATGAAAACGAAAGATGTGAAAACATAGGTGTTATTTATTATTTATTTATAAAAACATTCCATCCTATCGCTTTGGCAGTGTTCGCATTTTAAAATAAATAAATGTGACCCATTCGTCCCGTCCCGTTCCTAAATTAGACAAAATGGCCGCGCGCACATTAGATAACATACAACTACAATTACAATACCAAGTCACGGTAATATTAATAGTCCTCCTGGCCGATTATGACCACGGCGGCCAATCTCAACAGAGATCAGCCAACTGCGCAGGAGAATTCAGGAGATATTATAGTGCACAAGTGTGAGCGCAATACACAGGTGCACTCCAGTGCTGCCAACTTGGCAACTTTGTAGCTAGATTTGGCAACTTTCTGATGTTAGGCAGCTACATTTTTTAAAAACTTGTAGCTAAACTTTTTAGCTACTTTTTCTAGCAACTTTTGGTTTTGAGATTTTTTTGTATGCTTACAGTGGTAAAAATTTTAACCCCAAAATAAAATACTTACTATTACTAGTAGCTATAACAACTACCAGAGTGAGCCAGATTATGTTTCATAGTTTGGCAAACGTGTCTTGTCCACTAGAAATGGCGGTAATGTGTACTTACTTTCTTTACAAAAATACAATTACATAAATACAAGTATCAAATATAACTACATATAAACATTCACAGGACGTTGATATCTGCAAGATTTTTAAAATTGCCGCTATTTCTCTAGTGAACAAAACTCGCTTGCCATACTTCCTAATTTAATAATAACTTTGTTTAATATACCTAATACATATAGACTTACTGTGTAATTTTGATAAAGAATAGCTGATTTAATGAAAAAATGTGTTTTATTTCGTGAATTAACATTTTAAATTTTATTGAGAAATTTAGCTACTTTTAGCAACTTTTTAGGTTAAAGAAAATACCCAATCTAGCAACTTTCTGGTACATGTCTAGCTACAAGCCTTAGGTGGGAGTTGGCAACAGTGGTGCACTCACTGTTCCATCACTCTCAAAGTCCGGTGAGACGGCAATCCGACATGACCGGAGAGAGATCAGACGCAGGACCAAATGCTTAACGTGCTTTCCAAGACACGGGCGTGTACTGTACCAACTTCGCGACTTCGAGCTGTTTTTGAGAAATTTATGACAAAAAAACCCAGGACCTCTCGGATGTGAGGCAGAAACTTTGCCACTACACCAACGAGGCTGTCAAGCCACGGTAATATTATCTATACAGTATTCTATCTTCATATAAACGGAACGACGCGCAAGCTATACCTACATACACGCTAGGATCTCGGCATGCGCTCGGCATGCTACAGTCGCGGGTGTGCCGCAGTGACGAACGGACGGTGTGCGTGTTTTTAATCGCGCGAACTTTTTCTCGAATCAGTACCAAGTACCTATTTAACATGACAAGTAGAGTATATTGTGCTGTTTTTGGGTGCATGAATTCTTCACTAACGCACCCAGAGATAAGTTTTTTTAGATTACCTGGAAACACCGAAAGGTAAGTGTGTAAAATAATTTTACTTACTATTACGTAAGTAGGTACCTACTACGTTATTTGTGTCTTGTTGTGTCTTAATTGATAGGTATTTCCTTTTTTCTTAATAAATAAACAGAGAAGAGTAAAGGAAAGTGATTGACACGAGTGAACTAGGTACGAGTAGTTATAAGCGGTTCATGAATCATGAATAGAGAAATGTGAAGGCGGTTGTAATCGTAGATAAAGTCCATTCGCTTAGTTAGATAGCGTCACGGCTAGGGCTACCATCTATGTAAGAGAAGATGCCTGTTGAAGTTGCATAATACGCCTGATTTGTCAGAAAAATGCCTGTCTATACTAGAAAAAAAAACTAAGTACCTATGTGACAGTATGACGCGGCGCGGGCGCCGTCAAACAGTAACACAGTGCACTGCGTTGCGCGTTGTGTTGTTATTTGCGTTGTATTGTGTTTGAGTAATTATTAGTTAAATTCTGAAACGCCTGATTCACCTGAGCGCCGGCCGCACGCCTGTCTAAAACGTAAAATGCCTGTCAAATGCGGTGAAAGCCTGTCAGAAGGTAAACCTAGTCGCGGCGTACTTTGTTAATGCGGCGGTATCCATCAAATCCATCAAAAATCCTGTGCACGCCACTGGTATAATAATATGTCTTGCTATATCTGTCCACATATTTTGGTAACGTAATAAAAATATGTATTATAGCATCGTGGTCGCTGTATATTGCTATGTATCTGAGCTTATAAATAAAAAGTAATAAATTAACAATCTCAAAACTAGATAGAAACACAAAATAGGCAGATGCAATAGGCATGATGACGCCTATCTTTAATATTTTCATGACTATGGCGGATTAAAAAAATAGCCCATATGGCCATATGGAGTTCATACAACCAGTATATTTCCAAAAAGCTGTAGAAACCGTTTTTTTAAATACACAAAATTCAATAAATATTCGGTCAATTGACTTCGATTTTATGGTACATGACCGTGGCGTCACGATCATGGTATCCCTATACAAAATCTATGGAGGCAGATTGTTTTGACAGATAATAAAGAGTAGGTATGTCAACTATTGGTGGTGTCATCTAGCCTATTGAAACGCTGTAGGTGGGCGACAGCGACAGCCCTATCTAATGCTGTAGACCGTGGTAGGCAGGCACTTATTTCAAGGACACGGCCGTATTACAATACTCAATACTATACAGATAGTCGTATAAAGACAAACTGCGCAGTAGAGCTAAAGCTAAAATGAGCTTGTTAACCCACAAAAGTAATGGTAATATTAGAGACCGCGGCAACGTAAGAAAGAATACTAACAATTACACACTCTGTTAACAAAATAAAGCATTAATAAAATAATCTGACGCAGTTTCCGTAATTCACATTAAGGTTAAATGTAAATATGAACTAAGTACCTACCTATATCTTTATACAGTGAAAGTTTATGTTTCTTGTTCTTCAAGTAAGCCCAAGAAAGCTTTAGTTTCATGAAAACTGACAGTTAAATAATGAATGTTATTAGAGGACAAGAAACCAATACGGACGTCTCGATTTTTTAATGAGGGTGTGTTTTCAAACAAATTGGTGGAACGCGAGAGACATTTCCCATTTTCTGCATAGACTGAAGTAATGAAAATAACTTTTCTCTATAATTTTATGATAAGCAACCATAACGTCGCCGCGTGGCAACCGCGCCACTGTCATCGCCGACAATATTGTACAATACTCTTTCTTCACACCATAGTTTTAAATACACATAAGTTATAACTTAAAAAAAACTAGTTAAAACCATAAAAGATATAATATTTAATCTCGACATCTCTCGGCACTAACTAGTCGCGAGTGCGCCACAGTGACGCCCAGACACAGTTTGATCCGAGGCCGAATAAGTAAAAAAACACAGTTTAAAAAGGTAAAAAAAACTTACATCGGTTCGAGTTTTTTTTTCGTGCTGCGAGTTGCAAATGGCGGACAGGAAATTTAATTATAGACATTATTGTTCTGTGTTTGGTTGCCTTCATAATTCAAAAACAAACCCAGATATAACATTTTTTAAGCTTCCTGATAACTACGAAAGGTAAATTTATTTAAGTAGGTAATTTGGTAATGTTTAATAGGTTATAATTTGATTTTTTTTTAAAGTAGAGAATATTTTTGTTTATCTCTCTAATTAAATACCAGATAGGAATATGTTAACCTGCTTCTAGTAATACGCGAGTAATATATTAAAGTGTTTTTTGAGGTTAAGATAGTTTTGACTTTTAACAACGGCATTTTTATTATTTACTTATTTGATTTTATTTATTTAATTATTACTCTGTCTGCCAGACGATGAATTTACAATAATGGGATGCCTGTTGAACAGGGTTTTTTAAACTCACCGTCCATAATCTTTCGGCAAGCAATGCTATGTATCTGTTACTTGCAGTGGACCCTTTACATTTATTAATAGTATACCCTATTCTGCATAGCTCTTTTTATTTTAATTGCAAGATTCATTGACTAGAAATTGTTGAGTGAGTGTTTTCATATTTTAGCAAAGACAAGAGTTAAAATTATTTTGAAATGCATTTAGCTTGGACATCCTCGAATTTAAAGAACACAAAATTGCCCCGAATGTAAGCGTCATTATTTTATTTTACACTTTACGTCTGGAACTCTGGTCGCACTGGTAACCCAGGTTCTGATGAGTCTTGGTTTCCTAATAGAATACCAAAAATTCTTGTGACAATTCTCTAAGGTAATCAAAGCATCTGACAACCCTGAATTCTATCTGCATACAAAATGGGGGAAACGCCAGGGTCTCAGCGAATTTAGTTAAAAAATAGAATTTGACGACGACCACTTTGGAGTTATGGTCAAGAAGTTGACTATTAATTAACCAAGAGGTCGCGGGTTCGACCCCCGCACTGTACAAACATTTGTGTGCATGAACATGTCTGTTTGTACTGATCTGGGTGTTATATGTTATTTAAGTTTAATTTGTAATACCACTTGATTCTTATAATATCTGTAACACAAGTGCTTAACCTACTTACCACAGAGTCAGATCAATGTATTTGATGTTGTTGTATATTTATTTTTACTTAATAAAATATCAACTGTATAAAAAAAAATGCATTTTTCATTTCAGACGCCATCGATGGCTGCGTCTTATGAACCGAGATGATCTTAAAAGCCGACCTGCCACTTCTTTCCGCATTTGTGAGACACATTTTCAAGTCAGTGACGTTTTATTAACATCTAATCGAAAACTTCTGAAAAAGAACGCCTTTCCGACACTAAATTTGCCAAACCTGGACGACCCCGCACCAGGAGACATTCAGAAACACCACAAGCATTCTCAAACAGATTTCGAAATTGAACTACTGCCACCCACATTGAATAACAGTACGCAAACTGAAGATTGGAATAGTAATAATAATAATAAATGTTGTCAAACTGCAAGTTTCCTCTTCACTAACACACCGAGGGAAAAGAAGTTGAAGCTTCAACTCGTCGAATGCAAAAACAAAATAAGACAACTCGAAGCTGAAAACAGACGCAACTCTGATAAAAAAGCATTCCAACGACTTTGCGACACGTTTTTGAGTAAAGAACTGGGTTTATTAACGAAGGCGCATCTGAATAATATAAAGAAAGATGGAAGAGGATATCGGTACAACAGTGAATACATCTCGTACTGCTTGAATTTGCACTCCATCAGCGCGAAAGCCTATAAATTCATGCAGAAAGGGCTGTGTCTTCCGACTGTTTCAACGTTGTATAGGCTGAAGAAATTGCGACGAGAAGCCAGCCAGAACAAAGAGTCAGCCCCGCTTCTCTTTAAGCTGTTGTACGAAGGTCCGGAAGTATCCATCCCTAATACTTCCAAAAATATAACCGTAGGCACAAATACGAACGAAACACTTGAGAGTGATACGACAGAGCCAGAAAGCTCCGAAGCTATTGGGAATGCGGTTCCAGAAGCTGATTATACCGACCCAGGGATGGAGAGCTAGTTAGCTAGCAGGCTCCTAGCTCCTTGGACTTCCTTTCTTCTATTTTTCCAAAGCCCTTGGAAGCCACTTCTCATTTATATAGGGTGGCGACGACAATACGACAATTGACTTTCTGTCTATTACTCTTTCACGTCTTACGACTTAACTTCTGAACAGATTTCGATAAAATTTGGTACACATACATGGTCGTCAACATTCTGTATGTGTCTTAAATTTCATCCAAATCTGTTCAGTAGTTTAGGCGTTAGAGCGTAACAGACAGTAATTCAATTATCGTGTTGTGGTCGCCAACCTGTATGTGTATGTATGGAATACCCTCCGTAGCTGGCAACACGATGTTGGCGACGTGATTTAAACATATGTACATTGTCGTCTGCTCCTGGTTCATAAAGCAACCTTCCATTCCAACTTGTGCTTTAAGACTAACTTTTAACCAGCATCCTGGAAATCAGTAATCTAGTAAGATAATGGATTTAACAAGCTTACTGGCCTAGGAAAGAGAATAGTACTGTAACAGTTAACACGAAGATAGATAGTCCCTACATCGCTGGCCTAATTCAAGTTCATCATTATCATCCTGGTTTTAAAAATTTGGCGTGTGGCAAAGAAATAGTGTTTAAGCCGAAGATAGACGTCATCAGAACTTATTCTCTTTTGACTGTAGTTTAAATACCTCAATAACAAAGTTTTTTTTTAATTTTGTTAAAAATTGATTGATTTCTTTCAAATATTAAAAAAAAGAATATGTTATTAATTATTATTATTGTTCTATATTATAAGTAGGTATACTTAATTAATTTGGTTACAATCGCTGCGAACTAAATAACAAAAGGAATAAATTATTTTAATTTCACCAATAGAAAGTAGCTCATTCAGCCAGCCATTCCATTTAGTAATGTACGAAAAACTGGAGTCAGGATGTTTCATAATAAAACACTACCTTCTTCTCCCAGGTAAACCCTATTCCATTTATAGAAATGATCAATACAAAATATTCGCATCGCGACGTTGCCGCTCTTACAATGAAAAACATGGCTCTCTAACCGCTTCGTAGCATTGTCCAGAAAATTTTCATTCTTACTGCCATGTTATAAAGATTAAATTGACATAACGATAGGTATGCAAACATAGGTCTTTCCAGAACATACAAGTGATGTAAACAACTTCCAACGTTACACAAAAGTGTTACGTATATCCAAGAACGTACAGTTTACATTTCGGTGAGGAAATAACAAACCTATGCGTGAAGTGTACGTGAAGGCAATCACGATAAATTTGTAGTTTAGGTAGGTTTCTGAATGATAAACAAAAATAGATTTTTTAGTTTTCTTTCAGTTCTTAATTATATACCTTTTTAAAGAACCGTTGGTACCATATCCATAATAAACAATTCCTTACCCAATATTGTTTTATTCAACCAAAAATAGTAGATGCAGGAAACAAAAACGCTTGGTTGGTATTATGGATTAGAAGACTACTGTCGCCATCTATCGGTAGCGCGCGAAGTATTGCTCACATTAAATAAAACTGTTTAATAACCGTACATACCGCGACCGTTATTCTTTGTAACAAACACAGATGAAAACGTTAGCCGTAGGTAAGTTGTTACTTATTTATAACGTTGTATAATGTGAAATTGAAACAAACTTATAGAAAAATGGACTACCAAAGGCGGGATTGAACCCGCACCTCTCGCAAGCCGGACGATTGCTCTCTCAATTGAGCTACCGTGACACTTACTCATCGGTCCGAATTTCTTAAGCGCATTGTAAAGAATTTTCATTGCTAAAAAATTAAAGAAACAATGTTGTTTATCTTTATAAAATCACTTACCGTCTTCGTTTGAGTCTAGATATTCTTCTACGTACTCCACCAGCTCAGATTTATCGGCGGGCTCATTTTGTATCAACCTTTCATAAGCCGCAGGATGCCGTTTTTGCAAATGAGTTTTCAAATTATGTGTAGTAGTACGATACGACAAGCTACTATCGCAGTAATGGCATGATGCGAACTTTTCTGGTCCATCTACTTTACTGAAAAACGACCATATGACATTACGAAGAGGTTGGCGCTCGCTTCTTTTTGCCCCCGTAGTAATGGTTTCCAAAATAACCCCATGTTTTCTAGACAAATGCATTTTGAGGTTATGACTGGTTGCACTGTAATTGTAAATTTTGCTGCATACGTGACATTTCGCTCGCCTTTCCAAAGGATTCGAGCATTTGACTTTATCGAAGTAGCACCACACATTAACAACATCTGCGTCCATGGTTAACGTAACGTTTTAACGGCTAATAATAACGCGCACGAAAATAACAAGACGCTTCCACGATACCGTAACGAAACTGACAACTGACAATAACGAACGAACGAGTGAAGTAACCTCTGTCAAGTAGGTGAATTTTATGTATCTGTGATTGCCTTTGCGATGGCGCTGCTTTCGTGGTTTCAACAGATTAAAAGCGAATGTTACTGAATACAATTTTAGATGAAGGTCTTCAATGTTTACTTAGGGTCATTTATTATTAAATTTTTTCAAACAATGCCACATTTACATGGTATATTTGAACTAAAAAAAAGTTTTAGACCTCTTAAGTTACTATTCGTAAACAACTAGTGCCCCCACTATTCATAATCTATGGTGTTTTACTCAATCTGTGGTTTACTATTCTGACAGATGACAGTAGGTGTCTACGCGGGAATCGCAAATTGCCATTTAAGAAAGTTCGTGGTAAACTTAAGTTCGCTCGCCTTAACATAAGAAGAAGAAGTAATAAAGCTGAAAAATTGTTTCGCATAACGAGATCTTTTCATCTCCATTACAAATTAAGATCTGGAGTACAGGATATGACACCCAACAGCCAGCTTAACTGTTAGAAGTATGAATATTATGCTTTAGGAAAAGATATCCAACGTAACGAGCAATTTATGAATAGTATGTAACAATAATGAAGATAGCAGCCCAGCTCAATAATAAAAGGTACACATATGATGCTTTAAGAGAAGAAGTTCAACGTGACGAGCGCTTTCTGTCCCCATAAGAAAAATGATCATTTGATGTGAAACGCGGCAGCCCAGCTATCTATTAATACCGTAAGGAATATGAATGTAGAACCTCCGAAAAAAGTTGTTCAACGTTACGTGAAATTTCTCCTCATACAAAAAAAAATATACTCAAGATCTGTACTGAATGTGGAACACTTGCAGTCCAGCTTAACAGTATGAGGTACGAACATAACGCGTTACGCACTTTCGGTTGATATAAGAAAGACAAAGTTCCAGAAGATAGATATATAGATAGTGTTATGAAGATGTATTGAGGATGGAACTTCATTTATAAGCCCCAAATATAGGCAAACAAAGTTCGCAGGCATCTAATAGTTTTCCATTAAAAAAAAGAAGACAGTTATTTTTATAATTATTATAAATTGATTAACCTAAAAATAATAAAATTTGAATTTTCATTCGTGGCATGTATTGTAAATGTGTTACTGAAGTAAATCATTGGAGTGTAAGTTAGAAACAAGCTGCTCCAATCTGTTCCAAACCATATTATTTTAGTTTTCTTGTTGAATAACAAATAGGTATGTTCAAAGAACATTTATTAGTTTCTTTTGAGTAGGTTTAAATTGCTACTGTTTAAGTACCTTTGTATTTAAGACTATGTGCTATTATAAAGCTGTATGTTACCTTAAGATAATAAATAAATAAATATACTTTGAAGAAGGATTATGTCACTGTCATCAGAAGAATGAAGCCATGAGTAGCTGTGTTAAATTTTATTTAATACCTATGTAATTTCATATTATCTTCAATAGTTAAGTAGAGATTTCAAGTACATTTCAGATCTTTACAATTTTTTTGTGTAAAATTAATGACATAACTAGAGTAACATTAATTGATAACAAATTATTTAGTCTTTTTGTAATGATTAAATCTTATATCAGATAAATATTAATACATAAATGTGAAATTAAATGCTTGAGGCGCAGTGGTTGCAGCAATTTGGTAATGATACCAAAAGTTAAGCAACCTAAGGGGCGGTCACATCATGCTGTTGGTCCTGGTTAATATTGAGAGATATTATTCGTTAAGTTGGCTTGTACCAACTCATAGTTAAGCTTAGTTAATATATGCTGATGAGATGAGAAGATGTGAAATAATTCACTACAAAATAGGTACTTATTAAAGTATTATTTACATACATTCAACATAATCACTACTTCCATACAAGTTTTTATACAGTTTCACCTGCCCCAGTGTTTATTTGTCTATAAACAAATCTTACAATCTAAATTTTACACACTTTCTGGTGTCTGGTGTAGATTAAAATTTTGTATATACATTTAGTTTCAAAGAAACTATACATTTTGATTAAAGAACCTTATTGGACAAAAGAAAAAAATATATACAGGGTGTAAAAAAAACCTTAACGAAGCCGTCAACCACGCGTTTAGTACATCAAACCAAATGCTATGAAAAATAAATTTTGGCTGGGAAACAACTTTTATTTTTTGACATCAAAAAAAAATAATTTAATTCTAACCCGCAATGTACAGCGCGCACGCGGAAAAGTCACCGCGGGGCGTGTTGCTTTACGCCGCCGCGACGCGGTTCAGTTCGAGTGTGCGCTGTTCATTGCGGAGTGTGCCATTTAGAGGCTTTTTAAGAAAAAACTAGTGAAAATTTGTATCATGTTTCTTTGGAAAAAGTTTAGTTATAACGGACAGAAGTCATTTCTGTAAAAATCATCAATTTTTTTTTCAAACTTTAACCATCAATATCTCAGTAACCGTTAACTTCCCAGGTATGGTGTAAAGGAAAAAAATTATCGTAACAATTGGTAGAATATGTGGTATTCGGCTTCGTTAAGGTTTTTTTTACACCCTGTATTTAGTACTCGTTTTCTATAACAATTCATGATCCTTAACCACGGTGATCTTGATTCCATACTTTGGCCACGAGAGAGTGAGAGGCAAGACGATCGGTTCTCTGTCCTGCTTGCTCGCTTCCTCGTCGCTGTCAGACTCGGAATCCGTTTCCGCTAGGTGGGCTAGTTTTGACACCTTCTTTGACATATCCTCGGCGAGTTCTTTCGGGATCCATAGCTGAAAGAAAAAGTTAAGTTAAATGAATCTTACTTCTCTATCTCTATATATATAAAATTCTCGTGTCACAATGTTCGTTCCCGTACTCCTCCGATTCTCATGAAATTTTGTGAGCATATTGAGAAGGTCAGAGAATCGGCCAACATCAATTTTTTATACCCCTTAGTGATAAGGGTAGCTTAACATTTATATGGAAAAACAATGTTTGCCGGGTCAGCTAGTAATGTTATAAAAGAAAGTATATATGTAAAAATTGCTGTACAAATGTCTGTTACTCTTTCACGTAAAAAATACTGTATAGATTTTAATGATTTTTTCCAGAATATAGCTTCAGAATTACACTTATGTTACAAATGATTCATTAAAGTTGTAAATATAGAAGGTTTTCACGCGTACGAAGTTGCGGGCAGCCGCTAGCAAGAAATAAAAGCTTGTGAAAAGGGATGAGATTTTTAGGGTTCCGTAGGAACAACAACGTGGGTTCCGACAAGGAACCCTTATAAGATCGTTCAGTCCGTCCTAGTCTGTCACAGCAGAATATCTTCTACGTTTATGGACTCATTTGCATGTAACTTGGTTCGAGGATACTTCACATATAGATCTCATTTTTAAAAATACGAAAAATTAAAATTACCCCTTTTTAAGGGTACCTACCTCTCTATACATGAAAAGGGGGGGGGGGGTGAATTATTTTTCGAGTGCACCCCCTTGTGTGGGGTATCGTTGAAAAGGACTATGAAAATAAGATAGGGTTTCCATACAACACTTTTATCAGCTTTACTATTTGCGAGTTAAAGCCCACCAAAGTCGTTTACATGGTCCCCCCCCCTGTAAATTTCTAAAGTCTTGGCCCTATAAACTTCAAATCTATCACGTAAAGAAACAGGCACGGAAACTCTTATTTAAAATTGTTTCGGGTATCCTGTGATGAATACTTTCGAAATTATAAATAATATAAAAATATATACTTTACAATGATGACGGCTAGGGAGATGATGCAAGAAATGCAAAACAGCACGGTGCAAAAATTGACTACGGAACCCTACTTTATGCGTGGTCCGGCATGAACTTGGCCGGTTTTGTTGTTATTTATTATTATTTTATCACCGAGTAAGTACCTGTAACCAGTCCCCCCTAGAGGCGCGAGGCCGGGCGGGCGTGGCGACGGCCCCGGCCACGCCGGCCGGCACCAGCGTCGCCGCGCACCGACCCGCTCGCCATGTGAAGTGGCGCCCGTGGGATACCCGGCCGCTGGAATGATATAATATATCTTAAAAAAATTGGTTGCCTGTAAAGTCGGTATACGGGCGAAAGTTTTACGTGACAACGACTTTGAGTGGTAAAATAATTTTAATGTGAATATTCATTCGTATAACATGAACCGGTGTGTATGCCTATCTCTCTCACTCTCTCTCTCTCTCGCTCTGTCTCTCTCGCTCTTAGGCGGGTTAACTTTGCTCGAGTGGAAGGGACGCGTGCCTTTCACTTTTTATGTCTGTCTCACTCGCTCTTAGGCGGGCTAACCATGCCCGAGTCGAAGGGACGCGTGCCTCTCACTCGCTCTCATTGTGAGCGCAGAACGTGAGCGGAGCGTCGTAACGCAGTTTCTTGAGGTGTCACCCGGCAAACCAATTTATAAGACGTTGTCACGTCAAAAATTCATCATCATATCAGCCTGTTACAGTCCACTGCTGGAAATAGGCCTCCCCCAAGGAGCGCCACAGCGCACGATCTCCCGCCCTCTGCATTCAGTCACTACCAGCTGCCTTCTTCAGGTCGTCTGTCCATCTAGCCGGGGGGCGTCCCACACTACGTTTCTTAAAAATTAAAAAAATATAATTGTATTATCTATATATATATGAAACCCGTTTTCCTTGGTCACGGCATCACGCGTGAATGGCTGGACCGATTTCACTAATTCTTTTTTTCTCTCAGAAATATTGAAAAATATACATTTAATTCTGCATATTTTAAAAAACGCGCGTAACTAATTTCAATGTCATTCGATGACATTGTTCAATCATTGCAACGCTAAGGCGGTACGAAGTTCGCCGGGTCAGCTAGTTATATTATAATATTACAATTCATGTGTATGGGTGTCGTTTAAAAGGGGTGAGGATATATCATAAAGTAAGAATTGTGAAATTAAAACACACTTAAAGAAAATTTGACTGCCACAGACGGGACTCGAACCGGCACCTCGCCAAAAGTAAAGTTGCTTAATACAAAAATTTGATCCCAAAACATTGAAATTGAAAATTACTTAATTGGCAAAAAAAAACATATTAAATAGAAAAAAAACAAACAATAACTAAGTGCCAACAAGGTCCCCGACTCAGCATTAATCGCGGCAGCAGGAAGCTCGCCACGACGCTGGTTTTCAGCGGGGACCACGGAAGGTTTACAAATAGAAATACAAAAATAAACCAATTAGAAAAGAATCAAAAATAAAACAAATCATGCATCATATAAATTAAATCAATTCAATTCAACAAACAAAAGCAATACAATGAAATCAAACCAAAACAATAACATTAAGTCACTTTAATAAAACAAAATGTTATTAAATTAATGTAATAAGTTAGATACCAGCGATAGATGATGGTAAAGTGAAAAAGTATAGTTCCTCCTGGCCGATTTCGACCACGGCGGCCAACCTCAACAGAGATCAGCCAACTGCGCAGGAGATATTATAGTGCACAAGTGTGAGCGCAATACACAGGTGCACTCACTGTTCCATTACTCTCGAAGTTCGGTGAGACGGCAATCCGACATGACTGCCTCGTTGGTGTATTGTCAAAGTTTCTGCCTTACATCCGAGAGGTCTGGGGTTCGAATCCCAGGTCGAGCCAAAATTGTTTTTGATATTTTATGTCATGAATTTCTTAAAAACAGCTTAGGAAGTTATCATTCAAGAGCAAACTATTATTATTATTAACAGCAAACTATCATTCAAGAGACTCATTCGCACCCACTTTCTTACTTTATCGCAACCGTCATTATCATTATAGATCTTTCTTTTACAGTTCGTCATATTTATTTTCAACACACTTGCTCGTAAAGTGAGCCTTATTATATCGTTCTTAGGGCCATAAACCGAACTATAACATACACGTGCATAATAATATTACACACTAGTGCATAATAGAATGATCCCTACAAAGTATAATGTTAACCAACGTGGGAACGAGCGAGTTATTTCCCAATACAAGTGTCTCAGACTACTTACCGGGAAAACTCAGTAACATAATGTAAATGTCAAATACTTTTTGGAAATAAACGTATTGAATTGAATTGAAAGTTAAGTTAGTACCTAACTGCAAATTATATGCGAGTAAACAGAGCATTTTCAATTTAACCGGGTAATACAGTTTTTTTTTGTAACAACAAAGAGGCTTTATGCCACCGAAAATCCATTTACATTTTTGAAATAAATAAGGGACACATTTATTTAATTAAGACGAAAGAACATTTATTATTATCAAATTATTTATAATTCACAATAATTTCTTATAAAATATTTGCATTTTATCACTAAAATTATCATTTTGAAGTAGGCTGTATGGCTGTAATCAATCACCTTACATATGGGGCGTGCAAAAAAAAAAAAAATTGCGCGCCATTTCCCAATTTTCCCATACTTAATTAAACGATTTATGCAATACATGTTTGTTTTTTCCTCGCAAGTGTGTTGAAAAACGTCGTATGATACACGTGTGTATTGATGATTATCGTCCTCGGCTCTCTTAAGACCCTCACCTGACGGCTCGGGTCTCATTGGCGCCTCAGCGGTAATCACCAACATTACACACTTGTACCATAATGTACTATTATTTAGTGTATATTGATATATATTGTGTGTATTTATAAATTTATTGCACATTTTTTATTTCATATTGTGTCATATTATTATTATTATTTTTGTATTTTCTCTCTCATTTATTTTGTCGCTTTGCCCCCTAATCGTTTCTGCTTAGCCCAAAGATACGACTGGTAGCGAATGCTCTATGGCGTTAAGTCCACCTTTTGTACATAGTTCTATTGTGCAATAAAACTTAAATAAATAAATATATTGGCATCGCGTGCCTCGGTGCGCACGTTAATCCGTTGGTCTTGGGCCTGATATTATACATAATATGTATAAAAACAAAAAAAACTTGGTTATTTTTCCCTAAATTCCAAAAACTATAATGTTTTTTGTACCCCCTGTAAACTAGGGAAAAATGACTTAAGAACGTGGCAAATCGCCAGATTATTAAATCAGTCTACTATGCCTTGAGTCATTCCCTTCTGGAGTACTGTATCTTGGCCTGGGGAGGTTCTGACAAAACGCATTTCATGAATGTGGAGCGGTCCCAGCGTGCTCTACTCAAAGTGGCGGCAAGACTTCCCTTGCGCCATCGTACCGATGATCTTTATGAAGATTGGGGAATTCTCTCCGTTAGAAAATCCTTCATATTAAAAGCAATCTTAAAAAAACACTCCTAGTTGGGTTACGACCCCGAGCTGTTAAAAGGTAAAAGACGAACTGGCCTGGTTCTTTCAAAACTGCGTTTTCAAACAATTTTTTTTCAAACTGTTTTCTTGGTCCATTTCTCTACAACAAAATTAATGAAAAACTCAATATCTATCCTCTCCTTAAATCTAAATGTAAAAAAATTGTCACAGAATATTTAAAGTCCCTAAATTATAATGAGACGGAAAGGTTGTTATGCCTATTGATTTAATTTTATTAAAAGATACATTTAATTTTATTTCTTTACACACAGCTTCACATCACATAATTCCCCCAATGTTACTCACGCTTTTACACATACTCATGCTTATACACAGCTCAAACACACACACACCCACACACACGCACACACACACACACAGACACACACACACACATCATCATCATCATCATCATCATCACCACAACACTAACACATGATGTTACATAATATAGGCTTTTTGTGAAAGTAAATAAATACAATTTATTATTATTATTATTATTACTTGCGCGGTGATGTTTGCTCACCGACGATATAACATAAGTGTGAGCGTAATAAATAATGGTGAGCACTCACTCGATGGCCAAAGGCAATAAGCTGGCGCCCTCTGCGTTCATGAATATATGCACCGCGTCAAAATACTCGATGTTGTCTTCACTGATCACGCTCTGTGAACAATATGTACAACAATTTATGAACTACAACATCACATACATTGATCTGAATCCGTGGTAAGTAGTTTAAGCACTTGTGTTACAGATATCAGAATCAACAGTGGTATTAGTGGCAGTGGTAGCAACGCTTTGGTAGAGTTGGGATTTCGCGCAACATCGTTGGCATCTTCGGTGGCGGCGAATACCGAGGTCACCCGAGCGTGCACGATCGCGCCCGAGCCGAACGTTCGCTTCACATTCGGTCCATCGAGCCGGACCAATGTTGGGGTCCTATCGCTAGGTTAAATACAAATAGAGCACTGTAATTAAAAGGTGCTTTAATTAGTCTCAAATAATACAGAGAATATCTTGGATCAAAACCGCGACAATTGTGTAATCCAACGGGCTAGATGACACCACCAATCGTTGACATACTTTTTATTATTGTCTGTCAAAATGGTCTGCCTCCATAGATTTTGTATGGGAATACAAAAACGTGACGTCACGGTTATGTATCAGAAATCAGAGTCAATTGACCAAATATTTATTGAGTTTTGTGTGTTTGAAAATTGGTATCTACATTTTTTGGGAATATACTGGTTGTATTAACTTTATAGGGGCTATGTTTTTAAAACGCCATGGTCTTGAAAATATTTAAGATAGTTGTCGTCATGCCTATTGTGTAGTCCGAGTGCTTGTAAGCGAATGTGAAGCGAATGTTCGGCTCGGCCGCGAGCTGATCAGGTGCGATCGTGCAGGCTCGGACGATCTGTGTGTTCGCCGCTTCCGAAGATGCCAACGATGTTGCGAGAGGACCCAACAGGTAGTGATACCAAAAATTGTGTTTGGGATGGGTGACCATTCTGACCATACAAGTGACGTCTATTTACCAAGCATCTCCGTGCTTCGGAGGCACGTTAAGCTGTTGGTCCCGGTTAATATCGATATATTAGTCATTATGCCTAGTCTGAGGCCCTCGGGCGGCTTTATAACATCTGACAGTAAGGTTGGTCATTTCGATGTTGGGCAATTTCCATGTACGATGCTAGCTCGAACAAAACTAAAGGGATATTGTGTTTCACCTGCATTAATTCCGGTACGTGAGGTAACGCTCTCTCCATGCTCGACATTTCGAAACTGTCTGTTGACATGTGGCCTGTAACCATAATAATTACAATACAATGTGAGTCATTATTAAGTGCACCTAATGCGCGTAATTATTCATTTATCTATATAAAGAAAAATAATAAAAAAATGCATTAAATAGGAGACATTTTTGTTCCCTCGTCAAGTTACAATAAAATGTAAATCAATCGCGGAATAATCCGTAAAAAGTGTATCATTTCAAGGACACTTTTTTGTTTAAAATAGCATTTCTAGAAATAATATTTTTGTTATATAAAACATAGTCATACTAAGTTACTTTATATTTTTTCAGCATGTGAAATTAAAACACACTTAAAAATATGGACTGCCTGTCCCGCCTGTGGCAGTCCATTTATATTCAAATGTGTTTTAAGTATGAGTACTTTTTAATTAATTAATTATAGTTTAATTTACACTTTTAATCTAATGACAATTTAATAAGCTTTAAATCGAAGAACACAGAAAGTAATTTGAGCGTCTATTAACTGATATATGACATATTAGTGTTACAGAATTAGGTTGTACAAAAATAGTTTGGAAAACAGCCGGTTATTCTTATAGATTCCGACCATCCATAGCTTAGAAACACCGTGATTAAATTATCTTTTCATTTCTCATACTCGGAAAGTAGTGTTTGTTTGATCAGAGCAGCGGGTCGAAAACGATGCTTCCCTCCCTTAGGCGGGAAAGACTCATAGTAATTGCTTCCCTCCCTAGGGCGGGAATGAATTTTAAAAATAGAACTAAAATTGGTTATTTAGTCGGCTATAATTTTTTTTACATAATTAAGAAAAATATCGATTAAAAAAAAATGCTGCGGTCTTGTGAGTGTATACGGCCAATGTGAATTAAAAAAAAATACCTATTAAAGTGGGATGGCCCGCGGCGGTGACGCGGGCGGTGTGTTCCATATTTTAAATTTAAATTAAAAAAGACTATTAAATGGGTACGACTCATGTTATTACTATCAATAAATATTTTAGAAAAACTACTATTTTTTACTTTCCTTATATTTGAAATGAAAAGTAGAGTGTTTAACACGGGTGAAAGTCATCAATTCCCACTCGGACTATAGCCGCCCTCGCTTCGCTCATGCGTCTAAATACCTCGTATGGGAATTGATTTCTTTCCACCCTTGTATAACAATCTACTATTCCTCAGTCAGATTATGACTGCCTCGTTGGTGTAGTGGCATAGTTTATGCCTTACATTCCAGAGGTCCTGGGTTCGAATCTCAAGTCGAGCCAAAATTGTTTCTGAGATTTTCTGTCATGAATTTCTCTGCAACAGCTCGGAATCGGGAAGTTGGCGGTGTTACACCCCCGTGCCTCGGTGCGCACGTTAAGCCGTTGGTCCTGCGCCTGATCTCTCTCCGGTCATGTCGGATTGCCGTCTCGCCGAACTTTGAGAGGGATGGAACAGTGAGTGCACCTGTGTATTGCGCGCACACTTGTGCACTATAATATCTCCTGCGTAGTTCGCCGATCTCTGTTGAGACTGGCCGCCGTGGTCGAAATCGGTCAGGAGGACTATTACTATTACATCTTTTAAAAAATATCTTCACGTATACCTTCAGGGCCAGTCCGGTCCGAGCTCATGGAGGTGAGGCCGCGTTGGAGCGTGTCTTTTATCTGCTGCTCCACGCACGCGGGCAGCTCAGGGGGCGTGGCTGCTGTCTCCGTTGCCTGGAAGGTATACTTGTATAAGGTTGCAACCTACAACAACATGACAGCTATATGCAGTCTAAAGAACTGCTCTGTAAATGAAGTAAAAAGACGCGTAGTACAGTTACTCTGCTCTCTCGATTACACACAAACTGAATCTCTGATTTGCAATAGCTAAACTTACTTATTCATTATCTCTATCACACATACACACATGCACACGCACACGCGCAAACACACACTCACACACACATACACACATGCACACGCACACGCGCAAACACACACTCACACACACATACACCACGCTTACACATACATCACATATAAACTCACCACACAAACACTCATCATAAAAGTGCCACATACCCCAGATAATTAAACATAATTGGTCTCTCAAGATACAGGCATAGCCTAGTTTGAGAGGCTCTGGTAATTCTGAGATTTTATGGCTTTTTATTTATATTATAATTTATATGAAATACATGTATGTTTTTAGTTGTTAATAAACATACAACAACATCACACACATTGATCTGACTCCGTGGTAAGTAGCTTAAGCACTTGTGTTACAGATAATCAAAATCAACAGTGGTGTTACAAATAAACTTGAATAAATACATATAACACCCAGACTAGTACAAACGGACATGTTCATGCACACAAATGTTTGTACAGTGCGGGGATCGAACCCGCGACCTTTTGGTTAATAGTCAACTTCTTGACCATTACACCAAAGTGGTCGTCTTAAGTATTTATAAAACAATTGTAAACTTCACAGCCCACAGATTACTTGATTATACAACTAGAATTGCTCTGGGATAATAGTTACATCACTAAGTACTTGGGTGAACTGTTAACGATCTTTCCAACCGTGATAAGACACCTGTTCCTCCAAAATGTAGAATAAATACGTCTACGTATACGTTTAATTTTTTTGAAGCCTATCTTTTTTTGTCTTTAGGAAAGGCTTTAACTCGTAGCATTCGGCTGAACCATTAAAAAACACATTTGCCACACACGCCAGGCATGTGAACAGGCTAGCAGTAGCATTAACTGGCACCACTGGAGAAGTGAGGAGGCAAACGACTCACTATTGAGGATCTGTGTTCTGGAACGTAGATGAAGAGTGCCCCTCAAGGGAGGGTGTTGACTTTATACAAAACATTGCTAAGAACTAGCTCATAGTGCAAATGCTCTGATTGCAAGTGGTCACAATTTTGGAAAATAAATATTTTCTAACGCAGCCTGCGCGTTAGGAAAGCAGTAGCAAATTTCAACAGGCTTTGTCAATGTCCGGGTGGTCGAGTGGTATAGGCACACGGACTATATTCCAATATAGTCCGGGACGCGGGTTCGATTTCCGCCTCAGACAATTGATTTTTTCTACTGCAAAAATATTATCTTTAGTTTGCAACGTGAATGCTTATCACGAAAAATCATAAAACATTTTCGTTTACTGGGTTTGGGGTCAATGTTTTGAAAACTTTTCGATGCTCATTTGGGAGATTAATTATCGACCTATATTTATTAGTGTAAATAAATATTTTTACTTTAAAATATAAAGTTATGTGGCCCTTACAAAAACTCTTTTAAATCTATTTACTGAGTATGTAATGTGAGCACACATATTTAAATCCTAGAAAGACATATTGACCTAAATGAAGCTGAAAAAGAGAATTATTTCGCTTTAAATTTCCACTATACGTTCTGTCTAAACGTTTTGCAGGAGGTGCTTTGCATTGGTATTGCTAAAAACTTAATAAATTCATCGGAGGTTTCAGTGGCAGAACAATTTATATGGAGCTGTTCACATTTATTAAACCAATTTGTGTCGCCAACAATAAATTTCGGGTGTTTGACATTCGTCGTCTGGAAAAAAATCGTGTCGCTCGCCTGCAGTTTTAGTGTGTTTGTTTTAGTTTTAGTGTGTGTGTGTATTTGTAGTGTGTGTTTTAGTGTGTGTGTGTATTTGTAGTGTGTGTTTTAGTGTGTGTGTGTTTTAGTGTGTGTGTGTATTTGTAGTGTGTGTTTTAGTTTTAGTGTGTGTGTGTGTGTGTGTGTGTGTATGTTTTAGTAGTTTTAGTAGTCTATAGCCTACTTACCTCGTCCCGGCGCCACTGCAGCGGCGCGGACACGCCGGCGAGCTGCGCCGCGGCGCGCGACGTGGCGCGGACGCCGCGCGCTGAAACGCGCCGGCGTACTCTAGTTACTAACCACGAGCCAGCGCCGCATCTAGAAAAGTTTCTTTTTATTTCAATGCTTAAGATTCAGTATCGTTTATAATAATAATAGTCCTGGCCGATTTCGACCACCGAGGCCAATCCCCAAAGAGATCAGCCAACTACGCAGGATATATTATAGTGCACAAGTGTGAGCGCAATACACAGGTGCACTCACAGTTCTATCACTCTCAAAGTTCCGTGAGACGGCAATCCGACATGACCGGAGAGAGCTCAGGCGCAGGGCCAACGGCTTAACGTGCGCACCGAGGCACGGGGGTGTTACACCGCCAACTTCCCGACTCCGAGCTGTTGCAGAGAAATTCATGACAGAAAATCTCAAAAACAATTTTGGCTCGACCTGGGATTCGAACCCAAGACCTCTCGGATGTTTGGTAGAAACTTTGCCACTACACCAACGAGGAAGTCAGTATCGTTTATACAGGCTAGAGCACATATCTTATATATAAAAATGAATTGCTGTTCGTTAGTCTCGCTAAAAATCGAGAACGACTGGACCGATTTGAATAATTTTAGTCGCAAAATAATCTTGGAAGTCCAGGGAAGGTTTAAACGATGAATTAAAAAAAAAGGGCAGAACAACGTCTGCGGGTCCGCTAGTTATGCCATATATAAACGACAAAAAGGGAAATCCTAAAGACCATTGAAGATAGGACAGGAAAGATGCTAAGACACCTGATAAGACACGACGACCTTATAAGAACGATAATTGAGGGAAAAATAGAAGGGAAAAGGAAGAGAGGAAGACCTAGAAGGTCATACATGTCAAATCAGGAAGTCAAAGAAATGGCAGTGAATAGACCAACATGGAAAAAACTCCACCGACAAGAGCATAGCTCTTATATTTGATGATGATGAACGACAATCTCATTATAACAGACTTGAATACGTCTGCTTATCTTTTGGGCCCTACCAACGCTTCGAGACATCACAGACAATTAGGCAAGTGCTAAGAAGAAGCATCGCAACAAAGTCAAGACATTAAGCATCTACTTTAAGTTTGGTGGAAAATTAGTGAGAAGGTAACATGTTAATGCTAAATTGAATTATACGTCGCTTTACCATTGACACGCTAAGAAGAAAAACTTAATAATGAAATAGTATTTTAGTAACTGAATTCAATTATTTCAGAAAATAATAATAACAATAGTTATAAACCAATATAATTCATAATAGGATTTTTCAACAACAAGTGTCGAGTGTCAAGTTACATGCAGCGCCATCTATGAGTGTATAAAGGAACTTCATTCTCTAGGAAGAAACTTACCTGGGGTCTTCGCTGATGAGTTTCAACACATCGAACCCAGAACCTCGTTGCGCCGCCCTGAGTTCCTTCCCCGTACATCCAACGATCTACAACAAAACATTTATTTATTTATTGCACAACATAACTATGTACAAAAGGTGAACTTAACGCCGCAGGTCATTCTCTACCAGTCACACCTTTGGGCTAAGCAGAAAAAACTTGAAGGTGGTGCGACAAAATAAATTAATAAGTAAACACAAAAATGATAATACCAATATTGTGTCACGTGAGATTAAATATAAAATAAATAATAAATTTATATAAGAATACATAAATACACATGTTACGAAAGACGAACTGTTTAAGAAAGATCCACGATGACGGTTGCGATAAAGTAAGAAAGTGGGTGCGAATGAGTATCTTGAATGATAGTTAACATACCATACAAGTTATCGACGAATACTTTGCAACGTAGGTAGGTTACTAAAGTAAAGGTGTTCTTTTATAACATATCGTGAGATCCAGAAACTGATGTATTGATGTAATTTTAACCGATTTCAAAAAACAGACAAGTCGAACGTATTTTATTTAAAAGTACCTTACCAGTTTGGTACCTTACCGACGAAAAGTTTCGAATGCCAATCGAACTTGCAGTTAGTTAGTTAGTTTTTTTTAATTTTCTAATCAGGTGAGGTTTCTAATCTAACACATTAAAATTTAACGCAGTCTAACGTCACGTTAGGTTGTATGGGCTACGTCCCGCTAGACTACCCGTTTTCAATGTCAAAATGTATAGGCTCAGGCCACACAATATGTGGCAAGCTCTCACCGCGACTCACGACGTCATTGACTAAGCCGCAGCCTTTGGTCGACACGCTTTCAGTCTCAAGTCGCAGCGAAAGAAAGTCACATATATGCTTTGGCGGATATCTGTGAAAACGCTACGGTCCCGTGCTATGTGCGCGCGTCCCGCCACTGCGGATCCGTGCACACGAGCAGGTGTCGCACGCGGGATCGGCGCGTGCCATCTTGTGTGTGCGCGGGGGGAGGGGGGCTGGTCACTTGCTGTTTATTATGTCCCACCTGCAGGAACGCTATGGTGTCTCACCTGCAGCGATATGGTCTTTCACCTGCAGCGCTATGGTGCCTCACCTGCAGTAACGCTACAGTGTCGCACCTGTAGGAACGCTACGGTGTCTCACCTGGAGAAACACTACGGTGTCTCACTTGCAGTAACGCTATGGTGTCTCATCTGCAGTAACGCTATGGTGTCTCATCTGCAGTAACGCCACGGTGTCTCACCTGCAGTCACGCTATGGTGTCTCACCTGCAGTAACTCTATGGTGTTTCACCTGCAGTAACGCTATGGTGTCCCACGTGCAGTAACGCTATGGTGTCTTACCAGCAGTAACACTACGGTGTCTCACCTGCAGGAAGGATACGGTGTCTCAACTGCTAGAACGCTACGGTGTCTCACCTGCAGGAACGCTACGGTGTCTCACCTGCTAGAACGCTATGATGTCTCACCTGCAGGAACGCTACGGTCCCGTGCGGCGTGCGCGCGTCCCGCAGCTGCGGATCCGCACAGACCAGCAGGTGCCGTACGCGGGACTCCGCACGCGCGTCTAGAGGAGCGTGCCAGCTTATGTGGTCACCCGCGCAGAATTTGTTGCCTGGAACAGATTTGTAAAATTAGAACGTGATTAAAGGAAAAATACGATTGCAAGCGGTGGTATACCTGTAACTTTTCGCACAATTTGAGTTACATTGACACATATTATGTGGGAATAACGAAAAGTTTAAGTTTTGTTATTATTATTTTTAAATTAAATAGCTTTAAAACTTTATTTCAATATCTACTATAAGTGAGCTTTCAGTTATTTAGAGATATGAAAAAGCTATGCAAATCTATGCACTTATCAAGCAAGCTGTCAATATTAAGGACTTTTGATACTTAGGTATGAAAAACTCTTTCAAATTGTTCTCGAGATTGATATTCATTAACTTTTCAGACATATTGATGCACAAAAATTAATTTTCCTTTCCGCCCATCGTTCTGTACCAATGTTTTCACGCAACAGATTACCTTGCCTGTATGTAAGTACGAAATTCCTACTTCATACAGGCATTCGATTTTCGATTTATCTTTTAAAATTGTCAAAATTGTCGTCGAAAATGGTAGTTTTTGTACAGAGTCACCCTTTAGTAGTTTTTATTCCCAGTTTTGCACCCAAATCCTTACCAGTAGTAAACATGTATCTAGCCAGCGCCTGCAAAAGCGCGGCGGGCCACAGCGGGGGCGCGGGCGCGTCTGCTGCGTGCAGTCTGAACGTCAGCTCGGCTCCGAAGCCCGACGCGCCGCCGTGCGGGGGCGGGTGCACTCGCCCGTCGCCGTGAAGGTCTGATATGCCGAAACTGTAGAAAAAGTTGGCTGGTTAAAACATTTATAGAGCGCAAATTCGCGTCCAACATACTTCAGTGTCTAAAGACGCGCCAATGGCATTAAGGCAGTAAAGTCCTTTTTTACTCGCGTAGGGAATGCACATCCTTTGTCGTGAGGTTAACTGAGGTTAACAACGGGTTATGTCAACTACGTCGTCCAGGTTTACTGACTAAAAAATCTCTGCAGTTTCCCTCGATCCGCTTTATGTGAAGCAATAGAGGTCCGCTTGACCCATGCTCTCTGTAAAGTCCTACATGATAAAGGATAAAGGAGACAAAAGGTGGAAACAACAATCAACAGCATAGGATGTCTACTGGTCAGACAACTTCATAAATCTTAAGCTAAATGGTTATAAGCTGTTTAAAAAAAAATGTTTAAAAATAGTCAATTAAATCTGGAATTCAAACCCCTTTACTGCTTGCCAAAAGCAAACAAGCAAACGTTCACTATGCAGTCTGTAACATTTTTGTTATGATCATTGAAGGCTTGTAAAAAAAAAGTAGAAAATCTATTTTATTTAATCTGTCACCCAGAAGTCCGATTCCAATGCATTTGTACTTCTTTTTTTATTTTATTTTATTTTATCTAGCTGAACCTAAATGCATAGTAAAAACTTCAAATTACTGTTGACAGGTGCAATTTATGACAGCTACAAGAAATTTCGTATACGAATTTCAAACTTAGACTGGTCAGCACCACATTTTGCATTTGATCGGTTATCAATGAAACCGATGAACTTTTTTCGATTGCACGAGAATATAGGTGCTTGAAATATAGTTTTGTTTGACTCAGATTCTAGCTAGATGCTATTAATGTATGTGACTTTACATTAATTTGTAAAGAAACTCTTAGACATCTTACCTTACATAATGCCAGTGTGGTGGTATATTTTCCTCAGGTTTGCCAGGGTTCCAGTACATGCTGATGTAGTCCAGAGGATCATGACCTCCTAACCTGGAAAGTTTTCATATTTAATCAATCATAAAGCTATGAGCTCTATGATTGATTATTTCAAGCAATTTAAATTAAAGTATTAAATTGTGTTTTTTTTAGTTTTTTAAACTATTTTTTATTTTTATTTATTTAGTAACTAAGGATAATGGAAAACTCTTATCAAATTATTGCATTGTCATTGGTACTTAATATGTGTGCAAGGTTTCAAATTAAACTAATTTCTGGAAGTTGTTGAAAATTGAGCTCAAAGATTCCGTTACATACATTCATATACCAAGCTAATAAAAGCATGTTAATAAAAATAACGTAAATTAATTGAAATATTAAAAAAACCTTTATATACCAGTATTTCAGCCTTGTGGTAACTTGTAATGGGTTAGGCTGGTCAGGATATAGTCTGGAGTACACTTCACACAAAGCCTTCAGTCCGGCAGGCATGGGCATTCTGTCTGAAAAATAAAAACATGTTTACCTACTTGTGTAGCTCATGCTGAGTAGATGGCTTAGTTAGTTAGTTCTACAGGGCTTTTTCCGCACTTAGCCTCACGATTGGGCCATTGTGCGTGAAGAGTAGATGTCTTACATTACATTTAAATTTATAATAAGTTACATTTAAGTTTTAAATTTATAATAAATGTATTTTTTTAAATGTTCTTAATATGTAATGTTGTATATGTACAGTACCTCCTAAAAAAAGATTTTTCTATTTCTACTATTTCTTATTCTTTCACTAGAATCAAACAGAGAACACATCAAATAGGTTTTATAACATATCCATCTTCTACAACCATTTCAAAACCTAGTGTGCGTCAGGTAAGGCAACTGAACAGATTACTCCTCCACAAGAAGTGTCCCAATCAAATATTAAAAAGAAAATACCTACTACCATTCGGTAACTCACTTTATCGTGTGTTCTATGTTGATTACGATGTCATTTAGTATTGTGTGTCTCACAGTTTCCACCAGCGAAAGCGTGTTATTTTTGTCAATGATTTGCTAAAACCATAGTCTAACTTACCCAAAAAGTCAGTTAAAGTTTATTTAACAGTTAATTTAGCCCTCAAATTGATAGCTAGTAGCTTACCAGCTTGCCCCATCTGTTCCCTTATCGGGTCCTGCTGCATGCATTCTTCTTGCGCGGGCGCACTCTGGTTTTGCTGCGAATCCACGAAGGCCAGAGCGCTGTTCCTTACCACGCCCGACGGGCTGGACGGTCCTGCTCCCGTCGAGGACATTATCACAGTGTAACTTAAATTAATAAGGCTGCTTTCGAGCGTGTTTCTTTGTTTGGGCTAGCATAAAAATTCATGGAAAATGGACCAACACACACAACCGAACTTTTTGGGGTTTTTGACAGTGACAGATGATTTCTAGACGAAAAAAACTAGCTTAGGCTGTATTCCATTTCTGGAAAAGTACCGACTATGAGAAAATCACGCGAGATGACAATAAATAACTTAAAATAAGAATAGGTATTCTTTGTTTAAGATAAATAACTACGTTTTTTCCAAAAAATCGATAACTTCAGTATCGTTATGGCTTGAGTGAGTTTTCAATATTCCGTGACATGCCAATTGTTATATTTTTTTAGTAGGAACACGCTCTACGAAAAGACCAAGCATTTCTCTTCTTCTTCTTTTCTTTTTTTGGCGACAAATTAGTGTAGAATGGTTTGGTGTTTACACTAAATTCCGCCAATGTCACGTGAGTAGTTTTTACACGGATTTTATGGAGAGTTTTAATAACATTTGCACTAAGCAGATTATCCTAAAAAAAAGACAGCACAAATTAAAACAACACAATCTACAACATCACAAAACAAATATTTTAACAAACAAACAGAGCCTTTACAAGAGGAGATTAAAATATATATTTGAAGGTGGATGAAAGAATGATCAGTGAAAAAAAGATAGCGGATCAAAGGACCAAGCATTTCAAAACGCAATCCGTTGCTGTCATTAGTGTCAAAATGTTATCTGTCAAATTTATCAACCGATTGTCGGCTGTGTGCCGCTCGTTTTATTTATTTTCTTGAATTATTCGTGATCCACTCTCGTTTAACTCTATTTATAAACACAAACATATCTTATGTGGTCTATAAATACCGCAGACAGAGTGTCTTGACTCATTATTACTTAAGTATTTATTGTGTATTCATCTTTCGAAGGTTCAGGATGAAGTATTTTTTCTTGTTTACGATATTTAGTGTTGTATTTGGCTATGAAAAAGACATAACATTTACCGTGCAAGCTGGGAAAACTGACTGTTTCTACCAAAAAGTGGTTCCGAACGAAGTTATCAATATAGAGTACCAGGTAAATATGAATTAACATTTTAACCCAACGTCATTTGTAACCTTTGTTTTTTTTACATCTGCATATAATTAACATATAGGTAAATAACACTAGTGGAGCCGGCAGACGCTGAAAAAAAACCTCTCCGTTGAGTACATTGTTTTAAAAATTTAAGCATACATCTGTCCCTATGTCTAAATGTAATATGTTATACATATTACATTTAGACATAGGGACAGGGATAGGGTAATATGTATAACATATTACATTTAGACATAGGGACAGACGCGGAAAGGGACTTTGCTTTATACTATGACTTAGTGATTTGTGTAGGTATTTTTTCTGTTAGCTGTTTCATGTTATAATTATCCTTTAACTACCTAAGATCTTATCTTTTGAGACTGTTCATACCAATTGTATAAAAGTTTGTGTCTATATTTTGAGAAAACAAATCAATAAATATGAATGATATATGATAATAAAGAAATAACATAACTATAAAGCAAGACAGATACTAAAAGATCAGAATTTTCATATAAAAAAATCTTATCTGTGCAGTGAAAAAGCACTATAATTAAACTTAAAAATTACTAGCTTTTTAAGCTAGTAATTTTAGGCTTACAAGGTAATAACTGATACTATGGTATGGTGACTAGTATATTGGATATAAAAATATTATTGTTACAAACACTCATGACTCAGGTACAAGCATGCTCATCACACAAACATTTGCCCCTCGCATCAGACTATACCTCATGTGTGCATAAGTTTTGAGACGAAATAAAAGTTGCATAACTTTTTTTATAATTAACATATATTTCTAAAATTTTCAGTAAACAATAAGTAGATAATTATAAACATAAAATAATTATTATTATTCAAAATGACCACCCTTGTTTTTAATACAGGCCCTTAGACGATTTGGCCAGTCATCAATGACGGCACAAATCTTTTCCAGCGGGATTCGCTTTGCTTCTCGGACAAGAGCTCGCTTCAGTGACTTCAAGTTTGGGTGGGATTTTCGGCAGGCCCTGAGCTCTAGCTCAGCCCATAAAGCATAATCCAGCGGGTTGAGGTCGGGGCTGGAAAAGGGCCATTCGTTCGCCGCGATGAAGGCCTGCACATTTTCCGTCAACCACGCTTGGGTGGTTTTTGCTTTATGGGATTGCGCTGAGTCCTGTTGGAAAACCCAATCCTTGTTGTGAAACAAAGTAAGGGACAGGGGTTTCACAACAGGCTCTAAGATGTCAGTTTGATAGTTCTTGGCTTTCACCTTGACGCCTTGTTGACAGAAATGGAGCGGAGTGACACCTTCATACGAAACTCCCCACCATACCATCACACTAGCCGTATGATGAGTACGCGAGACATTCCGTGCTGTAGTTGGGACGTCCTTGCTACTTTTTGCATACACTTTATTGTTTTGTCGGTTGAACTTTTCTTCGACAGTAAAGATTTTCTCATCGGTGAAGAGTATTTTCATCCCACCATCTCGGAAAGAGTCATTTTGCTCTTCAATATCTGAGTGGAAAAGCCGTTTTTATTCACTAGAGGTTAAAGTAAATTTGAATTTAGAACATCGTGTGCACCAAGTTTGTGAATAAAAAAAATCATTAAACCTATTTATTGATACCTCTATGGTGACAAATATATCATACATTGTTTTTTTAATTTGTTAAAAACTCAAACTCGGAACCTTCTTGGTGTTCTTTTTTCAATTTGCTTTGTTGGCGGTTCTTTACGCGGCATTTTTTCACGTCATTATTAAACCTCATATTAAAAACAAGAAACTTGAAAACAAGTGAAAAAACTAAAATGAGTGATTCTAGCGACGAGGAAGTTTGTTTGACGCCAACAGAATTGACAAAAACTGTTAATAATGCGCAAATGAGCTTTCTCCCTCAACAATCACGCAAGAAGTATTTAAAACAGTATACATCATGTTCAACACGTGGCGACTAGCAAAAGGAGCCAAAACTTTCTCAGAAAACGTTTTGGCATATTTTATAGAATTATCCGAGAACAAGAAAGCAAGCACTCGAAAAACAGTACACAAGGGACTAACACCAATATTGCAGTACCCAACAAAAATATTACACTCAATTTAAATAACTGAAGCAACGTTACTTTCAATTTTTATTAATTATACCTAAGTTTGTTATAATTGAAAAGATTATTCTGTAATACTTACCTGTCATATTGTAGTAGTTAATACCTTTACTGAAATAAAAGTAGCTATCTTGTGATTGTCAACGGTTTCATTTGCATTTAGTCATTTCCTCGCTGAGGTGGAATGAAAAGTTACGTGTTGCACTCGAGTGCAAAGATTTTTCACCTCGTGCTCTTTTGATTCCCTCGCTAACGCTCAGGATTCTAATTTTGAATCACTCGCTGCGCTCGTGATTCAATTTTAGAATCCTTCGCTTGCTCGGTCATCAAAATTGAACACGCGGTTAAAAAGCAACTTTGCACTCTTGTATAACAAATAACTATTTCCTCGCATCGTGTCTCTTAAGCAGTATTGGACAACGTTCGCGTCGCAATTTGCGAAGGCGATCTTTTAAAAAATGAACTTTCCTACGGCTATACGCCTTCACCTTAAGAAGTATTCTGTTGACTGAAACGCGCGAAATATTAGTCTGCAGGGCTAGTTTTTTCTGAGTTCGACATGGATATCGGCGAATTCGCTCTCGGATGATTGATGTTCGCAGGCGTCCTTACACAGCGCGGCCGACCACTCCTTTGGCGATCTTGCAAAGAACTTGTCTCTTTGTATCGTTTAATAGTGTAATACACGAAGTTACGGCTCACACCAAAAGTTTTCACCTCACGGAAAATCTCCATTGGTTTTTTTCCCGCCATAAATAGCGAAATCACGGTCGCACGCAATTCTTTTGTTCTCTCCATCACGAGAAAATTGAAAGAAATGAATTTGAAAATCAAAGGAATTAAAAGTTAACATTCGAAATTCAAAATTAGAAAAAGAAATAAATAGCAGCCAGTAATTTTTTATTTCTTTTTTTTAGCACAAAGTTTGTCTCAAAACTTATGGACACACGAGGTATACATCCCACTGCTGGGCCCAGGCCTCATCTCAACTATGAGGTGGTATGAGCCATACTCTACCACGCAGGTAAGGTAGGTAACCAACCTTACTGTCAGATGTTATTAGCACCCAAGGGCCTCTGAATGAAGGGCCTTTTTATGTTTGTCAAATGCTCAAAATGTATCATACAACCTTGTCATAATTTTTATGATCAGAATATAAAACATTTTTACAACACAGCCATAAAACTCACAGTTGATTAACTTGGTTTACATAACAATTATTAATTGGAAAAGTTAATTAATTGGTAGTTTTTACAAGCACCACCCAATGTAAAAAAAATATTTCTGTTGTCTGCATTGAATATGTTTTTATTTTTAGCAATGCATGCTCCATATCTGATTATGACGAATCCATCCCCTATGATTTATTAAAGGCATTACAATTACTCTTTGTTATTATTACTCATTTCAAAATTTTAACTGTGTTGATTGTTTACATGTATTGTTACACTACAGTGTGAACCGTAGACAATAGAATTTCATATGATCAATTTTGACGTGACAACGTCTTATAAATTGGTTTGCCGGGTGACACTTCAAGAAACTGCGTTACGCTCCGCTCACGTTCCGCGCTCACAATGAGAGCGAGTGAGAGGCACGCGTCCCTTCGACTCGGGCATGGTTAGCCCGCCTAAGAGCGAGTGAGACAGACATAAAAAGTGAAAGGCACGCGTCCCTTCCACTCGAGCACAGTTAACCCGCCTAAGAGCGAGAGAGACAGAGCGAGAGAGAGAGAGTGAGAGAGATAGGCATACACACCGGTTCATGTTATACGAATGAATATTCACATTAAAATTATTTTACCACTCAAAGTCGTTGTCACGTAAAACTTTCGCCCGTATACCGACTTTACAGGCAACCAATTTTTTTTTAAAATGTTTTCTGAGCCATGCATCTAGTTGGCATGACATTAACCTCTGAAGCACCGCGCTTCGCAATCGCGAACATCCGTCAAGCCCCGCGCTCTGCGCTCGAAATCGCGCCGTACGGGTTACGTCAGAAAGAATGTTCCTGTTCTCTTATTTGTTAACCAATTCTCATTCTGTTTTTCTTTTCAGAATCTAGAATAAATTTCCAATATACAGATATAAAAATATTGCAACATATTATCATCTATAAATTTATATTAAGAGAATAAAATGAAAAAATAACAACACGATTTTGCTTTTTTAGAAGGCAAATTTTAGACGGCACATAAAAACACAAAGATTTACACACTTACAATATTATCGAAATCCTTACTGAAACACACTTACCAAACACTTGAACCTGTTTTTATTGTATTTTTTGGAAAAGACTTCACAACACACGCAAAACACAAGCTAATGAGAAAGTCAACTAACTTCGGTAAGGCAAAAGTGACACTTCCATTCACTCAATTTGGACGGTTTATACGTCATTGGAAAGGGAATTTCATAACGATATAAGTCACAGAACATTACAAACAAAAAATTAGAACATAGTTTAAAAATAAAAATAAAATAAAATTTCGCCTGCAAGCCACAAGTTCACATGTGAATCAGCGGTGCTTGACCAAAGGTAACTTATTTGATTCACATGTGAATCAGCCGTGCTTGAGAGGTTAATACAAAATACTGTTACAAAACAACGTTATTTCATGATATGATCCCTTCAACAACAAATCAGTTTATTTTTGTAATAGACTCAAGAATCACTTGTATACGTCTAGAGATTGCAATCCGGATTATTCGAAATCCGAAAACGACTGAAAAATCCGGATTTTCGGTCAATTTTTAAATCCGGATTTCCAAGACTCAAAACCGGTTTATTCGAATATTAGTTAATGCTTACATTTCATATTCAATCTTGTATAATCATGAATGTAAATAGTACGATGCGAATGTTGGCTCACAGAAGAAAACCACTACCTCTACCAGCAAATCAAGATATAAAAGGCTGCTAGGGCTCTGACACTGACACTGACGAAGAATTTGATGACGAGGACAGCTTTAATGTTAAGCATGCAAGAGAACGCGGTCTGCTGAATGATGAGTATAAGAAAGTTATAAAAAAAGTACGGACAGTAGTAATAATCTTTAAACGTTCACAAAAAACGAAATGACGCTGCAACAATACGTTCATAGTGAATTTGGAAAAGAGTTGGAGCTGCTGCTGGACTGCAAAATCTTTGGAATAGTCTACGCACAATCTTAGAACGTTTTACAAAACTAAAGGCGTGCATACACAAGGCCTTGATTGACATCAAGTCTATCATTTTCCGATATTGAAATATTGTAAATTGAAAAATTGTACACATGCTAAGACATGGTGAAACTACCAGTAAAGGTTCTCTGTCGTAGAAATGCTACACTTCTAACGGCTGATACAGCATTAAACATTTTAGTAAAATCATTAGAAAGCCAAGATACATCACTGCCACGATTTTGGATAATTCTTTGAAAACAAGGATCAAAGGGAGACGACTCCATGCAGTTGTCGGAGCTTTCGAATACTTACGCAATACTCACCATATTTTTAATGAAAATGAGACTAATAAAGATACGATTATAGTCTAGTTATCAAGATATTAAAAATGTGATCCATCGAGCTGCTGATTTAACATCTCGCAATAAAGATTGCCCTACCACGTCAATGGATATGGACTCCTCCACATCAGCAACATTTTGTGATCCTGATTCAGAATCGTCGCCGCTTAGTTTTAAAGAACAACTCAATCGGCGACTTTCTGGAGCAAGTGTTGCCAGTAAATGCAGTGATCATCAAAATCAATCTTTGGGTTCAAAAACACTCGATTTGCCTTTACTAATTCACGTCGAAATGGTGTTATTTAAGAATGGTGGAAGTCGCGGTGAACTTCTTAAGTGGGTTATGACAAGGCTGCTGTCAATAGTACCTCCAAGCAGTGTAGAGTTTTTAAAGTGGAAAAGAGCCTGACGTTTTGTTGTTTTTGTTTAAATAATTCTATTGTGCTAAGTTTGAAGTGAAATTGTGATTGTGATCCTGCCTGATGATTATTAAATTTTGATTTATATAATTAACTGTGTTTTATTACACTTTTTAAAGAAAGTTTATTTTTTTTTCGAAAAATCCGGATAATCCGGATTATTCGGATTTAACTGTAATGCTGAAACTAAAATCCGGATTTTAAAAAAATCCGGATTTTGCAATCTCTATATACGTCCCAACTGTGGTCCCAACATATAAATTAACCCTACCCACTGCAATGTCCACTGCAGAGGCCTTCCCCACAGGTCTCTACCACAATTGGTTCTGCGTGGCCCGCATCCACTGGCTTCCGACGACCTTAACCAGATCCTCGGTCCACCTTGAGAGGGCGTCGCAAGTCGCCCGGTTCGTGGTCGTCATTCGTGAACCTTTCCGCCTCAACCGGCTTTGATTCGCCGCGCTGTATCCCGCCCTGCCACAACAGCTGAGCAATCCTTCGAGCAATGAAAACCTTTAGTAGTGACAAGTTTCAAAGTTGTTTTTTGAGGAATTTGCTTAAATTTACTTGATAAATACTGGTTGGATAACCAACCAGAAAAAATGACCGCTACCAAGCATTCATAAAAGCCTGTAAAACGGAAAAAAGAACAGAAAAAGTAAAGTTATAGAAGAGGTAAAAGTTTAACCCCTATTCCGTTGCGTGTGTATATGACTCAGGCATCCTAGTTCCCGAACCGATGGACGGTTTTTTTATCTGAAAGATAATTTAATCTCGGTGTTTCTTAGCTATGGCTGCTGAAAATCGATCCAGCTGTTGAAGCTTACCAGCTGTTGAAGCTCACCAGCTATTTCCCTGGCTCGTTTAAGGGTTTTGGGGCTGTTTTTCTCGCTCATTTGGGCCTTTTTCTCTCGCTCATTTGGGCCTTTTTTCTCGCTCATTTGGGCCTTTTTTTCTCGCTTATCCGGGCCTTTTTTTCTCGCTCATTTGGGCCTTTTTTATCGCTCATCCGGGCCTTTTTTTCTCGCTCATTAGGGCCTTTTTTTCTCGCTCATCCGGGCCTTGTTTCCTCGCTCATTTAGGCCTTTTTTCGCGCTTATTTGGGCATACTTTTTAGCTGGAATGTTAGTTTTAACCATCAACTTTCATTAACTTGTTTCAGGTCATAGACGCGACGCACGGCGAGCTTGACATCTCTTTCCAACTGTCAGACCCGGTCGGTCGGATAGTGGTAGCTGATTACAAGAAGCCGGAGAACTCTCACCGTCACACCGCTACGCTGGACGGCGACTATCGTTTCTGTTTCGACAACACATTCAGCACTTTCAGTACTAAGACCGTGAGTAGACAATCAAAGGACTTAGGTACCATGGATCTACACTATCGCGCTAACGACTGGTCTGAAAACCTATCACCCAATGAGAGGACCTAGTACCACGGATCTACACTATCGCGCTGACGCCTGGTCTGAAAACCTATCACCCAATGAGAGGACCTAGATAAAAGCGTTGGTCTCAACGTTGATTAGTGCTTTTTCTAATGGCCAATAGCGTTAGTTTTCGTGCTAACTGTTCACCCAAACGTGGGGAGCCGGCTCTATCGGTCTTCAAGTTTAAATCACTATTGTCTTATGCCCTACTAGTGACATCTACCGCTATTGCCTGTTACTAAATTGACACGCTAGTGCCAAGACCCATTGCTAGATGGCGCTTTGACAACTTGTGTCGCGTTTATTATGTCTTTATCATAGTCAAACCAATTTAAGTATTCCACTGAGGAAAATCTTTAAGCATACATATGTGACTTCAGTCGGTGTTAGAAAAATCCTTACCTTTCTATAAAATACTTCAAATAAACTGTGCAGTGTTGAACACCCGTTCAAATAATATCCAACTATTTTAACCTACACACGTTGTCACGTCAAAAAGTTTCGTCTTAAATTAGGTTGCGGCTCGGAGTCACTCATGAAAAAGTGTAACGCCCGGTAACGTAACGATGAGTCACCGAACGAGAGAGAGGCCTCCTGCCCGACCGGCGAATGCCTTGCGTCTCTCTCCCACTCAAACATGATCGGTGTCACGTAAAATCTTCGCCCGTAAAACCGACTTTACAGGCAACCGTTTTTTTTTAAAGTTATGTAATTTACTTTGAATTGGCCGTCTTTTATTTAAACAAGCATTCAACACCGCTAAGTTCTTTTGTAGTAGGCATGCTATAGTTTAATGAAGTGTTACTTTATTTAGTGTTACTTTATGCTGCCTCGTTATCATAATAATCATAATCATAATCATAATCATTTATTCCTTCATAAACATAGGTACATACAGAGGTTGTGGGTTGTTTAAATGCGAGCTCTATGTTTCACCTTTTCAGGTATATGAAGTATTTACATTTTAACAATAGTATTTTTGCATTTTAATAAAAGAAGAACATTATTTTTCTATTGATTAATTATATACATAATTTATTATTATTGGTGTAGTGGCAAAGTTTCTGCCTCCTGGGTTTGAATCCCACCGAAGTTTGAGAGTGATGGAACAGTGAGTGCAACTGTGTATTGCGCTCACACTTGTGCACTATAATATCTACTGCGCAGTTGACTGATCTCTGTTGAGATTGGCCGCCGTGGTCGAAATCGGCCAAGAGGACTATTACTATTATTGCTTTGTTCCAGGTGTTCTTCGACCTGCTGATAATGCTAGAGTCTGATGAGAATCGCGATAAAGACTACGATGACGATAAAGAAATGGAACTCGGTAAGTTAAAACCTTTTTAATATTACCACAATAAATATCCACAGAAAGTATTTGAGCCTTGTCCAAAATTAAGGTAGCCAATTTAAGGTACATGAAAAATTTTAACTGACAACTTAAAAGCCATATTATATAAATACAAACAATTCAATTCAATTCTAGATATAAGCCTTTTGGCGCAACAGATTTAGAATTAGGAAGCTAAATGGAAGCGCTTCCTACCGACCGGGGTGTTATGGTCGGGGATTAAGGTCCGATAGATATCATCTTGATTTGTCTATCTATAGTGTTCTGGATCTAAATCTCATATGCCGCGGTTCATGAGCGGTATTAGGCTAACAGCGCCATCTAGCCTATGGAGCCGTCTCAGCGCTCGCTGTCGTGCGTCACCGTTAGGCATGCGCTTGTGATGCCAAACGGTAGAGGTCGCCACGGCCTCAATCTTATAGAAAAGCATTACTAGATTTAGACTTTATGTCCTCCCACACTTGACATTATCTTATAAATCGTTAGCCATTGATTTACGCGCTCGACAGATTAGGCAATGAGATCTCTCAGACTCTATTTTGTTATGTATGTTTTTGGTCCTTAAGAGCCCTTTTTATTGCTTTTTGGCCGCATTACAGTAATCTGTTGCCTGGTTTAAAAAAATTGGTTGCCTGTAAAGTCGGTATACGCGCGAAAGTTTTACGTGACAACGACTCTGAGTGGTAAAATAATTTTAATGTGAATATTCATTCGTGTAACATGAACCGGTGTGTATGCCTATCTCTCTCTCTCTCTCTCGCTCTGTCTCTCTCGCGCGAAACGTGAGCGGAGCAGCGTAACGCAGTTTATTGAGGTGTCACCCGGCAAACCAATTTATAAGACGTTGTCACGTCAAAATCAATCCCTGCTAATATTATAAATGGGAAAGACAGTTTGTTTGTTAAATCCTTCTCTCACGGCACAACGGTGCAATATCTCTGTGTATATACTATAAAATTCTCGTGTCACAATGTTCGTTCCCGTACTCCTCCGAAACGGCTTGATCGATTATCATGTTTTGTGAGCATTCACATGATGGATGGATGGATGAATGGATGTTGGCCGATTCTTAGACCTACTCAATATGCATTGAGTAGGTCTGAAAATCGGCCAACATCCATTTTTCATACCCCATAGTGATAAGAGAAATAATTTATATAGAAAAACAACGTATGCTGGGTCAGCTAGTGTCACGTATAAATTTTAACTCTCACCTTTTTGTTTCATCCTTACATTTTTATTTTTTATTAGTATGTCACTGTGATAGGTAGCCGAGTAGTGGTTTTATCGAGTACCGAGTATTACTCGGTTTAAAGCTTGCCGAATGCCGAGTTCTCGGCCGAGTTACTCGGTTTAATTTGAGGTCCTAATACAAAATCAAACATGAACGCAACGCGCTGCCAGCAATACCTACTCACTGTAATTTTGAATTAATAAATCATGACTTCACTAATCAACATAATATGTATTTGGTTTTATGATATACGAGTTTCCCTTTAACTTCATACGGTTTGTCGATCCGCAGCGGCCTGGCTGTTCTATAATTGACCAATAGGAATCAACAAACACCAGGGGCTTGTTCATTGACTTAAGTATGTGGTTATTTAGGTACATACTTGAAATCCTACAGTTGGCCACTAGCAAACTTATTCCAGACATGCTGTTTATTAAATTTACATAACCGAGTACTCGTCACTTGAACCGAGTTATTCGGCCGAGTACGAGTATTAAAAAAAACACCGAGTACGCCGAGTACCGAGTACTAACCGCGTACTCTCTCATCAGCCTATACACATCCCACTGCTGGGCACAGGCCTTACCACAACTATGAGGTGGTCCGAGCCATACTCCACCACGCGGGCTCAGTGCGGATTGGTAGAGGGGTGTTTGTAAGGTAAGTGATCAACCTTACTGTCAGATGTTATTAAGCCGCCCGAGGGCCCCAGACCAGGCTTAACGACTAATATCTATAGATATTAACCGGGACCAACAGCTTAACGTGCCTTCCGAAGCACGGAGATGCTTGTAAATAGACGTCACTTATATGGTCAGACATCACCCATCCCAAACATGACCGCGCCTTAGGTTGCTTAACTTTAGGTATCACTACCAAAGCGCTGCAACCACTGCGCCACAAGCACCTCAACCGCGTATCTCTAATATTTTTCCATCTCCAGGCAACACAGCGGAGACATACATGATGCGCGTCCGTGACATATCGGAGTCGGTCACTCGCGTCAAGGATAACGTCTCCGCGGCGCGGCGGCTGCAGGAGTTACATTCAGCACACGAAGCGAGGGACAGGAATTTGGCTGAGGACATGTGCTCGAGGTACTAACCATTATTAAAAACATTCTCTTCATTTCTGATTCGATCGTGGTGAAATACCAAGCATCTTATTTTATTTATTTAATCGTTATTGCACAACAAAGCTTTGTACAAAAGCTGAATGAATGAATGAATGAATTCTCTACCAGTCATCGCCCTCTCCATCGCTCGCTGGGCGACACTGAGCCTTCTTATGAGACTTATAGTAAGGGACCACGTCCCACTTCCATATGTCATTACTGGCAACACTTACTAGTCACGGACTTGTGTCTTTAGACACTGAGGGATATTGGATGCCTCGTTCGTGTAGTGGCAAAGTTCCTGCCTTACATCCGAGAGGTCCTGGGTACGAATCGCAGGTCGAGCCAAAAATTGTTTCTGAGATTATCTGTCATGAATTTCTCTGCATCAGCTCGGAGTCGGGAAGTTGGCGGTGTTACACCCCCGTGGCTCGGTGCGCACGTTAAGCCGCTGGTCCTGCGCCTGATCTCTCTCCGGTCATGTCGGATTGCCGTCTCACCGAACTTTGAGTGATGAAACAGTGAGTGCACCTGTGTATTGCGCTCACACTTGTGCACTATGATATCTCCTGCGTAGTTGGCTAATCTCTGTTGAGATCGGCCGCCGTGGTCAAAATCGGTCAGGACTATTATTTATTTATTCGGCCAGGGGGACTTTTTCTTCAAGTATGTTTTTAATTTCATATTGGTGCAATTCTCAAAGGACTTAATTCATTTAATCAAGAATTAGACTATTAACCAAGAGGTCGCGGGTTCGATCCCCGCACTGTACAAACATTTGTGTGTATGAACATGTCTGTTTGTACTGGTCTGGGTGTTATATGTATTTATTTAAGTTTATTTGTAATACCACTGTTGATTCCGATATCTGTAACACAAGTGCTTAAGCTACTTACAACGGAGTCAGATCAATGTATGTGATATTTTTGTATATATATCTATTATTTATCGTTTCATGTCTTCGATTTCAGGGTGATGACCTGGTCCCTATGGCAGATAGTCTTTATGTTACTAGTTGGAATTACACAGGTAAATACTAAAAATATTATTATAATTTTTTATTTATTTATTTTTTGAGGTGATTGTAGTGATACCAAAAGTTAAGCAACCTACGGCGGTTGGTCACTTACCTTACACACACCCCTCCACCGCACCGCACTGAGCCCGCGTGGTGGAGTATGCCCAGCAGTGGGACGTATATAGGCTGATGATGATGATGATGATTTATTTATTTATTAAATCGGACAACAAAAGATCCAGGTAGGGCACAGATCACCCCCAATAGATTCCGTATGTTGATTGTTTTGTATCGTCTCAAAGTCACCAAAGTTTGAGGTAAGTGCGGGTTGCGGGAATTGTGACTATATTGCTGTGATTGGTTAGTTCAAGGTCAAACTTAAATTTGCTCCACCCCCGTAAGCAAATAGTGATGGGACACGGTGTATCGACAGTTTTGATTTATTATAGCAAAACGAGCTATCATATTCACAATAACTTAGGATAAGATAAGTAAAAAAAATATTCCATATTACCTACACTCAATATGTTTTATCAACATTTGCATACAATATAGTCTACACATACTGAACTCAGTGAGGTGCACAAATCAAAAACTTTCGAAATAAATCATGTAAAGTTTTTTTTCCATAAATTCCATTGTCAACCATAAGAGACTTATTTATTTGACACCAGCAAAACCCAACTAAATTGAATAACATTAGAATTTGTTTATTTTTTAACTACTTTTTAATATTTAAGGCACACCTGGTGGTAAACTCAAACTCAAACGTATATTTGCTAAGAACACAGTTAGTTGCTAAGTAAAAAGTTATAAATTAAAAATTTGGCAATGACTAGCACGATAGATTATATTTTATGCCTATCTCGATAGATTCCATAAGCAAGATATAATTATCAACGTTACTTATACCTTGGTATAAATTTATCGATAATCGCAATTTAACCACACAGTTTAAATTTTATTGCACTTTAACAAAATACATCGATAAACATCGACAAATATATTTGTCAGTACTGAGCAATCACTAGTATTACGTAAGAAAGAGATAGCTTATTATAAATTTCACTTGAGAGAAAGAGAATTTTCAAAAAGATATCAACACGTGCTTGTTTTAAAATGCACGGTTACTTTTTTCGACCATTATAACTTGAGCTGCTTGAGACTGGTAATTATAAATTATTAGGCTTATTCCCAAAGGTCCACGACTCTATTGTTTTCAAAAATAAGGTTTCAATACTTTAATTCCCAACGGGTCCACTACATTAAAAATATAAAACATTTTCTTTCCCAGCGGGTCCATGAGAATGTTAGGTACAATCAGCATAAAAAGCAGGAGAGTTAAAAAAGGATAGACATTATATTTATTATGAAATAAAAGACCGTGAATAGATAAAACAAGGAGTCTTTATTTTGACTGTTTTTGAACTGTACTTAAGAAAACACAGATTTAGAATAAACACTGTAAATCATCTAACACTAAAAAAAACACGTTTTATTTCAAAAATAATCTCAATTTTACACGAAAATAGACTTAAGCATTAAAAAATCTCAGTTTTGGTATAATCACAGTAAACCATTCTAAAATAGACTTGGGCATTAACAAAATTAAATCACAATAGATCATCTCAATCTTAGATTAAAATAGAATTATCATGAAAAAAACATTATTTTAAAACAAACACAGGAAAAAACGCTAAATGCGCATCATGATATAGGTATTTTGTTGGATTAAATCTTATAAAAAAATTATCTTTATTTTTAAATATTTATTAACTAAATTCTATTTTGTTTAAATTTAACCAATGTAAATAATCACAAATGAATAAACTTTTTTTGTAAACGAGTATGATATCAAAGCGAAAGCAAATTTGATAGCGAGGTGTTGCTCATCAAAGTGACAACTGCTAGACCACAGATGAACTTCTTGAATTAAACCATTTAAATGAAATAAAACACTTTCTACGTACCTAATCGCGTTTATTTTATGTTTATTTAGTCCTGACGTTTCGAACCCTTTGCAGGATTCGTGGTGGCAGGTTACGATATTGAAATGACACAACAAGTTGTTGTTTTACGTTCGTTCTTTGCGATACAAATAGCACAAACCCTCTTGTATCGTTTTTGTTGATTGTACCTCGGATAAGTCTCGTGGACCCGTTGGGAATACATACATGGAGAAGTTAAAATATATTTAAAAAATATATGGACCCAGTGGGAAAAGTAGAACAATAGAGTCGAGGACCTTTGGGAATAACAACCATGTGTGGGGACTTGATGGCCCTCTATGCGGAATCTATTGGAGGTGATCTGTGAGGTAGGGTTAGTAAACACAGCTACTCTCAACACAGCTACTCTTAATACAGCTACTCTTAATACAGCTACTCTCTTTTCTTAATTCCCGACGAAAAAGAAGGGTATTATAAGTTTGCCGCTATTCTGTTTATGTTTGTGAGAGTTGTGTCTGTAGCATCGTAGCTTATAGTATTCGGGGGTTTTTATCTAGATTTTTTTTTGTTTTATCTATTTAATTTAATTTATTTATTCTGATTATAAGAGCTAACACACTAAATATATACTCGCGACCTAGCCGGCCTGCCAATTAAAACTATACACAACTTTTTTTTAAGAACTTAAAAAAATAATTTACTTAACAACAAAAATTTAAATTGAGAAACACCTACATTATAACTGACAAGTTACACTAATTTTAATCCTTAAGTTATTATTTATTTGTTTTTGTCACATTAAATTGGTACAGAATTTTTTATTTTATTTGCGATGGGAATTAGACTATTACAACAAACAACTACTTAGCCTACAGTTATTATGAATTTTATTATAAAAGCTTGTTAAAAAGATTATTCTATTCAATTCTAAAAATAAAAACTTTATTTTTAGAATAGAATAGAATAATCTTTATTTGCATATTAACATGGTATACATTTTTCAGATGTTAAAATAATAAAATGGCCAAGCATGTTTTATCGATTTTTCGATTTACAAATCGTTAAAATTTTATAACAGTTGACATTATTACGTTATATTACTTTCATTTTCAATGTTTTCGTTTTCAGGTATTCTTCGTGAAAAGTTTATTCGAAGACTCGGAAACATCAGCACTCAAAAAGTTAATACCGAGCTTTACGTCGCACTGACATCACATTAGTGCCAAAACGAAGTGACATTAGAAATGTACCAAAATGAGGTTTACAAAATTTAAACATTGTAACAATGATGAAGATTGATTAAACATGGTCGTTCGTCTGTTAGCGGCCATATTGTTAAAGTCACAAGAAGAAGCAAAACTTGAATATGCTTGTTTCCGCTATGAAAGAAATATTCAAAAACTGATTTTCTCTGAAATAATTCATAATTCAAGATCCCCTTTCCTTAATATTTTTCTGCAGTACATAATATTTGATTTTTAATTGGAATTCAATCGAAAAATAGTCACTCAGTCGGTATTACACGCGATGACGTCAAAGTGTGATATTCCCATACAAATTCTATGAAGAAAAGCGTTGTGACAGTTAATAAACAGTACGTCAACTACTCTATCATACAATTACCAAGTTTACCACAAACAAAATTCTACACTGTTTTAACGGTGTCTAAATATTCTGATACTCCGTTTAAAGTTTTTGATTTAGAACACTAGGCTATGTATCAAAATTAAAAAAAAAGTTGATTTTATTTAAATTTTTTTTTACAAATCTGTATAATTACTGGGATAGAATACTTTCCTTGAGGAAAACAACCGCTTAAATTTCAGCCAGAACACATAATATGTGACATACAAAAAAAATACAAAAAACAAATCACAATCCATTGCCTTCAAAGAAAGATGTTTGTTATGTAATTTAAAATACCATTTTTGGTATTCTAGTATAGTATAATGTGTTATTATTATCAAGTGATAAATGTTTACCAAAGCATGTTTTTTATAATTTTTTAAATGAATTGTTTCCACGTACACACCAATTACCTAGCCCCAAACTAAGCGTTAGCTTGTGCTATGGTGGCTAGGATAACGGATAGAAATACTTAAATACATTTATAAACACCCATGACTCAGGTACAAATGCTCGACAGCCGGTTTTGCGGTCTCTAAAAAGATTGATCAATATGGTATAGGGTTTTACGCCTTAAGTAGTAAAAAACGCGAATTAAAAAAAAAAATTGGTTGCCTGTAAAGTCGGTATACGGGCGAAAGTTTTACGTGACAACGACTTTGAGTGGTAAAATAATTTTAATGTGAATATTCATTCGTATAACATGAACCGGTGTGTATGCCTATCTCTCTCACTCTCTCTCTCTCGCTCTGTCTCTCTCGCTCTTAGGCGGGTTAACTGTGCTCGAGTGGAAGGGACGCGTGCCTTTCACTTTTTATGTCTGTCTCACTCGCTCTTAGGCGGGCTAACCATGCCCGAGTCGAAGGGACGCGTGCCTCTCACTCGCTCTCATTGTGAGCGCGGAACGTGAGCGGAGCGTAACGCAGTTTCTTGAAGTGTCACCCGGCAAACCAATTTATAAGACGTTGTGACGTCAAAAAAAGACGTGTGGCACTCGGGGACTGCCGCCGCGTTAAAGCCATTGCAAGTCGACATGCATACGCCTAGTCGCACGCACACAAACACAGTGCCGAAGTCTGCCGAACTGAAACCACGTTAGACGATGTGTTAGGTTTTTTCGTTACGTAATTTCTTGATTCGGTCGCCGCGCTCAAAGCCCGCAATAGAAGCCATGCAATAACTTAAAAACATAAGAAAGTAAGTTCAACTCGCGCATCTAGTTCTATAAAGACAAAAATGTCAAAAAAAAATTAAAAAAACAATCTCTAAGCATTCATGAGATTTAAAAGTTGTGGCATAGTTAACTGAATTTTAGATTTTTTGACTTTAAAGAACTACGTGTGCGAACTGTTAACATTACATCAATAATGAAGCAATTCCTCGCCCCCCTCTACGTCTTTATTACCCCAGACGTTTCGCAGGAAATGGATGGTCTTCAATGAAAATAAGTTCTTATAGTTCCTATTGAGATCGTTCTAGGCTCCTATATCCCAAGAAGCACTGTTTGGGTTATATTAAATATAATATGGACCTGGGCATTTGGGTTAACGAAACATAATGACCAGGGCACACGTATGGTATACTGTCGCCGCGACTCGCGACTGTCAGTGATTGGCCGCGGTGATTATGTTGACATACTGTCGCGAGGCGCTGCGATTGTGTGCCGTAGGTGTGCGCTGGTGATTAACCAATGTTTTGACGTGACAACGTCTTATAATTTATGGAGCCGGCTGCACGCACCAAAAAACATGACGCATGCGGCGTTACCTCGCTCTGGGGCGTTTCATTCAAGGCTTGAAGTGCAAGCGAGAGCGCGGAACGAGCGACAAAGAGGCAACGTGACAAAGACGTTGTCATGTTCAACTATCGTCAGTAAAACAACTTTACAGACAACCGATTTTTTTTAAACTCGATTTTAGAATGTAGAAGTTGGGTTTATCTAGAAGTTTATACATAGGGTTTTTGTACAAAGTAGATTGTCACGCACAGTAAATATGAGATTTAAATTTGATAGAATAAATTATTAAATTACATTTTGTGTTTTATTTAAAACTAAAACGCTAACCTACACTGACTTCCATTTGGACATCTCGCCGCGAATGTAAATGCGCTTGCTATTCAATAAGGTGTTATTATTGTAAAACATGCTATAATTTTATGTTATTTTAAATTAACGTAGGTAATAAACTTGTTTTACATAATTCCCAACCGTCAAATAATTTTCAATTAAAGGACCATGACCGTTGTTGTGGTGGGTGGGTACCAACAGAAATCAAATGGTAGATCGCAGCGAGTATATCATTATAGTCTTGCTCGGCTTGAGATCGCGCCGCGGCGTTGCGGCGTTTATGCCAAATCTGCATTTAATCCTTTTTGATGAACAATTTACTATCGTGATAACTATTGGAAGACTGAATTTCGTGTAAAATAATTAAAATGAACCGGAGTAAAAATATTATTCCTTGTGATAAATGCTTGGATCGTCTGTAATGAAACTATTTTTTTTTCGGAAAAATAATAAAAGTTTTCGATTTTTCTCATTTACCTCATCAATATTTTTGAAAAAAAAAACTCTGTTAATAATGGCATACTAACGATCACATCACATTGATTTTAATTTGATGTCTGCTGGTGGGTGGAGACAGAATTCATATATTTTTGGTCACGACTTTTTGTATGAATTTCGTGTACAATTATAATTGTACACTGAATACTTATAAAATTATAAAAAAGAAAGTCTTTTTCTTTTTTTTACTAACTATTCAGCTCAATTAAATAAGGTTGAGCTGCGAGGTAATGCGATGATTGGCTGTTATTGTTAAACGTATAAAAAAAAACATCTTAATCCGCATTTGACACTTTTTTGCGTTAATTTTTTTCATGTTGGCGGGCTATATAAAAACATATAGCAGTATTTGCAAATTCTGTGACACAATGTGAGTAGAAAAATAGTAAATAATAAAAAAAGGGAATAAGTACAATAGTTTTTGATAAAAAGTGAAAAAATGCCTGTTCTTTTCTGATTTTTTTTGCTAAAAGTATTCTTTTTTTTAGGCTACCAATCGATAGACAATATAAAAAGCTTGCAATTGACGACAACTTAACGTAAATTGTGCTTAACTTAAAATATCAACGGGGATATGACGTAATTAATGTTACAGTACTTTTGACCGGACATAAAAAATAACCTAAGTTTTAAGTGAAGTAGTACCTACTCATGTGCTAGACTATATAAGAATGTTATATTTACCTACTTATTTGTTGTAGTATTAATAGTCTGCTGTACATATGTATATTTGCAATTAATAACTAAATAAAAGGTTGATTGGCGATAAAACAAAAATGAAAAGAGTAAATGTAATCTAAGTTTTGCAAGGCTTTATAAATACATATTTGTCTGTCTACATGTTTGTATAGAAATTTAAAAGCAAAACTGTCAAATCACCAAACATGGTCGCCGATTTGTTGTCAAAAGTTGTGCGTCGAGTTTTGTTTTTATTTTTTAAACATTTCACGCTGAATATATCATAAATTCACGATTTCAATTGGTGTAATGAAATGCTCTCATACTTCAGTTACCAGAAAATTGTTTGTATAGATCACTTTCAGTGATAAAACAACAAAAATGTTTGCCGTTCTTATTCTTAACAATATGGTAAATAAAAGGCGAATCGCACGAAAAGAAAGTCTTCTGAAGCGCCAAAATGAAGAAATAAAGCAGCCTGAAGTGTCTCTCTGCCGAACCTGTTTAAGCACTGATGATTTGGAGTTAATATTTGTCAGTAAAAATGCCGAAAAGAAACGGTCTGAGGATCTTATGCTTGCCACCGGTTTAGAGGTAAATATTGCTCTATTAGCCTAACTAAATAAATAAATTCAATAAAAAAAAATAACTCAATGAAATCAATTTATTTCTGCAAGTTGACTAACAAGTAGCACTTTTACTTGTCCCAACATTTAAATTTACCCTGCCACCGCTTCGGGACAATTTGGGCCAGTGCTGAGAAAAAGCGGCACAAGAAACTCAGTCACTATTGTAGCTAATGGTCAACATTAGCTACTATCTAGCTACCATGTTTTACCATCTGTATTTTTGTATATGAATTGTAATACATATGAATGCTTTTTGTTAAAACAGCAGATCACTAGAAAATGGTGCAATATTTTGTACAAGGCAAACTAAAATCTGTTAGGTATGTGCTAAGCTTAACGCAAAGTTATTAAATTTCAGATCAAAATGGATGATGGACTATCACAGAAAATCTGTAAGAAATGTATAAAAATGCTGAAATGTGCATTGAAATTTAGGAGAACAAGTAAAAAGGCTGAAAAATCACTTCTCAAAATGATAAGCGAGAAAGCAACCAAGAAAATACCTAAATTAGATAAAAAAGTTTCAAAAACAATTGTAGTCAAAGAATATTATGATGTTCCCTTAGATGAAAGTAATGATTTTCAAAATGATGATTGTATGGGTAGTGATTTTCAAGATAATGGATTTCAAAATGATGTATATACTAATGAAAATGAAAATAATGCTGTGAAACAGGAGGAGATTGAACCCAAAGTCAAGAGAGTAAGTCATATTTTTCTTTTATGGTATCAGTTTTTTATTGGCTTTTGTTTTCATATGATATTATAATTAAAATCACCTTGTGCTAGCAAGTTAGTAAAAAAATTTGAGTAAAAGTTTTTTGGAAATTAATTGTGCTATCCAGACATTTGGTCACTATCTCATTGGAAGTGTTGATGATCCATAATCAATTGTTTATTTGCCAGAATACATTAAAGCAGATCATCAATAATGTATATAGGTTATAAGATCTTTAATCTCATAAGAATTATACATTTAACTTATTAATGACACTAACAAACTAATAAATCTCTTATATATGAAAACGAATTGCTGTTCTTTAGTCTTGCTAAAACACGAGAATGGCTGAACCGATTTGAATAATTTTAGTCTTGAAATATTTGTGGTTAAAAGATCTGAAAATTAAAAAAAACAACTGGCAGGACAATGTCTGCCATGTCTGCCAATATAGTATATAGTTTGTGTATTCTTCCTGCACGCAGGCATTCAATCAAATATTTGTCATGTCAACGTTACGCGACACACTTCGCGTGCCTTACGCCACACCCAAAGGAAAGTGATGGCACGCCTGTCGCGCCCTGAGCCACGAGTCTGTAAAATGTTATTAACAGTGCCCACACATCGTCTAGTCCAGGCAAATCCTACACCCCTTTTTACCTGGAGCAGACTAACACATACATTTCCCTCCGCAGAAACCCTCAATGACCCCTCGTAAGAAAAGCCAAGTGGTACCGAATGCACCTCAGTACAAGTGCAACACGTGCAATAAGGAGTTCCAGATGAAAGCCACGTACAAAGCGCACATGAGGTTCCACACCAACTACTGTGTTTGCGAGGTAAGGAGTGAACAATATTTGACAAGATGTGCAGAATTTTCACATGTGAAAAAAAAAATGATTTAATTTTATTTTCTTTATAAGCAGAAATGATTTTGACATTTTACACATATCCCTTACCTGAAACATATGCTAAGATTTCATCATCATCGAAACAAAAGCTGGAAAAGAGGATGATTTTGCTTTAAATTTCCACTAAACGACGCCAGCGCAGGAACCAAAATACATCCAACTGTAATCACCTGAAAAGGTAGAACTGGAAGTCGCAGGACTTACAATATCTACAACTCACAACGTGACACAGAAGATGCACTGGAATCACAACACTGACACCGTGTTTGAGTGTTTGTCGGTGTCAGTTGGATGTATTTTGGTTCCTGCGCTGGCGTCGTTTCGTTGAAATTTAAAGCAAAATAATCATCTTTTTCAGCTTTAGTCATGGATTTCCGCAAAGTAACGCCTGATTCCATCAACTATATCAATTGTTCACATCCTTTTTATTATCCGTCAAAACGGTCTGCCTCCATAGATTTAGTATGGGAATACAAGAAAGTGACGTCACGGTCATGTGTCAGAAATCGAAATCAATTGACCAAATATTCATTGGGTTTTGTGTGTTTAAAAATTGGTTTCTACAGCTTTTTGGAAATATACTGGTTGTATTAATTTCATAGAGGCGATGTTTTTAAACGCCTTGGTCTTGAAAATGTTTAAGATAGGTGTCACCATGCCTATTGTTACAGTCGGTCGGGCACAAACTTTTCGAACTACTCGTTAAGTATTTTGTCACTTGTAGTAAAATTTTATGCGGCTACTATTTTTTTTTAATTCAAGAACTTTTTTTTGCAAGCTGAAAAACTTTATACGTTAGTTAAATGGTTGTTTTTAATTAATCCAATTCATGTTACAGTCATGCGGCAAGAGGTGCAGGAACAACAACCAACTCCAAGAGCATAAGCGTGCGAAACACGGCCTCGGGCGGATACACAAGTGCGCGTACTGCGAGTACAGTGCCGCCACTAAGGAGGCACTCATTGTAAGTACACACGTGCACACACACCACACATACACTCACTCGCTCGGTTGGCCACTCAGTCAGTCAGTAAGTTACTCACCTACTTACACAATCAGTTACTCATTCACTCAGACTCGGTTAGCCACTCAGTCAGTCAGTAAGTCACTTACACAATCAGTTGGTCACTCAATCACCCAGACTCGGTTAGCCACTCATTCAGTCAGTAAATCACTTGTAAAATCAGTTAGCCACTTATTCAGTCAGTTAGTCAGACACTAACTGATTCACTCACTCAAGCTCAGTCACACTATAGTCACTCACTCACACTGGCACTCACTCAGTCACAGTCTCTCTCAAACACACTCACTCATTCACTCACTTACTCACTTACACAACCAAAATTTCAAGTCCTTTTAGTTGATTGAATCCATCACTTCATTGAAAAAAAAATACAAAATAAAAAAAATAATTGATAAAAATTTCTTCTATAATAATAAAAGTAAAAATTCTATAAAATAAACTTCCTCAAAATTTTAAAGAACTTCCTTTAAATAGGTTTAAAGAGGCCCTTTATAGATGGGCAAATGGATAATAAAATTAGGACTGGAATATTCTTCATTTTTGACAATAAATTTAGAGAGAATATTTTTATTAATGTTTTAACTTTCATAGACATCTTATTAACGCTGATATATGTGTTATTTTTATATAGCAATTGACATAGTAATTTGACATAATATTGGACATAGTAATTTAATTTTGTGATAAATAGCTATTTTATTGAACTTTAATATTGCTAACTTGCATGCTGTATGTAATACGAGTAATATGAATTGGCTGAAAAAGCTGAACCACAATGTCAAACCTAAACCTAAATGTACCCTTTTTCATACGCAATAGTAGATTTTACAACAGGAGCATAAAGCAAGTCCTCGACTTCATCATCTGCCCTCGCCCTGCGGGCTCGGGCATATAACGATCTCGGATAAAAATGATTTGTGCACGAGTTGTAAACTCTGCTTTTCACTTCGATTGCGAGAAAATAATACAATAATTTGAGAAAATTCAATACGAAAAGTTCACGGCTTCTTTCCCGCTACTTTACTTTTTTTAATTTTCCTGCATAATTTTCGGGCAAAGAAAAAAAATATACAGCCTATTCTTAAATTATTTTGGAATAATGTTTTTTTTTGTGGTAAACACGTTTTGATATTTAGTTTCTTTTTCGTATTATCTTATTATAAATCAAAAATGCAAATAGGGAAGGAAATATTATAAATTAGCAAGTTTTATCCATGTACAATTAATTGTTTTTGACTGTATGGGCTAAATGGTCACTGCCTTAGTGTAGACACATTTAAAAAGCTACTTTTATGCACAAGAGCATAAAATTCAACTTTATGTCGCCTAGATCCTGCATAAAGTAGTACTTTTTCGAGCATGAGAAGTGAAATAGTAGATTTTACAACGAGTGCATAAAGCAAGTCATTTTTATCCGAGATCGTTATATGCCCGAGCCCGCAGGGCGAGGGCAGATGATGAAGTCGAGGATAAAAATGATTTGTGCACGAGTTGTAAACTCTGCTTTTCACTTCGATTGCGAGAAAATAAAACAATAATTTGAGAAAATTCAATACGAAAAGTTCACGGCTTCTTTCCCGCTACTTTACTTTTTTTAATTTTCCTGCATAATTTTCGGGCAAAGAAAAAAAATATACAGCCTATTCTTAAATTATTTTGGAATAATGTTTTTTTTTGTGGTAAACACGTTTTGATATTTAGTTTCTTTTTCGTATTATCTTATTATAAATCAAAAATGCAAATAGGGAAGGAAATATTATAAATTAGCAAGTTTTATCCATGTACAATTAATTGTTTTTGGCTGTATGGGCTAAATGGTCACTGCCTTAGTGTAGACACATTTAAAAAGCTACTTTTATGCACAAGTGCATAAAATTCAACTTTATGTCGCCTAGATCCTGCATAAAGTAGTACTTTTTCGAGCATGAGAAGTGAAAATAAATTTTCATTCATTCATTCAGAAACATCATAGTGATATATCCATTTGTACTTAACACCAGATACACGAGCGCCGGCACACGGGCGAGAGGCCGTACGTGTGCGACCACTGCGGGGCCACATTCCACCGGCGGTCCAACCTGGTCCAACACATTGCTGTGCATCTGCCCGAGAAGAACTTCCAGGTATGTGCGCTGTACAAACGTTTTAATAATGTAAAGCTGAATAATGAATAGTTTAAAAATTGAAAAGCACGCTTTTATTGCTAACTGAAAAAGATAAAACTATTTCTGAGTACACGGAATTTATATTACAGTAGAGTAAAAAGCGTGGGGTGCACTTTATGATGTTTTCATACTTCTCTTTTTATATTCACATACTACTATACCAAGCACCCCACGCGTTTTACTCTACTGTAATATAAATTCCGTGTACTCAGAAATTATTTTCTCTTTTTAGTTAGCAATGAAAGCGTGTTTTTTTAGTTTTTAAAACTATTATTTATTTTTCTTTTTTTAGTTAATAAGGATCATGGAAAACTCTTATCAAATTATTGCATTGTCATCGGTACTTTATATGTGTGCAAAGTTTCAAATTAGTCCGATTTCTGGAAGTTAATGAAAATTGAGATCAAAAATTCAGTTACATACATTCATACATACATACACCCCGCTCTAATGAAAGCGTTTTAAAAAAGAGGATTATTTTGCTTTAAAATTCCACTAAACGACGGCAGCGAGGAACCAAAATACATCCAACTGTAATCACCTGAAAAAGTTAGAGCTGGAAGTCGCAGTACTTACAATACCTACAACTCACAACGTGACACAGAAGAAGCACCTGGAATCACAACACTGACACCAAAAAACACTCGACGCGTTTCGCCACTACACGGGGCATCCTCAGGAGGTGTTGTCACTTCAACAGACTACAGTCTGTCGAAGCTAAGTAACGCCTGATTCCATCAACTAAAATGTAAATGTTCCTCCTATCCGATTTCGACCACGGCGGCCAATCACTACAGAGATCAGCCAACTGCGCAGGAGATATTATAGTGCACAAGTGTGAGCGCAATACACAGGTGCACTAACTGTCCCATCACTGAAAGTTCGATGAGACGGCAATCCGACATCGGGAGTGTGATCAGGCGCAGGACCAACGGCTTAACGTGCGCACCGAGGTACGGGGGTGTACCGCCAACTTCCCGACTCCGAGCTGTTTCTGAAAGAAAATGTTGTGCAACAATTTTTGTGTTGACCTGAGATTAATAAAATATTAATTAAATACTAGTCCAATAATATGATAAGCCAGCGCTTACCAATCTTTTTCAACAGGTGGCGCAGGTGCAAGTTAAGTCTTGTGTAACGGTGCCCTACCCAAGCTTACTTTTGACGTGACAACGTCTTATAAATTGGTTTGCCGGGTGACACTTCAAGAAACTGCGTTACGCTCCGCTCACGTTATGCGCTCACAATGAGAGCGAGTGAGAGGCACGCGTCCCTTCGACTCGGGCATGGTTAGCCCGCCTAAGAGCGAGTGAGACAGACATAAAAAGTGAAAGGCACGCGTCCCTTCCACTCGAGCACAGTTAGCCCGCCTAAGAGCGAGAGAGAGAGAGTGAGAGAGATAGGCATACACACCGGTTCATGTTATACGAATGAATATTCACATTAAAATTATTTTACCACTCAAAGTCGTTGTCACGTAAAACTTTCGCCCGTATACCGACTTTACAGGAAACCAATTTAAAAAAAAAAACAAAGAATAATAGGTACCTACAATGTACTCGCCGAAAAATTATGTAAATCGAATCACGGCGCCTTTTCTTTGCTTTTTAGACGCAACGGGGCTCCGCGGCGCACAGTTTGGGAACCCTTGTTATAGGTCAATGTTATCTTTTAAGGAGCACCTTCGTCCAACCTCATATATTTGGTCCTCATAAGTTAAAGCCTTTTTGCTTCGGTACCAATACATTCTGTGTTCTGGTTTTGTTTTAAAAATAGTGATGCCCATCGCTTGGCCAACTGTCGATAGTAGTTTTTTGTTTCCATTCTATCGATATTATTTAGGTAGGTAAAAAAAAAGTATGCGATGTAATAGGATGACAAATTTTGCGCAGTGCGACATGTGCCCCAAGCGGCTGAAGTCGCGCAAGTTCCTGCAGATACACAAACACAACGCACACACCGGCAAGCGGTACGGGTACCTCTGCGCCGTTTGCGAGCACCGCTTCGAGAAGCCGAACAAGGTTCGCGCGCACACGCGGCGAGTGCACGGCATCCCGGACGAGCAGCAGGGGCCGATTGTTAGGGTCACGCGTTAGGGTCTTATGTTTATTTGTGATAATAATGCTTTTTAGTAAATATTTGTAGTAAAATAAATAAATAATATGAAGTTACACAAATAGCGGTTTCATCCGTTTTGTACGAATCGCACAGGAACCGTGAAGTTTTACGAGATAAAAAGTAACCTATGTGTTTTTACAGGTTATAATCAATCTTTGGTTGAATTACAAATATTTATACATACTTTCGCGTTTATAATATTTAGTAGGACAATTAACAATAAATTTGATGTTTCGACTATTTAAAGAAACATATCATGGTCTTTATTTATACAGGAAATAGGTTTTTAGAGTTTATTATTCTTGCAAGAAGAATATTTAAGTTGGAACTAGTATAGTGTGTTATTTATTTTATTTTAATAAATAATAAAGTGACATTGAGTAATCTAATTACGAGTATGATCTCTTTTATATTTTATGACTTCGACATAAAACGTCACTATTAATACTAGTTAATTAACTATGAATAATGCATTAAATATATATCATACATAATAGACATCACATAAGAACTTTAAAACATTTTGTTGCTAAAATAAACTTTTCGCTGTATTATTCGAACTCTGTATTAAAAACATTATGGGTTTGGGAACAATCGGCCCCGCATTTCAACTGAAGAAAATGAAAAAGGTGAGGTAATGGCACTAGTTCTTTGACATAATAAATGTTTTGGTAAATTTTTCAAAGGGCACTAGTGGCTGGCTGGCAGTGGATGACGTCTGGTTGTTAGACTATACCATAGAACTCTCAAATCTCATTTTTAGGGTTCCGTACCTCAAAAGAAAAAAACGGAACCCTTATAAGATCACTGTTGTCCGTCTGTCCGTCCGTCCGTCCGTCTGTCAAGACCGTTTTTCTCAGGAACGCGTGGAGGTATCAAACTGAAATTTCTATAAGATACTTAGGTATACTGTCCCTGGAAGCTGTAGAAAAATCAACCTTCTAAGCCAACGCAATCAAAAGATACAGCCATTTAGGCCGCAAATTTCCGCAAATTCTCGAAACTCGCACGGGAATCAAAACCTACAGGGTACTTCCCGTAAACTTAGAATCTTGAAATTTAGTACGTAGTCACGTCTTATAGTACAGATATAGGAAAAATTACGAAAACTGTAAATTTTCAGTTTCATCATATAAAAAAATATTTTTGAAAAATATTTTTGACAATTTTGAAAATTTCAAAGTTACTACTCCTTATCTACAGGTTTGTACGGAACCCTCGGTGCGCGAGTCAAACTCGCACTTGACCGGTTTTTATTCGAAGTGAGGTTTAATTTTTTTGTGTCTGTTTAAGATCCTTATGTCAAGCACTAGTGTCCTTACCTTATTTTGTTTATCTATTAGGTGTTGTAGGAATTCTTCAAGTTTTCGTTTATGAAACTAGCGGACGCCCGCGAACTTTGCCCACATTTGGGGCTTACATTAAAGTTTCATTGTCTTTCTTATATCAACAGAAAGTGCTTAAGGCGTTATTTTCATTACTGCTACGCTTGACTGCCAATGTTCCACATTCGGTACTACAGATCTTAATTTTTTTTTTATATGAGGAGAATTTTTACGTGATGTTGAACTTTACAATGTGAAATTAAAACACACTTAAAGAAAAATGGATTGCCACAGGCGGGACACGAACCCGCACCTCTCGCAAACTGGGCGATTGCTCTCCTAATTGAGATACGTGACATATACTCATCGGTCCATATTTCTATAAGTGCTCTTTAGACTGCAGCCAGCCATGATTCAATACTGTTGCGGTTAGATACTTACAACATCCGAATGAAACGACTTTTTAGCTGCTTCAACAATCGGTTAAGATAAATCAGCTAATTAATTAAGTTACTTTATTTTTTAGCATTGACAATGCAGATTTCCTTACAACGTGTAACGCCAAGCCTCAGCCACCATAGCCAATCATAGCCAATCCTAGCCAAGCCAGCCAATCCTAGCCAAGCCAGCCAATAGAAAGCCACCGCCAAGCCAGTTGACGCTCCCCACTACAACTTCCGCCAGCCGTGCGCCCTTGGGTGGGAGCAAGCCCTTATAACGGCCAGTCAGCTCAGTCTAGCCACTTTTGCCCTCTTAGCCACTGAATAGGCCGAAACGCTGCCAATTTGTATTTTTGATAGTTGATTATAACCTTATTTAAATAAAATCTGTGTGCTTATCGTTTTGCCTGGTTTTTTTATTTATGCCACTCATTATAAACGTGAATTTGTATATAGTCGGACCGCCTGTAGTAATCCATTTTTCTTTAAGTGTGTTTTAATTTTAATCTATTCAGTCGTTTTCAGGTGATGCGCGTACATATAAACAGCCAAAAATTCTAAAATGTAGCGGAATGTGTTCTGTAGTCGATTCTAAGGACCCCTAGCAGTTAGCACATTTTATTTTAAATATCTTCTTTTCAGTTTTTAGATGGACATACAAAATCGGGTTTTTTGTGACGTGGTCTTCGATTTACGCCACCTGTGTATATACACATATATACATATACGCATATGCGTATAAGACGTAAAAACACTAAGAATTCACCCAACTATCAAATAATAAATATTTTGGTATCTACCAGATATTACTTATAAAAACAAGCCCTTGGAGATTTGCGTCCCTTTTAGGCTTAATGAAGACGACTCCGGGACCGCACCGGCGCCAGACCGAAACCGCATGTTAACAAAGCCGGCCCGATGAGTACGCGGTGTTGGTCAGGCTCTTCAGTGCGTTATTAATTAGTATACACGTTTCGGTCCTGCACTTGTGCGGTTACGGCGTCGTCTACATGAAGCCTGTATGTGTTTTTTTAATCTGTTTTATGGATAAATAACAACTTATTCCACAGTGCGACCAATGCCCCAAACGCGAGAAATCAAAAAAGCGTCTCCACATCCACAAATGTAACCGCCACCCGGAGCGGCGGTACAAGTACGTGTGTCCCGTGTGCCGGGACACGTTCGCGCGGCCGGGCAATGTGAGGAACCATCTAGCGAGGACGCACGGCGTGGCTAGAGAGTGCCAGGGACGGACTATTGAGAGGATTGAGGTACGTGACTTTTAAAGTCAGCGTCATAATAGCAGATTACGCACTGAGGCCTTAATGGGCTGTCTCACGACACGGGAGTTGGATACTGAGCGTAGCGGCGAGGTATTACGTCGACTATGCGCCAAGGGTGTAATGGACTGTCATACTGGGCGTAGCGAAGGAGTCATATACGAATCGAGGGATTCAATTAGCCCAAGACTACGATTGTCATTTACTTCAGAGGTGAATAATGTACTTTTCACACCGTGTGCAAGGCAATACAGGGCCTTCACTTTTTGCGTCCATATCCACAAGTGTAACCGAGTGATGAGGGGGGGACCAGGGATGTGCTATTGAGAGGATCGAGGTAAGTGGCTTGTAAGGTCAGCGTCAGCAAGTGTAACAGACAAGAGGACGTATGGCGTGATGAGGGAGGACCAGATACGTGCTGTTCAGATGATTGAGGTACTTATTTAAAGAACAAGAAACAGTTTTATTGACATGGCGCTACCTGTACTTCAGTGCCAAGATTTTGACTGTACAGCGGCATGTCCTGGCTTGGTACGGGTGGACAATTATTTTTTACATACAACACATACCATTGGGATGATGACACGTATCTTAAATATTGTCAAGAACATGGTGTTTAAAAAACATAGCCCCTATGAAGTTAATACAACCAATATATTTCAAAAAAGCTGTAGAAACCAATTTTTAAACACACATTACGCAATAAATATTCGGTCAATTGACTCCGATTTCTGACACATGACCGTGACGTCACAATCATTTATTACCATACGAAATCTATGGAGGCAGACCGTTTTGACAGATAATAAAAAGTATGTCAACGATTGGTGGTGTCGTCTAGCCAATTAAGCCCATGTTTATATAATGTAGGATACTAATGGTAAAATAGGTTCAAACAAACAATCAAATCTTTCCTCTTTATAATAGTATTAGCACGAAGTCTCATCGCTAAGTAAATAATAATAGTTTAAAAAAATCTATAGATGGCAGTGCAAGTTTTCTTGTGAGAATCATTACCATAGCAATGTTAGTAAATATCGTATACCACCTAAATATAAGTCCATCATTAAATGTAAATAAATTGCATAAGCCCCTAAAACATAGAAAGTAATATTTTACGTTCTATTTACACATTTCATAAAAATTACAATATTGTGCTAGTGATTTTATTGGAATAAAATAGTACTCAAATGCAGTCAGGAACTTTTTAATAAAAGTTATGAATAAGCAATGCTCGTGACCACCAGAAAACTGGTTGCGTTGCGACCGACATCTTGCGTAAATCTGCGTTATTTAGCCCGAAACTAAGGCTGTAAGAATTGCTAACCCTAGATGATATTGAAATATGTAATGCGTGTATATGTGTGCTTTCTAAAAAAATGGTGCAGAAAATAGAATGTTAGGAAGGTCACGTTTTGATGTATGAGATGAGGTGTCTGCACAGGGTATTGTTCTATTTGTGGTATTAGTGTAGATGTTTTAACCAGCTGGATACTTATTGAAGACAATGCCACCGTCATAACATAATTTACGAGAAAAATGTCACTATTTTGAAATAAATTAACGAATAACATGAATATTGTTTTTTTTTCAGGTAGACAGATCAATACTTCCAGACATCATGGAAAATAAAATTATTTGATTGTTAAGTATTGATATTAATTTCATTTGGAAATAGATTTAATTTATGTAATTAAATTAATAGACCGAAACCCTCCAGCAAAAAGAAGTGAATCGTTTGATATTGCAACACTAAAATACGAGAACTCTCAGCAGCCAAGAGAGCTTGCTAGAATTGGAAAAGACTCTACTACATATACAATGCGACATCTTTATTATTATTAAACTAATAAAACATCAGCTATGTTAACTCTTATATTGGATAAATACGTGCTTATAAGCAAACAAAATTCTAGTATTTTTTTCACATTCCTGCTCAAGCCTTACATTTTTAATAACGATCATTTTATGATTTAATATTTAATGTAGAATCTGTATGTATAAATTAAGTAAGTATTTTAAAATAAAATCAGTGTGGTTGCCATCAGACTTCATTAGAAATAGTTAGACCTGAAATAAATAAATGTAATCACAATAAATTATTTAAAAGAAACGTTGTATTTTAATTTTATCATTAATTTCCTAAAATGTAAAAAAGGACGGACTGGCAGTACACAACAGGTAAATTTTGCATAATTTTTCATATCTTTGACCTCCGTGATTACAATCCGAAAGTGTGATTTTCGAGTTTCACTATGACCAAAATATAATATTGAAATTGGGATGATGACACCTATCTTAAATACTGTCAAGAACATGGTGTTTAAAAAACATAGCCCCTATAAAGTTAATACAACCAATATATTTCAAAAAAGCTGTAGAAACCAATTTTTAAACACTCAAAACGCAATAAATATTCGGTCAATTGACTCCGATTTCTGACACATGACCGTGACGTCACAATCATTTATTTCCATACGAAATCTATGGAGGCAGACCGTTTTGACAGATAATAAAAAGTATGTCAACGATTGGTGGTATCGTCTAGCCACTAAGAACGGCAGAGTTTACCTAAATTACTTCTTACCTAATCTGGCAAACAATAAATGAATTTGATTTTATTAATACGACTGTCGATAAATTTATACATCGATAGTTCAGCACTAACGCCTTTGCTCAGGGACCAGTAGTAATGGCAATTATTGCAATTTTTTGTTAATTTAATTAGCATGCTAAATTTCATAGCATAGCATGCTACGCGCTATTGCTATGCTAATATGAAATTTCATCGAAATTGAGAAATAGGTAGCGTAAGCGTATAATATTAAATTGCGAAATTGTGACTGTTGTATGCAACGTACATTTTAATGTTGTGACTAAGATTAGATTAAATTTGACTTTATTAAAATTAAAACTGCACCGAATAGCAAAATTCAATCAAGTCACAAAAAGACAAACAGTTTCATTCAAATAAACAGTTCAATAAACCGCACGCAAAATACGACTCTAAATGCAAGGATGCCGTATTCTCTTCTCTTTCTTTGTTCGCCATACACTCGGGTAACGCTCAAAAGCCGATCGTCGCCCGACAGTACGCGAACGCGAGTTTCAATTGGCTGCTACTGCTAATAGCGGCTGCTATTAGCAGTAGTAGCAGCCTGCTAAAGCAGTGCGTGCGAATCTATGAAAGCAACGACACGTCGCTGTCCGTGAATTTTAGCAGTCACGTGAATTTTAGCATTCACACAATTTAGCATCGTCAAATAATTTAATTATTGTTAACGATGAAATAGCATGCTAATTAATGATGCTAATGCTAATTATTCCATTACTAGGGACCAGCATTTGTTTTATTTTATAAATTGCGTTTCGTTTCTACAGCGCTTATCAACTTTTATGCTTCGAAGGTAAAACTAAACGGTATTAACGTCAAAAACAAAATCCTTGTTTACTTACAGTCGATCCGAACTTGGGTTGTTTTTGTTTGGTAATCAATGTTTATTCATTAATTATATGTTTTTTAGATGATTTATTATAAAAAGTGCGCATTAAACTTCACAAATGTATCCTTGGAACTGCTGCCGTACATGTTTAAGTGTAGAAAACTTGAACCCAATCTTTCCTGAGTTTGGAAGCGCTGAAAAATATTCAGACGCCGTGTTTGCTACTACTGGACTAATGGTGAGGTTTAGCTAGTTCAAATTACTACTTGATCTACACTTCTTATAATAAGGCTCTATGTTAAGGATTTGTTATTCGAAATCATAAAAATTGTCGGCTCTCTGCCTAAAAAATTTATTTTCGTAAATCTTACTGAAATTTCTTGGTTTTTAACTTAGCATTTAGTTGCATAGCATAACATAGCAACATGAAAATTCTCTAAATTATCTTAAAAAATTTGCTTGCTTTGTGTTAGATACTGAAAACTTCTGTCCATATAATATTTTAGGTGGAACCAAACGATCAATTACCGCAAAAAATGTGTTCCTCATGCATCGAATTTATCAACAAAGCCAAGGAATTCCGTAAAAAAGCCATAGCAGCACACAAAGAACTATCAAAGAGACTTCAAACGTGTTTAAATAGTACCAAAAGTATTGTTCTTACAGAACCAATACATGATTCAAAGATCAATGCGCACGTGAAATTAGAAACCAGCTTAGAAGAAAACGAATCATTGGATAAGTTCTCGGATGACGATGATTTAACTCTAAATCACTTTAAGTCATTAGATGACTGTGAAAAAAATAAATTAACATCAGAAACAAAAAATGTTAACGGCACATCACAAATGAGTCCGGCGCAAGTTGACAATAACATTGATAATGATCACAAAATCGAAACACCAGATGCAAACTCAAAAAATGTTGTTAGAAAAAGAAAACAGAGAGTTAGAAAGAGTGAAACAAATGATAAAAATAAATTGAATAAAGAGAGAGTAAAAGAAAAGATTGAATGTGAAATATGCCATAAGATTTTGACTTCCAAATTGTCTATACGGAATCATTACAAGATTCACACTGGTTTTGATGTAGTTTGCGAGGTAAGTATCCAATAATTTTGTTTTAAACTACCCTCATAAATGTTGTATATCAATCTTAGTCTAGTAATCGGTGTAAATGCAATATGTTGGTAGATACATTTATAAAATAAAGTTAAATAAGGTAGGTAGGTAAAAAAACTACTTGACATCTGGCTACGTAGCCTAATAAGCAGTGCTTACTTAATTTGTGGTTTTTAATATATTTATTTGGTATACAATAATATGTTTCAGACAAAATAATAAAAATCCTAGCAGCAATAGAAGGAAAAGGACGACTACCTTGTTGACGACATCGACAACCGTTTGATGCAGTGGTCTTCATGTCGGACTTCTAAAACCAAGGGTCGCGGGTTCGATCCCCGCACAGTACAAGCATATGTGTGCATTAATATGTGTGTTTGTACTGATCTGGGTGTTTTCTATGTATAATATGTATTTATTTACAAAAGAATTTAAGTATGTTTATCCCTTGTCTTGTACCCATAACACAAGCCTCGTAGCTTAATTTGGGACTAGAGAATTGGTGTGATTGTTGTGAAATATTTATTATTATTATTATTTATTATTAAAGGTATCAAACACATTGTTACCTTTGTACAGATAAGAATTAAAGCTAATTTAGTAATGGATAAATAAATTAGCAGAAAATTCGTTTGTAGTTTAACATAAATGCTATTCAAATATTATTTTACTTCTAGGCCATGTTTGTCTTATGAAATTTCACTTTTTTTACTATTTGGTGGTGCTGTTATTGACTCATGTTGTAGAAAGAGCAACCAACATAGAAACATGTTTCTGTCTATACATGTTAGAGAATCAGAGACCCTCATTCAAAACCACTGGTACTCCAATGTTTTTATAGTCTAAAATATGCTGACTTGCAGGTATTCCAAATGTACAGAAGATGTCAAAATTATGCTTTTTACAGCCTACTGTCAGAGCCTGTACACGGGAAACCTGTCGAATACACCATAATCTCGATGGAAACTCTAAGAATCCAGTATAATAATACAGGGTTGGCCTGGATAATTATCGTGATAATTATCTTGATAATTATCGTTGATAATTATCATGATAATTACGTGTTGATAATTATCGTTGATAATAACGAGTAACTGTTATTGTACAAAACAAAACGAAATAATATATATGTGTATCCAAACCACTGACCTGAAGTAAGTACCACTGGACAGGTGGCTGTCACACTGTTTTTGTGCCTATTTGATAATCGCCATTTTGGCGCTGTAGGCTGTTGCGAGTGTCTACGGTACTAAAACTAGTGATGTCTGATATCGACATATGTAATACAAATATCGATAAGTGTTCCGTGAACTTATAAGAAAGCATTTTCAAAAAATAGTTCATTAATGGGTATGACAATCATCAAATTAAAATTGCATTATATTTAATTAAAACATTAGTAAATGGCACTCAAAAATTACCATAATTTAGTCGTACACATATCAAAATTAATAGTTTTTTTTAAACAAAAGTAGTCACAGGTAAAACTAAAAGTAATATCTAAATATAGAAAAAAAAACTTTCATTTTTATAGACGTTATTTGATTTCATAGTTGGATAATTATCAGATAATTATCAGATAATTATCGGATAATTATCGGATAATTATCAGAGAAAATAATTATCTTGATAATAGCCAACCCTGTAATAATATCTTTAGGATGATGCTGGAATTGCCGCGTTTTTGCAGTGCATTAGGAATATTTGCGGAGTACCAAACAAATGGCTTTAATGCATTAGTCCGAATTAAAACTATGTCCCTAATTGCAAGGGTTAGAAGCAGCCCTAATAGCATCCTGAAGACATTTGCGGATCACTACAGTTCACTACACGTCACTACTATGGAGAGCTTTCGTGACAAGAGTGATCGTCACCGGTGCACACACTCTTCATAAGTTGCATTAGCATATATAAATTAGTACTATTCTAACAATAGTCATTAAGTCATTTGTTTACTAACAATAATAATGGGCTCCAGCAGCAAACAGAAAACCATTCACAACCACATACTTCTAGCACCTCATCCGCACTGAACTCCCTCACACGAACCACACTCACAAGTCAAACTATACCGATAACGTCATAATTTGATTTTATTGGAAATGTACTTGGCTTTGGCCCGTACATCTCTGTAATACCAGCTACATGCCGATTTCGACCACGGCGGCCGATCTCAACAGAGATCAGCCAACTATGCAGGTGATATTATAGTGCACAAGGGTGAGCGCAATACACAGGTGCACTCACTGTTCCATCACTCTCAAAGTTCGGTGAGACGGCAATCAGACATGACCGGAGAGAGACCAGGCGCAGGACCAACGGTTTAACGTGCTTTCTGAGGCACGGGTGTGACACCGCCAACTTCCCAACTTCGAGCTGTTTTTGAGAAATTCATGACAGAAAATGTCAGAAACAATTTTGGCTCGACCTGGGATTCGAACCCAAGAACTCTCGGATGTAAGGCAGAAACTTTGCCACTACACCAACAAGGCAGTCAATAATAATATGCAGTGTCAAAAAATTTTTAGATCTATCATAATAAAGTGACATGCTTTAACTTTAAGATTTGCATGCCATTGATAATGGTTGATTAAGCAGATGTATAATTCCTGATTAATAACTATGACCATCTTCAGTTTGTTATTTTTATTTTTTTTCTCAAAATAGGTACTTTATTAATAATATTAATAATAGTAACATAAACATGCCATGCTGTACAACAAATATAGCATGACACGGACATAAGAAACAATTACCTTTTTAGGTTAAACACCTCTTAAAGTTAACAAAATGGAAATTATACATTGATATTTAGAAGAAATTTACAATTTACATCATTGCATACGGATTCGGGTTTATTAAATTTTTTAGATAAAAAATTCATTTTAAAAAGAATGAGGACACAAGAACGCAAATAAAGTTTTCTATTTCTATTTATGTCCCAGCACTGCGGCAAGTAGTTCATTACCCGTCGTCTGCTGATGCAGCACTGCCGCGCCAAGCACGGCTACGAGAAGACAGACAAATGCTCCTTCTGTGACTACAGAGCTTCCAACGCTGAGCAAGTTAAGGTATTTATTGTTATTCTTAGCTTGTCATTCCAAACTCGAATACTGTACCAAAACAAAGAATAATATCTCATCAGCCTATATACGTCCCGCTGGGCACAGGCCTCACCTTAACTATGAGGAAGTCCGAGCCATACTCCACCACGCGGGCTCAGTGCGGATTGGTGGAGGGATGTTTGTAAGTGACCAACCTTACTGTCACATGTTATTAGCAGCCCGAGGGCCTCCGACCAGGCTTAACGACTAATAGCTATCGATATTAACCGGGACCAACAGCTGAACGTGCCTTCCGAAGCACGAAGATGCTTGTAAATAGACGTCACTCAAATGGTCAGAATGGTCACCCATCCCAAACATGACCGCGTCTTAAGTTGCTTAACTTTAGGTATCACTACCAAAGCGCTGCAACCACTGTGCCACAAGCACCTCACGCATGAATAATATAATATAATTTAATATGGCGCGACTTAGGCCTCCTACGCACTGGCGACCATGGTCGCCGCGACCTGGCCGCGGCGGCCAGTGAATTCTGGACTTTATATGGCAATCGCTATAGCCCCTACGCACTTAGCGGCCAGCGACCAGCGGCCACCGTTGGCCGCGGCGTCCAATTTGATGCCACGCGACCAGCGACCAATCGTGGCCGTCGAGAACATCACTTCTGTATTAAAATTCATCAGTGCTACCGCATCGGCCGCGGCGACCAGACGTGTAGCTAGCTACAGAGTGATTATTTTACAATGGCCAATTTCGACAGGGAAAGGTTCATAATTGAAGTTGAAAATAGAAGAGGTTTATGGGATTTAGCATCAAATGATTACTCCAATAAAGATGTTAAGCGGCAGTTGTGGTCGATATATTAATTTTTGGTTTTATTGTATCCAGTAACAGGTTAAAAGTATTCGTTGACATTCTCATGTAATCAAAGAATTTCTTCTCATACATTTTTAAATCCAAAAAATAAGTATAATATAATCCTTTAGTCTTTCTCTCGCAAAGTAATGGATGCACCCAAAACTGTCTTTTACGTGAAATCTTCCGTTTTCGTTTTCGTAGTAAATACACAAGCACAGTTAGCGTGATTATCTTCTGCACGTCCATCTTGACACACCCTTGGAAGTCGACTGCAAAGTTTTCGGCCGTCCACATGTCGCGCTTGCCTACGCACCGGCGACCATGGCCGCGGCGGCCTGGCCGCGTCTATGGTCGCCAGTGCGTAGGCAGCCTTATATCTTCTTCGTCGTGACCTCATGACTGAGGGTCGTGTACACCATAGATAACGGCACGTGTCGAGGCTCTGTTATGGCATTTCTTTTTCCGGTCAGATGTATCGCTCTCTAAGTTTTGCACCGCTGTCTCTAAGTAGGTGCTCTGCCTTTGCTTCTCCTTCCTGCGAGTTATATGTACTTATGTGGCTTCTTCTTTTTTATTCGTTATGGCGAGCGAACTTAAGTTTACCACGAACTTATGTGGCTTATATAATACGCTAGATGTCACCACCAATCGTTGACATACTCTTTATTATCTGTCAAAACGGTCCGCCTCCATAGATTTTGTATGGGAATACAAAATCGTGACGTCACGGTAGTGTATCAGAAATCGTAGTCAATTGACCGAATATTTATTGAGATTTGTGTGTTTAAAAATTGTTTTCTACAGCTTTTTGGAAGTATACTGGTTGTATTAACCCTATGGTCTTAAATTATTTTAAGATAGGTGTTATAATGCCTATTGCAGATCCACGAACGCCTGCACACGGGCGAGAAGCCGTTTAAATGCACTCAATGCGACAATGCCTTCCACCGCCTCAGCACGTACCAGCAGCACGCCGCCACGCACCTACAGGAGTCTACTGTGCCGGTAATTGTTGTTAATAACTATTATACAGGGTGCTTGGGAAATAATGGATCAACCTTTAACCATTGATTTAGTCGACCGTTTGGTGCGGTGGTCTACATGTCGGACTTCTGAAGCCAAGGGTCGCGGGTTCGATCCCCGCACAGTACAAGCATATGTGTGCATGAACATGTGTGTTTGTACTGGTGTTTTCTATGTATAATATGTATTTATTTACTAAAGAAAAAAGTATTTAAGTATGTTTATCCGTTGTCTAGTACCCATAACACAAGCCTCGTAGCTTAATTTGGGACTAGAGAATTGGTGTGATTGTTGAGAAATATTTATTTATTGATAAGACACACCATCACCTCCCTTCTCTCAATTACGAGCTCCAGACCTCTAGTAAAAATATCACAGTTTCCAAGAATTTTTTCCGTATTTTTCTAAATTTTGACACCTGTCGTTGGATTTTCTCGTGATTTTCTGCATACAAGGTCATTTCATGATGTGTGTTTTTTTCCACGCTTCATAGTTTAGCTCTCTAATACAATAACAATAAATCGAAAAACTTGCAAAAAAAAAAACAAATTACAAGGTAGAAAACCCAAAAAAAATAATGAAACCATTATCCTTACGGCTGGTAATCTATTGCGATAGCGAAGTGACAGTAGAACCATAAAAAACAAGTAAAATTGAAATTAAAAAAAACAAGTCAAACAAAAAAAAAAATTTCATTAGTTGTTGTGTAAAAAAATATGTACGAAGCTCATAATGCCTATAAAAAAAAATTGATTATCAAATGCAGATTCTAAAGTGGTTTCACAAGTCTAGGTCAAGCAACATTATTTTTTTTTACGTATGCCAAATTAAAAAAAGGTCTTTTTTCCCGAATCTAAAACACAATGGATGAAAAAGTTTCCGAAGAATGAAGAACTCCTTTTTTTGAAGTCGTTTAATTTCAGCGAAATCCCAGCCGTACACTCAAGCTTGATACCAATAACCAAAAATAATACCCAAACCAAATATAAGAAATAACCAAACAGAGAAAAATAATATGTTGTTTTTTTTTATTATTAATCTATAATTGAATGGAAAACCTACAATCTATAATTTTATTTTGTCGATAGCTATCTATTTTCCTCAAAGAAAAAAGATTATAAGATGACAAAAATATTTGCCGAAACCAGGGATCGAACCAGGGACCTTTAGATCTTCAGTCTAACGCTCTCCCAACTGAGCTATTTCGGCTGATGTTTGGATCGCGAAATTCTCGGTTGCTACCGGTTATGTTTTATCTGGTAACATTGACTTTGCTGAGTTTTTTGTTTTTATTTAAGTAAGCTACTTAGCTTATCATTGTTTTGATTAATTTTAAAAATTATTTACCTGACAGAGATAAATAGCAATACGGTAGTTGACACCACCAATCGTTGACGTACTTTTTATCAACTGTCAAAACGCTTTTCTTCATAGAGCTTGTATGGGAATAACACACTTTGACGTCATCGCGTGCAATGCCGACTGAGTGACTAATTATCATTTGAATTCCAATTAAAAATCAAATAATACGAACTGCAGAAAAATATTAGTGTAAAGGCATCTGAAATTATGAATTATTTTAGAGAAAATCAGTTTTTGAATATTTCTTTCATAGTGGAAACAAGCCTATTCTCCACAATAATGTCATGTCAATAATGTCATACGCTAAATTTTGTCACATTATCCAAGATATTATTATGATTCCCTTCCAAAATAAGGACGAGCCCTTTATTCGGCTTGTAATTATTTGAATACTCTATGTATATTAAACATAAAAAAGAAAAGTGCTTTCATATGTTTGTAACGAAGAAACTGACTAATACAAAAGTTTGTTCTCGGTTAGTCATATCATGAGCTATATTTTATGTTAATATACAGGGTGTCATCGGAAAGACCACATGTTAGTTATCTGACTTCTCATACATGGAGATTATTATTATTATTATTTTTTTACAACAATCACACCAATAGGCTTGTTTCCACTATGAAAGAAATATTCAAAAACTGATTTTCTCTAAAATAATTCATAATTTCAGATGCCTTTACACTAATATTTTTCTGCAGTTCGTATTATTTGATTTTTAATTGGAATTCAAATGATAATTAGTCACTCAGTCGGCATTGCACGCGATGACGTCAAAGTGTGTTATTCCCATACAAACTCTATGAAGAAAAGCGTTTTGACAGTTGATAAAAAGTACGTCAACGATTGGTGGTGTCAACTACCGTATTCTCTAGACCCAAATTAAGCTACGAAGCTTGTGTTATGGGTACTAGACAACGGATAAATAATCTTAAATACCTTTTTTATATTATATTACACTTATGCTTGTACTGTGCGGGGATCGAACCCGCGACACTTGGTTTTAGAAGTCCGACCTGTGTACCACTGCACCTGTATAATTTACTGTTACTTACTCATAGTGTCTATTGAATCTGTTAATCGTCCAAATAAATAATAATAATAAAAATAATAACCCCATTACATGTAACCTCTTGCTGGCGCTCTGTATTACAGCCTAGTTCAGACTCCAGTTCTCTCACAATACAAATCAATTTCATCCATAAAATGTAATCTCAATGTACTGTGATGGTTGTGATAGAAGAAATAAATATTATTATTATTATTACTATTTCAGTGCCCGGACTGCCCGAAACGCTTCAAATCTGTAACACTTATGCACATCCACCGCTACCGCCACCGCCCACCTTCGTATTCCTACCGCTGCAACATTTGTGGCAGGAGTTTCGCGCGGCGCAGGAATGTGGTGAAACATGTCACTTTACTGCACAGAGCTGACCCGGCAGTTAATGTTTTGAGGGTGAAAAATCATCCTGGAATCGGGCCATAGGTAGGATCTAGCTAGAGACATGTCACTTTAGTGCAATGAGTTGGTTCGGTTGTAAATATCTTTAGAGTGAAATATCGTCCAGGAATTGAGCCATAACTATATAATTAACAAGTTAAAACTTTGTCAAAACTATCTTTATCGTCGTGATAGAATATACAGGGTGTTACAGAAAAAAACTGTAACAACTGAAGGGTGTTGTTGTGCCCGTAAAAAATTTTGGCTCTCCTATAGTAAATCGATCCGGTGACTGGCAATTTTGTATGGGAGGTCCGATTTTTTTTGTGATTTTGACTTTTGGGAATGTTGTGCAGTTTTCCGGGCAGAACAACACCCTTCAGTTATTACAGGTTTTTTGTAACACCTTGTATAGGTAATAGATAGGTTGAATTGCTACCATAATTGGTAACAATTAAACCCCATGTAACGGAGTTAGATATCACTAGAGTTGAAACTATAGCCTAAGAAGTATGACGGTTAAATCTACCGAGATTCTATTTCCTGTCACACTGACATATGTCAGATAAGTTGCTAAAGTGACACGTGGCCGTCGTCACACTCCTACCGATGCGATATTTGTGGCAGGAGTTCCGCGCGACGCAGGAATCTGGTGAAACATGTCTACTGCATAGAGCTGATCCAGTAGTCAATGTTTTGAGGGTTAAGAACCATTTAGGAATTGGGCAATAGGTAGGACGTCACTGCATAGAAAGCAAACTCGCTTCCTGCGTCAGTTCCTGTCTGTTTGCATGCGTAGATCTTTAAAACTACAAAACGGATTTTGGTGCGGTTTTTTTTAAATGTATAAAAGTGATTCAAGAGCAAGGTTTATATTAGGGAACCGAATTCCACGCTTGCGAAGCCGCTCTCGCGGGACGCAAGTAAGTACATAATTACAAGTTGAAATTTTGTCAAAATTATCTTGATCAGAGTGACAGACAGACCATGGTAGCAACTAAACCCCATGTTAGTAAACACAAGATTTAAAAGTAAAGCTTAAGCGTGTCGTTTCAATCTATTTTACGTCACTTGTCACACTGACACATGTCAAGCTAGCTGCTAAAATTAACCATTTATTTTCTCTGGTCTAAGTGTGAACCGCACCAAAATCTTCAATGTACACTTCTTATAATTATTAGGGTTCCGTACCTCAAAAGGAAAAAACGGAACCCTTATAAGATCACTTTGTTGTCCGTCCGTCCGTCTGTCAAGACCGTTTTTCTCAGGAACGCTTGGAGGTATCAAACTGAAATTTCTATATGATAGTTAGGTCTACTGCCCCTGGAAGCTGTAAAAAAATCAACCTTCTAAGCCAACGCAATCAAAAGATACAGCCATTTAGGCCGCAAATTTTTGCAAATTTTCGAAACTCGCACGGGAATCAAAACCTACAGGGTACTTCCCGTAAACTTAGAATCTTGAAATTTACTACGATGTCACGTCTTGTACAGATATAGGAAAAATTACGAAAACCGTAAATTTGCAGTTTCATCCAGTTTCATCATAATACACACATCAAAAGTGTCTAGGGATCAACATATATTTTTGCAATAACTTTTCTCCTGATTGATATTAATTAAAATTTTCTTTAAGGATTCATCAAATAAAGTGTTTTCGTTTGTCTACAGTAACGATAAACCAAGTCACCTTTGCATTAATAAAGAAATTTGCCATTTTCCTAATAAAGGGATTTTTGACATTTGAACCACTAACATTAAAGTTCGAAAAAAAGACTGAAATAACAGTTTTCTTTAAAATTTTATTGGGTAACTTAAACAATTAATAATCCGTGTTTCTACCGCGAACACTAACAACACAAGAACATCGGTTTGGCATACTCAAAATGAGTTCATCCAAATCACGCTGTGGAATGGCCGCCCATGTTCGTTGCAACAACAAAAAAAGGTCTTCTTGCGACTGGATACCCTCCATATTCGGCAGAGCTCTTCTCTGTAGTAGCACCATACGGACCAGTAGGACGGTATCGCTGCACCACACGGAGACAAGACCGATACATTCAAATCACAACTCGAAGAGCTCCAACAATAACCGCCATGATGTTAGCCGGGAGGCTTCATCACTTTTCAGGGAACTTAATTAGCGACCAAACAGTCAGAAACCGCTTGCATGAAGTGAATCTTCATTCCCGAAGACCGCTAAGGGTACCACCTATAGCAATGCACAATCGTAGGATTCGATATCAATGGGCTCTTGAACACAGAAATTGGGCAGAAGAACAATGGCGTTTCGTGTGATTTTCTGATGAGTCTCGTTTTGGTATGAGACCGGATACAAGACGTATGTACGACACTGGAGAACCCCTGGACGCCAACAGCGATTAAAATCCTGCCAGGAAGTCCATCCTTATAGTAGTGGAACCATCATGGTATGGGCGGGTATTTGGATCGGCGGAAGAACTGAGTTGATTTGGATCAGAGGCAACCTCAACGCTCAAATTTATGCTGAGACGATTGTATCAGACGTCATCGTTCCTCTACAAGTGCAAATCGGTCCCTTATTTCAGTTAATGCATGATAATGCACGACCGCACACCGCAAGAGTTGTAAGACGGACTCTCGCCGCAGCTAACATCAATGTCATGCCCTGGCCTGCTCAGTCGCCAGACTTGAACCCGATTGAGCATGCATGGGATATGCTACAGAGAAGAGCTCTGCCGAATATGGAGGGTATCCAGTCGCAAGAAGACCTTTTTTTGTTGTTGCAACGAACATGGGCGGCCATTCCACAGCGTGATTTGGATGAACTCATTTTGAGTATGCCAAACCGATGTTCTTGTGTTGTTAGTGTTCGCGGTAGAAACACGGAATATTAATTGTTTAAGTTACCCAATAAAATTTTAAAGAAAACTGTTATTTCAGTCTTTTTTTTCGAACTTTAATGTTAGTGGTTCAAATGTCAAAAATCCCTTTATTAGGAAAATGGCAAATTTCTTTATTAATGCAAAGGTGACTTGGTTTATCGTTACTGTAGACAAACGAAAACATTTTATTTGATGAATCCTTCAAGAAAATTTTAATTAATATCAATCAGGAGAAAAGTTATTGCAAAAATATACATATGTTGATCCCTAGACACTTTTGATGTGTGTATAAAAAAACATATTTTTGAAAAATAGTTTTGACAATTTTGGAAATTTCAACTTTACTACTCCTTATCTTCAGGTTTGTACGGAACCCTCGGTGCGCGAGTCCAACTCGCACTTGACCGGTTTTTTTATATCTTTTGCCTGTTTCCTAAAAACTTTGAATTTGACTCGTACTTTATTACATCCTGTATTTAATTCTTTGAAAATATGAAGTATTTTTTAATTGTAACGCCCAGTAAGTATTAAGAATTCGTAGGTAGTAGACGAATTTTAATGGCATTTTAAAAATTGTGATAATATCTTGATACTTAGAAGTTTAGGTATTAGCTTCCAGGTAGGAACTCATTGTTTTCTGTAACATTTTTATATTATTTACTTGTAAATATTATTTATACTACATATTTACTCAGATTATTTTTATAAAAACATAATGTGTCCAATTTATGTTAGTAAATAATAAGGTAAAATTGGTATTTGAAATTTCGACATATCTTTAGTATTTAAAAGTAAATTTAATTTACTATTTCCGCCAGTATTGCACTTTCGTGCTAGAAAATTGGCTAGACGACACCACCAATCGTTGACATACTTTTTATTATCTGTCAAAACGGTCTGCCTCCATAGATTTCGTATGGGAATAAATGATTGTGACGTCACGGTCATGTATCAGAAATCGGAGTCAATTGACCGAATATTTATTGCGTTTTGTGTGTTTAAAAATTGGTTTCTACAGCTTTTTTGAAATATATTGGTTGTATTAACTTCATAGGGGCTATGTTTTTTAAACACCATATTCTTGACAATATTTAAGATAGGTGTCATCATCCCAATTGAACTTAATTTATATTCACATGGTTTGCACAGTATATGGCCATCTGACAGTTTATTTTAGTAAATAATAGACAAATAAATGTTGTATACATTTTTATTTAGTCAATAAATGAAACTTATGACTATTGATATATTATTTATTTAACAAATAAATAGTGGTTTTATTTAACTAACGTGTTTCGATTTCAATTAGGTGACACCACAGACAGACCGACAATCATACAGAATTCCTTCTAAAATGTATGATTACAAAAAAGTAACGCCCGGTATTCTCATAAGGCGTTGTCCTCCGTGAGCGCCGGTGCGAATAATACCTATACAATTATTTGTGTAAAAGCATTCCATTCCAATCGGCCTGTGTCGCGGTGCTAGGACCTTAAAATATGATTAGGTACCGTTTTATATATCTCTGCGAGTAGACTGGGTCAAAATTGAAAAAAAAAGACTTTCTATTTTCGTTCATTTATCGGGCAGGAAAACTTCTACTGAGACTCGCTAGTACCTAAACAATGTCAATCGCACTTCGTCACGTAGACGTACATACTTTTAATATTGTCGCGTCGCCTCGCACTTGTCGCGTAGGACAACGGGTCACGGACAAGCCATTTTAAAAACATTTTGCAATTATCATAATTGTCTATGGTTCTATATGAAAAATAGTGGTCCACCCGCGAAATCGTCCGCTCAAATGTATGGTTTTACTGTGTATTGCGCTCACACTTGTGCACTATAATATCTCCTGCGCAGTTGGCTGATCTCTGTTGAGATTTGCCGCCGTGGTCGAAATCGGCCAGGAGGACTGTTATTATCATCGTCGAGCATCAAAGATTTGTGTACAAAGTGGCCAAATCTGACGTCAAGCGGAAATGGATCATACAAACATGGCCGCCCCCATTTTAGCTATTTTCTAGAGATAAAGATTCTTATTTTTGTGATTTTAACCAAACCCGAAAGAATTAAATTTCCCTTCAAATCCTACTGAGGACGATATATTATCACTATAAAATAAGGTACATACATTCTTACACATTTAAATCACAATGTCTGTTTATTCTGCTAGGGTTCAAACCTGGGAACTCGTGGTCATAAGCCACCTAAAGGTGACCTCTATACCCATAACAATGTTTTTTTATAGTGCAAAGCTAGAGAAACCAAATAGAATTTAACATATTTCACTTGAACTTTTGAATATATGAAAGAAACAAAGTGAATTGGGTATTTGACACCAACCAAAATAAACTCCAAAAATTCTATTCCTCAAAATTAACACAATTAAACACCTTAACGTAATGTATTTGGGTTCCTGCGCTGGCGTCGTTTAGTGGAAATTTAAAGCAAAATAATTCTCTTTTTCTGCTTTAGTCATGGATTTCCCCAAAGTAACGCCTGATTCCATCGACTATACAGGCTGTAAAAAATACCTTACCGAAGCCGAATACCTACCACATATTCTACCAATTGTTACGATCATTTTTTTCCTTTACACCATACCTGGAAAGTTAACGGTTACTGAGGTATTGATGGTTAAAGTTTGGAAAAAAAATTGATAATTTTACAGACATGTCTTCTGTCCGTTATAACTTAACTTTTTTCTAATTTAACATGATACATATTTTCACTAGTTCTATCATAATAAGCCTCTAAATGGCGCACTCCGCAATGAACAGCGCACACTCGAACCGAACCGCGTCGCGGCGGCGTATAGCAACACGCCCCGCGGTCACTTCCCCGCGTGCGCAACATACATTAGTAATAATTAAATTGTTCTTTTTTTAAGTAAAAAAAAGTTGTTTTCCAGCCAACATTTTTTTTTCATACGATGTGGTATGATGTACTCAACGCGTGGTTGACGGCTTCGGTAAGGTTTTTTATTCACCCTGTATGTGCCTGTCTTGGTCATAATCATCCAAAATGAACGAGAAAGAAATAATATTAGCTTGTCACATAACATTTTTCCGCAATATGTATGACTATTTAATCACAGTACTCCATTTTAGATTAGCCCTTTCATGATTTTTTTCTTGCACTTAATACAGAGATCACACCACAACATTTTCACTATAACACCTCACCGCATAAATAATATATTATTGCTTTGTGAAATTAAAACACACTCAAAATCGGACTGCCACAGTCGGGACTCGAACCCGCAACTATCGCCGGGTGATTGTTCTACTAATTGTTAATGCTAAAAATATAGTAACTTAATAAATTAGTTGATTCATCTTAACCGATTGTTAAACAGCTGTAAAGGTGTTTCATTCGGATGTTGTAGGTATCTAACCGAAAAGTGATGAATCATGGCTGGCTGCAGCCTAAGGAGCACTTAAAGATATTCGGACCGACGAGTAAGTGTCACGGTAGCTCAATTGGGAGAGCAATCGCCCGGCTTGCGAGAGGTGCGGGTTCGATTTTTTGTTTTTCCGTAAGTGTGTTTTAATTTTACATTGCAAAGAAATTTGCACTGTAAATGCTATAAATAATAAATAAATATTTCTCAACAATCACACCAATTCTCTAGTCCCAAAGTAAGCTACGAGGCTTGTGTTATGGGTACTAGATAACGGATATACATACTTAAATACTTTTTTTTGTAAATAAATACATATTATACACAGAAAACACCCAGACCAGTACAAACACACATGTTCATGCACACTTATGCTTGTACTGTGCGGGAATCGAACCCGCGACCCTTGGTTTAAAAGTCCGACATGCGGACCACTGCACCAAGCGGTCGTCCGCATAAATATAGTTACTAAATTATATTATTACTATATTTTGCCATTAACCTACCAGAACCTGTTTAAATTGTTTTTAATTTAACAAAGTATTTGTAAGATTATAACAAAATATAGTAAATATTTATATACTAGATTTTTAGCATTAAAAATGCAAATTTCTTTACAATGTGAAATAAAAACACACTTAAAGAAAAAATTGGACTGCCACAGTCAAGTGTGTTTTAATTTCATTTTTTTTATCTATAATAAATACAATAATTAACAACAACCAACAAACTGAAAAAAATCACTCATTTTGAACATAAAGTTAATAAAGTCGAGTGTATTTTTGATAACTTGCAATTCTAAAGTGAAATAATATTACGTATTGTGATTTCTAAGGACTAAACCACAAAAAATACTGTACTGTTTAACGTGAAACATAGGACTTAATTTCATTTTAGGAATTTATCTATCTAAAGTGTGTATTGCCTCAAAATCGGTACAGTAGTTTTTGAGATGAGATAAAATTAAATAGTATGAAGTGTAAGCAGTGTATAGTTTCGATGTAATATTCACACACGTATTGTGTCTTTAAAAAAAAATGCAAACAAGATTCATCAAAATCGGTGCAGCATATCTGAGAGTCTAATATAATTTACAATTTTCATAATAACTTTGGTAAAATTCAAATTTTCAACTCGCAAGAAAATGACTATTTTTCGTTATAACAATATTATATCCTAAAAATTAGGTATTTCAGAAAGAAATGCGAAACAAATCCCATAGTTGAATAACATTTAAGTTTTCTATACTCCCCGAGCCGGCCCAGCGGGGCGACGGTTGTGAAGAATTTACCTGTCAAAGAAAATAAAAAGAAGATTATTAAAAATGTACGGGAGCGTGTAGCAGTGATGGCGAACAAATGGCACGCGACGCAACATTAATTTTATCTAGCAAACGCCCGCGACTTCGTTCGTTTAAAAAAAAATCGGTTGTCTGTAAAGTCGGTTTACTGACGATAGTTGAACACGACAACGTCTTTGTCACGTTGCCTCTTTGTGGCTCGTTCCGCGCTCTCGCTTGCACTTCAAGCCTTGAACGGAACGCCTCAGAGCGAGGTAACGCTGCATGCGTCATGTTTTTTGGTGCGTGCAGCCGGCTCAATCGAATTATAAGACGTTGTCACGTCAAAAAATTAAACAATTACCATGAATTTTGGAATTCGTATCAGGCGAGATAATTCTAAATCATCGAATACTATGAAAACCCCGTCTATTTGCTCACCATACAAAAAAAAATCTTCTTGGCAAGTAGATTTTTTTTGTAGATTTTACAACAACATCACATACATTGATTTGACTCCGTAGTAAATAGCTTAAAAACACTTGTTGTATAATTATTTATTCATTAATTAATTAATTTAGTAAATGTATGTTTCTTTCATATTTATGTGGCCTACTACTTTAGTATAATGGTTAAGAAGCTGACTATGAGACCAAGAGGTCGCGGGTTCGATCCCCGCACTTTACAAACATTTGTGTGCATGAACATGTATGCATGGGAGATTGCATAGTATTGTAAGCCATTGTTACTTTTCCATCAGTGACTTGATTTCATTTAGTGGTTCCATTGTGTTAATTGTTATTATAATTGTAATTTCTAATGTTATTTAAATATTTTAGCTAAGCTTTTAAGTGAATAGGCAATGTTTGCCTTTCTTAGATTGCTGTGCCCTAGCCGGGCGTCACACTGTACTTTGGCATTACTTGTAACACCTTTTACTCATGTGATTTGCAATAAGAATTCTGATTCGACCGAATCAGAATTCTTATTGCAAATCACATATTCTTATTGCTTATTGTTTGTACTGGCATCCGCCATCATTTCTAGGCAAAGTATGTGATATTTTTGTAAAATAAAAAGGTTTTTATAAGTATGTGCAAGTGTGTTTATTGGAAGAAACAAAGATACACTCACCGCTGATACGCGTGCAACTTCTCACAGCTGGGCGTACGCAGCTTCTGCGCCTCTGCGTACTGGCGCGAGTCGCCGAAGTTGCGCGCTTTCCACGCCATGCTGTCGCGGTAGTTGCGCTCGCGCTGGCAGGCGTGGCGTAAGCCCACTGGTGGGCAAGAGAGGGGGTTAGATAAGTGTCAGTTCAGTGAAAACTCTGTCAAGTTCGGACCACCCGTCTAGGAGTTACGAGGCTTACGCGTTCTATAAAGGTATTCATTCACTCGCTTACTCATTCAATCAATTAACCATTCATTCATTCACTGTACTAGGCAGCCATTTACTTGACCAGTCATCCATTCACTCTACTATTCATTCAATCAAGTATCAATTTTCTTTACCACTCATTAGGCCATTCGTCTACAAGTCGAAGTTGTCGCGGTAGTTACGCTCGCGCTGACAAGCGTGGCGTAAGCCCACTGGTGGGCAAGAAAGGGGGTGAGATAAGTGTCAATTCAGTGAAAACTCCGTCAAATACGGACCATCCGTCTAGGAGTTACGAGGCTTACGCGTTCTATAAAGGTATTCATTCACTCGCTTACTTGTACAATCAATAAACCATTCATTCATTCAATATAAGCATCCATTTAATTGACCAGTCATCCATTCACTCTACTATTCATTCAATCAAGTATCAATTTTCTAAACCATTCGTCTACAAGTCGAAGTGGTCGCGGTAGTTGCGCTCGCGTTGGCACGCGTGGCGTAGGCCCACTGGTGAACAAGGCGGTCGGTAAGAAACTGGGTTGACAGAGGGATAGTTAAGTGAAAACCCCGTCCTATCAAAATCGGACCATCCGTTTAGGAGATACGAAGTTACAAACAGTCTAAAAATATAGATACTACTGGTCTACACGCTTTCACATACTCATTCATTCACTAATTTAACTATTCGATGACTCTCATACAATCACGCATGCATTCTCTTACGCGGTAATCTCTTTCCTTCCTACTCCATTGAAACAAACACCTTAAAATATAACCTGTTTACCACACGCTATTACTCATTTATTCAATAACTCACTCACTCATTCAACCATTCATTAACTCTTTCATTCAATCGCTCATTAAGTAATGTACTCACTAACTACCTATTTATTGATTTGTAAAATGATTTATTAATATTTGCACGCCTGCATGCAGGTTGAATACAGCATCAACCTATTTTTAAGATCTGCAGTTTGCAACTTGCATACTTTTGTGTATTCTAGCAAATAAATGTTTAATTTGATTTGAACTAATTTATTAATATACTCAGACGTCAAAGCATGCTCTCTAGCAAATCCTTCCTAAATTAATTTCACCACCATTTTCATGAGACTTGTACCTAAAACAGAAACCACATACCAATGTACTCTTCTTCTATGGACATCTCGAGTCTCCGCAGCGAGCCCTGGTAGTCCGTGTGGAAGTTCTCCTTCACGTAATACGGCACCTGATAGGTAAAATAAAATTAATGAATAAAATCAATTTAATTTTGTAAATAGACTCACAAGTAGCACTTTTACACGTCCCAACATATAACCACCGCTTCGGGACAATTTGGGCCAGTTCTGAAAAGAAGCGGCGCAAGAAACTCACTATTGTCATTGCCTCTTTTCAAATTTTGATTCACTACAACAATTGTAATTGTTTGCATTTAAACATTTCCATATATCTTTGTTATTTATATAATCATCAATTTTATAATATTCTTTCGTAAAAAAAGATAACTTCATTAAACTGTTCCTCGTATGTATAAGATGTATGAAATCTCATACATCTTCTGTCAATCTGTGATTATTAAAAACAATAAGGAGGCACCCATACAAATAACGTATATTTTTGAAAGTACGTGGGTAGTTCTTTTTTTGCCTATCACAAAAACCGAAGCTCCAGTTTCCCGGGCGACCAGTGGGGCGACCGCCTAACTGAAAGCTATTCATTTACGATAGCTATTGACGATGACTATAAGCTAGCGATCGCTTTGCCTTGGAGCGACCGCCTAATGATTGCGATAGCTTTGCCTACCCGATAGCTTTCGTGAATGAATGGAATAACGGCGTTTTGTTTAGCTATGTTGGTGTTAAAACTTGGCGTACTGCCAAGTTTAATTAATACTAAGAAAAATATTTTAAAATTACTATTTATTGGAGAAATGATGATGCATTATCAGTTTACCTGTTGAAATGCGTTAGAAAAAGGTATAGACATTAAAATTACACATATTGAAAAAACTTCAAACGAAGTAAAAACCAAACGCGTGGCAAGGACATATCCAGTGCTGCCTTAAAAAAAATCCTTGTTGAAATGGTAGTTTCTTGGGCTAAAATATGACCTTTTAGTGTGATACTTTTTTGTGAGCAATTATCAAACGTAGTTTTTCTGATAAAGAAAATTATCTACATTGTGCCTGCAAAGACAAAATAATTTTTAAAAGCCCCGTTTTTACTTTAAAAAAAAATTTTGTTTCGATTTTTGGTCAGAGTGATTTCAAATTTTTAAGACAAAATGGAGGATAACATTACTAGAATATACACACGTCCTTTGTTTGTAAAATCTCATCGAGTTATTTTGACGTATAATTTTGGTAGATTTATAAAAATAAAGTTGGCAGCACTGCTTATGAAGTGTAGTTTTCGCGCAATGTTGATAAATAAAAGAAAAACTTTCTTCGCTCAATTCGCTTCGAAGAAACTTCTACAAATTGTTCCAAGTAAAGTAAGTACTTTCTGTATACTTTCACAACATGTTATGGAACTTCCATTTAAGTATTTTTTACAGTGCATTTATCACATTTTCAGAATGCCGTCATCGAGACGCGTCTTTGTCTACCAACTGGAAATATTGGTATCGTGGATGGAGGCGCACCCACTGCAGGCCAGAGGAACCCAATTTGCCACTCCACAGACACAGGGGAAACAAATGGGCCTCCAGCTGTGGAGTGAAATGGCCTCTCGACTGAACGCAGTGAGTGATGGCGTGTCGAAAAGCCCCAAAGATTGGAGACAAGTAAGTTAAACTTCCCACAAAAGTACCTAGGTACAAACATTTTGTGTAAATTGATGTGATTCTTGTTTGTTTGTTTGTTGTTATAAAACTCAGAGGCGAAAGCCTAGTGATTCTTGTTATTGCATGAATGATTCATACTAACAACACAACTAACGTTAAGAAGTCTGTTAACCAAGCATGTAACTCACTAATAGTGCTTTATTTGGTTTGTAAACATAGCAAAATAATTGGGCGTAATTCCATGAAAAGCTGCTATCCTTTCATGTTATTTAAAGAAAAATCCATTTGCAATTATTTCATTTTATGTCTATCTGTTTAATTATTAGACATTTTGGTTTACATATGAGTAAGTGATTTTGAGCACAGTTTGTGGGTGGGTTAGATCCTATTGATGGAAATATGTTCAATTATTGATGCGTTGAGGTGACTAACATTTGTGATTGTGGTATGCTTTAGTATTGGAATGATTTAAAGTCAAAACTAAAAAAGAAGGTGTTGGCTATGAGGCAACACTGCTTTGGGACAGCAAATTTCTTAATACTTACATTTCTAACACCTGTATATAATATAGGAAAGTTTTTATGTTGTTATAATTTAATGATGGCTGAGCTTATGATACAATTCTCAGATACAACATACAAATAAGTAGGTATATACAGTTGTTTTATTAATGTTGTAAAAATACTTTCATGCTATTTTACAGATGGGGTTGGACCAACCCTCAACCTCAAAGGCCCTGCCAGCGGCACCTGTCCCTGAAGTAGAAGAAGAGGATGTGGCCTTTATATACCCAGTAAGTATTCCATACAGAATTATGAATAATTGTTGTGTGTAAAAGTTTTATATTATTATTTAAAGTAAAAAATAAATTTCTTAATTTCAGCTGAGGCACCAGCCAAAACAACTAGAATCAAAACAAAATGTAAGTATTCTGTAGATGGATGAGATTACTTTTAATAAACTTAATTTGTAATTTTAAATGCAATTGCTTATGAATATGTTTGATTGCAGCAGCCACAGCCACGGACACAAGCGAGGAGTGGAAAAAGTTAAAAGAACCCAGTAAGAATTTTCTTAAACAATTTATTATTTAACACAATAAAGTATGTTTGAAAACTTTGATGTCTAACAAAAGTTTCTATGATTTCAGCGAAAAGAAAACATATGGCTGTAACCGGAAAAAAAAGTATGGTTCAAAATGTAAGTATTAGAATAATATAAATGCCTCAACTGTGTAATCCCACAATGCAGTCACTAACGCATATTATGTTGTTACAGCAGATGTTGCAGCATGTCCTCCACAGTGGGCTAGGGACCATCCGCGGCGTGAGCTCGAGGAATGTAGGCGCTCGTCGGCGGCCGCGGACGAGCGACGCCTGCGGCTGGAGCGCCGACTTGCGCTCGGCGAGGCGCGTGCGCAGGCGGTGCACGAGCGGCGCGGCCGTGAACCCGTTCCTGACGCCTTATCAAAAATAAAAGTCTTGATTTATATAATGAAATAAAAGTCTTGATTTATATAATGGTTTCATTTATTACTTGGGGTACCTATTTTTAGTACTAACATACTAGCCTCATCTTTCACACAGCAAATGAAGCTGAGCTTAGTCTTCCTGACAAATTCTGAATACCTATGTAGACCCCATTGTAGTTATCGGTCTATGTTTTCCTCCACAGTCTGTCCACGAGAGGTTAATGCCCCAAGACGCGCCAAATGTTGTTTTCGCAACTGAAAAATGATAAAATATAAGCCACCACATATATTAAACTTAATTTCATAAATTAACTAACTCAAATTAGCATCATTTGTAATTAAATACAAAGCAAAATCATTTACTTACGATGATAGCAGTTAGTGGATTAGTAACTGCTTTCGATGACATAAGGAATAGCTTTCATGACAGCTACTCTGGCCTTCAAAAAAATTAGGCGGTCGGGTTATCTGTCAAATCTTTACATAACCATTCGTTCAATAGCTTTCAAATTGTTAAGGTCACGTGACCACACTTGACTAGCTAATAGCTTTCATCGGCGGTACGAAATACTCGTGTGACGTCATAAACGATTGCGATTTCAATAGCTATCACGTTAGGCGGTCGCCCCACAGGTAATAAAGACGTCGTAAGAGTGAAAGCTACATCCGAAACTACGGACAACCACTTTAGAATTGAGGGGGGGGGGGGGGGGTTAGTCCTTATACGGACTCAAACGAAGCGAGCTTACCTATTATACCAGCTAAATATTCCAAATACCTTTAAATTAGCGGTCTCCCTGGCGACCGGGTACTTGGGGCTGGGCGCGAGGCTGAACACCGGCTCGCTGATGAAGAAGCCCGACATCATGGAGAGCAGCACCAGCACCAGCACCGGCAGAAGCTGCACCAGCCCGGCGTGCGCGTCGCGCGGCTCCGGCTCGCGGGCGCGTCGCCGCGTGTACACGGTCGGCCCGCCGCCAGGGAACGCTGTGGCGTGGTAATGGAATAGTTAGCATTAGCATCATTAATTAGCATGCTATTTCATCGTTAGCAATAATTAAATTGTTTGACGTTGCTAAATTGTATGAATGCTAAAATTCACGGACAGCGACGTGTCGTTGCTATCATAGATTCGCACGCACTGCTTTAGCAGGCTGCTAATAGCAGCTTAGCACTAGCAGGCAATTAAAACTCGCGTTCGCCTGCTGTCGGGCGACGATTGGCTTTCGAGGGTTATCCGAGTGAATGGCGAACAAAGAAAGAGAAGACAATACGGCATCCTTGCATTTAGAGTCGTATTTTGCGTGCGGTTTATTGAACTGTTTATTTGAATGAAATTGTTTGTCTTTTCGTGACTTGATTGAATTATCTAACCGGTGCAGTTTTCATTTTAATGAAGTCAAATATACTTCTAATCGTAGTCACAACACTAAAGTGTTTTTTTTTTATATTTCACCAAACAGTCACAATTTCGCAATTTAATATTATACGCTAACGCTATTTCTCAATTTCGATGAAATTTCATATTAGCATTGCAATAGCGCGTAGCATGCTATGCTATGAAATTTAGCATGCTAATTAAATTAACAAAAAATAGCAATAATTGCCATTACTACTGTGGCATGTGAACATTTAGATTATTCGAAATTTTTAATTCAAAAGCAAAGATTCTGTACGCCGCGCTGTGGCGTGTGAACATTTAATTTATTCGAAATACGAATTCAAAAGCAAAGTTATTGGACGCTGTGGCGTGTGAACATTTAGATTATTTGGTTGCGAATGTAAAGTTATTGTAGAATGCCATGCCATTTTAAGTTTGTTGTTAAAAAAATCACAGTAATATTATAAACTAGCGGCCACGGCAGACGTCGTGATGGCCACTGTTTACGATTTTTAATAAATTTCACTTTCAACTTTGAACTACCACAAATAGTTCAAAACCAACATAAGCAAAATCGGTACAGACTTTCTCGAGTTTGAGCGAGACTAACGAAAAGCAATTAATTTTTATATGTAAGTTGTGAAAGTTTATGTGTTTGGATGTTTGTCCGTCAATCGCGCTGAACGGAATGAAATTTGGTATACAGACAGGGTATTAGTTGTCTTGGACTTTTAACCCTACTAGGTACATATTTGAGACAATTTGTGGGCTGGTGCTGAGAAGAAGCTGCGCAATAAGTTCGACAATGACTAAGTGAGTGACATATAAGTCCATAAGTCACTCATCAAATGAATGATAAATGAATCGCTGAAGGAGTAAGCGCCGCCTCGGTGTTTAACAAGCGAACGAATGAATGAGTGTAGGCGATTGATTGGATGTAAGTAATTGAATGGGTGAACGGGTCAGTGAGTGGCTGAATGAGTAACTAACTAAATGGAGCATTAGCTTAGCGAATGAATAATTAATGGATGTGTGATCAAGTGACACATTAAGTGAATGAATGACTTAGGAACTGCGAGCGGGTATTATTGTAATTTTTATTGGCGGCGCTCGGTGCCCAAGTGTAGTGAGTGAGGGAGTGAACGAGAGACTAACCGAAAAGTGAGTGAGAATTGCCGTCTGAGTTGCTGGATCAGTGACTGAATGAATGGATCGGTCGGTGAAAAAGCGAATGAATGGATTAGTGTAGTGGCTAAGGGAGTGATGGTATCAGTAACTGAGTGAGTGAATGTGAGTGAGTAAATAATTGTGTGCCTGTAATGAATGAATGAGTGAACAGCAGTAATTGAATGACTCATTTGTCAGTAGTTACCGGCACAACGGTTCAGTATGCAATTAAGTGAGCATGTGACCGAATGAGTGGGTACTGGGTGACTGAGGGGGATAATGAGTGAATGAGTGAGCGGGTGCGAGTGAATGATAACGTCATATTGACCGGCTGCGCCGAAGAACATGTTGAACAGCTCCTCGGCGGTCAGGTCGGACTCGAACCCGCGCGCGTAGTACTGCTGCTGGTGCGTCGTGTGCACCGGCTCCGAGCCGCGGACGTCGTATTGCTTGCGTTTCTCCGCGTCAGTGAGGATAGCAGCCGCGTTGCCTATGGCCTGTTAATGGATAAACAAAAATAAGTTAATTTTTTTGCAGTAGCGAAATCAAGTGTTTGAAGCATCGGGCTATGTGTAAGGAAAGCAGACTTATATGCTTATTATGATAAAACATGAAATAAAACTACAAAATGACCATATGAAATTATGGTAAGACTAAAATGACTACATTATACATCTGTGTGAAATTGTTTTGTTACATTCTTACATGGAGTGCAAGTAATATAGTATGAAATAAATTGCATTTGCATTCATAGTCAATGCAACCCTGTGTCAAAACTAATAGGTGCCTATATTTGAAACAAAGTTATGATTTTTAAATATTTGAGTTACATATTACTGAATAAGATTCACATAATTGTAAATGTTTTGAGTACTACACAACAAGAATTTCAAATTGAACACTCCGCTCCGAACTGAGCATACCTTGAAGGCCTCAGCAGCTCCAGGTGCATGGTTTTTGTCAGGGTGCAGCTGTAGGGCCAACTTCTTATATGCCTTCTTGATGTCAGAATCTGTTGCTTCTTTGGTCACACCTAAAAATTAAAATATTCAACATTTTTATGCTGAGTGCCACAGAGTAAGATGATAAAATTTAACATGGTGTAGCTTATTTGAAATTATGAAGTAAATGTTTTGTCTTTCTCCTCTCCTTACTTTTATAATCTATATATATATAAAAAGAAAGTGGTGTTAGTTACACTATTTATAACTCAAGAATGGATGAACCGATTAGGCTGAAAATTGGTGGAGAAGTAGTAGGATCCTTTTTATCCTGTTCGAAAAATAAATGAATTGAATAAAATCCAAAGTCTGCTTATTTATGACCTCTAAGGCGGAACAGAGTTTGCTGGGTCAGCTAGTTAATACTAAAGTAAAGAATTGGATACAGTTGTGATCAACCTGCCAAATGATGAAGGAAAAACATAAGAAGTGTTTTCCTTATAACGGACACCCCAACCATTTCATCTTGTTATTGAATGGGTTTTTCATAATATACTCATGATTGTGTTAAAAAATTAAAAATTGCTTGATTTTTCTAAAACATTGAAGCAGTAGTGAACACAATTAATATCATATAAGAACAAAGGGCTAGAGTTTCCATACTGGACCGCAACTAAGAGCAACCTAAATGTTGATGATGATGATCTATCCAGCCGGTTTTGGCCATGGTGACCACTTCGACATTGATGCGCTGGTAAGTGGCTGAAATAGTACAGATTAAAGGTGTCTTTGTGCAAAATTTCAGGCCTTGTAAGCTTATAGTTTTTGAGAGAATAAATATTGAAAATTCATATTTTGTAAAGACACTTTTCTTTTTTCTTTCTTTACATTAAGGTCAGGGTTATTTTTTTAAGACTTAAAAGCCCTATAGGACAGAAATGGTTGGCTGAGGCAAACACAAAGTAGGTAAGGGTAATTCTTCTTTTTAGACTGGATACCCTTTAGGAGAGAAAAAGGTGGCTGCAGCCAACACTAAGTACCTAGTTTAGGTGTTTTTTTTTTCACTAGTTTTTTACTTTCCTAGTTTAGGTTCCCCCTGTTATAATAAGGTGTGTGTACATTGTGAATGGCACTCACTGGCCATATGTGGTGTTCTATATTTTAGTTACAATTGTCTACGCATGATGGACAGTATTTAAAAGTTTACGTCATAACTTGTCATGAGACAAGATTTACTCCAGTTGATAGCTTGATAGATACAAGACGTTTGTACCAATTAATATTTAATAGTTATAATATCAAATGTGTGTCCTCCCAAATTAAAGTGATACTGCCATAGCGCCTCTGCTTTTTATTATAATTAACACCCCCTATCCTCCTGGCCCTTCCCACTAATTTAATGGTCCAGTATGAAAAGTTTTACCAAACAAAGAATGACAAAGCAATTTAAGTAGTTAATTAGATTAAGCAAAACAACATTACCCAAGATTTCATAATAATCCTTGCACTTGGTGTTGACCCTGCGCACGGCATCCAACTGCTCTGGCGTGTACTCTCTCTGAGAGGGCTGGTGGGCAGGGGGCTTCCGCCTTCTAACTTCTTCAACCTTGGGACTGCCTGGAGGAGTACGTTTAGGAACATTTCCTGACGCAGCAGCGGCCCTCACCCGCGTCAAAAGCTCCTTAGCACGAGGCGTGGGGTACAAACGCTCGGCTTTTAGCAGAAACTTCTCCGCTTTCTCAACATTTCCACTCGCTAAAGCACTTTGGGCGATCTCAATGCATTTGTCTGCTTCATCCTTGTTACCTTCAATCGTCATTTTCGAGCTGGACTCTCACGCTAACTGCGTGGATGTCACGCTGTTTATGTTATTACGCGAGGGAGAACACACTTTTAAGTTTGCTGCGCAATTTAATTAGTGCAAATATAGTTTTCTTCTAATTTAATTGGGATCATGAGAAATTCATTTCGATCAAAAGGACATATTGCGTCAAATTCCGTCAAAATAACACTGCTGCCAACTTTCAGACATTAATTTGTATGACCAGAAATACATAACTTATTACTACTTACTAATGATATTTTTGTAATGATTCTCTCGTTAAGAAATATCAAGCCAACGAAACCTGTACATATCGCTTTAAATTAAAGTATTTTTTATACATGATAATAAACATAAAGTCTTTTTGTCTCATATTTTAGATATTGGGTCTCTCATAATACGGAATACAGTTTTTTTAATTTGTCATCAGTTGATTTCTGAACGTATGAAAAATAAATATGACGACTTCCGGTCATTCCATCCAGACGTTGGGCGAATGGTGTTCGGATTAACGTTGGACCCAATGTGTGAAGCCAAGATAGGCTTTCATGGAACTGGTGTAGCTTTGTAGATTCACGATCACGAGATCGTGGTAACTAACTTCACAGCTTTAACCCATTAGCCTGATCGTTGTCTGTTTTGAGAACGATTAACACTTTCAGTTCAAAATAGGTATTTGCAAAACGCAACCGATCTTAGCAAAGTGACCGTTATATTTTGCACCAGGGAGCTGTTCTATGTCCTGTCCTGTGTCTAGCCATTTAGTTGATCGTTACCAGCTGTGATCTACTCCAGGGGTTGATAATTTGGGGGTGTAGAAAAAGTAATTCAGAATAATAATTGTGCAAACTACAAATTCGCATTTTGGTTGTATTAATAACACTAGTTTACAAAATAAATAAAAAGTTTTGTCCTTCCAATAAAATTCTTATTGTTATAATTAGTAGCAATAACTAAACCCAAATATATATTTTTTTATTTCTATCACGTCAAACACAATTTTTTTATCATATTTTATTTTCGGAGGACCCATCCACAAGTAGCTTATCAATTCATTCTAAAATTTTTAGGCAGTGCAATGTTCAGTCAATTAAAAAAGTCAAAAAATTGTTTTCAAAATGTCAAAATGGTCGTGTAAAGAACTTCCTGATCGTTTTTTCTATGTTTGTGGTGGTGTTATTATGTCTATGAGAGGTGAGAGGATACCCTATAACGGAAATACACAAGACGTATAGTATAATAATAGTTTTTGTTATTATTTTAAATTTCGGTTTCACATCAGGACAAAATGTGGGTTCCTTACGTATTTTGTGAAAGATGTAGAAGAACAGTGAGCATCTGGGCTGCCGGTGGAAACAGATCTTTGAATGTTAATTAAAATGTCTGCTATTTCTTAAGAAGAAGAAACTCTACAAGAATAAGTGATACAAGTTCACAACCACAATAGTTTATAAGGCGAAACTGAAAGGTGTTTTAATAGACCGCAAAGCAAAAAAATGTAACAGAATGACATATTAGAAAACAGTCTTCAGATAAAAGATCTGCTTGGAATTCACTACGAATCGTTATCCAAGACTTAGGCAATAAAAAAATTAAAACTTCCGACAGTTTGTTGCTGATACGAGTATAATACATAGTTTTCGATAAATGGAAGTGTAAGAGAATGTTTATAAAAATTATTTCCTTCACTTACATCTTGATTTTCACCTAAAAACTCTTGAAAAGGTCAGCGACGAGCATGGAGAGCGTTTTCACTAGGACTTAAAATTTTTTGAGCAAAATTATCTAGGATATTGGGTTCAGACTATGTTAGGTGACTATTGCTGGTCTATTATAAGAGACACAGATACAAATATATACAAGAAAAAAGCTAAAGCCATTCATTTTTAGTTCTTTAAATATTTTTTAGGAATTTTGCTTTGTAACTTTTCATTTTCAATAAATATCAAATAATTTGAGAACGTGACGTGTTGTATTTTTTTTTCACATTTTTTTAAAACTTTGTGGATCTTAAGCCTTAAGAAAAAAACAGTTTCATTTCAAGGACAAAAGCCTTGTAAACTAGTGTAATTAAACACAGTGGTCAATATAAAGGCTTTACGGGTACTAAATTAAATAAATGATTCTAAATATATACATATATAGAGAACTAAATATAAATATGCATAAGGAAAACTGATTACTAGTAGTGTAAAGTAGCACTAAGAAAAGATTTTTTGGAAATTCACCCCTACCCCTAAGGGGTTTAAGTTTATGTAAAACTTCGTCAGTTTTAATTTCAAATGTAAATTAAAAAAAAAACTTCGGTCGCAACACCTCGGGGGTCATCCGGCCCCGGTCATCGCGGAGTGGGTGTAGCGCCAGCACAGTCGCTCGGACCACGGCTGCTTGTGATGGTACCTCTGCATGATCGGTCGCGAGCCGACGGCAAAGTGTCACCACTGCCCTAGTTGCGACTGTGACACTGCGCAGCACACCCTCACGTCATGCCCGGCCTGAGCGAGGGAGCGAGTGCAATGGTCGCCGTTGAGGCGGTGATCTGTCGTTGGCAGCAATTGTGCGAAGGATGGCGACCTGCGAGGAAGCGTGGAACGCGGTGCTCACCTTCTGCTGTGAGACTGTCATCTCGCAGAAGGAAGCAGCGGCAGTGTTGCCAACTTTATTTTCTAGAGGATCGTACGACACATTAGGAAAAATCGTATTTTACCAAGAATTCTAGAAAAAAATAGTACGTTTTAAGATATTCAATAAAATTACAGTATTTTGAAAAAAAAAGAAATGCAAGTGTATTTTGTTATTGAAATACAATTTTTTAGATAGAAAAAAAATATCTAATATAATTAAATCACTTATTACTTCTAATTATTATATATTTGGTATAGGATCCGGATTTTTATTTAAGGAAAATTCAGAAATTCGGATTTCAAAAAAATCCGGATTTTGCAATCTCTACTAGTGCCATGTCCAGATATAAATTAAAATACTAGTCGCTAAATATCGACGATACACGCAACATCAGATGCAAGAGTCAAAGATTTTATTCTTTCGTACATACTTAAATTTAATTTGCTCAACATGTCGCTGGATGTCTGGAAATCGATACATGATGCCCTAACATGTTGTGCAGCCAACAATGTTCCACTTACTGTATCTATCATTAATGTATTAACTCTATATCTTAATATATTTTTAAGGCTCGTTCTGTAGTTATTATTGATTTTTATATCGACAAATAAAATAATAAGGATATTTGAAAAATCGTACATTTTGCGTACGATTAGGAATTAACGATCGTACATCGTATCAAAGCCAAAAAGGTCGTACAAATACGATTTAAATAAGTAGTACGGTTGGCAACACTGAGCAGCGGAGAGGGAACGAGAGGCTTCGGCTAACGCCCCAATGATCCGCCGCCGGCGACATGGGCACCGGAGGAGGATTTTCCTTGTTCACTCGTCCGCCAAGTGGGGCCAGAGACGTCGTTGTGCGTATTCCCAATCGCCGGCTGTTGTTTCCGCGATGGGGTCGAGTTTATCCCTCGTCGCAACCGGTAGGGGCTCGCTACAAATTGAGTCCGGGGAATGCCTGTGGCCTGAATTCAAAATTGATCATGATTATTCTCGACTCGAACTTGGCTTGACACGCTGCCGGGTGTCCTGATAACGTAGGTATATATAAATGGTGCAATGTGAAAGAACGATTTAGTACCTCTCTAGTTTTACGTATGTAGCACATCTCTAGTGACACCTTCGCTTTATAACTCTAGATTGTCTTTGTTCTCTCTGTGGCCGTCTGTGTAATTGTTCGTAATGCCGCTGTGCCTCTGATAAAGTTTTATATACAAAATACTGCCTTTTACTTGTAACCACCGCACAGGTTATGGGCCCCCACGCACGCAGGACTTGGAGAAAGGCAGATAACAAGAAAAAACGTGAGTTCCATGAAAAAATCAAGCTAAAGTTTAATCAGAAAATTTTCCGTAATGGCGTCCTCAGACTTGCCGAAATTAACTCCAGAAAACTTCAATAATTGGTTGTTTCGGGTTGAATGCATACTTGACGAGAAAGAATTAAAGGAAACGTTGAGCTACAATTGGGAAAATGTCAAGGAAGAAGAAAAAGGAAAAATGAAAAATAAAGATGCCAAGGCAAAATCGATTATTGTGCAGTGTGTGCCAGATAAGTATATCACCTTAATAAAAGACGCATCATCATCGAAAAGTATGATTGAAGTGCTTAAAAGCCAATTTCAAAGAAAAAGTGTAGTATCGAAAATTAACCTAAGAAGAAAATTGATTACATTAAAGTGTGGAGACAGTGAAAAGTTAGAAGACTATTTTCTAAGATTTGATAACACCGTACGAGATCTAGAATGTGCTGAGTCAAAAATAGACAAGCTCGATAAAATTTGCTACCTTATGACAGGTCTGCCACAAAAGTATGACTCGGTTATCACAGCAATAGAAACTATTCAAGATGATTGCTCATTAGAATATGTGAAATCAAGACTTCTTGATGAGGAACTTAAATTATTAAACAAAGATGACAGTGGTCAACCAGACAGTGCATTTAATATGATAATTTGCTATAATTGCAACAAGCCAGGACACATATCTAAAAATTGCAAAGACAGAGGCCGTCCGCATCAGAGAGGAAGAGGAAGAGGCAGGAATTATTCCAGATCAAGATTTAATAATAGAGGCCGAGGTCATCACTACTCCCACTTATCAGAAAAAGAACACGACTTGGGATTTTATGCTTTTTCATCAGAAATTCAGACAACTACTGATTCCAATGAGATTGTGATGATAATTGATTCGGGTGCAACAGAACATCTTATCCAAGAAAAATATGAGTGTGAAATGAAGGATATAGAAACATTAGAAAATCCAATAAGAATCAGAATTGCCAATGGAAATTATTTATTATCTACTAAGAAAGGAAAATTGAAAACTGAAGTTAACGGAATAAATATTTCAATAGACGCATTAATAGTACAAGGATTAAGTCACAACCTCCTAAGTGTGAGAAAATTGATAGAAAAAGGATTTAATGTAATATTTTCAAATAAAGGTCTCAAGATCAGCGGTAATAATAAAATTTTATTTGGTGAAAAGTCAGGAAAGTTATATACTTTGAGAATGAAAATAAGAAACTCACAGGAATGTTGTTATTCTGCAGATTTATGGCATAAAAGATTCGGCCATTTGAACAGAAAAGGACTTAAAATTATGAAATTACCATTTAGTGACAAAATATGTGGAACATGTATGGAAAATAAAGCGACCAGATTACCATTTAAAAGAATTTTATATCCAAAGTCAAGACAAGTAGGGGAATTAATTCATACTGATATAGCTGGACCGGTCAAGGAACCAACTAAACAAGGTTTTCGATACTTCCAAACCGTCATTGACGATTACTCCCATTTCTTGGTGGTTTATTTATTGAAAAATAAATCCGAAGCAGCACAGAATTTAAAAGATTACATATCAAAATTTGAAAATGAAAAAGAGGTAAAAGTGAAAAGAATAAGAAGTGACAATGGAGGTGAGTACTCTTCAAAATGGTTCAAAGATTACTGTAGAGAGAAAGGAATTTCGATAGAGTATACTTACCCATATAGTGCACAGCAAAATGGTACAGCTGAGAAAATGAATCGTACATTATACGACAAGGCAAGAACAATTTTGAATGATGCTAATTACCCTAAACATCTATGGGGAGAAGCAATCTTATGTGCAGCTTACCTGATTAATCGTTCACCATCACAATCAATTAATAATGAAATACCTGCAAAGAAATTTGGAAGAAAAATGGACTTAGAAAGATTAAAAGTATTTGGTGCAAGAGCATGGGTGACAACTATACCAAGAGGTGACAAATTCGAAAAGCGTGCAAAGGAAATGAGAATGGTTGGATATGCCAGGACAGGTTACAGGCTATGGAATCCAGAAGATGATACAGTTATAGAATCAAGAGATGTTAAATTTGATGAGAGTGATACTAAGTATGTAAAATGCCAAGAGGAAGAAAAATCGAGAAAATATTTTTCTGATGAAGAAAATGAAAATGACAAGGTTAGTAATGATAAAGAGGAAGATAATAGAACAGAAAAAGATAGAAGACAAAGAAAAGAACTTCCAGTAATACAAGAAGAAGATCAAAGTAGAGAAATTATGAATGAAGGTATACAGACTAATGAGATGACTACAAGAAGTGGAAGAATAGTTAAACCGCCAGAGAGTTTGACAAATGATTACCAACTTTATGAAGCGTACTGTTTATTTTGCGCAGAACCAAGTACATATCAAGAAGCGTTGGATCTAGGTTGGCAGGAGGCTATAAACTGTGAATTAAAAGCACATGAAAAAATGAACACATGGTCAGTTACAGATCTACCAGAAGATAAACAAATGATAGATACCAGATGGGTTTTCACTACTAAGGAAAATGGTCTTAAGAAAGCAAGGCTTGTGGCAAGAGGGTATCAGTTAAAAGAAGACAAAGATTTTGGAAAGAATTATGCTCCTGTTGCTAGACTCTCAACTGTTAGAATGGCATTAGCTTATGCAATACAAAATGATTTGACTATTAGACAATTAGACGTCCCAACAGCTTTCCTTAATGGAAAAGTGGAATCCGAGGTATATATGAAACCCCCAGAAGGTGTTAAGATTGAAAAAGGAAAAGTATTGAAACTAAACAGAGGATTGTATGGACTCAGGGAAAGCCCGAAGTGTTGGAATAAGAGATTCAATGACTATATAGAAGAAAATTGTTTCAAACGTTCGAAGAATGATTTTTGTCTTTATATTGGAGAAGGAGAAAATAAGAAAGTATGGATAATAATTTATGTTGATGATATTTTGATGATCGGGGACTGTAAGAAGATAAATGAAGTTACAGAAAAACTGAAAAGGGAATTTGAAGTCAAAGATCTTGGGGAATTAAAAGAAAACACATTCTTAGGATTGGAATTGATAAGAGAAGAGAACATGTTAAAGATCAAACAAACTAAACAAATTAATAAAATGCTGGATAGATTTAACATGAAAGAAAGTAAGGGTGTAAGTTCACCACTTGTTAAAGGATTTCAATACACAGAAGAAGAAATAGTAGATGTTCCCTACAGACAAATAATAGGATGCTTGATGTTTATAGCTATGGCAACTAGACCAGACATAGCATTTGCTACTTCTTACCTTAGTCAGTATCTTGACAGACCTACTAAGGCTTTGTGGACACAGGCTAAGAGAACACTGAGATATTTGAATGAAACCAAAGAAGTTGGACTTGTTTATGAGAAGAAGGAGAAAGAAGATATAATAGAGACATACTCAGACGCAGATTGGGGAGGCAACCATACTGACAGGAAAAGTGTTACTGGATCAGTTACTTTATTCAATGGAAATTTAGTTGCCTGGATATCTAGAAAACAAAACTGTGTGGCCTTATCCACTGTAGAAGCGGAGTATGTAGCTGCAGCGGTCAGTGCTTGTGACCTTATTCATTTAAAAGGACTGTATTCAGACTTTCAGTGTAGTGACAGTGTGAAGTGTGTTCTATACATGGACAATAAGGGTGCTATTGAACTTACAAAGTCTTTTGAGAACTCTAAACGAACTAAACATATAGACATTAAAACCCATTATATTAAAGATTTGGTAAATAATCAAATGATTAAAGTTATGTATGTTCCAACAGACAAAAACTTATCAGATCTGTGTACTAAGACTCTGTCTTGTGACAAAATTGTTTCCTTAAGAAAATATTTGAATGTTAACTATTAACTTTTCTATTTTTATGTGTTAGGATAGGATACAATGTTTGCTTGTATTATGTTATGAGAAGTATGTTAATTCGTTTAAGATTAGTGTAAGTATAAGCTGAACAATTTTTAAAATTAAGGTTTTATTTTGTTTTGAATTCTTTTGATTTTCTCAACTTATTCTATTTGTTGTTCATTGAGGTTCAAATCGAGGGGTGGTGTGAAAGAACGATTTAGTACCTCTCTAGTTTTACGTATGTAGCACATCTCTAGTGACACCTTCGCTTTATAACTCTAGATTGTCTTTGTTCTCTCTGTGGCCGTCTGTGTAATTGTTCGTAATGCCGCTGTGCCTCTGATAAAGTTTTATATACAAAATACTGCCTTTTACTTGTAACCACCGCACATGCAATAGTATTTACGTTACATTTTAGTACGAGCTGTTCGAAAGCTAAGATTTTTTTCACTTTAATTACTTAACGGAAGCCATCATGGTAAGTATAGATACTCCTCCTTATTTACAAATAATTTATATTGCAGTAGAGTAAAAAGCGTGGGGTGCACTTTACTCGTATGTAGTTTTCATAGTTCTCTTTTTATATTTGCCAATAATAGAATGATTTTAACATATATTATACCAAGCAGCCCACGCTTTTAACTCTACCTACTTGTAATAGACACATAAATTTGACGACCACTTTGGTGTAATGGTCAAGAACTTTATTAACCAAGAGGTCGCGGGTTCGACGATCCCCACACTGTAGGGTAGACTGGGTACGGTTGAAGCAAAGGACGGTTGAAACAAAACGAATATCTCGCAAACCGTTGGCGGGGCGGTGAGGGGTCCAAGGGGCGAACGAAGCGGACGACAGGTCTAAACACGAATCTTAGTGTTGCGTCATTCTCCGCGCGCTTTGGCTGTTTTTAGGGGACCCTATTGTGTTTTGATAACCAAAAGTGGGTGAATTGCGCAAACAGAAAAAACACACGGCAAACGTGAGAACGGGTGTACAAGATGCTGATATAGGATTATGTATATTTATTCTTAGTAGAATAAGACCTCCTCTACCTTGGCAAAAAAAATTGTTGAGTTACAATATCGGATAACATGCGAAAAAAAATTAGAAAGTGTCATTTTGTCATAACAGTGACCTGTCCTAAACTCTATTCGACTCACAAAATAAGTTTTCCTGCAAATACGAATAATTAATTGAATGTAAGTATAGTTTAATTTAATTGAAGTTTATATTATCTAATCTACAAAAACTATTTTTGTTTATTTAACTACGTTGTTATAGATTTGACAACCAGTCAACTTTTGTCCGGCGAAAAGTTATCATTTTAGAGGACAGTATTTTTCGTAGAGATATTCCGTCAACATGGCGCCTGTTGTGCTCCCCTTTCCTCTCCCCACCTCGGATCAGTGCGGCTTAAGCCCGCGGCGCGAACGCACTGGTCGTGACGTGTTGTGGTTTCCCACCAAAAACGTAAGTTTATCATTTCAGCGATGTGGGGACAAAAAAAAAATCATTTCGGTAGCCGTTATAACTCGTGTTAGATTTATTTGGGTAAATTTCAACAAGTAGATTTTTTTTATCACTTCGGTGAGATTTTTTATTTCAATGCTATTCTACAGATTTTTGATGACAAATAAAAGTTTAACCCATTATATAACATGTGTGAGAGCGGGCAACAAAGATCATTAAAATTTAGATTTGGGGTGGGTGGGAACACCTCCGAGCGGTCCACCCCGGGCAACGTCATCGCTAAGTTCTAAACTAGTGGTGGCGGCAGACGTTCCCCCGCAGAGTGGTAGGCCTCGAAAGGAGCCGCCTGGCTTGCACCCTCGTACTAGAGTCCGGCGCCAAGCAGCTTGCTGCGTTCCGTCGTGAGTGTGCGAGAGCCAGTGCCTTTGGTGGTTGATTGGGTGTCAGTTGTGTCGACCTATACCGGATTGTAGCTTCTACGAGATGCTGTGACGGGTGACTCAAACTGGAGGGTAGCGGGATCCGAAGCACGGTCTTGCCGTTGGCCGACCGCAGTCAGTAGGGGGCCCAAGTAGCGCGCCAGCCACGTGCCAAAGGCTGCCCCGCCAACTTGCGAAAAATCCCGGAATTGCTCCACCGTGCTAGTTGGCGGCTAGAAGGGAGGACCCGGTGGCGATTTCGGGGGGGTTCGGGCGTCCCCGCAGTCTCCATTTGAGTCTCCCATTGGCCAGCGTAATCCGATGAAGCTAGGCTTGGTTCTGGAGTTGACATCTCGACACTTTTTTAACCACCACCCAACTTAAAACATGCGCAAAAGAAAAAAGAATACGGTGAACCAACGGCTGCACTTCCTCCCGTTTAAAGTGCACCACACCAACATCTGTGGATTGCACTCAAATATCGACCCGGTCCATCACCACCTTGAGACCGCAAAGCCGGACCTATTCTTTTTAACGGAGACCCAAATTGCGGCACCTGCAGACGTGGGATACCTCAACTACCCGAACTACACGCTTGAACATAAGTTCAAAAGGCGAGCCGGGGTCTGTGCGTATGTCCGCGACAGCGTTTGTTGTCGCCGTCTCCGTTGCTACGAGGACTCAAGTTTCTCCACCTTATGGCTTTTGATAGACACTGGCATGGGTAAAACCCTTTATGTTGGTGTCTACCGTTCGCACACCGGTGACCAGGAGACGACCAGGCTTTTTGAATACCTCACTGAGAAGGCAGATTTAGCGATGCAAAGGTTCCCCACAGCTGAGCTTGTATTTCTCGGAGATTTTAATGCGCACCACAAGGAGTGGTTGTTTCCCTTCGAGAAATCTGACCATGCTGGGCGAGAGGCGCGTAATTTCGCATTAGCGCTAGATCTCACTCAGTTAGTGACTCAAGCGACGCGGGTACCTAGAGTTGATAGCCATACTGCCAATTGCTTGGATCTTTTGTTGACCACGGAACCAGACAGGCACTCTGTATCAGTATCTGCCCCGTTAGGAACATCTGACCATTGTCTGGTTAAAACTGTATCTTCCTACACCCCTCCAGACAAAACTCCTTGTGGGTCCAGGCGAGTGTGGGGATACGGGTCGGCGAATTGGGACGAAATGCGACATTTTTTCGCGGTGTACCCTTGGCGCCAAGTATGCTTTTCCTCTGACGATCCGTCCACCTGTGCTGATGCGGTTGTAGACTTAATACGGCAGGGAATGGAATATTACATTCCTTTCTCCGACTTGTCGCTCGTATCTAAATCCAGGCCTTGGTATAATGCTGACTGTGCCCGCGCTGAGTCGTGTAAGGAGTTAGCATATCAAGCTTGGGTTCAAGCCCGCGATCGCAAAGCTACTGCTAGGAGAATACGGTCTATGAAGAAAGCATTTAACGCTGCCACTAGATCCTGCAAGCGCACGCTACAAAAGGCACGATTTGACCACGTTCGATATATCGGGACCAAATTGGCGTCTTACCCTCCCGGTAGTAAGCAGTTTTGGTCCCTGTCTAAATCCGTCGAGTCAAATTTCTGCCGTCCTAGTTTGCCTCCAATGCAGAAACCTGACGGAACATTAGCCCACACCGCAACTGAGAAAGCAAATTTATTTGCCTCTCTTTTCGCGAGTAATTCGCGTTTGGATGCAGGACCCAAAACACCACCTACCTTACCTCGTTGTGACTCATCTATGTCGGAGGTCACAATACACCAGAAAGAGGTACTTTGCAAACTAGACGTGAATAAGGCAAGTGGACCTGATGGTATTCCTGCAAGGGTGCTTAGGCAATGTGCGCCTGAGTTGTCTCCGGTACTGACACGCCTTTACCGCCTCTCCCTCGAGCAGGGAACTGTGCCGAAGTCATGGAAGCTCGCCAACGTACAACCCGTACCAAAGAAGGGCAGCCGTGCCGACCCGGCCAACTACAGACCGATCGCCATTACTTCCATCATTTGTAAAGTGATGGAACGAGTGCTAAACAGTAAGCTGCTGGGGTACCTAGAATCCAATGACCTACTGAGCGACCGCCAGTACGGTTTTCGCCGTGGTCGTTCAACTGGTGATCTTCTAGTCTACCTCACGCACTACTGGGGCGAAGCTATTGAGAAACACGGCGAAGCCTTGGCTGTGTCATTAGACATCTCAAAAGCTTTTGATCGAGTCTGGCACGGTAGCCTTTTCAGCAAGCTTCCTGTGTACGGTATCCCTGATGGTTTCAGCACTTGGATCTCCGACTTCCTGAGCGAGAGGTCAATTAGAGTAGTCATTGATGGCTGCTCTTCAGACCCAATGGCTATCAATGCCGGTGTTCCTCAGGGGTCTGTCCTCTCCGCGACTCTTTTCCTGCTGCACATCAATGACCTGCTCTGTCCTGGCATTGTTGGGTACGCAGATGACAGTACTGTCATGGAGAGGTACGTGTCCAGTGCTGGAGCTAAACAAGAGGAAACCCAGTCTCTACGGGAGAATTTGGTGAAACGAACGGATGAGATTCTACGACGTGTCTCCCAATGGGGAGACAACAATCTGGTAACGTTCAATGCTGCCAAAACCCAGGCATGTCTTTTCACCGCAAAAAAGAGTCCGTTCAACTGGACTCCTACTTTCAGAAGTGTGTCTGTACCCATAACCGACCATCTCGAGCTTCTTGGTATGGAGTTGTCAGCCAATCTGAACTTCGGCGGTGCCATTGAGTCCAAAGCTCAGACTGCGGCAAAGAAGCTGGGCATCCTCAACAAGGTGAAGCGGTACTTCTCCCCTGAACAGCTTTTAACCTTGTACAAAGCACAAGTTCGCTCCTGCATGGAGTACTGCTCTCACCTGTGGGATGGCTCAGCTAAATACCAACTAGCCGCTCTGGACTCCGTGGAGCGTCGAGCCAGGAGGCTGATTGGTGACAGGAAGCTGGTGGAGACTAAGCTTGATAGTCTAGACCACCGCCGTAAAGTTGCCTGCTTGTCGGTTTTCTACAGACTCTACTTCGGGGAGTGTGCTCATGAGCTCCATATGCTCATTCCACCAAGTCCATTTTACCAGAGGACCACCAGACGTACGGCGGGTTACCATCCATACTTGGTTGATATACCAACTATACGCACTAAGCGCTTCGCTTCTTCCTTCATAATGCGCACAGCCAAGGAATGGAATGCACTTCCGCCGACGGTGTTCCCTCTTTCCTATAACTTGAGTTCATTCAAAGCGAAAGTCAATAGGCACCTTCTGGGTAAGCTCGCTACACCGTCGACATCTTCTTCACCTCTTAGAGGGAGAATGAAGTCAAGAGCGAACCCATATTAATAAATAAATAAATAAATAGAGAAATATTCAAGATCGAATTTTTATAGGTCCACCGAAATTAAAAGTATCCTCCGAAATGATAAAAATATCCACCGATATGAAAATTTGTTGTGGTTTCCCACCAAAAACGTAAGTTTATCATTTCAGCGATGTGGGGACAAAAAAAAATCATTTCGGTAGCCGTTATAACTCGTGTTAGATTTATTTAATTTATTTCAAAGTTGTGCATTAATTAAACTCGCCGTAAGGACTGCTAGTTTGAGAAGTGTTGATATTTTGATACTGATTTTGGTTCTAGAGATAATGTAAATTTAAGGTACATTTTATCATTTCAGTTTTATCATTTCAGAGGATTCGGTGGACTGTAATACTGATAACAGTCCACGGAAATGAAATGCACCTCTGAAATGATAAATCAGGGATCCCGGTCTCAAATATTTATTCATAGTTCCGAAATGTATTTTAACCTAGAAGTCAGAATTATTGTATTTATTTGGTATTTTGTTCGTGACGTGCGTGTTTGGTGGTTTGATATCTTACTAATAATGAAACTGTAAAAATCGTACTTTTAATCAGAGCGTTTTAGTATAAACTGAATAAATAACAATGTAAGAAACCCCAACTTGCATTTCGGTTTGCTCTTAGCTATATCATTCCAGTGGTCATTAATAATATCGGTGTAGAGTTATATCATTTCAGTGGACAAATTTTCATTTCGGTGGACATTTTTATCATTTCGGAGGATACTTTTAATTTCGGTGGACCTATAAAAATTCGATCTTGAATATTTCTCTAAACTTTAATGATCTTTGTTGCCCGCTCTCACACATGTTATATAATGGGTTAAACTTTTATTTGTCATCAAAAATCTGTAGAATAGCATTGAAATAAAAAATCTCACCGAAGTGATAAAAAAAATCTACTTGTTTAAATTTACCCAAGTAAGTATTTTTTTTGCTTAGAGATTTTTCCAATTATTGTCGTTTTTATTCAAGTGACAGCATTGAGGGTGCGTTGTTGTTTGAAATGAAGCTCGCGGAATATGACATTGTGACTAGTTTTTGTGTATCATTATTATTGTTACAATGACTAATAACTGAATTTTACCTAAAGTAGGAGTTGGGGACGGTTGAAACATTTTTTTTGGGTACGGTTGAAACAGTGTACTTATTATTTTTTTCTTGTTTTTTAGATATAGAATATTATAGAATTGCGACTCTGATTGATCTTTAAATTTGGCTTATCCTTATTGGACTAATAAAAGCCAAAAATTGTTTTCTTTCTTAACTTTTTTTTAAATATTATTGTTTAGTTTGCTATGTTTAAAAAACAAACAGTTGATTTTGGTTTAATTTACGTAAATTTTATATCAATGTTAAGTAATTTGTAGTTACTTAGTTTTTGATGATTGATAAAATATATTTTAAATAGTGTGCTATAAAACATTAAAGGCTGATTAAAAATATCGTTTCAAGTATATAAATATTGAAGACTGATTACTAATATCAAAGAGTTACTTAATTATTCTTAGATTTAAAATAAACAATTAATAAAACGTGTTGTAATATAATATTTTGTATTATTCGCATGTGTTTCAACTGACCCCATTCACCGTTTCAACCGCCCCTGGTATGGGGACGGTTGAAACAAATCCGATTTATTTTTTAATTTGATCTACTTTTAAAAATAACACACCTGGGACTAAAAACATATTGCCTATTAGTAGACAGAAACATGCTCTTTTATTTAACATATCTTCATCGCTCGGGTTATAAAAATCAAAACTATGGACGTTATAAGTGAAACTGTTTCAACCGTACCCAGTCTACCCTACAAACATTTGTGTGCATGAACATGTCTGTTTGTACTGGTCTGGGTGTTAATGTATTTATTAAGTGTAATACCACTGTTGATTCTGATATTTGTAATACAAGTGCTTAAGCTACTTACCACGGAGTCAGATCAATGGATGTGGTGTTGTTGTATATTTGTTATTTATATTATGATGTTCTGCATTTTTTTCGCCGAATAGATAGATTAAGCATTGAGAAACAGTAAACTGGTCCAGAACCAGAGAATCCAAAGATATGACAGCAAGTGTAAAACTTGTTCAGAGTGTGAAACTATAGGGTGAGCACGAACTTTATCGTAACGCATTCGTATAGTCCAAATGTCAGGAACTGACGTAGGCAGCACTGCTGTCTCTAGGTTTAAGAATTGTAGTGTTGTATATTAAGTTTCACGATTGACTCTGACGAAGAAATACTGCTCTTACTGTTACCCATTATCTTTGCTGTTACTATTAAAATGAAAAAGGGCCATAAAACAAAAAAAATACTTAAGTAAACTAATGAAATGGACTAGGTAATAAATAAGTCATGGCAAGTAATAAAAATATTAAATAATTGTATTAAAAATATACTAACATACTTATATTTTTTTTCTCTTGCTGTTTTATTTGTGAAATTCTCATCTCTCTCATCAATAAATTCCTCAACCTGATTTTCGTTAATGTTTAGACTTGTATAAAAAAATAAGTGCGCGACACTAGTCGATCGATGAAGTGATGCGCGGGCGCATCGCAGGTGTCGCGGTGCAGACGCGCTGCTGCCGCGCGTTGCGGCATATTTGAATACACATTATCTCCCAAGCTACACTTCCAATTTTCTGTCACCGCCACTCGCGACTGTAAGTAGGGCATCGAAACCCGGTCCAAATTTAAAAACCCGGGTTTTCGGGTTTAAGAGATGTCAAAACCCGGGTAACCCGGGTTTTTTCGAGCTTTTCAAGCTTTTTGATCTTTTTGTTATAAATTTCAAAAATACAAGAAATTGTGTTCCTTTATCGGTTTTTCACAATGAGTATAAAATGTATAGAATACGGGGGGTTTAAAATAAATGAAACAATGCTTTCCAAATTGCAAAATCAGTTTTTTATTAAAAAAAAACCGGTCAATTGCGAGTTGGATTCGCGCACCGAGAAACCTGTAGATAAGGAGTAGTAACTTTGAAATTTTCAAAATTGTCAAAAATATTTTTTAAAAATATTTTTTTTTTATATGATGAAACTGAAAATGTACGGTTTTCGTAATTTTTCCTATATCTGTTCTATAAGACGTGACTTCGTACTAAATTTCAAGATTCTAAGTTTACGGGAAGTACCCTGTAGATTTGATTCCCGTGTGAGTTTCGAAAATTTGCGGCCTAAATGGCTGTATCTTTTGATTGCGTTGGCTTAGAAGGTTGATTTTTCTACAGCTTCCAGGGACAGTAGACCTAAGTATCATATAGAAACTTCAGTTTGATACCTCCACGCGTTCCTGAGAAAAATGGTCTTGACAGACGGACGGACAACAAAGTGATCTTATAAGGGTTCCGTTTTTTTCTTTTGAGCTACGGAACCCTAATAAAGTCACAAAGAATATTTTTTCTTCAAAACATCTTAAAATTTAGTTGCTAATCTAGTCTTTTTTAGTCACGGACTCGCAGGTATTTTTACATTAATTGTAATATTTTGGTAACAATCACTTATTGTACTTAAAAGCTAATAACAATGATATCTTTAATAGTATTACAAACTATTTTAATAATAATAAATAAATCTCTGTTTGCTACTAAAAATATTACTTTAAATCTTTTTTTAAGTAAATAATAGTTTTGCATTAACAATTAAGTAATTAAAACGTGTATTTAAAAATAAGTTATGCATTTGGCATAAGTATTATATAAAAACAAAAGACATAGTTACTAGTAGAGAGATAACCTGTGACCACTTTAAAAAACACATATTCATAAAAATAATAGCCATTATCCATTTTAGATAATGTCTCATGTAATATCACATGAGATGGAAGCGCCGTGCGCGTTAACTTTATATTTCTTTGCTCGTTTTCTTGGTAGGATAGGATAGGTAGGAACGTAGCAACGTAGGTTCTTTTTACGTAATAATTTACCAAAGATTGTTTCTGTTCCATTTATTATTGCATTCGAAGTAGCTTATACCTGATAACTAACAAAACGAATAGTATAAAAAAAAACTCGAAAAAACCCGAAAAACCCGAGCTTTATAATAAAAAACTCGGGTTTTTTTATAATCCGAAAACCCGGGTAAACCCGGGTTTTTCGGGTCGGGTAAACCCGGGCTCGATGCCCTAACTGTAAGCGAATGAGTTGCGGGGATATGTTGACGCGGCAATCACGCCGAGGTTATGCCGCCGTTGTCGGCTGGTTGGTTTTTGATTGCCTCGTTGGTATAGTGACAAAGTTTCTGCCTTACCTCCGAGACGTCCTGGGTTCGAATCCCAGGTCGTGCCAATTTTTTTTCTCAAAAACAGCTCAGAGTAGGGAAGTTGGCGGTGTTACACCCCCGTGCCTCGGAAAGCACGTTAAGCCGTTGTTCCTGAGCCTGATCTCTCTCCGGTCATGTCGGATTGCCGTCTCACCGAACTTTGAGAGTGATGGAACAGTAAGTGCACCTGTGTATTGCGCTCACACTTGTGCACTATAATATCTCCCGCGTAGTGGGCTAGTGGGCTGATCTCTGTTGAGATTAGCCGCCGTGATCGAAATCGGCCGGGAGGACTATTATGATTATTATTATAAGCGGGCCATTGCCGGCGGTGTCGCAAAGTCAAGGCTTCAGCCAGTACTCGTAAACCGCCACCATTTAGAAAAAAAAAAACAAGTTAGGGACTTTAAAGTTAGGTATTTAATTACTCGTATAATCATTTATTATTTCCCTTTTGCGTTCCATAAATTATTATCTTATTATTGTTTTGTTTTCCCGTATTAGTGATAAAAGTATTCTGCTGATGTTTTAATTATAATAATATAACTAGCTGACCCGGCAACCGTTGTTTTGCCATTTAATTTTTTTTATCACTTAGAGGGGTCATCGTCTCTAAGTGTAGAGGGGTCATTCATTCTACCGAGTGATAAAAAAATAAAATACTTTATAAATTTCACAAAATCAGCTTTTCACTGTCTTATTATAAGTTATTATAATGTAATTATCACCTTAAAAATAGAATCAGAGATCAATCATTAACATTATGAGAAATATGTGACTATTCTAGTATTATCACTTCGACACGAGTGATTCTAATTTCGACATAAGTGACATAATCTTTCATAAAACTAATAAACTTTGAGAATAAAATAAAATTATTCATCAGTCTTCATTGCTTTTGGTATTCATTTATTAATAGTACTACTGCAAATAATCAAAATAATTAAACATATACGCTCTGAAAAATTTACAATAATTTCCTACAGATGTGACGTCATCGTTACTTTCCTGTAGAACATAAAAAGGTAATATTGAAAACGAACATAATAAAATATTTTTATCTTCTGACGATGTATTATTTGACAGACCCTGTAGCTTACCGCCTAAACATTCATTATTAATTACGTTTTTTCTAAGGGGTGTCTGTTTCCTGGTTTCAAAAATCTCTTCATCAGATGAACTATCAAAACCATTTTCGATAAAAATCCATAGTTGCACGTGAGGCTGTTGCTATTGGGTTCTTGCATTTATCATAATCTGATTGTGGCGACCCCGACCGTGAGTGAGCTTATGTCTCCAAAACTGGTACAGTTCTTGCATTTCACGAAGGCGAGTAGTCTTTATTTGTTTTTAAACGTGTACATGCATAATGCAATAGTGTGCGTGTATGACGACGCGGTCAGTCGCGAGCGCGCTGTCGCTCAGGTTAGTTGTGTTTATTGTTTCCGGACGCTAATTGCCGTGAAGTACTGTCAGCATGTCAAAGCGCAAAGTTATCCATAGCGAGGTAAATATTTTTTTTCTAGTTTTGACATTAAATAAAAATGATTATTTTTTAATTTAAGTAATAGTTTAGTTTTGACTTTTGATACTTATTCAATTGTATATTTTATTGTTTTTAGGGTCGAGCAATCATTGCTAAAGTCTTTCACTTTCTAAAAAATGAATATAATTTTATGAAAGCAAATAACACTGATGGATGTGACCTAAGTCCATTAGCAAACATATTAGAACGAACTGCCCAAGCAACAGGCGTCAGTGAACGCACAGTAAGTAGGATTTTAAAAGAAGAGAAAGAGTTGCCATCTTCATCAACCAAGTTTACTTCACCCATGAAAAAGCGACGAAAAAGAGACGGTAAATTTAATTTAGATAATATGAATCGAGAAATTATTCGAACTACAATTCAAAATTTTCATATAGAACACAATGAACTTCCAACTTTGGCAAAACTTCAGTCAGCATTAAGAGAAAAAATTGGTTTTGACGGATGTTTGAGCACATTACGTTCGTTGCTTATAAAAATGGGCTACGAATGGAACAAAATTGAAAACAATCGTAAATCTTTACAAGAAAGGCATGAAATACAATTGTGGAGATTTAATTTTTTGAAAAAAATTCATGAATACCGTGAAGAAGGCCGTCCCATTATATATACAGACGAAACATATGTGCTAACTTCGCACGTACGTCAAAACACGTGGAATTTAAAAAAACTAGATACTAAGACAAAAGACAAGTCATTTTTAAAAAAATTGAGTACCGGTGCTCGTTTTATTATAGTGCATGCGGGTAGCAGTAGTGGATTTATTAAAGATGCTTCGTTAATATACAAAGCATCATCCACAACTGGAGACTATCACTCAAATATGAATTTCAATAATTATAGCAAATGGCTGAATGAAAAGCTGCTGCCAAATTTACCAGATAAATCTGTTATAGTGATGGACAACGCATCCTACCATAATACTCGAAGTAGTAGTATACCTACGTCAAATTCGCGCAAGAGCGACATGCAAAAGTGGCTGACGGAACACGGTATTCCTTTCAATGCACTGTCCCGCAATGTAGAATTGTATGATTTAATAATCAGAAATAAGCAGCGTTTTATTTCATATAGAATTGACGAGATAATAAAAAGCAAAGGTTTCGAAATACTACGACTGCCACCATATCACCCCGAATTAAATGCCATTGAAAACATCTGGGGTATTCTGAAAAATAAGATTGCCTCGAAAAATATTGGTCAAAATATGACAGAAGTTCAAAATTTAATAGCTGAAGGTTTAAACAGTATCGATAACAACATCTGGCTTAATACATGCAAGCATGTCGAAAAAATTGAAAAGGAGTATATGAAATATTTTGATTATGACTTTGAATTTGTAATTAATGTGGGTGAATCAAGTGATAGCAGCACGACTGACTTTGAAACTAACGAAAGCAACAGTTTTTCCGAAGAAGATTAAGGCGACACATTTTTCACATACGTAAAAATAGATAGAAATTTGTTATTAAATAGTTCCAGCCTAGCCTTATTTTCATAATTTTGCCATATCTTGAGTTCAATTGTATATCCTTATTTAAGTCTTATGTTTCGCTTAAATTAAAACTTAAACCCAAATGTAGAAGAACATAATTTTATTTTAATACATTCCCTTATTTATTATTTATTTTAAATAATAAACATTTTAGTTTAAAAGTTTTGTTGTTTTATTTTATTATCAATTGAACATACAAAAATATTGGTATTATTTTTATGCTAACCATACCCGCTTTCGTTTTCACGCACACATCGACACATATACGGACACATATTTACCACAAGTAAATTCTGCTCGACTTCGTGATTTGAAAGAACTATATTATTAGTTTCTTGTTTTTTGTTAGTAACGTAAATAAGTCCAATTTCATAATGTGAGCAAACAGAGTAAGTGAGTTGTTTTACAATCACTGCAGCTTAATCGTCTGGCATGCAAAATATCAGGATTGGTCTTATTCCATGTAAGTTGGTGAATTGATAGAGTACCAGTAAATGGCCTTGTTGTACTAGTACTGAGTATACAAGAGATGTTATCAACATGAGTATCGTCGATTGGAAAAATGTTTTTACCTTTACATTTTTCTTGTAAACAATTTACCAACGCTTCAAAATCTGGATTATGGGCACCGGTCGCTACAAATGCATCAGCTGTTCTTTTGATGCATCCTCCAATGCCTTCAGGAGCCCCTTTTCCATGTCCGATCTCACTAAAGTGCCATAGTATAATGTTATCTGCACCAAGTTCCTTGCTTAAATATTTTGCGACCAAAATTGAGTATAGAAATAAGTTCTATACTGTGATGAAGGCCCATCACTTTGGAAGTGCTTGGTTCTCAAATTATATATATTCTATTACGGATTTGGAGTGTGCACAAATTAAAACCGGATCATGTCTTACCAGTCACTCCTGTAGGTAAAGTCTATCAAATAACGACACAGTGCGTACAATAATTAAACCTCAATAAAAAACAGGATTTTACGTTTGATAGATTAATAATCAGTGTAGGTATATTTCTTTTGAAAGATCCAATCTTATAAGCATAAGCGCATACCAGCACTTCTATACAAAAACATCACTTCTGTAGAAAACTATATCGACAGAAGTGAGTTCTACAGAAGTGAGTTTTAATGTAAAAATACATAACCTGTACAAAATTTGAGGGTTTAAATTTTTTATTTACTTGACTTTGTTAGTAGACCAACTTATTTGTAAGGTCGTAAGGAAATCTCATTCATAAATCACTTACTTACTTTGTTTAGTTTAGTACAGTGGTGACGTATCAACTTTGACAATGTTGTAGAATGCAGTTGAAACTTTATTTTTTTCGACACCGTATTCACCGTCCAAAATATGGTCAACACTGAAAATGACATATCACGGTAAAGGGTTGCCAGAGATAAAAAAATAAGTTGCAACTTGAAAAAAATTTTTTTTAACAATTTTGCAATTTATTTCTACACGAGTGACTATTTTTAACGAACATTGTAGAATGTCGAATAAAGTTTAATATATTGTATTGTATTTTATAGCATTTAAGTGACTGCTTTTTTACTATTTGCTCTACTTACTTATTCATATAATGTGTGCATGGAATACATTAAAATATTTTTTAAAGATACCTGAATTATGTAACACCCAACCCAAAAAGTTTTTTTATAAACACACGGTTCTGAAGGAGTTCTATGGAAACCTATTTTAAATAAGATTTCATCTAACTTTATATTCCATGCACGGGGTGTCTGTTTCAGTCCATAGAGGGACTTTTTCAACAGACAAACCTTGCTTTCCTGACCTTCTACAACGAAACCCTGGGGCTGGCACATATACACTTCCTCTTGTAGATCACCGTGAAGAAATGCCGTGTCCACATCAATATGCTGCATCTTGAGTCCATTCTCTGCAGCAAGGGCAAATAGTGTACGAAGGGAAGAGTGCCTAATAACAGGCGCAAAGGTTTCAGAGTAGTCAACACCCGCTACTTGATTAAAACCTCCATTTTTCAAAAGAATTTCCACAACTCAAGGCACGGTGAGGAGATCTATTCTTGAGGTAGACAGCAGTCTTCAAGGCATCCTCCCAGTAAGCCTTAGATAATGAACTCTCAGAAAGCATAGATCTAGCTTTCTCTACTATCGAACGAATAGTCCGCTACGCCATTCTGTTGCGGACTGTACGGAGTAGTAGTTTGATGAACTATACCTTGAGACGAAAGATAAGCAGTGAGTTCATTATTAACAAACTCAGTCCCATTATCCGTCCTCAAAAACTTTATCTTCGAACCCGTTTGTCTCTCCACTAAAGTTTGAAAAGAACAAAACTTATCCAAAACCTGTGTCTTAGAAGAAAGAAAATATATATAAATATAACGTGTATAATCATCTACAAAAATAAGAGCGTACCTATTACCTTGAAAAGAAGTCTCTGACATGGGGCCACAGAGATCACTGTGTATTAATTCTAACATTGAACTCGCCGCCTTATATAGCAAGAAGAAGAAGCCGCAAGAAATACAACTTTTCTTGTCTACTTCTACATAATCTATACCTACGTGACTATTATTTAATCGATCCATACCTATTCGGCACAAGTGACCTAGTCGTCTGTGCCACAACAAGTATTTGGATATAGGGTCAGAGTGCACATCGTACGCTACCTGGCGAGGAATATTAACAGTACAGTCAAGTTTGTACAGTCCCCCACTTAAATACCCATGCAAAAGACAGTCACCTGTAAAAGAAAATTTTTTTGAGTTATAAAAGCTACAACCGTCTTCATTAAACAGAACAGTAAAGCCTTTTTCAACTATTTTATGTACAGACAAGAGATTCGCTTTTAATTTAGGTACTAAAACAACATTATTAATAGAGTTAATAGAAGATGAAGTATTTATACTAATATCTCCAATGCCACCCGTGTCAATTTGTTCACCATTGGCAACAGTTATTTTGCCCGAATTCAAGTCTTTCAGGTTCATAAGCCAATCTTTTCTGCATGTCATGTGTCTACTAGCACCAGAATCAACATACCAATTATTCGGATTGTCATCAGTCGCAAGTGCAAGTAAAGAAGAGTCTTTATTCGAGTTTCCTTTGTTTTTCTTCTTCTTCAACGGACAATCTGGTCGCTTGTGGCCTGGTTCCTTACAATCATAACAAACAATGGGCTTCTGTTTCTTGTTTGAATTCGAAGTGGGAACAATTTTTGACTTTAATGCCGAATCTACTACAGTATCTTTAGACATTTCATTTAGTAGTCTTGTTTTCACTAAATCTGTAGTAACTTCAATGTTACTGTTTTCGATTGCCATAATAAGCGGTTCAAACTTTGGGGTTAATCCTCCTAATAATATAGCTGCTACAGAACTATCTGGAATAGTCTTCCCAATGTCCGCTAAATCTTGTACAATGCACATAACAGCATTAATATATGCTTCCAAACTCAAAAAATCATCTAAACACAATCGATACAGTTTTCGTTCTAAGGCAAGCTTGCGACCCATACCGCAATCCTCATAAGCCTTCTGTAGTGCTTTCCAGGCCTCTGCAGCTGTCTTGGCAGTCCTCACATGCGTTATCGCCATGCCGTCTACTGTTAGGCATATCTTTGTGAGAGCCTTCGTATCTTGCTTAGCCCTAATCAACTCAGGAGTTTTATCCTCTACCGGATAACCCGATATCGCTTCCCATAAATCTTCATGCATAAGATAGTTTCGCATTTTAAATTTCCACGATGGATAATCATCTCTATTGCGAAGAACGAAACTAGGTAAAGAAGAAGAGGAACTAATAAGATATCTTACGGTATCGGAGGTTCCTGTGCCACCACTGTTATTCTCACTCATTTTGTACATTAATTTATTACTAAAAGACTACTCGTGCTGATAACGTATTGTAAAATAATAAAAATAATGTACATGGAGAAAATCGATGTTTATTGTTTGGGAATTTTCAGTGAAGTAAGAAGTACAATATTAAAAAGAATTAATCAAAAAACAATTCATAAATATTATGTACTAAGAAGTTTAGATTACAGAGATGACCAGTATTATTGTTATTACAACAGATAGTAAATTAGCGAACACAAAAATATTTATCACAGCACCAATGTCAACGATTCGTAAATGGAAATATTTATTTGCGTAAATAGGTTAACTGGGTAAACGTAAAACGTAAACTAACCTATTTAGCCGTGTCAAATCTATATGGAAAAATATATATAGGGAAGGTAATGCTTATAGATATATATATATATATATATATATATATATATATATATATATATATATATATATATATATATATATATATATATATATATATATATATATAAGTTATAGTTTATGTAAACTAACCTGTTGATGGACAGAAATACCTCACTAGTAAATTTAACTTCGTCATATAAAAAATACACGGGCTTATTCCTTAAGATAACATTAACGTAAACCCATGATAACATTAATTATGATGTTGAGTGCGTGCATTGCAGGTATTTCAAGCCAACTTAGACTTTGTTACGTAAAGTTAATGTCAAGTTTTGTTTTATCATTGTATTATCTTGTCAACATTAGGGGTGTCCACTCACAAAAAACATCGATTGATTAAAGTAATGGTTAAGAAGTTGACTATTAGACAATGAAGTCGCAGGTTCGATCCCCGTATTGCAAAAACTTTTGTGCGCATATGTATTTATAGAAAGAAAGAAAAAAAATTGTCATCACATCACACACGTATTACAGTTATCAGAACAATAAAAAAAATACATAAAAAGATAACACAGTTTAGGGGCCATTTAAGTATTGCGTAAGCAGATTTATAACAATTTTTTACCCCCCTCCCCCCATCCCCCTTACCAGCAAAAGTAAGCAAAGCTCTTACCCTCTCCCCCCATGCTTACGTAAATATTTTTCGGAAAATTTAGAAATTTTTATATTGGTTGTAATTAACATCATAGGGGCTATGTTTTTTAAACGCCATGGTCTTGAAAATATTTAAGATAGGTGTCATCATGCCTATTGATTCACATTAATTCACTCATCCATCCATTACCAGCTTTTAAAGGTCGACTGGCAGAAAATGATGCATGCATTTATTCCGCCTCTGTGAGTATAACTTCTTACAATAAATGTTTTGTGAAAAACAAATATATTTAAAAAACTAACCAATAAGACACGCTTTTATTGCTAACTAAAAAAAGAAAATAATTTCTGAGTACACAAAATTTATATTGTAATTATTTTCTCTTTTTTAGTTATTTTTTTTTAATATCAATATGGGTTCGCTCTTGACATCATTCTCCCTCTAGGAGGTAAAGAAGATGTCGACGATGTAGCGAGCTTACCCAGAAGGTGCCTATTTATTTAGTTAGCAATAAAAGCGTGTTATTTTTTATTTTTGTTAGTTAATAAGGATAATGGAAAGCTCTTATCAAATTATTGCATCGTCATTGGTACTTAATACGTGTGCAAACTTTCAAATGAATCCGAATTCTGGAATTTGGTGAAAATTGAGCTCAAAGATTACATATCCGTTACCCCGAGCTAATAAAAGCGTGTTAAAAAATACACCGATATATCGGGTAAATCCAAATCATCCAACAAAACCCCAAGTATCTTAGAATGCATGCAATAATAAAATATATCTCGAATCCATGTACGGTAAATACCAGGGTATCATATTTGCTTGTGATATGGGCGATTTTGCAACAAAAATAGGTAGCCTGGTGTGCTGGCCCACTGTACATAATCGTGTATAAATAGTCACCTTTAAACGTATATAAACAGCGCCCAATCAGTGAATAGTCAATTGTACTTGTTTGTAAGCGTTGTGCGGACATTTTAAGCTCTTTCTTAAATTCTTCTCTATTGGAACACTCACCGTAACCATGGCAGCGCCTCCGATCTGCAACCCGGTAAGTACTTACATCTAAATAAATAAGAAAGAAGTTCCTTATAACCTGTGTTTGTATGTCTGTTAAGATATATAATATAATTCTCCGTGACATAAAAAAATAACACCTTTAATGTATTCAAGGGCAATTGTATAAATGGCTTATTGGCCAAAAAATTTACGAGATGACTGAACTGACATAAACATAGAATTTTATAATAATTGAATTTAGTTTATTGAATTTAGAATGTTTTTTTACTGAAATTGTTAATTTTTGTTTATACTCGTATTACCCTATTGTATTTGCATGCTAACCTATAAATAAAATAAAATGTAAATAAATCGCGAAATTAACCTTAAAAAGTGTCTCATTGTAACGTCTACTATTCGCGTAATAATTAAATCAATTAATTCTAACTTAATCCGTAGTAGTTAAATAGTAGTAAGTTATGTTTAATGACTCAAATACAGAAGCGTGTAAGATACAGGAAAAGTCAATAAATTTTCCTGTAATACAACATGCACTCCATTTTCGAGTAAGTTTTGTGCAAAGTATCGTTTCGGTAAGCCTTGCTTTCGGATTCCATGCAACTTTAACGGGGATCAACTTCAATCATCCATTAAAATAGGAGTTATTCAATCTCTTGGGATGGGTTGTCTCTCCACAAAGCCAAGTACAAAGGTAAGTAGTTTCCTTTTTAACCCCGACGAAAAAAAGGGGTGTTATATTTGATCCCGATGTCTGTTTGTGTGTGTGCAATATGTGTTTTGTGTGTGTATGTTTGTGGCATCGAGCTTCCGAACGGACGGACAGAATTCAAAGCGTTTTGACGTGACAACGTCTTATAAATTGGTTTGCCGGGTGACACTTCAAGAAACTGCGTTACGCTCCGCTCACGTTATGCGCTCACAATGAGAGCGAGTGAGAGGCACGCGTCCCTTCGACTCGGGCATGGTTAGCCCGCCTTAGAGCGAGTGAGACAGACATAAAAAGTGAAAGGCACACGTCCCTTCCACTCGAGCACAGTTAGCCCGCCTAAGAGCGAGAGAGACAGAGCGAGAGAGAGAGAGTGAGAGAGATAGGCATACACACCGGTTCATGTTATACGAATGAATATTCACATTAAAATTATTTTACCCCTCAAAGTCGTTGTCACGTAAAACTTTCGCCCGTATACCGACTTTACAGGCAACCAATTTTTTTTCGGAATATATCATGGTGTTACACTGCAGTGCCTTTAATCTCACCAGCTATTTTATTGGGGGATTCTTAAAACTGGTAAGTTCGTTTTTTCGAAATTTTCATTTAATTATGTAGTGTTCACATTGAACGGGGCGTATCAGGCAGCTTCTAGGTGAGCTCGTTCCAACGTAGACTCAGTCTTTGCCTCTTTGGAACCAATGGATTTCCTGGCGACAGCACGCCGGTTAAACTTTTGGGTCACCCTCCTTACAGCCCTGATTAAGCACCGTGTGACTTCTTTTAAAATCAGCTTAAAGGAACACAATTGTTGTCGGCGGAAGATGCGCTAGTAGCGTTTGAGCAGAGTGCAAATGAAGTGTCTGCAGCCTGCAGTATTTCAAAAATTGGATTAGACGCAAGAAAATTTGTATTGGAGCTAAGCTACTTTAAAAAGATTTAATGAAAACATTTATATCTATGAAGCAATCATTTTTATTTTCGCAAAACATTCCGAGTGTCCAACGTACATGTTAACATTAAACCTTAATTTGCACATTTCTCTTGTTAACAGGTATTAGACCATCCTTACCCCATTCCCGGGGGCGTGTACCCCAGCCTCGTGATCCGCGTGAAAGGGAGCGTGCCGGCTGGCTCTCCGAGGTAATCACCATATTTTTTAGTCAGCAAATGCGTTACGCATACCAACCGGTGGGTTCCCTCCCACATACCAGAGTCCCACATACTCACCCATCTTTTGAGATTGGGTATACATATATTAAGAATAATAGTAATGTCGATTTATGTCGATAGTAATGGTCGATTTCAACCACGGCGGCCAATCACGACAGAGATCAGCCAACTACGCAAGATATATTATAGTGCACAAATGTGAGCGCAATACACAGGTGCACTTACTGTTTCATCACTCTCAAAGTTCGGTGAGACGGCAACCCGACAAGACCGGAGAGAGATCAGGCGCAGGACCAACGGCTTAACGTGCGCACTACACCAACGAAGCAGTCAATATAAATACATGTATTATTGTGTAAGCATTGCTTTCCCACCAGTCTGTGTCGCGGTGCTAGGGCCTAAATATAAGATAGATGCCATTTTAAAAATCTTGGCGAGTACACTGGGCCAAAACTCTAACATTTGTTCGGGCTTGAACAGTCCAAATGTTTTAGAACTATCAGACTTGATTAAGTTACTATATTTTTTTTGCATTAAGACTGTGAAATTAAAACACATAATTAAAACACTAAGTTGCATTTAAAGAAATTCGGACCAATGAGTGCGTGTTACGGTAGCTCAATTGGAAGAGCTATCACCCGACTTGCGAGAGGTGCGGGTTTGAGTCCCGCCTATGGCAGTCAGTTTTTACTTTAAGTATGTTTTAATACCAGACTTGATCTTTCCGAAATAACTTAAATGTTGTTGGTTTTGAAAATGATCACGAATGCAAGCGAATGTTCGCGGGCGAGCCGCTAGTACCCACTAAAACCTGATGGTGTCCTCCAGTGCCATTAGTGAGGTGGGAGTTACTGGCTAGAGCTCCAGGCTGTAGCCATGAGCATTCTTCCGTGGCTCCACCTCCAGAGGTGGATCACTAGCGCGAGTCGCGGCAACCGTATGCCACCGGTGTGCCTTGGCGTAAATGTTTTTACACCCGATCACAGGTTGGCGCCAACGTTGGCCCGAACTCTTTTATTGTATTATTGTTGAACGAGTGGACCTAGAAAACTGCTCCATTCTAGATTATTATGGATACACCATGCCTTTGGGCCATTTTCTAAAGTCCAAAAAAATGCCTTCAAAAGTAGCCGCTCTTGGGGACCAATAAAAACTATACCTCGTGTGTACATAAGTTTTGAGACGAAATAAAAGTTGCATATTTTTTTTTATAATTAACATATAGGTATTTCTAAAATTTTCAGTAAACAATTAGTAGATGATAATAAACAAAAAATCATTATTATTATTCAAAATGACCTCCCTTGTTTTTAATGCAGGCCCTTAGACGATTTGGCCAGTCATAAATGACGGCACGAATCTTTTCCAGCGGGATTCACTTTGCTTCTCGGACAAGAGCTCGCTTCAGTGACTCCAAGTTTGGGTGGGACTTTCGGCAGGCCCTGAGCTCTAGCTCAGCCCATAAAGCATAATCCAGCGGGTTGAGGTCGGGGCTGGAAGAGGGCCATTCGTTCGACACGATGAAGGCCGGCACATTTTCCCTCAACTACGCTTGGGTGGTTTTTAGGGTTCCGTGGAGGTATCAAACTGAAATTTCTATATGATACTAAGGTCTACTGTCCCTGGAAGCTGTAGAAATCGAATCAACCTTTTAAGCCAAGGCAATCAAAAGATACAGCCATTTAGGCCGCAAATTTCCGCAAATTCTCGAATCTCGCACGGGCATCAAAACCTACAGGGTACTTCCCGTAAACTTAGAATCTTGAAATTTAGTACGAAGTCACGTCTTATAGTAGAGATATAGGAAAAATTACGAAAACCGTAAATTTTCAGTTTCATCATATAAAAAAAAATTTGAAAAATATTTTTGTCAATTTTGAAAATTTCAAAGTTACTACTCCTTATCTACAGGTTCCAACTCGCACTTGACCGGTTTTTTTGCTTTATGGGATGGCGCTGAGTCCTGTTGGAAAACCCAATCTTTGTTGTGAAACAAAGTAAGGGACAGGGGTTTCACAACAGGCTCTAAGATGTCAGTTTGATAATTCTTGGCTTTCACCTTGACACCTTGTTGACAGAAATGGAGCGGAGTGACACCTTCATACGAAACTCCCCACCATACCATCACACTAGCCGGAAGATGAGTACGCGATACATTCCGTGCTGAAGCTGGGACGTCCTTGCTACTTTTTGCATACACTTTATTGCAGAAATTAGAAAAAGAAATAAATAGCAGCCAGTAATTTTTTATTCCTTTTTAGGGTTCCGTACATCAAAAGAGAAAAACGGAACCCTTATAATATCACTTTGTTGTCCGTCTGTCCGTCCGTCCGTCCGTCTGTCAAGACCGTTTTTCTCAGGAACGCTTGGAGGTATCAAACTGAAATTTATATATGATACTTAGGTCTACTGTCCCTGGAAGCTGTAGAAATCGAATCAACCTTTTAAGCCAAGGCAATCAAAAGATACAGCCATTTAGGCCGCAAATTTCCGCAAATTTTGGAAACTCGCACGGGAATCAAAACCTACAGGGTACTTCCCGTAAACTTAGAATCTTGAAATTTGGTACGAAGTCACGTATTATAGTACAGATATAGGAAAAATTACGAAAACCGTAAATTTTAAACAATTTTGACAATTTCAAAGTTACTACTCCTTATCTACAGGTTTGTACGGAACCCTCGATGCGCGAGTCCAACTCGCACTTGACCGGTTTTTTTTAGCACAAAGTTTGTCTCAAAACTTATGAACACACGAGGTACATGAACCAAAATCTTGGTAAGAGCCCCCTCTTACCAAGCAATAAAGTCACATGACATTAGAGTATGCCATGACTGCCTCATTGGTGTATTGGCAAAGTTCTGCCTTACATCCGAGAGGTCCTGGGTTCGAATCCCTGGTCGAGCTAAAATTGTTTCTGAGATTTTCTGTCATGAATTTCTCAAACACAGCTCAGAGTCGGGAAGTTGCCGGTGTTACACCCCAATGCTTCGGAAAGCACTTTAAGCCGTTGGTCCTGCGCCCGATCTCTCTCCGGTCATGTCGGATTGCCGTCTCACCGTACCTACTTTGAGAGTGATGGACCAGTGAGTGCATCTGTGTATTGCGCTTACACTTGTGCACCGTAATATTTCCTGCGCAGTTGGTTGATCTCTGTTGAGATTGGCCGCCGTGGTCGAAATCGGCCAGGAGGACTATTATTATTTTGTCCTCGCCAGTATTCGAATCGCTCCATAGGACCGTCGCACCAGACTATACTAGCTCTATATCCTTCCAGGTTCGCGATAAACCTGCAATGCGGCCCGAAGAAATACCCCGGCGAAGACATAGCCTTCCACTTCAACCCTCGGTTTAACCAGAACTGCGTGGTGCGGAACCACATGGATGTGACAGGCTCCCATAGCTGGGGAGTGGAAGAGACTGATGGAGGTCTCCCATTGCGGCATGGGGACTATTTTGATATTGTGCTGCGGTGTGAGCAGCAGTTTTTTGAGGTAAGACTTACTCTGTGACTTTAGCAATAATGTAGTCGCGATAGTACTGTGCGCACCACTTTCAAGGTCCACCGCCATCTTCGAGGTTCCAGGTTCGATTACACGGACGGCGACAATGTAGAAAACCAATTTTCTGTGTCGTCACGGGTCTGGGTGGACGATGTTGTTTTTAATTTCCATTATGCAGTACAAACTTAAGCTTCGATTGTGTAGTGCCTTAGCTCTTAGTATGGGATTAGCAATGTCGTGTGATGTTTTCACCATTAAAAAAATATATATATATATTCTTAAATAATGGAAATGAAATTAGATACAAATAGGGAAAAAATAAATAATCTTAGGCTAGAAAGTTTTCTCTCTGTCTGAACTAGGATTAACCTGTGTTTCAGACTATCACGAGTAAGATTTTCTGAAGTAATTCTAATTAAGTATACAATATAATTTACAGCAAAAAAAAATTGGTTGCCTGTAAAGTCGGTATACGGGCGAAAGTTTTACGTGACAACGACTTTGAGTGGTAAAATAATTTTAATGTGAATATTCATTCGTATAACATGAACCGGTGTGTATGCCTATCTCTCTCACTCTCTCTCTCTCGCTCTGTCTCTCTCGCTCTTAGGCGGGTTAACTGTGCTCGAGTGGAAGGGACGCGTGCCTTTCACTTTTTATGTCTGTCTCACTCGCTCTTAGGCGGGCTAACCATGCCCGAGTCGAAGGGACGCGTGCCTCTCACTCGCTCTCATTGTGAGCGCGGAACGTGAGCGGAGCAGCGTAACGCAGTTTCTTGAAGTGTCACCCGGCAAACCAATTTATAAGACGTTGTCACGTCAATAAAATTAAAGTTACATAATATGATATCTACTTAACAAATGTATACCTCGTTAAATATTCAGTACAAGTAAGGCCTCTGTCTCATCATACGACAGACTTTGGAGGTATTTAAACAATTCTTTTTTACAATTAAAGTAATCTAGTGAATATATGTTCAAAGTGCGATTTATTCCATTATACAAAAAGGGACCTTTAAAGAATTTATTAGTAAAAGTAAACTTTGACGTACACTGTGGAGTGCAAACTTTATCTATCCGTCTTTTGTTAGTAACATCGGCACGATAAGGAAGTAGAGAGTGTTGTTTTAGTAAAGTGTGCAAGATAAAGCGTTGTCGTTCAGTAATGTGTGCAGTCAGCACATTTATGTAAGTACTAGTGGCCGCCCGCGACTTCGTCCGCGTGGAAAGCCTTTATCTTAAAAATTCTTTATGAATTGTAGCCTATATGTTATTCTGATGTATAAGCTATATTGTGGTAAAGTTTCATTCAAATCCATTCAGTAGTTTTTACGTGAAAGAGTAACAAACATCCATACATACAAACTTTCGCCTTTATAATAGTAGTAGGATAGGATTAAGTAATGTTGAATATATATATTTTACTCGCAATGAATATAATTAAAAAAATACCTCAAAATAATACAACTAGGCTAATTAACGTATAAAAACAGATAAACAAAAAAAGGAAACAAAAATTATGACTTTTTATTAAAAAAATCACCCCCATCGCTGTCATTGGGTACGGTGACCAAAAGGCTGGCAGCGTTTCATCTCTGTGTGGCAAGGCTAATCCTTTGGCCGAGGAAACTGCTAGCCCTATGGTCACCAGTATGTTGGGCTAACCTCTTCTTCAGCTCTCTGAAGAAGGTGATAGCCCTGGCGCCCAAGGAGCTCATGGTCTCCACATCGAAAGGCACAAATATGTAGCTCTCCGAGAGGGCAGCATATTTGCGCACCTTCAGCGTTTCAGCAGCGTCAGCCGCCGTACCAGCAACGGCAGAAGTTCGGCCTATATGAGATGGCGCCACTGTATCAAAACAGGTAGCATCCCATATAAGCGAACGGCCATGCCGCCAGGGAATGATTGTCTTTTCGTCAGGTCTCTTGCCGTCATCACGAAATATGCCAGCAAGCTCTAGCACTGCTGGCACATCAATGGCGACAAGAGTTCTGCGGATTTATGCAGGCGTGACGGTAGACCCTGCCAGTACCAAACTGGCAAGAGAGACCATGGTGTCCAAGATCATTGACCAAATCACCACAATGACAACGTTTTTTTTTAAGTTGAATATTATAGGCGACCGCTTGGTGCAGTGGTCCACAGGTCGGACTTCTAAAACCAAGGGTCGCGGGTTCGATCCCCGCACAGTACAAGCACAAGTGTGCATATACATGGTGTGTTTGTACTGGTCTGGGTGTTTTCTATGTATAATATGTATTTACAAAAAAAAGTATTTAAGTATGTTTATCCGTTGTCTAGTACCCTTAACGCAAGCCTCGTAGCTTAATTTGGGACTAGAGAATTGGTGTTGTAACGTTGTGAAATTTTGGTTATTATATTAATAACGATGGTACATTTTGCGTTATGTTTAGGCTGTATGGCATTGATCCCTTTGCCCAAAGGGAAAGTGGATTTGTGACAGCTGTGTTGTCAATGTCTTCGTGTTTGACAAGTATGGGAGTCCGTTTTGAAAGCACTCTGGGAGCTGACGCGGCAAAAGTAGCATGGCGTGAAAAAGAAAAAAAAAGCTACTAGATTTTTTGATATTTCGGTCGGGGCTTGACCCCATAAAAACTCAAAAAAAAGTGCCCCAGAGTCATGCCGTCTTTGCTAGAATAAATTTCGGCCGCGGCACATATCTTTTTATCATGATATGTTTTTACATACAAATACAGCAATACAGCAATTGTTAAGCATTGGTCCGGGTTGTTCTTGGCACATTAGTATGTTGAGCTGAGGCTTGGTTCAGCAAACATGTAAGGCAGCATCATTTAGTAACCTCAGTGGCCTTCGTTATTTGGATCTTCTTCTTCCTGTTTTCATCTTCTCCGGCTTCACCTTTTGGCTCGGGGCTTTATTTCTGGAGTTTGCCCTGGCCGAGCCAGAAGAAAGGAAAACCTCTAAGGAACGTCTTCCTCCGTGAAATTGTTGGAGTTCAAGTTAGCTGTTAAAGAGGCTTCGTTGGTCAGCTGATTCAGTCCTGGGAGCTCAGCTAAGTGTTAATAAACTTTAGATTCCAAACATATTTCAATTTAGTAGCATTTTAAATTTAAAATTTAATTATAAACGGGTATTAATTTATTAATTTCTTAAGTTCTTAATTTATCAAAAATAATTGGATTTCTTGATATAGTTTAAAGCAAAGACAAGGTGGTTTTTCTTTATTAGTCATAAAATGTACTGAATTTCTTAGATAGCAATTTTCTGTAGAACCAGACCCAGTATCTACCGGTCTGAGCTATTTGTTTAGTTTTATCAGAGGTCTTTGGCCTATGTATATTGTTCAGGTGTTAAAGGTGTAAACACGGCTCTAATAAAATATATCCTACTAAATGCCCATCTCGGCTATTATTCAAAACCTTTACTCCTTTTAACACACTTTGTCCGGGGTCAGCCGAGCAACCCTGTGACAAATGGCGCCCATACGTTTTTGAGAAAATTGTTGTCAGTACCTTTATTTTGTTGAAACATATAGTTTAAAGTCTTTGTTTGATACTATGTTGAGAAATATTCATGTTGTATATTGAACCACCAAATATAAAATAAAGTTTAATTAAAAGTTCTTAAAGACATTTAAGCTACAACATTGTATAGAAATTAATACCCATTTTGAAACTTTATATACAGGATTAAGAAATTTTAGAATCTTGTAAGTCTTGTCTGAGTGTTCTAACCTATAGGGATTAGCATCTAGGTTGTGTTATTTACTAACCAAATAAAGAAAAGTGTATTGGTGAAAACTTATTTTGTATAATAAATAAATAAATAAATAATAATAAAAACCATCTCAGGTAAAAAAAAAAATAAGTTTAAAAAAAAAAAAACAATAGAAAGTTTTATTTGAATTTTAAGAAACTAATAACAACATAAACACAAATTTGCATATTTTCTAGTAAAAATCTAAACAACTTTTGAAAAAAAAAAACATATTAAAATATTCTTTTGGACAATTAGATTCTTGGTAATTTTTCAAAATGTCTTTTAAAGAAGTAAATATTAGAGATAAGGAACCAGAACATCATCAGTCGGGGAAACCTTCGGGTTCAGGTTACAGTTGTGCTGGTAGCAAGTCTATTTCGAAGTGGAATGTTCGTTTCAATGGCGTTTCAGATCCTAGATCTTTCCTGGATCGTGTTGAGGATTTACAGATAGCAGATGGAGTATCAGATCAGGAATTGCTAGATTCTGCGGCAAGACTTTTTGTTGACCAAGCGTTGATTTGGTTTAGAGCGGTTCGTTCGGATTTATCTTCGTGGAAGGAGCTTCGTGCTTTGTTGTTGGAGGACTTCAGTGTAGTCGACTATGACTTCAAGCTCCTGGGTGAAATTCGTCTCCGCACACAAGGGCTTGAAGAACCATTACACATTTATTTTTCAATTATGAAGTGTATGTTTGGGAGGTTGAAGAAGCCGTTACCTGAAACAGAAAAATTAGAAATATTACTAAGGAATATTAGGCCATTTTATTCTCAGCAACTGGCTTTTGTCGAGATATCGTCAGTTGATGACTTGCTTGGGAAGTGTAAGGTCATTGAGGTTATGCGTCAAAGGGGTTTGGAGTTTTCCGAACCAGAAAAACAAAACTATTCAGTGCTTACGTCTGACTTCTTATACAAACCCAAGAGGCAGGCGCAGTCTTCTTTTTCGTCTACCAAACAGACTGGGAATTCAGGGTCTGTTTGGAAAAAATCCAATGTCAGTCAAGTGGCAGCGGTATCCAAGGGAAAACCGCTTTGCCGCAAGTGTGGAAAACCGGACCATAATTTTGTCACTTGTAATTTTGTAATTTACGAATAAAAATTGCTTTGTTTGTAATAAGCCCGGACACTTTGCAAAGTCTTATAAAAATGTAAACAAACCACCACAGATTACAAAAAAACGAGTAGGTCCGGATTGCAGCCAAAGTACGGCGGATTCCGTTCAGAAATTTTTAAGCTTTAATGCAAGGGCTACAATCCGGTTCGCAACAAATAAAGATGACATAAGGCCGTATTTAAAGTTTAATGTTCAGGATTTAGAAGTGATTGGTTTGCTGGACTCTGGTGCGTGTGTCTCGATCTTGGGAAACAATTCGCACACACTCTTTCAGGAATTAGGTTTTTCGTTGGTTAGCGAACAAAATACGTCATGCAGTATTGCAAATGGAGTTAAGTTGAAATCAATTGGAAGTATTTTTGTACCAGTAACGTTCAGAAACCAAACTCACATAATGCAATTTTTTGTCATTCCGTCGGTTGTGTCTGACGTGATATTAGGGTGTGATTTTTGGAAAAGATTTGGCTTAGCCCCTGAAATCTTCGAGGATGTCGATTATAGAAGTTCACCGAGTAATTCCTTCTCGTTCAATATTATAAAGACATCAGATCAGTTTCATAGTATAACACCTTTTGATAATCTGACTTCAGAACAGCGTGAGCTTGCAGCTTCTGTAATCGATAAGTTTGAAGAAATTTCAACCGATAAGGCAGGTTTGGGTCGAACAGCGCTGATTGAGCATACTATTGACACCGGTGATGCTGCACCTATTAAGGCCAGACAATACCCTTTGTCTCCCGAGAAAAAGGAAGCTTTACATAAGGAGTTAGATAAGATGCTGAGCCTTGATGTGGTAGCTCCTAGTGAAAGCCCGTGGAACAACCCAGTGCTGTTGGTTCCTAAGCAGAACGACGAATGGAGGTTTTGTTTGGACAGTCGCAAATTGAATGCTGTCACAAAGTGTGATTCTTATGCTATTCCTTATATTCCTCAAATATTGGACAGCTTGAAGGAAGCTAGGTATTTGTCCTCAATCGATTTGTCTTCTAGTTTTTGGCAAATTCCTTTAAATGCTGAGTCACAGGAGAAGACCACTTTCACCGTTCCGGGTCGCGGATCCTTCAAATTTAAGGTTATGGCTTTTGGTCTTTGTGGAGCACCATCTAGACAGCAAAGACTGATGGACATGCTGTTCAATCAGAACTTATTGTATTCTGCTACATTGATGACATAATTATTTGTGCGAAATCTTTTCCTTGTCACCTTTTATTGCTAAATAGAGTTTTGGAAAAGTTAAAAATGGCTAATTTGACCATAAACAGAGAAAAGTGTAAGTTCTTTAGAAGTTCACTTAAATATTTGGGATATGTCGTTGATGAGCATGGTCTGAGAACTGATCCTGGTAAAGTAGCATCTATTATGGAATTCAGAACACCTACTTCAGCTCATGACGTTAAGGTATTTTTAGGAATGTGCTCGTGGTATCGCAGATTCATTCGGAACTTTTCCACTATAGCCGCACCTTTAAACAGGTTGACATCAAAAGGCAAGAAAGCACCTCCGTTCCGATGGTCTGACGAAGCCGATGAAGCTTTTATTAAGCTGAAGGATGCCTTGGTTTCAGCACCCATTTTGGCAGTGCCTGATTTTGAAAAGCCTTTCGTAGTGCACTGTGACGCTTCTGCTTACGGTTTAGGCGGTATGCTCGCTCAAGACATTGATGGCCGAGAACACCCTATTGCTTACGTTAGCCGGTCATTGAACAAAGCGGAGCAAAACTATAGTGCGACCGAACGAGAAGCTCTGGCAGTTATTTTCGCAGTTGAGAAATTTCAGGCTTATGTAGGTTCCAGAAAGTTCAAAGTGGTTACGGATCATTCTTCATTAAAGTGGTTCTTAAAGTTGGAAAACCCGTCGGGAAGATTAGCTCGTTGGGGTTGTCGCTTGTCTCAGTACAATTTTGAAATTGAGCATAGGAAAGGTACAGACAACGTAGTCCCTGATGCGCTATCTAGACTTTTGCCAGTTAGCGTCATTAACGACATGAACACGTCACAAAAGATAGATGATCCTTGGTATGACCGTGTGTTTAGAATTTGTCAGGAAAACCCAACCAACGTTCCAAATTTTCAGATTAAGGACGGTATACTGTACAGGTACAGTAAAGGTAAGTACAGTTTGACATCAGAGTTTGATTGGAAGGAGGAATTCGGAAAGAGCATAGAGAAGCAATTATTCGCGAGAATCATTCAGTACCAACAGCGGCACATCTCGGGGTATTCAAAACTCACCGAAAACTCAGTTTGAGGTATTTTTGGCCCGGTATGTTTGCCGATGTTCAAGGCTTCATCAAAAATTGCGATACTTGCGCTGCTTACAAACACTCCACTAAACAAACTCTGGGGTTAATGGGTAAACCAAAGGTTTGTCAGAGACCATTTCAAGTAGTTTCAGTAGATTTAGTGGGTCCTCTGCCTAGGTCTCAGTCAGGATTCACCTTTTTATTAGTGGTGACGTGTTGTTTCAGTAAATACACTTTTTCTTTCTTTTTTCTTTTTCAAAATTCTTTATTAAAACATAACACACAAGATACAAGCTTATTATAACATTAATTAATTATAATACACTTACACTTTGATCACTTTTTTAAACACTTTTTAGGCTGGAAGCGCCTCTAAAAGCTTACAACAATATATAAACAACAGTAACACACTAAATAACATATAATAAAACCATGACAGATACATAGAAACTTTTTAGTTCAAAGTTTCTTCTAAAAAAGGATCGATTACACAGATAAACAAATTGTCTGGTAAAACATAAAAATAAAAATAACTTAAACTTAGACGGTAGGTATAGTTCTTTCAAATCACGAAGTCGAGCAGAATTTACTTGTGGTAAATATGTGTCCGTATATGTGTCGATGTGTGCGTGAAAACGAAAGCGGGTATGGTTAGCATAAAAATAATACCAATATTTTTGTATGTTCAATTGATAATAAAATAAAACAACAAAACTTTTAAACTAAAATGTTTATTATTTAAAATAAATAATAAATAAGGGAATGTATTAAAATAAAATTATGTTCTTCTACATTTGGGTTTAAGTTTTAATTTAAGCGAAACATAAGACTTAAATAAGGATATACAATTGAACTCAAGATATGGCAAAATTATGAAAATAAGGCTAGGCTGGAACTATTTAATAACAAATTTCTATCTATTTTTACGTATGTGAAAAATGTGTCGCCTTAATCTTCTTCGGAAAAACTGTTGCTTTCGTTAGTTTCAAAGTCAGTCGTGCTGCTATCACTTGATTCACCCACATTAATTACAAATTCAAAGTCATAATCAAAATATTTCATATACTCCTTTTCAATTTTTTCGACATGCTTGCATGTATTAAGCCAGATGTTGTTATCGATACTGTTTAAACCTTCAGCTATTAAATTTTGAACTTCTGTCATATTTTGACCAATATTTTTCGAGGCAATCTTATTTTTCAGAATACCCCAGATGTTTTCAATGGCATTTAATTCGGGGTGATATGGTGGCAGTCGTAGTATTTCGAAACCTTTGCTTTTTATTATCTCGTCAATTCTATATGAAATAAAACGCTGCTTATTTCTGATTATTAAATCATACAATTCTACATTGCGGGACAGTGCATTGAAAGGAATACCGTGTTCCGTCAGCCACTTTTGCATGTCGCTCTTGCGCGAATTTGACGTAGGTATACTACTACTTCGAGTATTATGGTAGGATGCGTTGTCCATCACTATAACAGATTTATCTGGTAAATTTGGCAGCAGCTTTTCATTCAGCCATTTGCTATAATTATTGAAATTCATATTTGAGTGATAGTCTCCAGTTGTGGATGATGCTTTGTATATTAACGAAGCATCTTTAATAAATCCACTACTGCTACCCGCATGCACTATAATAAAACGAGCACCGGTACTCAATTTTTTTAAAAATGACTTGTCTTTTGTCTTAGTATCTAGTTTTTTTAAATTCCACGTGTTTTGACGTACGTGCGAAGTTAGCACATATGTTTCGTCTGTATATATAATGGGACGGCCTTCTTCACGGTATTCATGAATTTTTTTCAAAAAATTAAATCTCCACAATTGTATTTCATGCCTTTCTTGTAAAGATTTACGATTGTTTTCAATTTTGTTCCATTCGTAGCCCATTTTTATAAGCAACGAACGTAATGTGCTCAAACATCCGTCAAAACCAATTTTTTCTCTTAATGCTGACTGAAGTTTTGCCAAAGTTGGAAGTTCATTGTGTTCTATATGAAAATTTTGAATTGTAGTTCGAATAATTTCTCGATTCATATTATCTAAATTAAATTTACCGTCTCTTTTTCGTCGCTTTTTCATGGGTGAAGTAAACTTGGTTGATGAAGATGGCAACTCTTTCTCTTCTTTTAAAATCCTACTTACTGTGCGTTCACTGACGCCTGTTGCTTGGGCAGTTCGTTCTAATATGTTTGCTAATGGACTTAGGTCACATCCATCAGTGTTATTTGCTTTCATAAAATTATATTCATCTTTTAGAAAGTGAAAGACTTTAGCAATGATTGCTCGACCCTAAAAACAATAAAATATACAATTGAATAAGTATCAAAAGTCAAAACTAAACTATTACTTAAATTAAAAAATAATCATTTTTATTTAATGTCAAAACTAGAAAAAAAATATTTACCTCGCTATGGATAACTTTGCGCTTTGACATGCTGACAGTACTTCACGGCAATTAGCGTCCGGAAACAATAAACACAACTAACCTGAGCGACAGCGCGCTCGCGACTGACCGCGTCGTCATACACGCACACTATTGCATTATGCATGTACACGTTTAAAAACAAATAAAGACTACTCGCCTTCGTGAAATGCAAGAACTGTAGCTAAATGTGAGGTGCATTGGACAAGTGCACCAAAAATGATGGAGCTCCGGCGAAGCGTTAAAAATAATACAGTAAACGGGTTCAGGTTATGTTGGTTACGAACGCGGTAACCGGTATTGTGCGAGTGCGCGTGGACAAAGGGTGACGTCGGCGTAGTGTTGGGGTAAGCGATAGGTACCATAAGTGTCGATATACGGCAGATCGTGTATTTTAGTTCGAGCAATATTTGAAATAAGACTGTTACTATGACTTTTTACATTTTTGAAGAATTTACGACTTAGTTTTAGAATTAACTCGCGTAACGGCAAAAGGTTTAATTTATTATGTAAATTTTGTAAATTTGTCCGAAACGGGGTATTAAATGCAATCTTTAGTGCCCTATTCTGGATCACTTGAAGAGTTTTATGGTTTGTAACACAAGTGGCGTTCCATGCTGGGCAGGCGTATGTAAGGCAAGGTCGTATAAGCGTGGTGTAAATTTTTAGTTTTGTACTTTGGCTAAGAGGGCTTTTCCGATTGAAAATAGGATTAAGACCAATCATGGCAGATGCGCCCTTGATTTTAAGGTTATTTACGTGTTTGGACCAAGTCATATTTTTGTCAAAAGTGACTCCAAGATATTTCACTGCGTTACTCCAAGGAATTTCGTGTTCACCAATTTTTAAAGTTCGCTTAGGCATACTTCGTTTGCGAGAAAACATAATAGCTTCGGTCTTTGTCTCATTCAACTTAAGTTTCCATTTTCGAAAGTATGCTCTAAGGCTATCCAAAGACAACTGCAATCTACTAATAATAAGATCTTCATCCGCGGATGAAGTAAGAGATGCCGTGTCATCGGCAAAGCATGCAAGACTTGTGCGTGGTTGTATAGGCATATCGTGCACGTACAAAATGAATAGAAAGGGCCCAAGAATGGATCCTTGGGGTACACCGGCAAGAATACTCTTTGACTCGGAGCTACTTGTACCCATGAAAACCTTAAAACTGCGGTTAGAGAGATACGACTGGATTAATTTCACTAGGTGAATAGGAATATTGGAGACTAAAAGTTTGTGCAGAAGACCTTCATGCCAGACAGTGTCAAAGGCCTTCTCAATATCAAGCAGAAACATACCCGTGGACTGTTTTAAATTTAATTTCTGAGAAATATGCTCTGCTACTCTAACCAGTTGATGGCTTGTGGAATGGCCACTCCTGAAACCAAATTGCTCATCGGGTATTATATGGGCGGCAGATTTCAGTAAGCGGGTATAGATAGCTCGTTCGAACAGCTTGGCTAAGACCGGTAAAAGGCTAATAGGTCGATAGCTCACGGGAATTGATTCATCCTTATGAGGTTTTTTAATGGCTATTACTTTAGCGGATTTCCATGCGATTGGAAAGTAGCACAAGTGAAAACAACCATTTATAATTTTTGTCAGGTAGACCACGGCCTTCTGGGACAGGTTTTTGAGCAGGACATTATGGATATTGTCCTCACCAGGGGCCTTTCGGAGCTTCAGTTTCCGAATAAGAGACCACACCTCATGTGGGTGTATGACGGGGGTCGGACCTGAGTGGTGGCTATCTAGGGTTTTGATAGAATTTCGGACCACAGCAGCCAGTTCCGAGTCATTCCAGTCGGATGTTAATAGCATGTTCGATTTGAATGTCTCAGCAAGAACTTCACACTGCTCAGAAGTGTCACGAGTAAAGGTGCCATCGTCTTTAACCAAGGGAGGCGTAACACTCGATTTTGTTTTTAACGATTTGACCAAGCGCCAGATATCGTCTCTGGGGTTGTTGACTTTGGCGAGCTTTCTGTGCCAAACTGAATCCATGAACCTCTGTGTCATAGTCTTAATGTTGTTTTGAAGTGTACGTATTTCTGAGCGAATAGCTCTCTTGGTGTTTAGATCAACTACCCCAAGAAGGTCACGGCGTAATCGGTTACGAAATTTAATTAGTCTACGTATGTACCACGGAAGTTTTACAGCCCTATCCGTCGCTTTGATACCCATGGGAACACTTCTATCACGAGCTTCCACTAAACATTCATTGAAATAGGAAACATTCGCATCTATTTGTTTTTGAGTTTGATAGGTACTACTATCCAAACTTATGGCGTCATTAAGGTATGAACGAAATTTCTTCCAGTCCGCATCTTTGTATTTAAAGTTTTGAATGGGGGGCTTACGAGAAGCTTTGCCGCCTAAGGTAAACAATAACGGCAAATGATTAGATGACAGGCAATTCAGGGCATGGATTTCAGTTATGCTATATATGTTTTGCGTTATCACTAGGTTAGGGTTAGTGGGGGTAAGATCTGGTCGATAATGAACGAGAGTGGGTTTGCTGCTTGCGTGAATGGAAAAGTCAGAAGACAGCATGTGTTCGAAAAGCTTGTTGCCGTGGGTGTTTCTAATACCAGGAATCCAAAGATCATGATTTGCATTGATGTCACCCATTACAACAACGCGGTGAGCCATGGCCAATAACATATCAAAATCTCTAGTGATTAGTGTTAAATTAGGAGACTGGTAAGCAGAGACAAGGATGTGCTCTGTACCTGACAGTAACATTTTTATTCCAACCGCCTCAAGGTTCTGGGTAGTAGGTAGGGAAACGAAGCTATGTTCAATATTTTCTTTGACCAAAATTGCAATGCCTTGCCCGCGATCGACAGAATGTTTGTCCTGTCTATAAAGTACATACCCAGGAGTTGCAAGTGAAACGTTGCGACTCAGCCGGGTTTCACTAATCGCCACTATATCAACAATTAAGGAGCTAATCAAGTTCAGTAATTCATGAATTTTACCTCGAACGCCGTCAGCGTTCCAACATAAAACCCGGAGAAAATCAGACTCACACACAGTGACCGAGGTGCGTTAGCACCAACAAAACCTTGTCCAGCATTGTTTCACAAGCGACAAATTTACTTTTAAGCTCTCTGACTGCTGTCAAAATAGTAACAATTTCATTTGTGGCCGTATCATTTTCGGAAGATGGGACTTTATGTTCATTGGAGGTTACATTGTCTACACGTACATTATGACTTGTTTTAAGAAAACCCTTAACTGGATCATGGTCACTGTCACTCGTTGTTCTAACGATGTCACGCTTAGTAGGTCTGAGAGGGGATGTAGGTGGCGACTTTTCATGGCGCGGCCTCCACAATTGTTGTTGGGTTGCTTTGGCAACGTCGGCCCAAGTTTTACCACTTCTTACAATCGCAGAGTTACGTGGCTTACGTATTTTCTCATGATGTTCACGGACTCGCTGGACATATGCCAACCTTGCACTACATTCCCTATAATTTGCAGGGTGGTCTTCGCTGCAGTTTACACATTTTGCAGGTTCTATGCGATTGGTTTTAGGACACTCGCCTATGGGATGCTGGTTTACGCATTTCACGCAACGGGGAGGCATGTTACAATTTCTGGAAGAGTGCCCGAAAGCTTGGCAACGAAAACATTGCGTGCCCATGGTTTGGTTTGGGCGGTATCTTGCAACAGTAACTACGCAATTAAGGATGAATTTTATCTGGCGGAATTTCTTTACATCTGCTCCTGGTGCCAACTTGATCAGAAATGGCGGACATTCAACAGCCTTCTTTGTTTTCATTATTGTAACTGTGGTATCTTTGTAACCCATTGCTGCTAATTCTTCAGGTACCTGTTGGTGCAAGCAAGCAGGCAAACCACGTAGGACAAGCTTTGGTGTCCTCTCGTCTTTCCTGGAGTAAGTAAGAAAGTGAATGTTTACCTTCCGGAGGCCCTCTTTAAGGTTTTTGTGTCCATCTGCAGAGTGGCAAATTACTGCAACTTTTCCTTTGCCTCGATATTGAAGATGGTATGTTTTTGTGTGGGCTGATATGATTTCCTTAATCTTCTCATGGGTAAGATCTTTTTCTATATTTAAAATTATGGGAGGTATATGACTTGCCTTCCTGTAGGTGGCGCCTGCTGCATTTTCCTGTGTTACGGAATCTGCATCGGTGTCTACATCAGTTTGAAGTGGTTCGAAGCTATTTTCGAGAAAAATTGATTGCGGCCGTCCCTGGTCCACTGTCCGGGCAAATGCCAGTCGTTTCGAAGCTCGAGCTGCAGTTCCATCTGCCTGACGCTTCGATAGATTTGGATTAGACGATGACCTAACGAGGAATTTGTCCATGTTGGTTCGATGTGCAATACATCCTGGGACTATCGATGTCGATGAATAATTGTATGCGCACAACACTATTTGTAGGGAAACGAACGTAATTACGTGTACTCGTTATGACCGCAGTCGCGCTACTGCGGTCATAACGAGTAAGAGGGAACAACAAAGTAAATACACTTTGTTGTTCCCTCTTAGGCGTGCCACTAGTGCGAATGTTGCTAAGAATTTTGAAAACCACGTTATTTTGGCCCATGGAGTCCCTGAAACCGTAATTGTGGATAATGGAACACAATTTACAGGATCAGAATTCAAAGAGGTACTGGTTCGTTACAACATTCCGAAACATCATTACACACCTAGATACACGCCACAGTATAATCTTGTGGAAAGATACAACAAAACAGTGATGACTGCGGTCGCTTCTTTTGTTGAAGAAAACCATCGTTCGTGGGACAAACACTTGCACAAAATTCAATTCGCGATCAACAGTGCGGTCAACGAATCGACGGGGTTTTCTCCTTTCTTCCTAGTTCATGCTAGGGAACCGGTCATCAACGGATCTTTTTACAGGGATGCCGAGGCTGAGTACTCTGTAAACATGCCTAGAGAGGATTATGCCGGGGAATTTGGTTGTCTTAAAGACATTTTTGATAAGGTTCGAGTACATTTGTTAGGTGCGCATGCTAGAAATGCCACACATTATGATTTAAGGCGCAGAAATGCGAAATTTTCAGTTGGTGATGTAGTTTGGAAGACCAACTACACCCAAAGTGATGCCCAAAACTTTAAAATGGCCAAGTTGGCACCAAAATTTGTTAAATGCGGGGTAACTAGGGTTTTATCACCGTTAGTATACGAGTTGGAGACTATGGATGGTCGTTCACTCGGTTCATGGCATATTAAGGATATTAAAGCTTAAGTTAGGTTTGATCAGGGTTTCTCTCGTTGCGTTTAAATTGGTTTATGGAATTTAAACACAAAAGTGATAGTGGTCAGTTTTATGTATAAATTAAAAAAAAATTGACAAATTGTAAGGTGATGTATGAAAGGCGAGGTTGGCAGAACATTTCTTCTCCTTCATTCCTTCTTCTTCTTTTCTTCTTCTTTGTTATGGCTGCTGATGGATGAATATTCTTTGTATATGTGAGTGGGTATGTGTTTGGAAAGCTGAAACTTTAAAATAAAAGATCAATTAAAACTTATGGCTAAAAGCGTAATATCATAAAATCTCTAGGAAGGGTTTTGATAGGTTAAATACAGGATTTACAGAAGCATAATTTACTTTTTTGTGAGTAAATTATGAAAAACCCTGAAGACAACGGGTTTTGTTTTGTGGTCACAATAGTATGGAATACTTTGGGACTATTTCGTTTTAAGATTTTTTTGAAAAACACAATTTACTTTATGAGTAAATTATGATAATTTTAGTCGTGACACATTTTGTGCACTCAAAATGTGAAGTATCTAGTGATTTTAGTAGTCTTTGTCATTATGCATGAAATGACAATTTATTGTAGCTATGTTATAATATCTAGTATCGTTTTAATTTTTTGGCAAAAGTATGAATGAGTGAGTGAGTGAGTTTGTAGTTTTAAGTTAGGTTTTAATTTTTGAGGTTTTCTTCGGAAAAGTTTGGAGGTTTGTGATTGAAGGGTGCGTTCAAAAGCGTCACAAATTTTGTTAATTTAAAGGTGCGTTCAAAAGCGTCACAAGTTTAAGATTTGAACTTCGTTCATGTATTTGTTTTTTTTTAGGTGTTTGTCTAGTTCTTGTTCTTACTTAAAATATAACACCAACACAGGTGTTGTTCATGGAGTATTGCATGATTAGGTGTCGTAAGTTTGTATGTTTGTTTTTTTTTTGTTTTTGGTTTGTTTCGGCATTTGATAGGATGATTTTGGGAGTTGTGGTTTATTTTGGCGGAGGCTGAGGGCAGCCGTCGGTTCACGGTGTGAACCTCTTTTTTTGGAAGGGGGGTATTGTAACGTTGTGAAATTTTGGTTATTAATAACGATGGTACATTTTGCGTTATGTTTAGGCTGTATGGCATTGATCCCTTTGCCCAAAGGGAAAGTGGATTTGTGACAGCTGTGTTGTCAATGTCTTCGTGTTTGACAAGTATGGGAGTCCGTTTTGAAAGCACTCTGGGAGCTGACGCGGCAAAAGTAGCATGGCGTGAAAAAGAAAAAAAAAGCTACTAGATTTTTTGATATTTCGGTCGGGGCTTGACCCTCAGACCAAAAAAAAACCCTTTTTTTTTGGTCTGAGGCTTGACCCCATAAAAACTCAAAAAAAAGTGCCCCAGAGTCATGCCGTCTTTGCTAGAATAAATTTCGGCCGCGGCACATATCTTTTTATCATGATTTATGTTTTTACATACAAATACAGCAATACAGCAATTGTTAAGCATTGGTCCGGGTTGTTCTTGGCACATTAGTATGTTGAGCTGAGGCGTGGTTCAGCAAACATGTAAGGCAGCATCATTTAGTAACCTCAGTGGCCTTCGTTATTTGGATCTTCTTCTTCTTCCTGTTTTCATCTTCTCCGGCTTCACCTTTTGGCTCGGGGCTTTATTTCTGGAGTTTGCCCTGGCCGAGCCAGAAGAAAGGAAAACCTCTAAGGAACGTCTTCCTCCGTGAAATTGTTGGAGTTCAAGTTAGCTGTTAAAGAGGCTTCGTTGGTCAGCTGATTCAGTCCTGGGAGCTCAGCTAAGTGTTAATAAACTTTAGATTCCAAACATATTTCAATTTAGTAGCATTTTAAATTTAAAATTTAATTATAAACGGGTATTAATTTATTAATTTCTTAAGTTCTTAATTTATCAAAAATAATTGGATTTCTTGATATAGTTTAAAGCAAAGACAAGGTGGTTTTTCTTTATTAGTCATAAAATGTACTGAATTTCTTAGATAGCAATTTTCTGTAGAACCAGACCCAGTATCTACCGGTCTGAGCTATTTGTTTAGTTTTATCAGAGGTCTTTGGCCTATGTATATTGTTCAGGTGTTAAAGGTGTAAACACGGCTCTAATAAAATATATCCTACTAAATGCCCATCTCGGCTATTATTCAAAACCTTTACTCCTTTTAACACACTTTGTCCGGGGTCAGCCGAGCAACCCTGTGACAGTGTGATTGTTGTGAAATGTTTATTTTTATTATTATAATATTTAATTTTAATAGCATATTCCTTGCTTTAAATTATGCTCTTTTTACTAATACGTGATCTTGTCCCCAGGTGTCCGTAAACGGCAAATACTTCTGCAGGTTCTTCCACCGCAAGCCGTTCAGGAGCATCACCCACATCTTTGTGGACGGGAGTGTCAACCCAAGCGTCATCAGCTTCGAGGTATGCGCAAACGCACCTGCGGTATACTTTCGTCGCGTTTCGCGATAGTCATTAATTAATGTCTGGTCTCAATAGGCTATCTTCATTTGACTGAAGGTTACATTCCTCCCAGTTTCACTCTTAAAGCTATATGAGATTTATAGGAGTTACATAAAATATTACATAAGCTGGACGCACTCTTACAGTAGGCCGACAAAGAAATATAAAGGTCAATCAAGATGTGGAATGTGGATGCTCCCTTTTGTCGCAGCTCCTCCGCAACTTTTAAAAAGAAAAAAATACAGAAAAAATATTAATCATTCACTTCTATTTCCAGTCAAACGGCGGTTCGTGCTGCGCTCCGCCTCCCACCTGCTCTGTGTGTGGATGTCCTCAAGGTAAGATCGAATTGACATTAGGCTCGGGCCACACCCGCGACTTGCGCCTTTGGTGCCAACCAGTCGCCGCGCCTCAGCCGCCAACAGTCGCGTGTGCGGCGATGGTGACCTGAGCTGGATATATGAAGTCTCATATGCCGCGGTTTATGCGCGATACTAGGCTAACAGCGCTATCTAGCATTTGGAGCCGTATCAGAGCTCGCTGTCGTGCTAGCCACCGTTGGGCATGCGCTTGTGAGGGCGAACGGTAGAGGTCGCCATAAAAGTAATTATTAAATATCTTATGATTCACACAAACGTATATTTTTTTGATTGACAAAGTCTTGGAAATTATCATATTAATTGCAATTTCCGTTATATGTATAACAGGGGTCCCTCGCGACTTCCTTCGCAAAAAATACGAACAACCAGAAACATTCCCATAAGTATAGTAACAAGCAATTTTACATAATCCCGTCACAGTTAGAAAGTTAGTCCACCACTATGCAAAATTTCAGCCTCCCAGTACTTGTAGTAAAGAAGTTATATGCACAATTTCGACCTATTTTTTTAACGTCAATGAAATGCTGTTACGCATACCAGCCGCGGGGGTAGCTGGGGGTTATGTGGGACTCTAGGTCTCAGAGAGAGAACCCGGCACCCACTATAAACCTGACGGTGCCCTACGGTGCCATGTGAGTCGGGGACGTGGCGGGTTCCCCGCTCACTTTCGACCCCAAAAAGATCCTCTTGCAAATTGCTTAACTTTCAACCCTTGTAGTTTCGGCAACTCGAGAATGACCTTTAATTTATACAGATTTTTCTTTTCCGTAGACTGCTGTTGCTGCTGCTGAGGGCTAACGTACATCGCTGACGAAGACGTGAGCCAGCGTACATATTTCCTGCTATACAATTACTTCGGTTCCTGATGAAAAGCAGTGGCTTCTTGCCGCTACGACTTTTTTTGGATAACTTGCTTGAGACTAACTACTGGTTGTCGGGTGTACTGGATGTACTTTAATGAGTATTAGCTACTTACTGCTCGACGTTTCGGCTGGATTGTGAAATAGATCGCGTTTAGATCCGATAACCAGTAGTTGGTGTTAAAATGCAACGCGTTTAAAATCATACCTTGCTTGAATTTGGGGACCTTGTTGGCGCTATGATTTTGTTATGTAGATAATTCGATTTGATTGGATTTTCGCTTATTAGATTAGATTTTTATTTTATTTCAATTCAATGTATTTATAGTTTTTTATTCATTGTAATTTTTATTTAGATACTTTGTAATACTCATTTAATTTTTTGTGCCAATAAATTTTGTCTGCCAATTAAGTTTGCTTTGTCTTATTTTGTACCTTAGTTCATAATAGCGTTAAGTCATTATTTTGTACAAAGCTTTGTTGCGCAATTTAGCTTAAATAAATAAATAAAATTCTGAAACTTACATCAACAGTCAACTTGTTTTTTTTTCAAATATTATTATAACATCTAGTTAAAATAATACCAGAAACAGAATTAGTCATTTCCTCGCTGAGGTGGAATGAAAAGTTACGTGTTGCACTCGATACTTGCAAATATTTTTTCATCCCACCATCTCGGAAAGAGTCATTTTGCTCTTCAATATCTGAGTGGAAAAGCCGTTTTTATTCACTAGAGGTTAAAGTAAATTTGAATTTAGAACATCGTGTGCACCAAGTTTGTGAATTAAAAAAATCATTAAACCTATTTATTGCTACCTCTTTGGTGCCGAATATATCATACAACATTTTTTTAATTTGTTAAAAACTCAAACTCGGAACCTTCTTGGTGTTCTTTTTTCGATTTGCTTTGTTGGCGGTTCTTTACGCGGCATTTTTTCACGTCATTGTTAAACCTTAGAATAAAAACAAGAAACTTGAAAACAAGTGAAAAAACTAAAATGAGTGATTCTAGCGACGAGGAAGTTTGTTTGACGCCAACAGAATTGACTGAAACTGTTAATAATGCGCAAATGATCTTTCTCCCTCAACAATCACGCGAGATGTATTTAAAACAGTACGTTATGTTCAACACGTGGCGACTAGCAAAAGGAGCCAAAACTTTCTCAGAAAACGTTTTGCTGGCATATTTTATAGAATTATTCGAGAACAAGAAAGCAAGCACTCGAAAATCAGTACACAAGTGACTAACACCAATATTACAGTACCCCACAAATATATTACATTCAATTTAAATAACTGTAGCAACGTTACTTTAAATTTTTATTAATTAAGTATACCTAAGTATTATTTTGTTATAATTTAAAGATTATTCTGTAATACTTACCTGTCATAATGTAGTAGTTAATACCTAAACTGAAATAAAAGTAGCTATCTTGTGATTGTCAACGGTTTTATTTGCATTTAGTCATTTCCTTGCTAAGGTGGAATGAAAAGTTACGTGTTGCACTCGAGTGCAAAGATTTTTTCACCTCGTGCTCTTTTGATTCCCTCGCTAACGCTCAGGATTCTAATTTTGAATCACTCGCTGCGCTCGTGATTCAATTTTAGAATCCTTCGCTTGCTCGGTCATCAAATTTGAACACGCGGTTAAAAAGCAACTTTGCACTCTTGTATAACAAATAACTATTGTTATACAAGAGTGCAAAGTTGCTTTTTTCTGCGGTAGTCGCAATAAATTTTAAGTACCAAAATATACTTGACATTGGCGCTGATTTGCGTTGCGCGATTTCTTTGGTTATGCCGAGAATTATACACCTCGTCAAATCCATGCAAGCTTATTAAATTGAAAATTGAAATAAAAAAACTTATTAAATTGAATACTTTTTTATTTTGACCTGATTTTTTTTTAATGGTCGAAAGGGGGTGCATCCCAAATAAGTTAAAGAAATTTGCAAGTTGCAAATTTGTATAAAACTCGGTGGCGAAAAACTAAAGTCCAGGCGAACGAAGTTGCAGGCGACCGCTACTAAAAATACAAGGAAAGTCACCTAAACTGAAATTACTGGCCGATAGAAATACTTGTCTAGTCATAATTTTGTCATCCAGCAAACATATCTTAAGATTTCCTCGAAATTGAAAAATACACTGCATTTTTGTCTGATGATGACAATAAGACATTAGTTTGGGTGAGTACCGAGTACTATAACAGCATCGTAATTTTTTTAGCGCATGCGTTTTTCCAATATAGGCTTTGTGTCTGACGTGTAATGTCAAGTTTGCTTTAACACACGCAATATGTAGCATTAACGTTAATTGCTTTATTTTGCACTCGGGTGTCCACTAACAAAAAAAAAACGTCGATAGCTTCTATGTTATTCATTCAGACATATCTTTGGGCTTAGCAATTATAATTTTTTTATGTTTCGTTTGTTGAGGCTCGGAGTAGTCGAGGAAACCTCATATTTTATTTTAACGCAATTAACTATTATGCTGCATCATTTTCTTAGCAAAACTTTCATATTTAAGCAAAGTACCTATCTTAGGACTTCGTACGAATGTTACAATATAGGTGTTAACGATTGATTCATATAAAATTCAATCATTTATCCATTTCCATCTTATAAAGGTTGACTGATTAAAGCATTCAGTCCGCCTTTAGTAGGTACAACGTCATAATCCATACTAATAAATGCGAAAATAACTCTGTATGTCTGTCCGTTACGCAATCACGCCTAAACTAATGAACCAATTCGCATTAAATATGGTATGGAGATATTTTAATACCCGAGAAAGAACATGGGCTTCTTTTTACCGCGGAAAAATGACGCATTCCCATGGGAAATTCAGGTGTGCCGATCGCTTATACGCCTAAACTACTGAACAGATTTAAATTAAATTTGGTAAGGAAATAATTATAGACTTAAGAAAGGACATGAGTTACTATTGAGCGCGGGAAAACAACGCATTCCCATGGAAAAAAATTCTTTCCGGGAAATCGGATAGCTTTCACTCGTAAATTATTAATGACTAGCGGCCGCCCGCGACTTCGTCCGCGTGGATGTTAGTTTTTTGCGACCGGGCTTCATACAAATTCGCAACCCCTATTTTATCCCTTTGGGGGCAGAATTTATCAATATGTAATATTATTTCTATCCTTCTTTACCTTCCAAGTAATGTTGAGTCAAATAAAAAAAGTCCCATTAAAATCGGTTTAGTAGATTCTGAGATTCAATTTCCTGCCTGCCCCCTAAGTTCATCGGCGTGATTATTTATATCCCAGTTTACTCTCCAGGTGATACTGAGTCAAATAAAAAAAGTCCCGTCAAAATCGGTCCAGTAGATTCTGAGATTAGCCCGGACAAACAGACAGACAGACAGACAGACAGACAGACAGACAGACAAAATTTTTAAAAATTGTTGTTTTGGCTTCTATTACGGTAATTAAGACCCCCTGTAACAATTTTTCATAAAAATCTTCAATGTACAGAAATCGATCTTTTACAGTCTTATTATATGTATAGATTTGGTAAGGAAATAATTATAGACTTAAGAAAGGACATGAGTTACTATTGAGCGCGGGAAAACATCGCATTCCCATGGAAAAAATTCTTTCCGGGAAATCGGATAGCTTTCACTCGTAAATTATTAATGATTTGAATTTGAAAGATTGAATTATATTTTGATTAAATTGGTATAACGGAAAAACAACGCATTTAAAAAAAAAAACTATCTAACGCTGACGAGGTCGCGAGGAGAAGTATGCAATAAATGTTTTTGAAAAAATTCATCGATAAGTACTGCCTGTGGCAGTCCATTTTTCTTTGAGTGTGTTTTAATTATTAATTGTGTTTTGACGACCGCTTGGTGCAGTGGTCCACAGGTCGGACTTCTAAAACCAAGGGTCGCGGGTTCGATCCCCGCACAGTACAAACATAAGTGTGCATGAACATGTGTGTTTGTACTGGTCTGGGGGTTTCTATGTATAATATGTATTTATTTACAAAAAAAGTATTTAAGTATGTTTATCCGTTTTCTAGTACCCATAACACAAGCCTCGTAGCTTAATTTGCGACTAGAGAATCGGTGTGATTGTTGTGAAATATTTTTTATTATTAATTTCACATTGTAAAGAAATTTGCATTGTTAATGCTAAAAAAAATAAAGTACCTCAATACATCGATACATCGAGTAACATTAAACATCCCACTAACCCAAGTTTCTAAGAGTGCATGCACTAAAATAAATCTAGAATCATTGAATCCATGTAAACGTAGGTATATAAATAGCGCGCAATCGAGAAATATTTAGTCATTGTTTGAAAGCGTTGTGCGGACACACTCGTACCAGCTCCTCTTTAGAATATAAGCGCTCCCCGTAACCATGGCAGCGCCGATCTGCAACCCGGTAAGTACTTACATTTTTTTTAATAAATAGGAAGACTGACATCTATGCACGCACAGCACAAACTAACAGAATCGGAAACTTCAAATGTTGTAACAAACAGTTGTTCAGGCAACAAGCAACAAAAATTACAAAAATCTGCCCCAGATCAAAAATTGAAAAGCACTATGTCTCGTCGTTTAGATACACAAAATATGGTGTTCCGCAGGGAAGTATTCTAGGACCTCTACTATTTATTTTATATATAAACGATCTTCCTAAGGCAGTAAAAGACAAAATGATTCTATTCGCGGATGATAGCACAGTAATATTTGACGGAAAAAATAATGATAATTTCGAATTGGACATAAATAAAACCTTGAAAGATATTATAAATTGGCTGACATTGAATAACCTAATTATTAATGTAGACAAAACAAACATAATGACATTTAAAACTAACAATAATACATTTAATATAAATTATCTTGGACAAAAAATTAATTATATTGACGAAGTGAAATTTTTAGGATTACATGTGGACTATAATCTAAATTGGAAAGCTCACTTAGACAAGGTATGCACTAAGCTCAGCCAGTTCTCCTACGCATTATATATGTTAGGTAAAGTTGTGAACATATCAGCACTCCTAATGGCCTATCACTCCTATGTAGCTTCTACATTGAGATATGGAGTTATATTTTGGGGTAATTCTGTTGAAAAAGAAACAGCATTCAAGGCACAAAAGAAATGCATAAGGGCTATGTGTAAACTAATAAGAACGGACACTTGCAAACCGCATTTCATAAGGTTGAAAATACTTACCCTGCCTTCTCTTTATATTTATGAGGTAATATTGTTTGTGAGGAAGAATTTGTCCCTGTTCAAGCATTTCATCAGTCGTAGACATAATCACAAGATTATTAGTTCTCCCCGTAGGACAGCTCTTTACACTAATAGTGTTTTTGGAATGGCTCCGAAACTGTATAATCATCTTCCTGAAAGCCTTATAAAGGTAGAAAATGAGCTCACTTTTAAAAGATGTTTAAAGGACATTTTACTGAATAAGGCATATTATTCAGTACAAGAGTATCTAATGGATAAAAAAAATCTAGATATGACATCTGACATTGTAATATTTTTTAAATTTTGTACCATGTAATATTGTTAACATTTTTATTTTATTGTAATTTTAATTATTAATACAAATTTAATCAAATAAAGAAACATTAAAGTATATGACATTAATATTAAATAAATTTTATTGACTTTGTAATAATATAATATTTAACTGCCAAACATAAACATTTTGCATGCCATTAGGTTAAGTGATGAATGTACCGTATACTATTTATTTTGAACATCTTGTAACCACACACACTTGCAAAATAAATGATTTGATTTGATTTGTATCATGGTACTATGTCCCAAGTAATCGAAAGTAGGTGCTATGTTCAACTCTTTGCCGTTCATTCGAATGGGCGGCACCTGCCTACTGCTTACTCCACGCGTTGCGAACACCACGACTTCGAAGCTGAAAAGGAGGATTATTTTGCTTTACATTTCCACTTAACGACGCCAGCGCTGGAACCCAAATGCATCCAACAGTAACCACCTAAAAAAACTAGAGCTGGAAGTCGCAGGACTTACAATACAACTCGCAACGTGACACAGAAGATGCACCTGGAATCACAACACTGACAACAACAGTTTACAGGTTACAGTTGGATGTATTTGGGTTCCAGCACTGGCGTCGTTTATTGCAAAATTTATAGCAAAATAATTCTCTTTTTCAGCTTTAGTCATGGATTTCCGCAAAGTGACGCCTGATTCCATCAACCACGAGTTCGCTTTTCTTACAGTTATAAGTACGTGATCTCTAGCGTACTGTTCGCACACGAGGAGTATCTTCCTCAACCCGCTCATCGACGCCATATCTTCCGCGTAACTGTTGTTATTGATCATTTGACGACCACTTTGGTGTAATGGTCAAGATCTATTAACCAAGAGGTTGCGGGTTCGCTCCCCGCACAGTACCAGCATATGTGTGCATGAACATGTGTGTTTGTACTGGTCTGGGTGTTTTCTATGTATAATATGTATTTATTAACAAAAAGAAGTATTTAAGTATGTTTATACGTTGTCTAGTACCCATAACACAAGCCTCGTAGTTTAATTTGGGACTAGAGAATTGGTGTGATTGTTGTGAAATATTTATTTATTTATTTCCCTTGTTAACAGGTAATAGACTGCCCATACCCGATTCCCGGGGGCGTGTACCCCGGCCACGTGATCCGCGTGAAAGGGAACGTGCCTGTTTGCTCCGAGAGGTAAGGCTCAGGCCACACCCACGACACGCTGTCGCCGCGTCTCGCGGTTGACAGCGATTGAGGCACGGCGAACGTTTGACACACCGTCAGAAGCGAGTTATGGCGACAGAAAGTTGCAATAGTGGCCTGGCGCTAAATGTCTTTACCCCCTAACTAAACAGTACAGATAATAAGTACACACACACACACACACACACACAGTGAGGACGCAAAGAATGACACACGCATACCATCTATTTAGGGTTGGCAAGTTAGTTAGTCGGAAAGTTGCATAAAACGCCTGATTTGTCAGAAAAATGCCTGGCTCATGTGACAGTAGTGTGACGCGGCGCGGTCGCGGTGCGCACATTAACACCGTGCGCTGCGCTGCGCAGGCCGACTTAGTTTAGTTTCATTTATTTGCGTTGTATTTTATATGTCTGAGTAATTTTTTAGTTAAATTCTGAAACGCCTGATTCACCTGAGCGCCGGCCGCACGCCTGTCTAAACCGTAAAATGCCTGTCAAATGCGGCGAACGCCTGTTAGATGGTAACTCTACACACGCATCTCTTAACAAGGCCTTTGAAAGATGATCGGGGTACAGTCACTCACGCGTGCGTGACGCATTAAGAATACACACAGATGAACAATTAACGACGCACAGGTGTTCATGACAAAATGTCAACAAGAAGACCTTTTTGCGTGCCTTACGCATACCCACCTCCAGCAGGGGTGGCGATAGGTTATGTGGAACTATCGAACTCGATAGGAGCTCATATACCCACTAAAAACGAGACGGTGACCTCTGGTCACAGATCACCCCCTCTGGTGCTATTAATGTAATGGGACGAAACCATGAGTAAGTGCGGTTGGCCCGAGGGGGTGGGCCGGTTGCATTCGACCACGGTCCTCAACAAAAAGGCCTAGTAGCATAACTGCATAGAAATAAGTATAGTCCTCCTGCCCGACTTCGACCACGGCGGTCAATCTCAACAGAGATCAGTCAACTGCGCAGGAGATATTATAGTGCACAAGTGTGAGTGCAATACACATGTGCACTCGCTGTTCCATCACTCTCGAAGTTCGGTGAAACGGCAATCCGACATGACCGGAGAGAGATCAGGCGCAGGACCAACGGCTTAACGTGCGCACCGAGGCACGGGGGTGTAACACCGCCAACTTCCCGACTCCGAGCAGTTATTGAGAAATTCATGACAGAAAATCTTAGAAACAAATTAGACTCGACCTGGGATTCGAACCCGTCCTGGGTTGTCCTCTCGGATGTAAGGCAGAAACTTTGCTACTACACCAACGAGGCAGTCATCATCGCAATAGCTAAATAATCGAAAGAATATCGAGTATTCGCAACGCGAATGTTAAAAAGTGCCATGACAGCCACCAGTATGTTTTTATTCCGCACTTTAGCTTTCCTCAAGTCGAGAAATGCTCTTTCATTCGACTTATTTGTCGTATTAAAGCTGTGCGGTTGCAATCACTCGACTCTTTGAATGCAACCAAGCTGCTCTCATACAACGTGTTTTAAGAAATTCACGACAGAAAATCTCAGAAACAATTTTGGCTCGACCTGGGTGGGATAAGTATATAAAGGCTGCTGCGAAATACTGGTCGATTCACGACTGTTAGTGATTTATCCGCTATTCCTCGGGGAATGTCAACTCGCCATTTGAGTGGGAACGGGGACAGTATCGGAAACAAATTTTCTATGTCCTTACGGGTCTGTGTGCTTGTGGTGCTTTGACACGTTATATGTGATGTTTCCTCATTTATTATTTCTATTATTTATCTATATCCTTTCAGGTTCGAGATAAACCTGCAATGCGGCCCTAACAAGTGCGCAGACATAGCCTTCCACTTCAACCCACGGTTCAACCAGAACTGCGTGGTGCGGAACCACATGGATGTGACATGTTCCAAAAGCTGGGGAGTGGAGGAGACCGATGGAGGTCTCCCATTGAAGAGAGGGGAATGTTTTGATATCACGCTGTTGTGTAAGCAGCAGTATTACGAGGTAACCCGTCACCGCCAGCCCGCATAATATGCGACATAGTGTCACCGTGACATGCGTGTCAACCAATGGCTGCGACTAAAGCGCTGTTAGGCTTAGGACTCACGGAGCGGTTTTTACTCACGCGCCCGCCGCGTTGGCGCAATGCAGTTTTATTTTCAAAACTCACGAGACCGAAGTATTGTGTGGTTACGCACCCGCCGCGGTTGCGATTATCGCCCGCAAACTTGGTGTTTGACTATCGCAACGGGCGGTTGAAAGGAACGATCAGTTGAGTTCCGAACTTTTGTACACCCCCCCCCGCGCCCCGCTGCCAACGCGGTCGCCCGCCAACCGACCGAAGAGCGCGCGGCTGCGGGACCGCGACCCGCGCCCGCCGGTAGAAGATGACCGCCGGTGCAGCGGGACCCGCAAATAACCGCACAAGCCGCGGGCGCAAAACGCGTCGTGAAATGTGCTTTGATTCTTTATATTAGTATCTGTATTCTACAAAGGCTGCGGGCCCGCAACCGCGGCGGGCGCGGGTGACGCTTCGTGAGTCCTTAGCCTTGACAACCACTTTTGGTGAAATGGTCAAGAAGTTGACTATTAACCAAGAGGACGCGGGTTCGATCCCCGCACTGTACAAACATTTGTGTGCATGAACATTTCTGTTTGTACTGGTCTGGGTGTTATATGTATTTATTTAAGTATATTTGTAATACCACTGTTGATTCTGATATCTGTGACACAAGTGCTTAAGCTACTTACCACGGAGTCAGATCAATGTATGTGATGTTGTTGTGTATTTACATTAAAAAAACTATGCTCTTTGTACTTTACCTGTGACCTTGTCCGCAGGTGTCCGTAAACGGCAAATGTTTCTGCAAGTTCTCCCACCGCAAGCCGTTTCAGAGCATCTCTCATATCCATTTGGGGGGAAGTGTCAACATCAACGTCATCAGCTTCGAGGTATGTGCAGCCACCAGAGCACTTATGAATAGAAAAAAAATCGTTTATTTGCAAGGATACAACAATTTTGCAATTCTACAAAGATCTTGGAAATAAAGACAATGGTTTTGTGTTATTCAGCTTGCGTACAGCATGCAAATATTAATAGTAGGTGCATTTTGTTACATTAATAATAAATATAATAGGTCTTTTACCTATGAAATTGCCGTTTTTACATTGCACTTAAATAACTTCGGACTGGGTAGGAGCTAAAAATTCATGTTAGTCTTAAATTAAAGCTTGGATTAAATTGTCCAAAGATATGCATTTTATTTGTCTTCAAACAACTTGGTTTAGCCAGGACTAGGCCAAGACCACAACATAGAAAAAAGAAAAAGGGAAAAAAACATATAAATAATATCATTTACTTTTTGTTTCCAGTCAAAAAGCGACTCGTGCTGCGTCACTTGCGGCGGTACTCAAAGTAAGATCTTTGGTATTCTTTAAGCTTTTTTTTATAGAGATATCTGAGAATCTACCCTACGCAAAATGTAACGTAGCAAAGTTTCATGGAAATTTTCAACCCGTTTAAGCTCCACTCTGGGTTTGGATTTCACATGGATTCACAGTTAGAACGTTTGTCCTAAAAGGAACCACCATGAAAAATTTGAGCCTCCTAGCACTTGTAGTAACAAAATTTCATACCAACTTTCAACCCCTAATACAACTTCTCAGGGGTTGAATTTCGCAAAATCACGTTTCAGTGAGCAACTACGTCCTAAGAAAAACCTATTGCAAATTTTGAAACTTCGAGCCTTTCTTGTTGTTTTGATGATTCTGTGATGAGCAAGTTTTAGCAAGATTTAGCTTATTTATATGTTTTCTCATCCGCAGAGTGCTCCTGCTGAGGACTTACTTAGATCGCCGACGTACACATAAAGCCAGAGCACGTATGTGGCATACTTTTGCCGTGACTCGCCAGCTGCGAACTGTCAGCGGCTGACATCGACTTTTGCAGCGGCCATTTGTTGACACGCTGTCAGTCACGAGTCGCGGGCACAGTGGGCCGCAGGCATGCCCTGGCTCTAAGGAACAGACTACGGATAGTGATCTACATATTTATCATAATTATAACTTAATTCATCTTTTAGTATTCTCATTTGAATTTAATAAAATATTGTATTACATGTTGAAAATTTGTTTTATTTTAACACTTTTTTTCAAATTTAAAATTCAATTTTCATTTATTTCGGACAGCAAAGATCCATGTGTTAGTATAACATTAATCTTGAAACTTGGTGTTAGTATTATGAGTAATAATAAAATAATAATAAATTTGCACTTTAGTTAGTCATGTACCCAAGAGGCATTTTGTGCTGTCGTGAAGTATTCTAATCACCAACTGTATCACTCATAATTTGCACAAAATGCCTCACAATAGGTGCATGCGGATCCTCTGCCACCGTTCTCAGGATGCTGTTGTCACTCCTCCGTAGCCTTCCCATCAGCGACGCTCCTTGTTTCCGGATTAAGGCATGAAAGCCAGTTAGTTCGGAAAGTTCGGAGCTTTTACTGTCATCGTTGTGTATTAAAAACCCGGCCTAGTACGAGTCGGGCTCGCGTATGGAGGGTTCTGTACTAAGGTACGCTAAGAAAGTCGCCGCGTCCGCTAAATTATAAAATAAGTATAAAAAATTAAAAATCAAATAAAATCCATTTTTTTCTGTAAGTAGGCTAACAACTAGCACTTTTACACGTCCCAACATATATTAGGTCCTTACATATGAAATTGGCGTTTTGGCGTACTGGCCACTTTGATCACAAATTTTTCCTATTTGGTTAGGAATTCGAAATTCAAATTTATACAGCTATTTCCACATGTAGTTGTGTTTCGTAAACCGTCATTCATTTGTTTTTTTACTTATCTTTTTTCTGTTTGCATCGCTCAATTTACAAAATGGAAAATTTGAAATATCGCGTTATTTACGAGTACGAGTTCCACCGTGGCACCAGTGCTGCGGAAACGGCTCGAAGGGTTAATGATGTGTATGGCGGTTGTGTCGCAAAAGAAAACACAGTGCGTTTTTGGTTCCAACGTTTTCGTTCTGGAAATTTCGACCTGCAAAACAAGCCCCGTGGACGGCCGGAGACCCAAGTTGATAATGAAGAATTGAAGGCTATTGTGGAAGCGGATCCATCGCAAACCACGTCCGAGTTAGCTGCAGGCTTTGGCGTTAGTGATAAAACTGTTTTAATCCACTTGAAGCAAATTGGGAAGATTAAAAAACTTGAAAGGTGGGTTCCTCACGAATTGAGTGAGCAAACCGGCAAACGCGCGTCAACTGCTGCGTTACATTACTTGACCGGCACAATAACGAAGGGATTTTAAATCGAATCATTACCTGTGATGAAAAGTGGATTCTCTACGATAATCGGAAGCGCTCATCGCAATGGCTGGACCCTGGCAAGCCAGCCAAAGCCTGCTCCAAGCGAAAATTGACCAATAAAAAGTTACTTGTAAGCGTTTGGTGGACTAGCGCCGGTGTCGTTCATTACAGTTTTCTCAAATCTGGCCAGACGATTACGGCAGATATCTATTGTCAGCAATTGCAAACCATGATGGAAAAGCTAGTTGCTAAACAACCAAGGCTGGTCAATCGCTCTACGCCACTGCTGCTTCACGACAACGCTAGACCACACACTGCACAACAGACGGCTAGCAAATTAGAAGAACTTCAATTGGAATCTCTAAGGCATCCACCGTACTCCCCGGAGCTTGCTCCAACAGATTACCATTTTTTTCGAAATTTGGATAACTTCTTGCAAGGGAAAAAGTTCAACTCAGATGGGGCAGTCCAAGTCGCCTTCAAAGATTTTATTGATTCCCGTTCGAATGGTTTTTTTAGTAAAGGGATCAATGAACTACCTATGAGATGGCAAAAGTGCATAGATTACAATGGCTCATACTTTGATTAAATAAATATGCTATATAAAAAAATTTCGACTTTTGATCCTCCCATACAAAACGCCAATTTCATAGGTAAGGACCTAATATTAACCCTACCGCCGCTTCGCGACAATTTGGGCCAGTGCTGAGAATAAGCGGCGCAAGAAACTCAGTCACTATTGTCATTGCCTCTTTTCAAAATTGATTTACAATAATTGTAATTGTTTGAATTTAAACATTTCCATATATCTTTGTCATTTATATAATCATCAATTTTATAATATCCTTTCGACATTAATACATCTTTTACCACTGTTTTAAATTTATCTTAAGGCAATTAAATTAAATTTTCAGGGAATTTATTAAAAAATGATATACATCTACCCATGAATGAGTGAACGACTTTATGAAGCCTAAAATGTGGAACGCCAAGCCTATTTTATTTGTCTTGTGTTGAAGTTATGCAAATTGCAATTTTTAGGAAATAAGTGTAATTTTTCGAACGTAAATTAGGTTTTCGTAAATTTATTGCGAGTAAACTGTAAGTATTTTAACTTCTTTAAACAATTCCCTAAGTGTTTCATTTGATTTAAGTTTATAAATAGCCCGCACGGCTCGTTTCTGCAATACGAAAACTGTTTCTATATCTGCAGCTGAGCCCCATAGTAAGATGCCGTATGACATGATACTGTGAAAATACCTAAAAAAAAATAGTCTTGCCGTTTCAACATCAGTCAGAAACCTTATCTTTCTTACAGCGTATGCAGCAGAGCTTAGTCTCTTTGATAAGGTCACGATATGAGGACCCCACTGGAGCTCATCATCCAAAGTAATTCCCAAAAAAGTTGCAGTATTTGAAGTAACTAGTTGTTCATCCTTAACAACAACTTTTGTTGGAACTTGTCGGACATTGGGCATTGTAAACTTAATGCATTTAGTTTTGGTCGCGTTAAGCAATAAATTGTTAACGGTGAACCAATGAAGTACTTGCGAGAGAGTACCATTTACATCGTCAAACGATTCTTTACCCCTTGGGGTTTTAAAAAGTTGTGAAGTATCATCAGCAAATAACACTATCTCACAAACACCGTCGACAATGTATGAAAGGTCATTAATATATATCAGAAACAGTAACGGTCCCAATATCGAACCCTGGGGGACTACCATAGTGAGAGGTGCTCCAGGAGACTCTGCTCCATTGATAGAAACCTTTTGTGTTCTCTCAGTGAGATATGAATTAAATAAGTTACATGCATCAGTTGATCAACCATAATGGCGTAGTTTTCTCAACTCTCATCTCTCATGGTCAACACAATCAAACGCTTTCAGGTCACCAAAATTTTCTCTAGCATCATGCTTACTATCATAGGCATCAAATATATGTTTCAACAGAGCGACTCCAGCATCAGTAGTACTGCGACCCTTTGTAAAACCAAATTGTTTATTATGCAATAAATTGTTTGATGTAAAGTGAAATAGTAACTGATATAATATAATATTTTCAAAAATTTTACTAAAAACCGGTAAGATTGATATTGGTCGAAAATTTGAGGGGTTATTTTTATCACCAGATTTAAATAACGGTACTATTTATACTAAATTACATTAAATTTAGGAATTTTTCTTCATCAATACATTTGTTAAAAATTATTTAATGTATACATTAAATATATGTATACAAGTGTATACAAAATGTATACATTTGTTAACATGTATGACTCGTTAGTGTATTGGCAAAGTTTCTGCCTCACATCCGTGAGGTCCAGGGTTCGAATCCCAGGTCTAGCCAAAATTGTTTCTGAGATTTTCTGTCATGAACTTCTCAAAACCAGCTCGGAGTCGGGAAGTTGGCGGTGTTACACCCCCGTGCCTCTGAAAGCACGTTAAACCGTTGGTCCTGTGCCTGATCTCTCTTCCGATCATGTTGGATTGCCGTCTCACCGAACTTTGTGAGCGATGGAACAGTGAGTGCACCTGTGTATTGCGCTCACACTTGTGCACTACGATTATAATATCTCCTTCGTAGTTGGCTGATCTCTGTTGAGATTGGCCGCCGTGGTCAAAATCAGAGGACTATTATCATAATTAGGCGGATGCCCGCGACTTCGTTAAACTCAATTAAAATAAGTATTACATTGTTTTATTACAGTGTACGCTGGTTATTTACGTAAGGCGTTACGAGTATGTTCGTACCGCACACGGTTCAGCTGGACAGCGTTCCATTACCTATTAAGGTACAGGAGGTGAATAAGGCCCACCATTATTGATTTCAAAATATAATAAAGCAGGTATAGAAGAGCTCATAAGAGAAATGCATTGCTTGGCTTTCTGTTTCATTTTGTTAGTTTCAATTTTTGAATTTTCTGTGGAGTCTTGTTTTGTATGGAGAAATTCGTAACTTTGATTGCTTATAAAGATAAGTTTATTTCAAAATATGGTGTCCATTGATATACCGTTGGATTTCAATTGTGTTAAATAATCTTTTTTAACATCCCTGAAACAGGGTGTGCGATATTCGCTGCGAAAAGAAAAGTTCTACAGATACCTACTACGGACCATATTTTAACGGGTTTGCATCGGATGTAGTGTCGAAACGCTCTTAGCTGTTGAAAACGGGGAGAAATTTAAATGAAACATTGTCCGTTTTGACGTTAAATGAATAAAACCCGGTCAAGTGCGAGTTGGACTCGCGCGCCGAGGGTTCCGTACAAACCTGTAGGTATATAAGTAAAAGTTCACCCATCACGGGTATTATTGATTTAAGTATTTAATATAAATTTTAATTTAATACCTTAACGCGTTCATGAGATAAGGAGTAACTATGAAATTTTCAAAATTGTCAAAATTTTTTTTTATATGATAAAACTGAAAATTTACGGTTTTCGTAATTTTTCCTATATCTGTACTATACTTCGTACTAAATTTCAAGATTCTAAGTTTACGGGAAGTACCCTGTAGGTTTTGATTCCCGTGCGAGATTCGAAAATTTGCGGAAATTTGCGGCCTAAATGGCTTTATCTTTTGATTGCGTTGGCTTAGAAGGTTGATTTTTCTACAGCTTCCAGGGACGGTAGACCTAAGTATCATATAGAAATTTCAGTTTGATACCTCCACGCGTTCCTGAAAAAAAACGGTCTTGGCAGACGGACGGACGGACAACAAAGTGATCTCATAAGGGTTCCGTTTTTTTCTTTTGAGGTACGGAACCCTAAAAATTGGTGTTAAAGTTCATGTAGTTGGAAACTGACAGAAATAAATAATTAATGACATGTGTCAGGATTTGTTGTTATTCAGTCGTTGAGTGAAGGGGTATAAAAGGGTGGCGAAGTGTACATGCTCAATTTTATTTTGACGACAGATTTAGTTCCAACTTTGTCTAGTGAGGTGGAATCCTACGTTTATGCGGACGAAGTCGCGGGCGGATCACTAGTAGGTACTTAGGTAGGTACTACAAGAAAATGCAAGCTTATATATGAAACATGATATTATTTTATCTGATCAATTGGTGATACTCAAGTTATTTTTTTTACATTTCTAGTTGTTTTATAAAGATTTCTGTCTATGTATTCGGTGGGTAAACTAATTTAAAGTAAGTAGCTTTATGATAAAAACGAAAATCTGAAAACATGCTTCTAACGAGGCTTTAAAGTGGTTCAGCCGAGATGCATTGGTTCTCAACCGTCCATATATTACAGTTGGGAGTGAAATCTGGGTAAACCTTTATTGTTATTGCTGTCGTTAGGTTTTGCAAATAAAATTGTCCCGTACCATCAACACGCGTTGGGTCTCGCAAAAACCCAGCTACAGCTACAGCATACCTTGCTATCAGCACAACTGTTACTGTCAACACTCATTTGAGTAGGTAAACCGATACGGATTGAATGACTGCCAACGCCAGGGACGTGTATTTAAAGAAAATTCAGAAAATCAACATCACACTATAAAAACCTTACAACTACTGTAATACTATGAGTATAGCCCATAACAGATTTCTCTTTTAATAATCAGTTAGTATTGATCATATAGTGGGAGCACAGTAAGTATAAATACTATAAATTAAGTAAAGGGGTCATGATTCATTTATTATTATGTTGGTTTGTGCAGTTTGATGCACAAAACAATCAATGCTTCATGTTTAAGTTTATTTGTAAAACCACTGTTGATTCTGATATCTGTAACACAAGTGCTTAAGCTACTTTCCACAGAGTCAGTCAGATATATGTGATTTTGTTGTATAATTATTTCTTCTTTCTATGAGGATCACTTAGTACAAAAAGTACGCCCGAATTGATAACCTCCTCCTTTTTAAGTCGGTTGAATGATAGCCGTAGCCATTATGTAATAATTTTGTTGTGTCTTTTCTTTTGTTATTTTAGCTTTTTGTAATCCTGTTTTTTTTTGTTACTGGCGATACGTTCCCTCAGCGTAGAATCTTGCCGCCTGTGCTAGCAGGGGCGTAAAAGCCGAACTCTCGTGAGCCATGCGCTGTCTCCTTACTGGCTAAAGGGTGATCCATCCCCCTGACCGACGAGAGCATGCGTCGTCAGTCAGATACTTGCCTGGTCATATTGCCACGATCTAATTATTGAACATAGCAAGGGGTGCAGTTACCGGACCTCCCTTTTAATCTAGGACCAGTGTAACCGGTAACGTCTGAAGAAGTCTTTATTGAGGCATAAAGGTCATGTCACACTTTACAAAGCTCCTTGACCGATTTTAAACTCCTGGATTAGACAAGAGTGAACTGTTTCGGACAGAGGTCGATTAGTCAGACGTTTGAATACCTGAAAGAAGTCGCTAGACAACAATAGTATGAAATATACGCTGGTTCAAAGCGTTAAAAAGCACTTACAAAATTCGAGGACTCAATAAAGGTGCTCGGTAGCTCCAGTGGTCAGAGCAATGGACCGGACATCCAAAGGTTGGGGGCTCGAATCCTCCCCGATGACCGGAGCCGAAAATATTTTTTTAAGTGTTATGTCTTTTCGGAAGTAGTTAGTATAAAACTTAATGTGGCAAAGATCTAGAGATCCCACGCCTGTCCGAGGACCCACGCAAGGTCGAGCACACGGAACATTTCAAATACTTGAGATCTATACTTTATGCGTCGGGTGACATCTACCTAAACGTCAATGCGAACACAAGTGCTGCGTGTCACGGAGATAAACATGTCAAGGTGGATGTGTAAAGTAACACGGCAAAAATGCATCGAGAACTCTTACGTCCTCGGTAACCTTCACGTCCATGACAAAGCAGATAAGCTGTAGGATAGTCACCACAGTTGGTGTAGGCATTTGTGTAAACCAGCCAACTACGTCTGCACCAAAAACTAGTCTTTAAGACAGTCAATTTAATGATTCTAATAAATTCGCTCTCCATTTCACGTACAATGTAAAATGATGCATGTGTAATTTGCATTTCGTCAGTGCATTTCGCCACATACATGCTCTGACTTTAAGTGTTCGTCGGCGATCTAAGTAAGTCCTCAGCAGCAGCACTCTGCGGATAAGAAAACATATAAATTAGCGAAATCACTGACTTACTCATCATGAATTCACCGAAACAACAAGAAGGGCTCGAAGTTTCAAAATTTGCAAGAGGTTTTTCTTGAGACGTAGTGGCTCACTGAAACGTGATTTTGCGAAATTCAACCCCTGAGAAGTTGTATTAGGGGTTGAAAGTTTGTATGAAACTTAGTTACTACAAGTGCTAGGAGGCTCAAATTTCTCATGGTGGTCCCTTTTAGGACAAACGTTCTAACTGTGATATCCATGTGTAATCCAAACCCAGAGTGGAGCATAAACGGGTCGAAAGTTTCCATGTAACTTTGTTCCCAAAAAAAAAACTAAAAGAATACCAAAGATCTTACGTTGAGCACCGCCGCAAACGGCGCAGCACGAGTTGCCTTTTGACTGGAAATAAAGAAATGAATGGTATTATTTTATATATTTTTTCTTTAAAAAAAACACCTAAAAGCAGTTATTCAAAATTAAATTTATATAAACACGAGAGGCGACGCGTCCTAATCTACTAAGAACTGTGTTGTTGGGTCCGTGGGTTGCAGGGGTGATCTATGGTTACGCACCTGGTTAGCCCTGGTAGTGGCGGTAGTGAATTTTTCTAAGTACCATTCACATTCCAAACCTTGATTGACCTTCAGACAGTACAGTGAAATTAAGGCGTCTTCATAGAACATCTTATACAAGCAGCTGCACAGTTTAGCATTGGTGGTAACGGACAAATAGTTTCGCAGCATTTTGGCAGCAACAGCATCTGCATACCGCCAGTACACCAGCGCGCAGCTGTCTGTCACCGCGTATTGCGACTGACAGCGTGACAACAAATGGCCGCTGCAAAAGTCGATGTCAGCCGCTGACAGTTCGCAGCTGGCGAGTCACGGCAAAAGTATGCCATATACGTGCTCTGGCTTTGACCAATGGCCGGTCTTAATATGCTATCTACCTTTGACCGAAAGCGTAAGAATAGATAATAACTACGTAGAAGTGAAACTCCCGCACCAAACGCACTCAAGTTGGCTATGCCAACTATCGAACGAGGAACTAAAAGGACAAGTCAGTCAGGGATGGTCCAGGCCACTTGAACGCCTGGAGGTGTTAGCGTTGTTACGCAACCGCTCATACCTCGAAGCTGATGACGCTTGGGTTGACACTCCCGTCCACCATGATGTGGGTGATGCTCCTGCACGGCTTACGGTGGAAGAACCTGCAGAAATATTTGCCGTTTACGGACACCTGCGGACAAGATCACGTATAAGTAAAAAAGACACTAGAAGTAGGCAGTCTTCAAAACCTTCTATCCGAACCATTGTCAGACGCCGCAAGAATGATTTGTGATTTGATACAATTTACAAGATTAGGTTAAGATTATTTATAGAGTTATGTAAGTCTATGTTTAGGCTACTATAGGACTGACATGTTTGTTAAAACAAAAGTCCTGAAAATAAATAAGATTAAAAAAAGAGCACAATTGAGAGCAAGGCATCTTCTATTTAAATTTAATGTAATATTCAACACTAGTTTCCTGTTAGCGGCTTAGCCCGCTTTGATTAGACCCGTGACGACATAAAACCTGGAGTTGGCGGTACCTTGAAACAGGTAAGCACGCCACAACACCACTGAGCTCGTTTTTGTGATGATGATGGTGAGTAGTTACTCGAATGTAGGACCCTCTTCACCTTAAAAGAGGATTTATGGATGACATTGGCACACTACTAAATAATTGGAGTTCAGTCCAGGCTGTGTGTGCGCTCGTCCATTTACGGCGTTCGTCGCTAGTCTGATGACCTTCCAGTTTGGTATCAGTTTTATTGTATGAATTTTATATTGTATTGTTATAAATCGCGGAGCTTACCTCGAAATACTGCTGCTCACATCGTATCATAATATCAAAACAGTCCCCATGCCGCAATGGGAGACCTCCATCAGTCTCTTCCACTCCCCAGCTATGGGAGCCTGTCTTATCCATGTGGTTCCGCATTACGCAGTTCTGGTTAAACCGAGGGTTGAAGTGGAAGGCTATGTCTTCGCCGGGGTATTTCTTCGGGCCGCATTGCAGGTTTATCGCGAACCTGGAAGGATATAGATCTAGAATAGTCTGGTGAGATATTCCTATGAAGCGAGACAAATACTGGCGAGGACAAGGTACTCCAATGTCATGTTTGACGCTTGGTGCAGTGGTCTACATGTCGGACTTCTAAAACCAAGGGTCAAGGGTTCGATCCCCGCACAGTACAAGCATAGGTATGTATGCATGAACATGTGTGTTTGTACTGGTCTGGGTGTTTCTATGTATAATATGTATTTATTTACAAAAATATATATTTAAGTATGTTTATCCGTTGTCTAGTACCCATAACACAAGCTTCGTAGCTTAATTTGGGACTAGAGAATTGGTGTGATTGTTGTGAATTATTTATTGAAGTGAAAACTTCTTTAGCGGCGTTGAGCACTTTTGTGGCATGGGTAGAAACTGTGAAACTCGCGTCAGGTCACGTGATGCTGATCGAAAAACCGTAAGACGGTTGTTAAGTTTTCACTTCTGCCGGCACTCCCGGAGTGCAACCCGTGTTAGTTTTTTTATTTTATTTATTTATGTGACATTATGTGCAAAGGCTTATGTGCCCTGGCAATAAACATGAGCCAAAAGCTTGGTAAGAGGCCCCTCCCCGAGAGCGTCGACACTTGCAGGCAATTTTTTGGACTTTAGTAAATGGCCCAAAGGCTTTGAGCTGAATCAGTGGATAAAAAACAATAATAATAGTCCTGGCCGATTTTGACCACGGCGGCCAATCTCAACCGAGATCAGCCAACTACGCAGCAGATATTGTAGTGCACAAGTGTGAGCGTAATACACAGGTGCACTTACTGTTTCACCACTCTCAAAGTTCGGTGAGACGGCAATCCGACGGCACACTTGTGCACTATAATTTTTCCTGCGTAGTTGACTGATCTCTGTCGATATTGGCCGCCGTGGTCGAAATCGGCCAGGAGGACTATTATATTTTTAGGCCCTAGCATCCTGACACAGGCTGGTGGGAAATGAAAGCTCTTACACAAATACCCTATCTCAAAGGGTGAGGGTGTCCCACATTACCACTTGTTGGTATGCGTAGCGCACTTGCTGACTCAAAAAAAATGGTGATTACCTCGGAGAGCAAGCCGGCACGCTCCCTTTCACCCGGATCACGAGGCTGGGGTACACGCCTCCGGGAATGGGGTAAGGATGGTCCAGTACCTGTTAACAAGAGAAATGTGCAAATTAAGCGTTAATATTAACACGTGGAAGAGTAACAGTAGAATAAACTGTGAAATTCTCATCGCCATACAAATTTAAACGTCAATTTGTATGAAAATAATAATATTTTATGTAGAATTACGACCTATTACCTAACGACAGCAATAAAAATAAAGGTTTACTCAGATTTTACTCTGGACTGTAATATAAGGACTGTTAAGAACCTCGATTAAATATAAGAATAATCTCGATTGAACAGTTTCAAAACATAGTAAAGTTACTTACTTAAAATTATGGTAACCACTGAATACAAAGTCAGAAATTTTAATTAATCAACTAGAAATGTAAAAAAAATCAAGCATCCTAAAACCAAACCGACTATTGAATACTACAGAACTTATACCATAAGTTTTTCCGTATAATGCCGCTAGATGTCAACGTAAGCTACGTGCGTATGAATCTTTCTATTGGTCAATTCAAAATTAGCGCTCTGTCGGCGAGTAGCTGAACTAAGTGGTTTATTGAGTTGCTTATTGTGAGATCAAGCGTAATTGTGTGGCAAGTTGGTCTATCTTTTCTCTTTAGTGAGGAGTAGACAGTTTGTATACATTGGCAAGTTCACTACGTGTAATGACATCTATTATGGAATAGGATAGTCACATGTACAATCCGTTACGAATAATTCATCAGCTGTTCAATGTTTACGAAACGAATTTAAAACAAAAGGGTTCTTGCAAATAAATTATTCACTGAGTTCAATATTTATACTTGACTTACACGAGTCATAGGTGATTTGCCTTTTTTTTCGTATGCGTCACTATTTGTCGGCTTTGCATTGGTCACTCTGGCTAAGATCCATGTCCAAATCAGCTTCAGCATCTTTAGGAGGGATTTACAGATCAGATCCTTTTCAATTGCCTTGACATTGGCGCTTATTTACTCGATTTTTAGGGTTCCGTACCTCAAAAGAAAAAAACGGAACCCTTATAAGATCACTTTGTTGTCCGTCCGTCCGTCCGTCCGTCTGTCAAGACCGTTTTCTCAGGAACGCGTGGAGGTATCAAACTGAAATTTCTATATGATACTTGATACTATGATACTATGATCCTGTCCCTGGAAGCTGTAGAAAAATCAGCCTTCTAAGCCAACGCAATCAAAAGATACAGCCATTTAGGCCGCAAATTTTCGAAACTCGCAGGGGAATCAAAACCTACAGGGTACTTCCCGTAAACTTAGAATCTTGAAATTTAGTACGAAGTCACGTCTTATAGTACAGATATAGGAAAAATTACCAAAACCGTAAATTTTAAGTTTCATCATATAAAAAAAATATTTTTGACAATTTTGAAAATTTCAAAGTTACTACTCCTTATCTCATGAACGCATTGAGATATTAAATTAAAATTTATATTAAATACTTAAGTCTATAATACCCGTGATGGGTGAACATTTAATATACCTACAGGTTTGTACGGAACCCTCGGTGCGCGAGTCCAACTCGCACTTGACCGTTTTTTTTTTTTTCAAAAAATCTTTTCCCATCCAACTGACATCAAAACTATCCTTTACTGTAACAAAAAATTTAAATTCTATAACATAAATTTTAATACCAAAAATATAACCCAAACCGGAATCAATGTAACTTTGGTGACGCTAGCGCCATACATGTATCCATTCATTTTCTCATAATAATTCAATTATTTTCACCGATAATATATGAAGTCTGGTTTAATTATATAAACTACCCTCTTCACCCATCTTTCTCCCCGTGTCGTTTCTATGTGTTTTTATTCATTTGTGAAGTCTTTTGTGTTTGTTCTCACAACGTATTTTTTTTGTTTTAGATCGTTAAATATGCTTCAAGTTTTAATTTTTTTAGTTCTCTTTGTAAACATCTTTTTAATACGTGTAAATGCTGCGCATTTGACATTGGCGGAACAAGACCTTTGCGGAGGAAAAGCATTAAGTTCGGACGCTACAAGGAAGAAGAAGATGTTTTTAATCAAATAGTGTAGGTACCTACAATAGTTATTTGTTATACAAGAGTGCAAAGTTGCTTTTTAACCGCGTGTTCAATTTTGATGACCGAGCAAGCGATTCAAAATTAGAATCCTGAGCGTTAGAGAGGGAATCAAAAGAGCACGAGGTGAAAAAATCTTTGCACTCGAGTGCAACACGTAACTTTTCATTCCACCTCAGCGAGGAAATGACTAAATGCAAATAAAACCGTTGACAATCACAAGATAGCTACTTTTATTTCAGTTTAGGTATTAACTACTACATTATGACAGGTAAGTATTACAGAATAATCTTTAATAACAAAATAATACTTAGGTATAATTAATAAAAATTGAAAGTAATGTTGCTACAATTATTTAAATTGAGTGTAATATTTTTGTTGGGTACTGTAATATTGATGTTAGTCACTTGTGTACTGTTTTTCGAGTGCCTGCTTTCTTGTTCTCGGATAATTCTATAAAATATGCCAGCAAAACGTTTTCTGAGAAAGTTTTGGCTCCTTTTGCTAGTCGCCACGTGTTGAGCATAACGTACTGTTTTAAATACTTCTCGCGTGATTGTTGAGAGAGAAAGCTCATTGGCGCATTATTAACAGTTTCAGTCAATTCTGTTGGCGTCAAACAAACTTCCTCGTCGCTAGAATCACTCATTTTAGTTTTTTCACTTGTTTTCAAGTTTCTTGTTTTTAAATAAGGTTCAACAATGGCGTGAAAAAATGCCGCGTAAAGAACCGCCTACAAAGCAAATTGAAAAAAGAACACCAAGAAAAACCGAGTTTGAGTTTTAACAAATTAAAAAAATGTTGTATAATATATTTTTCACTTCTCATGCTCGAAAAAGTACTACTTTATGCAGGATCTAGGCGACATAAAGTTGAATTTTATGCACTTGTGCATAAAAGTAGCTTTTTAAATGTGTCTACACTAAGGCAGTGACCATTTAGCCCATACAGCCAAAAACAATTAATTGTACATGGATAAAACTTGCTAATTTATAATATTTCCTTCCCTATTTGTATTTTTGATTTATAATAAGATAATACGAAAAAGAAACTAAATATCAAAACGTGTTTACCACAAAAAAAAAACATTATTCCAAAATAATTTAAGAATAGGCTGTATATTTTTTTTCTTTGCCCGAAAATTATGCAGGAAAATTAAAAAAAGTAAAGTAGCGGGAAAGAAGCCGTGAACTTTTCGTATTGAATTTTCTCAAATTATTGTTTTATTTCCTCGCAATCGAAGTGAAAAGCAGAGCTTACAACTCGTGCACAAATCATTTTTATCCTCGACTTCATGACTTGCTTTATGCTCTCGTTGTAAAATCTACTATTTCATCCCACCATCTCGGAAAGAGTCATTTTGCTCTTCAATATCTGAGTGGAAAAGCCGTTTTTATTCACTAGAGGTTAAAGTAAATTTGAATTTAGAACATCGTGTGCACCAAGTTTGTGAATTAAAAAAATCATTAAACCTATTTATTGCTACCTCTATGGTGCCAAATATATCATACAACATTTTTTTAATTTGTTAAAAACTCAAACTCGGGACCTTCTTGGTGTTCTTTTTTCAATTTGCTTTGTTGGCGGTTCTTTAAGCGGCATTTTTTCACGTCATTGTTAAACCTTATATAAAAACAAGAAACTTGAAAACAAGTGAAAAAACTAAAATGAGTGATTCTAGCGACGAGGAAGTTTGTTTGACGCCAACAGAATTGACTGAAACTGTTAATAATGCGCAAATGATCTTTCTCCATCAACAATTACGCGATGAGAAGTATTTAATACAGAACGTTATGTTCAACACGTGGCGACTAGCAAAAGGAGCCAAATTTTCTCAGAAAACGTTTTGCTGGCATATTTTATAGAATTATCCGAGAACAAGAAAGCAAGCACTCGAAAAACAGTACACAAGTGACTAACACCAATATTACAGTACCCAACAAAAATATTACACTCAATTTAAATAACTGTTGCAACGTTACTTTAAATTTTTATTAATTATACCTAAGTATTATTTTGTTATAATTTAAAGATTATTCTGTAATACTTTCCTGTCATAATGTAGTAGTTAATACCTAAACTGAAATAAAAGTAGCTATCTTGTGATTGTCCACGGTTTTATTTGCATTTAGTCATTTCCTCGCTGAGGTGGAATGAAAAGTTACGTGTTGCACTCAAGTGCAAAGATTTTTTCACCTCGTGCTCTTTTGATTCCCTCGCTAACGCTCAGGATTCTAATTTTGAATCACTCGCTGCGCTCGTGATTCAATTTTAGGATCCTTCGCTTGCTCGGTCATCAAAATTGAACACGCGGTTAAAAAGCAACTTTGCACTCTTGTATAACTAATAACTATGGCACCATAGAGGTAGCAATAAATAGGTTTAATGATTTTTTAATTCACAAACTTAGTGCACACGATGTTCTAAATTCAAATTTACTTTCACCTCTAGTGAATAAAAACGGCTTTTCCACTCAGATATTCAAGAGCAAATATACTCTTTCCGAGGTGGTGGGATGAAAAAACCTTTTTTACATTCTCGATGATTTATACTCGTAACAATAATAACTTTTGAAAGGTAACAATAAAACTTGATTTAGGATTGTGGAATTATTTGAAAAATTTGTTACATAGTTACTTATAATCTAACTGTAAAACTGGTAAACATTTTCTGAACGCAGCCGAACATTAATCTTAAAAAGGAACCATACAAACTTTGCCGTTCTTTTTGACCCACTAAAAGGTTGAATATCACGAATTCTGACCAATTAGGTATCTTATTACTTATTTAATATTGAAATGCTACTTCAAAACTCACAAAGTTTCACACAACCTTCTTAACCGTTTTCAACCCCTTGAATTTTCAAAAATTTCCTTGTGCTTTGCACTACTAAAAGTAGTATACTACACAATTTGAAGTTTCCAATTCTGTTAGTTGGTGCTGTGCGTTCATCGATATGTCAGACTTCCTATTTATTAAAAAAATGTAAGTACTTACCGGGTTGCAGATCGGCGGCGCTGCCATGGTTACGGAGAGTGCTTATATTCCAAAGAGGAGCTAGTACGGGTATGTCCGCACAACGCTTTCAAACAATGACTACTATCAATGTTTCTCGATTGCGCGCTATTTTACATGGATTCAAGAATTCGACCTTTCGACCGCGGCCATGTTGGAATTCCGATGACGTTACCTGCAATCGGCCCCCCGCGGCTAATGGGCACTTGAAGAGATGGGCACCTACTCGGTAAAAACCCGATTCTCGGGTAGATACCCATTTATACCCATTTTGACCTACTTACCCAAATTTAATTTACACCGGGTATAAATTGCAATATAATTATATTTATATTTTATGAAATTTTACTTTAAATATCAAACTTTCGGAAAAATTTTTATTTAAAAATTTATAACTACAGTTGTTTTTTTTTAAACTAAATTAAAATTACATAAATTAAAAATCTTTTATTTCGGACCATAAATCCATAAAGTGTTAGTGACAGATGACTTAAAACTACGTTAGTATTATTTTTTAAGAGAAATTTATACATAGATAATTAAATTTGGTGGGAGGCAAATGCTCTGCCACCCAGTGCCAGTTTTAAATTTAAATCACTTTTTATATCATCTGAAATTTGTTTTATGATACATATGTGAATTTTTTCTGTCAAAATTATATTTTAAAGATACGATAAATATACGTTCTATACTTACATATAATGCAAATATAATGTACGAGAAAGAGAGAGCAAACATGAGCAACGCGTAGGAGGGGATGTGCGTTGACAACACAATACGAGTTGCACGTGCGATTTAGTGAATGCTCATATTTGTGCAGTACGTTTCATTTTAATTTATCAAGTTTCCTAACTTACTGTGATTTGTGTTTATCAAACGTCGATAAGGTAAGTGGAATACATTACTTAGATTGCTATTAGATATATTACTTTAAATTGATATACTGTAGGCATTTGCGGGACGAACACGTGTTATTTATCTAGTGCAGGGAAGCCTAGTTGGGAGAGATGACCGTTTGTGATTTATATAAATAATATCTTATAATAAATAAGAAATAACAACAAAGAACATAAGTCTTTGTTCGCAAAACATAAGTATTTGTTTATATTTGACTTTAAAAATATTAGGTCCTTACATATGAAATTGGCGTTTTGTCGTACTGGCCACTTTGATCACAAATTTTTCCTATTTGGTTAGGAATTCGAAATTCAAATTTATACAGCTATTTCCACATGTAGTTGTGTTTCGTAAACCGTCATTCATTTGTTTTTTTACTTATCTTTTTTCTGTTTGCATCGCTCAATTTACAAAATGGAAAATTTGAAATATCGCGTTATTTACGAGTACGAGTTCCACCGTGGCACCAGTGCTGCGGAAACGGCTCGAAGGGTTAATGATGTGTATGGCGGTTGTGTCGCAAAAGAAAACACAGTGCGTTTTTGGTTCCAACGTTTTCGTTCTGGAAATTTCGACCTGCAAAACAAGCCCCGTGGACGGCCGGAGACCCAAGTTGATAATGAAGAATTGAAGGCTATTGTGGAAGCGGATCCATCGCAAACCACGTCCGAGTTAGCTGCAGGCTTTGGCGTTAGTGATAAAACTGTTTTAATCCACTTGAAGCAAATTGGGAAGATTAAAAAACTTGAAAGGTGGGTTCCTCACGAATTGAGTGAAGCAAACCGGCAAACGCGCGTCAACTGCTGCGTTACATTACTTGACCGGCACAATAACGAAGGGATTTTAAATCGAATCATTACCTGTGATGAAAAGTGGATTCTCTACGATAATCGGAAGCGCTCATCGCAATGGCTGGACCCTGGCAAGCCAGCCAAAGCCTGCTCCAAGCGAAAATTGACCAATAAAAAGTTACTTGTAAGCGTTTGGTGGACTAGCGCCGGTGTCGTTCATTACAGTTTTCTCAAATCTGGCCAGACGATTACGGCAGATATCTATTGTCAGCAATTGCAAACCATGATGGAAAAGCTAGTTGCTAAACAACCAAGGCTGGTCAATCGCTCTACGCCACTGCTGCTTCACGACAACGCTAGACCACACACTGCACAACAGACGGCTAGCAAATTAGAAGAACTTCAATTGGAATCTCTAAGGCATCCACCGTACTCCCCGGACCTTGCTCCAACAGATTACCATTTTTTTCGAAATTTGGATAACTTCTTGCAAGGGAAAAAGTTCAACTCAGATGGGGCAGTCCAAGTCGCCTTCAAAGATTTTATTGATTCCCGTTCGAATGGTTTTTTTAGTAAAGGGATCAATGAACTACCTATGAGATGGCAAAAGTGCATAGATTACAATGGCTCATACTTTGATTAAATAAATATGCTATATAAAAAAATTTCGACTTTTTGTTCCTCCCATACAAAACGCCAATTTCATAGGTAAGGACCTAATAAAAAAATACATTTAATAATAAATATTTATGGTTTGCGAACAAATACTTATGTTCTTTATTATTACTTTCTTTTGTTTAAAATCAGTTACTAAATTAAGTCTTTTTTTTAGACAATGGGAAAAGGAAGAAAGAAACGTAATGAAATCTGGAAGCACTATGATACAGCGTCAGATAAATCAGTAACTTGTAAGCATTGCAACCATAAATATAAAGTGCAAAATGTTAAAAAAATGGCGGGGCATTTACTAACATGTGATAAATGTCCAACAAATGTTAAAACAGAGCTAAAAAAGACTAAAGAGGAGACAGTAAATAAGACCCTTAATGCTGTTACTATTGAAAAAGTCGTATTAGAAAATAGCCAACAAAGTTTAGACCATATGATCCCTACATCAATTTCAACGGCATCTAGCAACACAAACCAGCTTTCGACCTCGACTAGCCTTTCACCAGAAGAAGAAAAACTTAAAAATCTATCTGTTAAATTTGCAAAAGCACTCTTCGTATCAGGATCACCGTTGAGACTAGTTGAACACCCATTGTGGATAGATTTTTTCAAAGACCTTCAACCATCGTTTCAATTACCTTCACGGAAGAATTTGTCAACATCTCTTTTGAACAAGTCCATTTTGAAATTAGAAATGACGTGACGGAGAAGCTAAAATCAACAAGCTATTTACATTTGCAATGTGATGGGTGGACCAATGTAAATAATGAAGGGATAATTAATTTCATAATTTTAAATCCTGAACCCTATTTCGTGAAAAGTTTAGACACCGAAGATAACAGTCATACTAGTGTTTACATTAGTGAAGAAATAATAAAAATTATGAAAGTCTACGGTGAGACAAAATTTGTTTCCTTAATTGGAGATAACGCAAAGAATCTTCAAAAATCTTTTCAATTAGTGAAGAACAAGTATCCACACATAATCCCGCTCAACTGTGCAGCGCATTCATTGAACTTGTTTGTTAATGATATTTTATGTTTATTTATAAATGTGAAAGTGTCAGAGCAATCATTGACTTAGCAAATGATGTGATAAAGGCCATAAAAAAGAGTCAACTGCTAAGTTCACTTCTTAACAAAATTATTAAAGAAATAAAACTGGAGAGACACTTAAGCTACCAGTCAAGACTCGGTAGGGTAGCCAAGTAGCTGCTTTAAAAAGTTTAAAAAATACTAAATCAGCCCTATTGACCTTGGCTGTTCACGAAAGAGCAAGTATGATGCATTCACATACTAAAACTACACTTCTCGACGATACATTCTGGCATCTAATAGATGAATGCATAAAACTGCTAGAGCCAATCACCGTACCTATTTTCCAGCTTGAATCGAATGAATGTAACATTCACCATACTTTCGTTATATTTAAAGACGTAATGTCAAAACTTGAATTCATGCTGCCGGCTTCAAGAATAATGAACGAAGATGACAAGGTTGCAGTATTAACTGCAACTGAGAAACGTACAAAAGATTGCATCAAACCCATTCATTTAGCAGCATATCTTTTGGATCCGAACACCCAAGGTTTGATACTTAATGAAGATGAAGATTTGGAAGCGATGGAATTCATAGAACAAATGTCCCTTCTCTTGGATATTGATATTTTACCAGATTTAGCCAGTTATAAAGCTCGGGATGGATTTTGGAGTAAGCGATTCCTTTGGGAAAAAGTTAATGAAATCAATCCAGTTAGTTGGTGGAAAGGACTATGTTCAACAAAAAAGCTAAGTAAAGTTGCTGTGCGTATTCTAACTACTCCATGCACGTCAGCAGCAACGGAAAGGTCATTCAGTAAACATGGTCATATACATTCCCATAAAAGAAACAGGCTAACACCAGACCGCGCAGCAAAATTAACCTATGTGTCATATAATTGGTATCTTTTACATAAGCACGAGTATGATGAGAGAGAAGAATCCGAAGAAAAAGAATCTCTGACGCTTGCAGACCAACAAAGTGACTTCGTCAGTGAAGTTGAATGTTGTGATAGTGATAGTCTACAGGATTCTCAGAACAACGTTTGCTCAGAAAGAAGCGCTGTACCCAGAGGATATGACATAGAATTCCTGAATTGTGGCAACGTTGTTAATAGTGATGAAGATTTTATCACTTCTGAAACTGATCAATCCTAAATCTGATTGAGGTTTCATCTAAAGTAAAAATATGTTTATTTACATTTAAAAGAAGAAATTGACACAATTTTTATATATATAGTTATTAAACAGTATTTGATTTGTTTTTATGTTGATTGTTAATTTGTGATATTTTAAATGTTGATTGTTTATTTTATTTACAAGATTTAAGACAAATAAGTACAAACAATTTTTTAACTTGGACGCATCTGCATATCCTTTCATATTTGTGAAAAGATATGCAGATGCAGATGAAAATATATGCAGATGAAAAAAGGTATAAGAAGACAATCACTGTTTTGTAATTTCGTCGGTAAAGCAATGACAAGGAATCATTCTCTGCTCTCAATGGACGTAGAAGTTTTGAATTCACTGTGTATTTTGCAATAACATTTTATATTGATTTAAAGACTGTTTCCCATTAAAATATGTGATAATTTTTAATAGTATTAGGCTAAATTATAGCTAGTCTCAAAGTTCTTTTTATTGTTGATGTATGAGCAATTTCAAGTCACTGTATGTTTTATTAAAAACTTTTGTATAATAATCATAAGACTGCTGTTGAAATACGCCTTATTTTAAGTTTTTTATTGTGTGATGTTGATCTCACGATTTTTAATACATACATGCTTTCAATCATACTTGTGTTCGTTCTTTGAGAAAACCTGTGACAATCACAGTCAGTGAGTTTGAAGCTTTATTTGTTCACTTTTACCCGTCTTGGTTTTTATTGTGAGAAAATTACGTTAATCAGTCATTTGGTGAGTAATTTTGTAGATATATACAGTGCGAAAATTAATAAATTAAAACAATCTTAGGATACAGCATTTCAGCAAAATAATCTTTACTAATCAAGCCCAAAACGCACTGTTTTTTATTAAAAATTGATGCAAATAATTTCTACCCGGTATTTAAAGAAAAATTTGGGTATAAATGGGTATTTTTTCATTTTTACCTTTTCTTACCTATTCCACCAATTTTTACCCTTCCTTAATCTTTCTACCCGCCCATCTCTATCAAAAACAATGAATACCGAAAAACCACTTGGAGCTTGTTTGTGCTATTTTATAGCGCCGAGTTCCGCGTTAGACAAGCTAGCTCGTTGTTTGGTTAGATAAACATTCGCGACTTTGTAATTTTTTCAATGTTGAGCGAAAGTGGCAGCTTTTGTTTTAGTACAGATTTTTCTAGATAAACCTTATTATCTCATAAATGAAACGCATTTATATGGAAACAGTTAGTTTTTTTATTTAATAGATCATTATTCTTCTATGATTAATGATAAAAAGTTACGTCTTCATAAAAAAAATTTACAGGAATGGCATGTGAAAATTTACCCAAATAAAGGCGGCTCGAGCGCCTAACAAAAAAAATGGTACATTTTCGTAAGGAGTTTTAGGGCTAAATATGACTCAGACAAAATTGAATGAATTTTTATTTACAAGAACATTCAATCGAAATAATAAATACAAAGTTTTATCACCAACAAATGTGTACTTTATGAAATAATGTCCAAAATCTTAGGAATCATGAAAATCAGTGCCATGAGCGGTTGGCGTGAATTTTGTGTTGTAGAAACGAATATGTTCCACTTTCTAAAAATATTATTACAAATTCAATATTTTGATTAAATTATTTAGACGAATTAACAATAAAAACAGACCGTTTCATGAAAAAAACGTTCACATCACGTTTTCTAAAGACTGCAAAATACACTCACTTTCACTAGAGAAGGTACCCACAAGGGCTAAGTTAGTATGGATACGACTTTTGACATTCATTTTTTTGTATCGTTCACAAAATCAATACATTTTATGAACGATAATAAATACATAGTATGATAATGTAAAATTTGGTACACTTATCTCTATGAGTGCTTTCTTCCAGACAACCTATGGGCTAAGGATATTGTTATGGAAAGGAATTTTTGATATATTCTATACGATACGTAGATATATTCTATATTAAACAAAACACACATAGGCAGTGTTATCGCTGAGAGCGATCTCTTCCAGAAAACCTTTGGATAAAAAAATAGACAAAGGGTAAAACATTACCGGTCTTATCGCTGAGAGCGATCTCTTCCAGACAACTGTTGTGTAAAAATAGACAAAGGGTAAAACATTTGCGGTCTTATCGGTGAAAGCGATCTCTTACAGACAACCTTTGGGTAAAACATTAGCGGTTTTATCGCTGAGAGCGATCTCTTCCAGAGACAACCTTTGGGTAAAAAATAGACAAAGGGTAAAACATTTGCGGTCTTATCGGTGCGAGCGATCTGTTTCAGACAACCTTTGGGTAAAAAAGTAAACAAAGGGTAAATCAAAGTTGGTTAAAATATACCTAGGAATGGAGCGTGACAAAACGTGTAGAAATACACACCGTCTTGTACAGCCGGCACAGAAAAAGTGACTGAGAGCTTTACAAATACAACACCTGCGGCGCAAGCGGCTTTTGTTTGCGCCCATGGGATATTCCTCAGTTGGCCTAGAAAAGCCCCTTTTGTTCGACAACGCCTTGTGTCAATACACCAAAAGAAAAATACCACTGATGCAATAAAAAGCACCTTAGCAAAAACAAAAGAAAAATGTAAAAGTAGTAGTAGTAGTGGTAAATAATGTTATTTGTTAATAGAAAAGTAAATCACTAAAAGTAAAAAAACATTTTCATCCCACCATCTCGGAAAGAGTCATTTTGCTCTTCAATATCTGAGTGGAAAAGCCGTTTTTATTCACTAGAGGTTAAAGTAAATTTGAATTTAGAACATCGTGTGCACCAAGTTTGTGAATTAAAAAAATCATTAAACCTATTTATTGCTACCTCTATGGTGCCAAATATATCATACAACATTTTTTTAATTTGTTAAAAACTCAAACTCGGAACCTACTTGGTGTTCTTTTTTCAATTTGCTTTGTAGGCGGTTCTTTACGCGGCATTTTTTCACGTCATTGTTGAACCTTATTTAAAAACAAGAAACTTGAAAACAAGTTAAAAAACTAAAATGAGTGATTCTAGCGACGAGGAAGTTTGTTTGACGCCAACAGAATTGACTGAAACTGTTAATAATGCGCAAATGATCTTTCTCCCTCAACAAACACGCGAGAAGTATTTAAAACAGTACGTTATGTTCAACACGTGGCGACTAGCAAAAGGAGCCAAAACTTTCTCAGAAAACGTTTTGCTGACATATTTTATAGAATTATCCGAGAACAAGAAAGCAAGCACTCGAAAAACAGTACACAAGTGACTAACACCAATATTACAGTACCCATCAAAAATATTACACTCAATTTAAATAACTGTAGCAACGTTACTTTCAATTTTGATTAATTATACCTAAGTATTATTTTGTTATAATTTAAAGATTATTCTGTAATACTTACCTGTCATAATGAAGTAGTTAATACCTAAACTGAAATAAAAGTACCTTTCTTGTGATTGTCAACGGTTTTTTTTTGCATTTTGTCATTTCCTCGCTAAGGTGGAATGAAAAGTTACGTGTTGCACTCGCGTGCAAAGATTTTTAACCTCGTGCTCTTTTGATTCCCTCGCTAACGCTCAGGATTCTAATTTTGAATCACTCGCTGCGCTCGTGATTCAATTTTAGAATCCTTCGCTTGCTCGGTCATCAAATTTGAACACGCGGTTAAAAAGCAACTTTGCACTCTTGTATAACAAATAACTATTTCATCCCACCATCTCGGAAAGAGTCATTTTGCTCTTCCATATCTGAGTGGAAAAGCCGTTTTTATTCACTAGAGGTTAAAGTAAATTTGAATTTAGAACATCGTATGCACCAAGTTTGTGAATTAAAAAAAACATTAAACCTATTTATTAACCTACCTCTATGGTGCCAAATATATCATACAACATTTTTTTAATTTGTTAAAAACTCAAACTCGGAACCTTTTTGGTGTTCTTTTTTCAATTTGCTTTGTTGGCGGTTCTTTACGCGGCATTTTTTCACGTCATTGTTAAACCTTATATTAAAAACAAGAAACTTGAAAACAAGTGAAAAAACTAAAATGAGTGATTCTAGCGACGAGGAAGTTTGTTTGACGCCAACAGAATTGACTGAAACTGTTAATAATGCGCAAATGATCTTTCTCCCTCAACAATCACGCGAGAAGTTTTTAAAACAGTACGTTACGTTCAACACGTGGCAACTAGCAAAAGGAGCCAAAACTTTCGCAGAAAACGTTTTGCTGGCATATTTTATAGAATTATCCGAGAACAAGAAAGCAAGCACTCGAAAAACAGTACACAAGTGACTAACACCAATATTACAGTACCCAACAAAAATATTACACTCAATTTAAATAACTGTAGCAACGTTACTTTAATTTTTTATTAATTATACCTAAGTATTATTTTGTTATAATTTAAAGATTATTCTGCAATACTTACCTGTCATAATAATGTAGTAGTTAATACCTAAACTTAAATAGAAGTACAATGTAGCTATCTTGTGATTGTCAACGGTTTTATTTGCATTTAGTCATTTCCTCGGTGAGGTGGAATGAAAAGTTACGTGTTGCACTCGAGTGCAAAGATTTTTCACCTCGTGCTCTTTTGATTCCCTCGGTAACGCTCAGGATTCTAATTTTAGAAATTTAGAATCCTTCGCTTGCTCGGTCATCAAAATTGAACACGCGGTTAAAAAGCAACTTTGCACTCTTGTATAACAAATAACTAAAATCATGCGCTGAAGTGCAAAAACAAAATAAGTCCGTGCGAAAAAAAGACTAGCTTTACTTGAAACCTATTGATTGGAAGGGATATACATATGTAAGTTTTTTTTTTAAAATACTCCTTTGTCGATCGTCGGATACACTGAATAAATAAATAAGCTAATTATTTTACCGACTCGATGTATCGATATATTAAGGTACTTTATTTTATCATTAACAATGCAAATTTCTTTACAATGTGAAATGAGGGTTCAAGAATTTTTATTCTCAAAAAAAAATTACATTTCACTTACATGAGAAGTTAATAGGTAATATGACAATGAGAGGTATAATAATAATTAAAAACCAATTTAATTAAATAACAATGTGAATTCAAACACACTTAAAGAAAAATGGACTGCCAAAGGCATTATCAATGTCTTTTTTACAAAACATTTATTGCACATTATGTATTATCTACAAAAGGGGGACTTAATGCTTTAAAAGATGGAATTGCAACCTTTAAAAGATGGAATTGGATAAATGATTGAATTACATATGAATGAATCGTTAACACATTTAGCATTATTGTAACATTCGTACAAAGTCCTAAGATAGTACCTATCTTAGTTTTTTAAGAAATATAAAAGTTTTGCTAAAAAAATGCTGCAGCAAAATAGTTGAAATAAAATATGAGGTTTCCTCGGTTACAAACGAAACAATCTTCTTATATATAAAAATGAATTGCTGTTCGTTATTCTCGCTAAAACTCGAGAACGACTGGACCGATTTGAATAATTTTAGTCGCAAAAAAATCGTGGAACTCCAGGGAAGGTTTAAACGATGAAAATTTAAAAAAAACGGGCAGGACAACGTCTGCGGGTCCGCTAGTAAAAAATATATTTATTTCTTTATAAACTTCTGAGCAAATTCGTGTACAATGGTGGACTTAATACCGGAGGCATTCTCTATGTAAATATATCACATCATAGACATACACATATACATATTATACAGGGCTACAGGAAAAGTCGACCTACGAGGGTGAATCAAAAAATTCTTGGAATCAATATTAAAAAATGCAAAGATTTAAATAATAATATTTTATTTTTCTACATAATCTCCCTCCAATGCAATGCATTTAGAATAACGCATTTCTAACTTCCTTATTCCTTGTAAAAAAAAAATATTTTCTTGACTCTCGAAAAAGTCCTCTACGGCAGCTATAACCGCGTCATTATCGTGAAATTTTGTTCCACGAATTTCCTCTTTTAATTTTGGTAATAAGTGAAAATCACTTGGGGCTAAGTCCGGAGAATATGGTGGGTGGTCAAGGAGATTGAAGCCAGCACAGCGGATTGCGTTGAGCGCAACTTCCGATCGATGAACAGGAGCGTTATCTTGAAGGAACAACACGCCCAACGACAGATTTCCACGACGTTTTTCTTTAATCGCTTCACGCACTTTCACAAATTTGCATAATAGGGTCCAGTAATCGTCTGGCCTTTTGGCATGTAATCAATAGAAAGGGCGTGTAGTACACATCATTTCTGAATGTTTTGACTATGGAACCCCCCATCCTAAACTTAACCGTTTTCGAGATATTTGAGTTTTTTTTTATGCAAATGCCCAATTTTTACCCGACTACGGCGAAGCAAAAGGAGGGTTATGATTTTTACCCGACTACGGCGAAGCAAAAGGAGGGTTATGATTTTGACCTGTATGTATGTATGTATGTATGTATGTGGGTATGGATGTTCATCTGTTCCCTCGTAACTTCTAAACTACTTATCAGAATTCGACAAATGACATATCATTAGAAGCGTCTTAATTGTCCGCTGGTTATAGGCTATATGGGATTTCACAAAATCTAATGTGGCGCCCTCTGGCGGACAAAACATACGAAGTAAAAAAATAAAGTTAAGATAAATATGCCGTGTTTGGTATCATTTGAAAGCGCTTTACTTGTACATTTTGAATATATATATTACTAGCATTTGCTTGTGACTTTACCTGTGTTCATGGGCTGATTGTATATAATTCACATCTTTTTTACCCGACTATATATGTGGCTCTTAGCAGAGTAAGATCCATAGATGGATTATGGATTAGTTCACTGGAATCTAGCAAATTACTAAAGAATCCATATGACCAAAGATCGTTCGAGGAGTTGGAAATATTGAGAAATCAATGAACCCAAGATTAACCTATTTAGAACGCCAAAATATGAATATAAATATAAATAAAAATAAAGTTTAAAAACTAACACCCGACTACTTAAAAACACGCTCTAAAAAGTACGAAACAAGAAAACACTCTCCAATGAAATTACTTAGTATGTACAAACTATTAAATATTTACCGTTATTAAATAAACTAACTTACACATATTATTATATTTTAATATATTTTCAATTTATAATATTGATAGAGAAATGTTTTAAGGATAAAGCCGTGGTCGTATGCCATGTATACGTATGTGTAAGTTAGTTTATTTAATAACGGTAAATATTTAATAGTTTGTACATACTAAGTAATTTCATTGGAGAGTGTTTTCTTGTTTCGTACTTTTTAGAGCGTGTTTTTAAGTAGTCGGGTGTTAGTTTTTCGGCTATTGAATTGAATATTTTGAATTTTTCTACTCGTATGGTTATTTTTTTTGTTTTTTTACATGAAGAATGTGATGCATAATGACCTTTATGACTAAAATCGCACATAAGTTTACTAAATAGGTCGTTGTAGACGATCGAAACTTAGGAAAATAAGTAAAAATTATTAAAAAAAATATTTTATTATTACACACATATCTATACATATAATAAGACTGTAAAAGATCGATTTCTGTACATTGAAGATTATTATGAAAAATTGTTACAGGGGGTCTTAATTACCGTAATAGAAGCCAAAACAACAATTTTTAAAATTTTTGTCTGTCTGTCTGTCTGTCTGTCTGTTTGTCCGGGCTAATCTCAGAATCTACTGGACCGATTTTGACGGGACTTTTTTTATTTGACTCAGTATCGCCTGGAGAGTAAACTGGGATATAAATAATCACGCCGATGAACTTAGGGGGCAGGCAGGAAATTGAATCTCAGAATCTACTAAACCGATTTTAATGGGACTTTTTTTTTATTTGACTCAACATTACTTGGAAGGTAAAGAAGGATAGAAATAATATTACATATTGATAAATTCTGCCCCCAAAGGGATAAAATAGGGGTTGCGAATTTGTATGAAGCCCGGTCGCAAAAAACTAACATCCACGCGGACGAAGTCGCGGGCGGCCGCTAGTATTATATACACATAATAATAATAATGGTACACAGTATTCACATGTCTTAATGGTATCGCATGTCATTGCGACAAAAGAGTTATTTTTTTAAATGGACCCCGTTTGAGGCAGCCCGTTGAACGTTCCAAAGTCGAGTCGCTGTGAGTGTGAAGGAGATGGACATAAATCTGATAAGCCCAAAAATACGTCTATATGAATAACATTAAAGCTATCGACGTTTTTGTTGGTTAGTGAACACCCCTATCGAGTGCAAAAAAAGCAATTAACGTTATTGCTACATATTGCGTGTGTTAAAGCAAACTTGACATTACACGTCAGACACAAAGTCTATATTGGTAAAGAGCACGCGCGAAAAAATACGATGCTGTTATAGTACTTGCTCAGTACTCACCCAACCCAATGTCTTATTGTCATCATCAGACAAAAATTCAGTGTATTTTTGAATTTCGAGGAAATCTTAAGTGCTCCCGATTTTTGCTGGATGACAATAGTAGATTGTATCATGAGGAAGCAAAATAATATTTTTACGGCGAGGGCGCTTTTTTGAATCCAGAGCGAATTGAGGGATTCTAGAGTACAATCCTGAACGAAGCGAGGGATTCAAAGTACGTCGCCCGAGCCAAAAATATATTTGCGTCCAAATGATACACTCTACTTTTCATCACCCTCTATGAGAAAATAAAAAGCGGCTCAGTTTTAATAAAATTTAATTATTGAATAATAATATTTATATAATTTATCAAAACCAAGAACTTGAATGTGAAAATTTATGAAAACGCGGGCCGTAGTTCGCGCGTTTTTTTTTTACTCAGTTGCCAGCGGCGCCGGCGGCGGGGCGATGGTCGACGGACGTGCACGTGCCGTCTAACCAGCCAGTCTCTTGCGTTCGGCGGGAAACTCTAAGATGTTCCAAATTCAATAAGTGCGAGCAAAAGAATTTTTGGTCGCACTTATTTCAATAAAGAGGACCAAAATCTCATTTCTGCCCGCTGGACAGTCTGTGGCAAAGAGTAGAGTAATAGTATCTATGTCGCTTAGAAGCATCACCTTTGTGCGCACTTAAAGGCGACTAAAATCGTCTTTTTCGAATAGATGGGATGAAAAATGTTTATTAGTCAAGTATTTCTATGGGACAATAATTTCAGGGTGACTTTAAACTTTCGCGTTGCATTTTAACGGCTGACTAAGGTCAGCTCGTGACCACGGCTGTGTGCAATCCAGCCGAAACGTCGAGCAGTGAGTACCTAAATACTCATTAAATAGTTCGCGTTTAGACCCGATAACCAACAGTTAGTGTCTTTCCTTGTATTTTTTAGTAGCGATAGCCCGCGACTTCTTCCCCGTGAACTTTAAGTTTTTTAGAATAGAATAGTATAGAATAATCTTTATTTGAATAAAACATGGTAATATAAATTTTTCAGATGTTAAAATAAAACCGATCAAGTGCGTGTAGGACCACGCATAAAGTAGGGTTCCGTAGTCAATTTAGGCACCGCGCTGTTTTGCATTTCTTGCATCATCATCATGTCCCTCCCTAGCCACCAGTCATCATTGTAAAGTATATATTTTTTAACACACTTTTTTTAGCTTGACCTGTATGTAACTATGTATGTATGTAACGGAATCTTTGCACTTCATTTTCACCTACTTCTAGGAGTCTGATTAACATGGAAATTTGCACAGGGGTCAAGGACCGATGACAATGCAATAATTTGATAAGAGTTTTCGATTATCCTTATTAACTAAAAAAATAAAATTAATTTTTCATCCCACCATCTCGGAAAGAGTCATTTTGCTCTTCAATATCTGAGTGGAAAAGCCGTTTTTATTCACTAGAGGTTAAAGTAAATTTGAATTTAGAACATCGTGTGCACCAAGTTTGTGCATTAAAAAAATCATTAAACCTATTTATTGCTACCTCAATGGTGCCGAATATATCATACATTTTTTTAATTTGTTAAAAAACTCAAACTCGGAACCTTCTTGGTGTTCTTTTTTCAATTTGCTTTGTTGACTGTTCTTTACGCGGCATTTTTTCACGTCATTGTTAAACCTTATATTAAAAACGAAACTTGAAAACAAGTGAAAAAACTAAAATGAGTGATTCTAGCGACGAGGAAGTTTGTTTGACGCCAACAGAATTGACTGAAACTGTTAATAATGCGCAAATGATCTTTCTCCCTCAACAATCACGCGAGAAGTATTTAAAACAGTACGTTATGTTCAACACGTGGCGACTAGCAAAAGCAGCATCACCAGCGCCCTTTTACCAATGTCGGTTTGGACTATTTCGGTCCCGTCAACGTCACCATCTGCAGGAGGAAAGCAAAGAGGTGGATAGCACTTTTTACGTGCATGACTGTCAGAGCAGTGCACTTAGAATTGGTTGATAATTTGTCGTCGGATTCCGCCCTGATGGCGCTTCGGCGCTTCATCGCTAGAAGAGGATGCCCAAGTTCCATCTACTCAGACAACGGAACCTGCTTCGTCGGCGCCGCGAAGATACTGCCGGAGCTTTTTGATTTCTGCACAGACCGCAAAAATGAATGGCGCTTCATCCCACCTTCAGCGCCTTTTATGGGGGGCTGTTGGGAGCGGTTAGTTCGATCAGTGAAAACCACTATTGCTGTCACCCTGAGGGAGCTTGCTCCCAAAGAAGAAGTTTTGTACACCCTACTCCTCGAAGCAGAATGCATAATTAATTCGAGGCCACTCACGCACGTACCAGTGGACGTCGATTCGGAGCACGCTATCACCCCTTTTACTTTTTTGATCGGCTGCTCCAGCCACGAACCAGCCACTGGAACATTTGATGACACAGACCTGCATAGACGGGCCGATTGGAGGAAGGCGCAGAGACTAGCAAATCACTTTTGGCAACGCTTGTCAAGGAATACTTGCCAACTCTCGTCCCTCGTAAAACCATTCCTCAAAGCCGACAACTCATGATCGGCGATCTCGTATTTGTAGCCGACGGGACCCTTCCGAGAAACTATTGGCCACGTGGACGAGTAACAGCAAGGTGTATCCCGGCAAGGACGGGATAGTGCGGGTCGTAGATGTTGCAACGAAAGGGGGCGTGCTGCGTCGTCCCACACGTAAAGTGGCGTTGCTGGTCGCCGGCCAGTAATAGGTGCTTCTCACCGTCGGGGGCCATGTTGGCGACCTGCACCGCAAGATCCTTTTTGGCCACAATATTTCGAAATTCTAGTTTTCTTTTATATACTTTTGTTTTGTACCTTCTTTTTACCATTCAAAATATTTATGTCAAAAACAGTGAAAAATAAATACGATGATGAGCTGGTTATAAAGGAAATCCGGGGTTTTATTTTGGCCATCCTCAACAGTGTCAGTAGTGCTACAAAAACGGTAGAAAGTGTTTTGAGCTCTAATAAGTATGGCAAAGCTACCCATTACATGACTTTTTGTTTAAAAATAATTCAGTTTTAATTTTCGATTTTTTGTCATGGATTTGCTTTTTGTATGGAGAAATCCGTAACATTGATTGCTTATAAAGGTACTAAGTTTTTTCAAAACATGGTATCCAATATACCGTTAGATTTCTATTGTGTTAAATAACCTATTTTGGTATACCAAACATCCCAACATGTGTGACTTTTCCCGTTTTTATAAAAAAAACAGGTAAATCTAAAAAAAAACAACAAAAACCAATGCAAGTGATAGTGAAGTCTAGTTTAAAGATGTCCAGGACTGATTGAATCGTTCCTGTACAACTATCTACGCAGAGGTACAAATTTGCGAAAAAAACATTATTTAATTTTATTTTTATGCTTATGGATTTAGCTTATTTTCTAGCTAAATCGAATGATTTCAAATTGAAATTAATAAAAGGTATATTTTTAAACACTATTCTGGCTTTCATTTGAGACTAAGTTGAATTATCAGCTCGCACCAAATCCGAAGATATTTAAGTTCAAAGTTACAAAAAAGTCAAAACGGCAATTTCATAGGTAAAGACCTAATATCTAAGTAACTCAAACAATACCCCTAAATCTATTGTTCCCGCTAAGTAACGTAAGGTGCGCTTGGCAGCATGCCAGTGAGTTACATATTACATATTATATTGACTGAGCTGACTACATGCAAACGCGATATCCGGCCGCGTACAGACCGCCAAATACCTACATGAGACTGCCAATTAATTACCTGTAACTATATTTATTATCATCCATACAAATTTTCTTTGCATTTGACAATTTAGAATCTAATGACTTAAGGGAGTAGTTACTATCATTGCCCCCTCTGCAGTGATTGGCACTCAGAACTAAATATGCAAATATTAAGAATTCAGAGCAATAAGAAAAGATAGAAAGATAAAGATAAGATAAGAAATTAAGAAGTTTTTTACACAGCAATAACGTACTAAATTTTGTTTCAAATTTAATTTGCTAGAATACTAATAGAAAGATTTTTGATTTCACAACTAGCAACACAACAAAAAAAAATTCTGCCAAGACTTAGGCGCGCATTGTAAATTGTTGATATTTTTTATCAAAAATCACTTAGACTGTGTAAGTTTTTTCACTTATATCTTCTGATTTTGTGGTATTCAGTATTTATATTGGGTTTACTACTCTATTTCGAAATATTAGGTCCTTACCTATGAAATTGGCGTTTTGTATGGGAGGAACAAAAAGTCGAAATTTTTTTATATAGCATATTTATTTAATCAAAGTATGAGCCATTGTAATCTATGCACTTTTGCCATCTCATAGGTAGTTCATTGATCCCTTTACTAAAAAAACCATTCGAACGGGAATCAATAAAATCTTTGAAGGCGACTTGGACTGCCCCATCTGAGTTGAACTTTTTCCCTTGCAAGAAGTTATCCAAATTTCGAAAAAAATGGTAATCTGTTGGAGCAAGGTCCGGGGAGTACGGTGGATGCCTTAGAGATTCCAATTGAAGTTCTTCTCATTTGCTAGCCGTCTGTTGTGCAGTGTGTGGTCTAGCGTTGTCGTGAAGCAGCAGTGGCGTAGAGCGATTGACCAGCCTTGGTTGTTTAGCAACTAGCTTTTCCATCATGGTTTGCAATTGCTGACAATAGATATCTGCCGTAATCGTCTGGCCAGATTTGAGAAAACTGTAATGAACGACACCGGCGCTAGTCCACCAAACGCTTACAAGTAACTTTTTATTGGTCAATTTTCGCTTGGAGCAGGCTTTGGCTGGCTTGCCAGGGTCCAGCCATTGCGATGAGCGCTTCCGATTATCGTAGAGAATCCACTTTTCATCACAGGTAATGATTCGATTTAAAATCCCTTCGTTATTGTGCCGGTCAAGTAATGTAACGCAGCAGTTGACGCGCGTTTGCCGGTTTGCTTCACTCAATTTGTGAGGAACCCACCTTTCAAGTTTTTTAATCTTCCCAATTTGCTTCAAGTGGATTAAAACAGTTTTATCACTAACGCCAAAGCCTGCAGCTAACTCGGACGTGGTTTGCGATGGATCCGCTTCCACAATAGCCTTCAATTCTTCATTATCAACTTGGGTCTCCGGCCGTCCACGGGGCTTGTTTTGCAGGTCGAAATTTCCAGAACGAAAACGTTGGAACCAAAAACGCACTGTGTTTTCTTTTGCGACACAACCGCCATACACATCATTAACCCTTCGAGCCGTTTCCGCAGCACTGGTGCCACGGTGGAACTCGTACTCGTAAATAACGCGATATTTCAAATTTTCCATTTTGTAAATTGAGCGATGCAAACAGAAAAAAGATAAGTAAAAAAACAAATGAATGACGGTTTACGAAACACAACTACATGTGGAAATAGCTGTATAAATTTGAATTTCGAATTCCTAACCAAATAGGAAAAATTTGTGATCAAAGTGGCCTGTACGACAAAACGCCAATTTCATATGTAAGGACCTAATACTTTTCGTCGAATTACAATTTATCGATGACAAACAGTCCATTTTAAATGTTTGAACGATGCGTTATATATCTGAAAGTCGTTACATCGATGATTCATTTCTTATGTTAGTTCGATGAATAATGAATGAATAATTGGACGAAACGTACTTCGGAGTGGAGTAGTGAACTCGTTTATATTATTGTTTTTCTATTTGAGAAATAAATTAATATAAAAGTAATAAATTGGGGGATGGAGTTACTCGCGTCCGTAGGAATCTCCCCCTGTCCTAGGACAGGTCACCCTACACGTGTCCCCTGGGTGGTGCCAAACGAGTAACAACGCCGAGCCACGGGCGGCGGTCAATTAACCTGTAAAGGCCACAGTAGACCTAGGGAAGTTAAACGGCCCATGAAATTGCTGCAATACTACGTTGGGATAGTAGTGTATGTATTATCTCCCATGAATATTTTTATGAAAATGTCGAATAATGAGAAAGATTGTACGTCATGCGATCCGGCTAACCCCCGGCGCTCTCCGGTAACCGGGCTGGAGAGTGTGAAATTAGCTACCGAAGACTTGATGGAAGTAGGCGACCAGGCTTCCATTACAGTGAATACTACTGGCAGTAAAACGCTTACTCAGCAGGTCTTTCACCGCGGTATGTTCATTATCAAGCCTAGAAGTAACTCCGTGGGTAGTAAACCTCCAGAGCACTTGCAAACATTTGCGAAATCTCTTAAAGATGCAACCACAGAACCCGCATCTAAACAGCTATGCACTGTAAGCCTCCCCTCTTGGCAGAAAGTTCCAGGCAGAAACCCTAAGCGGAAGAAAATCAGCGATTCACCAGAGAGCATAACCACCAGCAACATGTTCAGTCAATTACCAATTGACTTAACAGAAGAAACCACTGTAACTAATAAAACAGTGGAAAAAAACCTAGCAAGCCTCCACCTATAATATTGTATAGTATAGAGGATGTGAATAAATTAACTGAACTTGGGGAAACTGTTGCAGAAAAAAGCTCATTCACATACCGAATCACAAATAGAAACCAGCTTTGAATCAACACCCAAGATATGGGGGTTTACAAGCAGATCATCACCAAATTTCGTGAAAGTGGCTTAATTGGTCACACATTCAACAAAAAGGACGAACGACCTTATCGTATTGTCATTCGAAATCTCCACCACACAACACCTAAAAGCGTGATAATGGAAGAAATTGAAAAAAGCGGGAACATTGTAGTTAGTTGGAGAAATATTAACTCTAGATATGGTCCGGAAAAAAGCCCACGTCAACATTCTTCGTCAATCTCCTTCCTAGCCCAAACAATAAGGCAGCTAAAGATATAAAACACATTTACCACCAGTCTGTAACTATAGAGGATCCCAAAAAGAAAATAACTGTTGTGCAATGCCAAAGGTGCCAGCAATATGGGCACTCGAAAAATTATTGTATGAGACACTTCCGATGTGTGAAATGCGCACAAGCCCATACAACCTCAGACTGTCCAAAGCGCGACAGACGCACACCAGCTCAATGTGCCCTGTGCGACGGCTCCTACCCGGCAAACTACAAAGGTTGTGAGGTGTATAGAGAAATCCTAGCCAAAAAAAAAATAACAAATACGGCCACAGAAGAGCCACAAAAGACCAAAACGAGGCAAGACAAAAACCCTTCAAGTAACACTACCCAACAATATCCCACCATTGATAAAGAAAACGAACCACTCTCATACGCTAAAGTGACTAGAAATGTTACCAGCAAAGTAACCACTGAACAGCCTACACCTAATGCCAACCAAAATCAAACGTTATTGGAAACTCTACTCACCAAGCAAAACGAGAAATTTGATTTGATCTTACAACAAATGAGTCTCTCATCACCACACTCATAACAAAATTGCAAGGATAGAGGGCCTTGGACTAAGACTAGCTACTTGGAACATAAATGGACTTTCACCCAACAAAGATGAACTTGAGATGCTGATAGCTGAGCACAAGTTGGACATCGTTCTAATATCCGAAGCTCATTGCACAGACTAAACTAACGTCAAAATCAAAGGTTTTCAGATATACAACACGAATCACCCGGATGGTACAGGTCATGCAGGATCAGCTGTAATTATTCGGGACACAATAAAGCACCATAGATGGTGGAGGCATTAGAATGCCTCAATATAAAACTGAGCAAATACAGGCCACCACAGTGGCTATACAGGATAGATGCGGGTACTTCAATGTCTCGGCAGTATATTGTCCACCAAAACATCGTTTAGACTCAGATCTTTTCTCCCACTTCTTCTCAAGTCTAGGCAATCGCTTCATAGCAGGAGGCGACTGGAACTCTAAACATGTCCATTGGGGTTCTAGGCTAATTACAACTAGAGGAAGACAACTGAAATTAAGTGTCGATAAAAATCGTCTAAGTACGATTGCCCCATCATCGCCTACTAACTGGCCAGCTGATCACAATCGAATCCCAGACATTATTGACTTCTTCGTAACAAAGGGACTTTCCAAATTATATACGAAAATCGAGACATGTGATGATGGATCATCCGATCACACTCCAGTCCTACTAACTGTAAGCTCTACTATAATCGAAGTTGAAAGACCCATATCACTATACAACCACCGCACTGATTGGAGCTCCTTCAGAGATTATATCGAGGACTTGAATAGAATAGAATAGAATCATTTATTTGCTCTTGAATACGGTACATGTCAGATCTTTAAAATAACGCATATAAGTCTCACATATTCAGCTATATAAAAAAAGCATGCAAATATAAACATAAAATTGGAAATATATTGTACTCACATTACATATTATACAAATCTCAAAATAAAACTCAAAACAGCAGAAGAAGTCGAAACTGCAGTTTTAGACTTTACTAATCTCATACAAGTTGCAGCGTGGAAGTGCACGCCTACTGCTGAGCATAGAAATCAGCGCACAAATGTACCACTGGAAATAAAGACCATGATCCAAGAAAAGCGCCGACTACGTAGAGTCTGGCAACTCAGCCGTCACCCGCAAGATAGGACCGCCCTGAACAAAGCCATTGCAGAACTAAAAAAACTGGAATCTCTAACTGCTACACAAGCCACAAACTACTCGCTGTGGAAAGTTAGCCGCTCTTGTGACAGACCTAACATACCAAAGCCCCCACTAGAAAAGGGAAACGACTGGGCCAGAACAAACCAGGACAAGGCAGATCTGTCCGCGGAGCATCTAGCGAACGTCTTTAAACCTTTTTTTTTTAACGTCAGGAAATGCCGATTACGCACCGTACCCCTCCGTACCCACTAAAACCTGACGAAGCGTGTGGCTGTGACAGCAGGGGCCGCGGTGTCTCAATAGTCCCGCGACCCTTGCCAGCAGCAACGTCCGCCCTCTAAGCAGGAGGGCGGATCTCCACGGAGTGGGGTGAGGAGATCTCATCCCACTCCAGACGGCACAGTGGCGCCGTCTCTCTGGGTCCCTGGTGATTGGACAGAGGTGTCCCCACACCATCTGTGTCATGGTCGGCAAGCTGAGGTCTCCGCCTCCAAGAGCCGCAGTCATGTCAGCCCGCGGCTCCGCCCATGCTGGGCAGTCCACCATTGTGTGCTGCGCCGTGTCTTCGGTGCAGTCACAATGGTGGCATCTCTGGGTCGGCTCCTTTTCGGCGACTACACACAGGTACCTCCCGAAGCATCCATGTCCCGAGAGGATCTGCGTAAGCCGGAAAGTAAGCGACCCGTGCCTCCGCCCAACCCATATGGGGAGGATGGGATGAATGGCCTCCAATGCCCAGCGTCGGGACTCGGTAGGATGTTGACAGAGTCCTTCAACGAGTCGCCGCCGCCACTCCTCCAGGGCCAGATCGTGGGCCGCCGTTCGCCACCGCACTACAGTGTCGTATGGAGGCCGGCAGCCCTGGCTCTGTGTGTGCGCTGCTACTCGCCAGTAGACAGAAGACTGAACCCCGGCCTCCAAGTCCCACGGAAGGGACCCGGCGAGAGCGCACGCCACCTCGTAGGAGATAGTGCGGTATCCCCTGATGGCCCTGATGGCCAAGACCCTCTGCACCTGACGCAAGAGTGCCCGATGGCGATTCTTGAGGGACCCCGACCATATCGGGGCCCCATAGAGGGCCATCGACCGCACCACTCCGAGGTACAGGCGACGACATACTCCGTCACCTCCACCAGGGTTGGGTAGCAGGTGACCTAGGGCGCCCGCTGCTCCTAACAGTCGTGGGGCCAACTTCTCAAAGTGGGCCAGGAAACCCCACTTGCTGTCCAACACGACACCGAGGTACTTCAGTGTCGGCCGGACAGGAATGGGGACTCCTCCCACTATACTCCACTCGTCGGCGGCCGCAAAAACAAATAGTCTCCGACTTTTGGAGGGCCACATCCAGGCCCAGCCGGTGTATGCGGCTCACAACCGCCGCAACTCCAGCGGTGGCCAACACCTGTGCGGTCCGGAAATCAGAACCCCGGGCCGTCACCAGTGTGTCGTCGGCGTAACAGATTACGTCCACGCCGCGAAGATTTTCACCGCGCAGAACGTAATCATAGCCGATGTTCCAAGGGCCAAGAACGGACCCCTGCGCAACACCGGCCGTCATGCGCCGACGACCACCTACACCGTCTCTGGTGGGAAATACTACCGCCCGATCGGACAGGTAGTTTCCCACCATCCGCAAAAGGTTCGGAGGCACTCCATGGAACCGGAGTGCCTCCATGATTGTCTGCCATGGGAGAGAGTTGAAGGCATTTTTGATGTCCAACGACACTGCCACCAACATCCCTCCCCCCGACAACACTTCCTCCGACAGGTCCCGCAGCCGGCCGATCGCATCAAATGTCGACCGGCCCCTGCGGAACCCAAACTGGGAGTCAGCCAAATTGGGGCCGACTTCCTCCAGGTGCTTGACGAGGTAAGCAGCGAAAACTCGCTCCAGGAGCTTACCCGCCTCGTCCAGCAGCACGATGGGGCGATACCCAGAGGGGTCTTCCGCAGGTCTCCTCTCTTTACGGAGGAGCACAAGGCGGCTCTCTTTCCACCGCCGGGGGAACAACCCCTGCTGAAGGCACTCATGGAAGAGAAACGTCTTTAAACCTTTTTTTTTTCTCGCTGTGGAAATGCTTTTATGCATGCCCCCACAGATCTGCAGGGGGGTATGTGGAAAACAACGGCTGGTGTGCAAGGCCGTAATTCCCACGAAAACCACAGCGCATTCCACCACTCCGCTATTGTAGGGGGTGCCATGGGGTCGCGTGAGCATTCACCACGGCCGCGGCACCCCGGCGGATAGCCCGAGGGCCACAAACTCCTTGGCGGCGGAGCAAGGTATTGGGTTCCGCGACCTCCCGGCCGCAGAGGATAGGGAGGACGGCAACGACACACCGCATCTCCTCTTCCTCTGCGGCCCCACCGCAGCGCCATCCAACGGTGCGCCCCCGTTTGGTCGCGGGAGATAGGCCGCACGGCAACGACACACCGAGACGTCTCCCCTCCCGCGACCGCACCCGACTGCGAGGGACAGCCAAAACTATCTCCCACATCCGCACCCTTGAACGCATCCTGCGCGGCCTGCGCATCCTGCGCCGGCCGCACTTTCTAGTCTTTAAACCTTTTTTTTTAACGTCAGGAAATGCCGATTACGCACCGTACCCCTCCGTCGGGGACCGGAGGGGCGTGTGTGGGACTCCCCCGAATACGCGTATACCCACTAAAACCTGACGAAGCCCGCTGCGTGTGGCTGTGACAGCAGGGGTCGTGGTGTGTCAGCAGTCCCGCGACCCTTGCCAGCAGCAACGTCCGCCCTCTAAGTAGGAGGGCGGATCTCCACGGAGTGGGGTGAGGAGATCTCATCCCACTCCAGACGGCACACTGGCGCCGTCTCTCAGGAGGGTCCGGGCATAGCCGTGAGACGTGATCCACGACACTCCGTTGATGCGGATTACGATACAAGGCGATCCACGCCCGACGGCAGGGTAAGTACACGCCGAGCTCGCCACGAGGACCAGAATCCCAAGGAAATCCCCTGCCTCCTCTGATAAGCCAGAGGGGTGCTGGGAGCCACAACCACTTTGGTGAGCCGTCGCTCGATGCGAGACAGACGCGACTCACTAGTGCCTCTGCCGCCCGATACGGGAACAGACGCAGAGGCACTCTCCACAGAGCATCTTGGCTTCACCTGTCGCTGGATTGCGACAGGCTACTGAGCCCCCTCGCCACGGCAAGGCGTGCTCTATTCGAGGGGGGACGTCTTTAAACCTTTTTTTTTTTTTTCTTTTTTTTTTTTTTTAATGTCAGGGAAATGCTGTTACGCATACCCACCGGCCGCGGGGGCAGCTGGGGGTTATGTGGGACTCCAGGCCTCAGAGTGAGAACCCGCCTACCCACTAAAAACCTGACGGTGCCCTCCGGTGCCATGTGAGACGGGGACGTGGCGGGTTCACCGTAGGCCGAGAGGCCATAGGCATTCACCGCAGTTCCCCAGACTCGGCCGACTCACTTTGCAGTGAGCCCTCACCGGTTGCGACGAGGGAGAAACTCGACCCCGTCGCAGAAACAACAGACGGCACGCGGGAACACGCGCAACGCCGTCTCGGGCCCCCTTTAGCGGACGACAGACACCCCCGTGTCTGAAGCCCGGGGCCCAGAAAGGGGCAGGTGGAGAAGGAAATTCCTTCTCCGGTGCCCATGACGCCGGCGGCGGATCATTGGGGCGTCAGCCGAAGCCTCTCGCTCCCTCTCCGCTGCTTCCTTCTGCGAGATGACAGTCTCACAGAAGGTGAGCATCGCCTGCCACGCTACCTCGCAGGTCGCCATCCTCCGCACGATTGCTGCCAACGACAGGTCATCGCCCACAACGGCGACCATGGCACTGCGCTCCCTCGCCCAGGCCGGGCATGACGTGAGGGTGTGCTGCGCAGTGTCATTGTCGCAACTAGGGCAATGGTGACACTTTGCCGTCGGCTCGCGACCGATCATGCAGAGGTACCACCCGAAGCAGCCGTGGTCCGAGAGCATCTGGGTCAGCCTGAAGGTCAGGCGACCGTGCTGGCGCTGCACCCACTCCGCGAGGACCGGGGCGATTGCCCCCGGGGTGCTGCGACCGAAGCGGCTCTCAGACAAGCGCTGTCTCCACTGGTGCAGGGCGACCTGCGCCCTCTCGGCCTCCACTTCGCGTGGCGCGGGCCTTTGCCCCTGAGACCTTAGGTCTCCCCGCCACCGAAAAACGGCAGCGAGGACCTGGGCGTCGAGGTCCCATGGCATGCTCCCGGCAAGCGCGAGTGCCGCGTCCGCACTGATTGTGCGGTATCCGCGGACTACCCGTATGGCCAAGTGGCGCTGTGCCCTCTGCAACAGCCTGGCGTTGTCTCCGGACACGGCGTCGTCCCAAACCGGGGCCCCGTAAAGGGCCATGGACCGGAAAACGCCCATGTACAAGCGCCGGCACGACGCAGAGGGACCCCCCAAATTGGGCATGAGCCTGCTTAAAGCCCCTGCGGCTCCCATGAGCTTCTGAGCTTCGGCGTTAGGCGCTCGAAGTGGGTGCGGAAGGACCACCGCCCATCCAACCACAAACCCAGATAGCGCATCGACGACGCGACGTTGATGCGGGTTCCGCCAACGAGCAGGTGAGACCCGGCCGGTGGCGCTCGCCCATGAAAACACAGGGCCTCCGACTTTTCGAGCGCCACCTCGAGTCCCAGCTGTCGAATCCGGCTCACCACAGTCGCCACGCCGGCCGTCGCGCGCTGGAGCGCCTCGTGCAAGTCGCTACCGCGGGCTGTCAGCAGGGTGTCATCGGCGTAACAAGTTACACCCACCCCAGCGATTCGCAGCCCGCGTAGAGCCCAGTCGTAGCCGATGTTCCACAAGAGCGGCCCGAGGACCGACCCCTGTGGCACACCGCACGTCACCGCTTGCGACTCAATCGCACCACTTGCCGTAGCCCACTCCACTGTTCTCCGCGCCAGATAGTCGGCGACTACCGCCTGAAGGGAGACAGGCACCCCGTGGTGTACAAGGGCCTGCCGTATACAGGACCACGGCAGGGTGTTGAAAGCGTTGGCGATATCGAGAGACACCGCCAACAGCACCCCGCCGCTATCCACCGCCCTCTCGGCCAGGTCGCGGACCCGAAGAACAGCGTCCACCGTGGACCGCTCAGCCCTGAACTCGAACTGGAACTCCGACAGGTTCGGCCCCACAGTATCTAGGTGCCGGACAAGGCGCCGGGCAATAATACGCTCGAAGAGCTTGCCCACCTCGTCCAGCAGCACTATGGGACGGTACCCCGACGGAGCGTCGGCAGGTCGGCCGTCCTTCCTCAGCAGTACCAGGCGTCCTCGTTTCCAGAGTTCCGGAAATCGCCCTTGGACCAAGCACTCGCTGAATAAGCGGCGCAACCGGTCTCCAAGGGCGTCCTCGGCGAGGACCCACACTCGGCCTGGTATGCCGTCGGGACCTGGAGCCACCTTCTTGGCTCTGAGGCGCATCATCACTACTCCGAGCTGTGCCTCTGAGACGGGTTCAGGAGCATCCGATGAGGCCGGGGGGTGTGGCCTCATGGGAGGCGGCCTATGCTCAGGCCGGTCGGGGAACAGGCCAGCACTCCTGCAGACACTCTGCAGGAGTGCTTGTTCCATGGTCTCCGTGACCGGGGGTGCCCATGGTCGGAGTTTACCTCTGACCGTGCGATAGGGGCGTCCCCACGGATCCCTGTTAAGGGTCGTCAGCAACTCCTCTCGCGCCTTTGCCTTCGCCTTAGCGATGGCGACCTGGAGGGCCTTCTTGGCCACTCGGTAGGCCTCGTGCAGAGGAGCGTCCTGTTCCGGGTCTCTGCGGCGCCTGCGAAGATGACGAGACGAAGCGCGACGTGCCGCGAGGCACTCTCGTCGCAGCTGTGCCACCTCCGAGGTCCACCAATAGACCGATCTCCGGGGCAGCGGGGGTCCAGACCGAGGCATGGATGCGTCGCAGACTTGCGACATCGCCTTTCGGAACCACTCCGCCTCCCCGTCGACGTCGACTGGCTGTCTAGGCCCGGGTAGCCAAGCCTTGACCAGAGCCGCCGCCTTAAGGTTCACCAGATCCAGGGCACCGAGGCTCCAACGTGGATAGAGAGAGCGCGCAGCTAGTCTAGGCGCTGGTAGAAACGGGGAGGAGGACACCTCCAACCATATATACCTATGGTCGGAAAGTGACTCCTCACCATCCAGCACCATCCAGCGCGGCACTCTCGCTGCGACCGCGGCGCTAGCGAACGTTAAGTCCACTATGGACTCGCCCTGCGGTCGCACACATGTCGCCACGTTGCCCTGATTCAGGAGAACCATGCCCGCCGCCGTTGCCCACTCGAGGACCAAGCGGCCCCTGGGGTCCGTCACCGGGGAGCTCCAAGCCGAGTGTTTGGCGTTAAAGTCGCCGCACACGAGTGCAGGGGGTGCGGTTCGCCGCACGGCACACAGCCAATCAAGGCCGGCCTCGACTGCAGCGATAGTGCTGCTAGGCGGGAGATAAACCCCGACCAGCAGCAAACCCCCACACTTGGCAACTACAATGCCGTCGGCTTTGTCGATGACGGACAACCGTAGGCCTTCCGTCTTTATGTAGACGGCGCTCCGGGAAAGGTCCGCCAGTCCGCCACCCAGTCCTCTCTATCTTCGTCAGGCACGAAATAGGGCTCGGCCACCACCGAAACGTTCGCCGACCACTCCACCAGGTGCTGCGCAAGGATGTCCTGCGCTCTGGAGGAGTGGTTGGCGTTCGCCTGGATAACTGTTAGGGCCATCCTTAGCCAGTGTCCATGCGCGCCTGCTCTCGGGCCCCGCTGCTAGTGGGCGCTGGCGTTCGGGCTACTGCCCTGCCCCTCTTTTTCGGTGGGGAGCAGCTTTTGCCCCCGACCCTATGGTTCGCAGCCAGACCAGCGCTCGCACAGATAGGACAGTGCGGCGTGGCAGCGCAACCCCTCGCTTTATGCCCAGGCTTGCCGCAGCGATAGCAGAGATCACTGCGGTCGACTGAAGCCGGGCAAAGACTGCTAACGTGGCCAGGCTCCAGGCACTTGTAACAGCGCAAGGGCCTGGCTTCCAAGATTTGCACGTGGGCCGAAATCCAGCCCACACGGAGACGGCCTTGGGATAAGGTCTTCGCAGTAGCAACTGGTACCTTGACCACGACGGTACCGGCGCCACCACGACCCGGCGAAATTTCGCCTACCTTGACGGTCGCCTCCGAACAGCCAGCCTTTTTGGCCACTGCAGCCGCCACCTGTAGTGTATGAATCACCTCTCCTCATTTATACCAATGTAATCGAGCTATTATAGACAGTAATAAACTATACGTTAAACGCGCAACACTGTTTAATTGACTACTCCCGGGTCCCATCCTTACATGGCGACCCTGCCAGGGCTGCCTTCGGCAGCTCTGGTGTACGCGTATTTTTGGGAAAAATAATACTTTGCTATGCGGTTTTGGACAATTTATGTTACAAAAATCTGTGGCGAAAAACTGTTTTATTAAAATACCAGAGCGGAGAACGGGAAATGGAGAGAAAAGGAGGTGCTATCTAGCTGCGTTCTGGCTTGGAAAAGAAAGAAAGTTGAAAAGCTGGAAAAAGGGACAAACATGTAAAAGAAGATGGGAATGCAGGGAGCCGGGAGAAGTAGGTGTCCGAGGAGGTGGCTGCCGGGAGTAGTTGAAGTCAAGGAGGTGGCTGCCGGGAGCACATGATATCAGGTTGATTGTGTAACATCAGGAAAAGAGAAGTGGTAGTTGGAAAAGTGGTCGGAAAAGTGTCGTGCCAGTTTTAAAGGACTAATTTTTACTTAGTTTCTAATAAACATTATTTTTCATAATTATATCTACTCTATTCTATCTATCTCTGCTACTGTAACTTGCATTTTATTTTCATAACGCACGCACTGTTAGCAATGTTAAAAATAATATGAAAAATCGTTGAATTTTTTTTATTGAACAGTTAGCAAAACAGTACAGTTTGATAACGAGATAATAAATAGGTTTTTAATATGATTACAGGATTAAAAGAGTATCGTTTCATCTTCGAGTTTCAGGTTTGTTATGATTAATTTTTATTTAGGTGTACTTTGTAAAGCTTTCACCAGCCAGTTAAATTACTTTCATTTTAATACGTAAGTACAGGTCATAAATATAGAAATTTAACAAACATTGTTTTTTTTAAATTGGTTAGTCGAATAGTTTAATACAAGCGTTCTTAAATATTCAGTTAAAATAGTTATACATTGCTAAATGTTGTACATTATTGATTTAAATTTACAGATTTTATTTCTTTAACTTAATAATTAGAAATCCCCAATTGATTTTGTTAACCAAGTTAAATTGTATTTTTTATGATTAAAAAGTCACATATTTTTAACCAGTACATTTTTCAACATTAAATTTCGTTTTGAATGTAGCATTTCTGTGCCACGTTAATCATCACTAGATTTTTTCAAATTAATCTGAATTACTTATTTAATGCATGGACCTCATTCATTACATTTAATTTGTTCAAAAGACATCGTACGACTTCAAAACTGCTGACGTTGCTATGTTTACGCGAGTATCAGTTCTTCATTTGATACATTTGTTTGCGCAAAAAGTTTCCACGAATCGTTCTCGAATCAGGTTTTAATCACTAATCTGGGGGCACGGTAGTGCCCCCGCCAAGACGAGCCAAGCGAAGCGCACGGGCACTACCTACCTTTTCTCGAAGCGCTTCGTCGTTTTTTTGAACCCTCATAACTTGGGTTTGGATTATGCTAGATCAACAAAATTTTCGGGATATATTGTCAATAGCGGACTTATTGAACATATTAAGTTTTAATTACATTAGCTTTTATACTTCAGATTTTATTTATATCTAAAAAACGCTGATTTCGTCACTGACTCACTGATGATCATCAAAATTATTAAGGTATTTCCTAATGTCCTAGAAAGCTGAAATTTTGTATGTAAGCTAGTATTAGCACACAAACAACAAAAAAATTATAAAACTTGTAACTTTCATCCCCCAACCCCTTAAACTAGGGGATGGGAGTTTGTATGAGACCAGGGGGCTGAGACAAAGTATCAATTTAAAAACAAAAAAGGCAAAGATAGAGAGGGGGTTATAAAAAAAGGCGTCTCTGATGTGCAAGAAATACACCCCAAAAAAGGAAGAAAAAAATAAAAATAAAATTTATTACAAACAACTTACAAAAAGAAATGAAATCCCACCAAAAACATTTTCATGTAAAATGTTGCCAAGACGAGCCCATATGACTCGCACTGTCAAAAAGTTATCAGATCTCATGTTGAGCCAAGCTTCTAACACTACACGCCCTAACTCTACAAGGCCTAACTTCACAAACTCTACACCTTAGTCAAATTATGTGGCTTGGCCGTTCGTTACTACAAGAACTATTGTATAACACAAAAGTAATGAACAGTGAATTGATTTTTCACCTTACGCCGATGTGAATGTAGCGATCAGGTTTTAATCACTAATCTGGGGGCACGGTAGTGCCCCCGCCAAGACGAGCCAAGCGAAGCGCACGGGCACTACCTACCTTTTCTCGAAGCGCTTCGTCGTTTTTTTGAACCCTCATAACTTGGGTTTGGATTATGCTATTTCAACAAAATTTTCGCGAAGCGCTTCGAGAAAAGGTAGGTAGTGCCCGTGCGCTTCGCTTGGCTCGTCTTGCCGTTTTTGGTGGGATTTCATTTCTTTTTGTAAGTTGTTTGTAATAAAAAAAAAAATTATTTTTTTCTTCTTTTTTTGGGGTGTATTTCTTGCACATCAGAGACGCCTTTTTTATAGCCCACTCTCTATCTTTGCCTTTTTTGTTTTTAAATTGATACTTTGTCTCAGCCCCCTGGTCTCATACAAACTTCCACCCCCTAGTTTAAGGGGTTGGGGGATGAAAGTTACAAGTTTTATAATTTTTTTGTTGTTTGTGTGCTAATACTAGCTTACATACAAAATTTCAGCTTTCTAGGACATTAGGAAATACCTTAATAATTTTGATGATCATCAGTGAGTCAGTGACGAAATCAGCGTTTTTTAGATATAAATAAAATCTGAAGTATAAAAGCTAATGTAATTAAAACTTAATATGTTCAATAAGTCCGCTATTGACAATATATCCCGAAAATTTTGTTGATCTAGCATAATCCAAACCCAAGTTATGAGGGTTCAAAAAAACGACGAAGCGCTTCGAGAAAAGGTAGGTAGTGCCCGTGCGCTTCGCTTGGCTCGTCTTGGCGGGGGCACTACCGTGCCCCCAGATAATTATTTATTTGGCTCCATTATGTAGAACAAGTTCATTAATTTATCAGACAGGATTTTTTCTTGCAAACATAGGTGTTGTTAATCTTTTAAACAGGTTTTAAATATATTCTGTTATTTTAGTAAATATTCGCATAGTTCTTTATGCCATCAAAAATTTAGTTCTCAATTAAGGAAGGCATCATTAGATGGAATGTTTTAGTCAACATTGTGACAAATAAGGCGCGAAGTGGTTTTATTCTAAGAATTGCACACGTGTCTCCTTATAAGTATGAAGTATGTAGGACGAATCATATTTGTGACTGTTTTGTAAACAATATCTTAGGCCACCCAGGAAAATAGCACCTCAGAATAATATAATTACCATCACTTGGTAACTTACAGAAGTGAAAGTTTATTTTCAGTTATATAAGGGAATACTTTTGAATTAATTATGAAAATAATCTTACAGTTTAGTTTGTTTCTTAAAATGAAACTTATACATTCTTTTTGGATAATGAAATGGATATTAAATAAATAACGGTCAAATACCCTGTGTCTATGATGAATAGTAAAGGATTAGGGATAAAGGATAAAGGGATTTCAATGAATTATTTAGGTAGTTCAATAGTTGGATTAAAATCCAGTATTAAAAAAAACTTTTTGTTTACCGTTTGAGTGCAATTAGGTTCGTGCTGAGTTTGCTAGGATTGTGTAATAGATTAAATAGATAATGAAAGAAGATAAGTAGCAAGGATCTTAAGAATGTGGATTTAGTTTGCAAATAATTTGTCTCTCAAAGTAAATAGTTGCAATGGGACTGATCACCTAAATGCAAATGATTTTGTTAGGTAAATTTATAATTTTGTACGCTGGTTAGTTTAATATTTTTTAAGTGAATGAATTATGAATGAAAGTTATATGAAATGCACAAGTATATGGTACACAAGTTAGGTAATAGAGATCAGGTCCTTCAGTATAAAGGCGACGTGAACGAGCTTCATCGCTGAAAGCTGTTGGAGACAATGTTAGGTCTTAATTCGTGATTCTCTTGTTATTATAATGAAGTTAAAGTAAATGGTACAAATAGAGTCCGATCCTTCTATTCGATCATGGTGCGAACGAGCTTTCCTCCGTGAGATATGTTGGAGTCCAAAGGAGACTTAAAACGTGACTTCTATATAAAAGAAAGTAAGGGTGTGGCCACAACCCAAGTAATAAATATGTGTAGAATTAAAAGTCGACTATAAAATAAAATGTATGTTATGTAGACGGGGCCCTAGTCTAAATAAATAAATAATGATGTACCAAGTAGGGAATGTGTACCAATACTATGATAAGGTAATAATGATGATGAATAAGAGTGAAGTAAATATTTCTAAGTTGATGTTAATGAGCAAGTAAGAATGTTTAAAAAAATATGATTGTGAAATCCCTAAAGACTTAAAAATGTAGACCGATAAACTTGAGTAAAATTTAAAGATCAATAAATAATTTCCCTCATGATTTTTTTTTGGAGAATATTTGAAATTAATAATAGTATTATTTTGATTATTAATTAATATATATATATATATATATATAGAATTATTTAATTCTATTAAAATAACCTTGATATCTTTCACAATATTGTAAGTTCAAACCATGTTGTCAAAGCTAACAGTGACGTGCTAGTGTATTTTATTTTATAAGAAAAATGGTTAAGCTTATATTCTCGTGTAACCTTATTATAAGAACATTTTAAGGAGTTTATTGATTTCATTTTTTTTGTATTTTGCCTAAAGTGTATGTATAACCTCAGCAGTATTTTGTCAAAATTGTTTAACTTTAATATTTGATACAATTTAACGTTGTTTTTTGGTTCAAGTTTATTTAATGAATAGGTACTGCAATTGTTTAGATCAAAATAAAATTTTGTTGAATACCTGTACTGTAATTAATTAATACTTATAATAACGTTGTATTTTATTTAAAAAAAAATATGTATCAGTTTTTTTTTTCAAAAAAAGCGGGGAGGTGTAGTGTATGAATCACCTCTCCTCATTTATACCAATGTAATCGAGCTATTATAGACAGTAATAAACTATACGTTAAACGCGCAACACTGTTTAATTGACTACTCCCGGGTCCCATCCTTACACACCTCCGCCTGCGTGACTGAGTCATCCAGGTCCGACAGACGAACGTCCACCGTCTTAGTGGGCCTGGAGACTCTCATCACGTCCTCCGAGAGGAGCTCGCGGATCTTGGCAGCAAGATTGTCGGCCTTGGTGTCACTATTAGCTCCCGGGATTTCCAGGAGCCTGCCACCCGTGCGTGCTGTGCGGAAGCGCATATCACCTATCCCGAGACTCTCTATATCGATCCGGGACTTGACATCCCGGATGAGAGTGTCGTATTTGGCTCCCTTCTCCTCTGCCCCTGGCTGAAGGGTCAGCACCACTGCAGACGACCGCGGTGGGCGGAGCCTCCGTTTCCGGGCTGGTTGAGCTGTCCTAGTCGTTGTCTGTGGCTGCTGGGCAGCACCGCGCCCGTTCGTTCTACCTCGCCTCACAACCGTGGTCCATCCCTCGTCCATGGACGTAGGTGGCGGTGGGAGGGGGCGGGGTTGTCTCGTCTGGACTGGGGTCGTACGCCTGCGTCGCTCCCTAATTCTGGCCCGGCGACGGGCATTTCGGCTCACAGGAGCTCCAGGAGCTGGATTGACAGCGGCGACCACCCCTACGGTTGCAGCGGGGTCTACTGCCTCACTGGTGGGCGCACGCGTTGGTACAGTTGGGGCTGAAGCTCTTGCGGCTGCGATAGGGGCACGCATTCTCGCGGCTGTGGCGGGGGCAGGCTCCCTGGCCGGCACTCGAATCGGCGGTGGGGCAGGCGTCCTGGCAGGCATTCGAGTGGGTGGTTGGGCAGCAGCCACAGGCGCTTTATTGCCTGGCGCGCTGAAGCGCGGCCTGGCAGTCGTTCCGGGAGGGGCGACGGAGGGGAGAGCCGGGGAATCCTCCTGGCGTCTCCTGTCCGCGGCTAATGGAGGCCTGGAGGACCTCTCCGGCAAAAGACGGTCCTGGAGACCCTCCAGCCTTGCATTCATCATGGAGCCGCAAGACTCCATGATGTCGCGCCTCAACTCCTCGACGGAGGGCGTCGCTGCGGCAGCAGGCTCGACGCGGCGCTGACTCATGGCCTCGAAGTCCCGGCGCAACTGCGCCAGCTCCGCGCCGAGCCTCCTGTTTTCAGCGCTTAGGCGCTGCACCTCCTCGTCAGCGGTCCGCCTGGTAAGGGCTTCCACAGTCGCACGGATAAGGGCGGCGGCATCGTTCAGGTTCTTCTGAACGGTACCCTTAATGTTGCCGCACTTCCTAACCCCGGACACAATGGAGTCCGTGGCCACCGTCACCTGGCGAACCAACTCATCGGCGCTGAGTTCTGCAGCGCGATACTGCGCCCGTCCGAGCTCTCGGCGGAGCTTGGCCGACCACACTTCGGCCTCCGCTTCTGCCTCCGCGGACCGCTGAGCCCGCCGCTCCTCTTGGCGGGCCTGTTTCGCAGCGGCCCTCTGCGCTCTCGGTCCAGCCGGCATGGCACGAACAGAGCTCGTCGAACTGTCCGAAGCGTCTGGGTCGCGTTGGTTGCGACTCCGCTTTCGGGACTGGCTTCTGCCGGCATTGGCGGACGATGCGTCTGACAGCTCCGATACGTCCATACTCCCCAGGGCAGCTGAACAACTGAAGCTTCCACTCCTGGACCTTAGTTCAGGGGTGGCAGCCCCAGCCGCAGGTGTTGCAGCGCGGGAAGAACCCGCACCGCTAGTCAGTCCGGTTTGGCCGGTTTGGCCCGTCATATCCAAGCGGGTGAGCACCACGGTTGGGCTCAAACCCGCAACAGGAGCTACGGTACGAGACCGCAGCACCCTGCCTCCTACGATGGCGCTTGTGTCAGCGCATATACCCTTGTCCTGAACGGACAGCGATGGGACAAGTGACACCTGTCCTGTAATTGTTTTCGCGGCTTCAGGCATAGCGAATGAGTCGCTACTTGTGCCTTCTTCGCGCTTCGCGGACTTCCCGCGGACGGCGAGATCGCTCCTGCTTTCCCCCCCTGGATTTCCCTCATTATTAAAAACTAAATCCATAATGATCCCACGAGTGCGGGAGATCTAAACAGTCCACCCGGCCAGAGATCCCGCGATAGCCGGGTAACCCTAATTACACCCGGGGAGTCGGGCAGACCCCGGGGTGGCCGCTAGCAGGCTGGTTATCCCCACCAGCCACTCTGTCTCTCCTGTGAGAGACAGAGGTCCCGTCGCCGCGCAGAGGCTCCGCAGAGCGCCCCAACGACGAGTTTAAGGGGTTTATTTCAGTGGTTTGAGGTCCGGGGCCGAGGAAGCATAGCATGCACGAGAGCCATGGAACGCTAAGTAACTGTGGTGGTGCTGCGAGGGGGCAGGATCAGAACCTGCACTTTTCCCTCCCAGCACCAAAACAGCCACACGCATCCCACTTCCCCACGCATACTACACCTCCCCGAACCCAGCCCTCAAACGCACTTCTGGGGTATGCTCCCCGCAGCCCTTCAAGCAGGGCCCCCGGTCCGCCCTGATAAGGGCGGGTAACGGTGTGGCACAGAGATGTCGAGACCGGTGTGACCCCACCAGTCATACGCCCCAGAGCCCCTCTGCATGACTCTGGAACTAGGGGTGACTTTTTATTGTGGTTTTCTACCACTCAGCCTCAAGGCTCCTGGCCTCTCAGTGAGGTAACAGGGGGGCTTTTTAGTGAGGATCCCCCGCCTCTTGGCCCGGACAAACGCCCCGACGACCACCGGCCCCACTGGGGTAACGGCTTGCCCGACAGGCCCGCCGAGTTGACAAGACCTGCCGCGCCATCGCACTTCGGACCCGGGCAGATGCCCCGTTGACCCTAGGTGCCTCGCAGGCTGAACCTACTAAGCGCCAAGCGCTCCACCAACTGCGGGTGACTCCACGCGATCCTCTCTAAGGCGAGAGAAGGGGAGCAGAACCCAAAACCAAGGCATAGACGCCCCGCGGGAGCCCAGCAGGATGTGGACTCGACCGCCGCCGCCGCTGTCAGACCATCAGCCTGACGCCGAAAACCGTTCGACGCCAGTTGCCCGGGGTGCGCCACGAGGAGGCTGTCTGATCTGGCACCCCCTGTCTGATCTGGCACCCCAACGTCTTTAAACCTTTTTTTTTTTTTTTTTTTTTTTTTTTCGCTGTGGAAATGCTTTTACGCATGCCCCCCACACATCTGCAGGGGGGTATGTGGGACTCAACGGCTGGTGTGCAAGGCCGTAATACCCACTAAAACCACAGCGCATTCCACCACTCCGCCATTGTGGGGGGTGCCATGGGGTCGCGTGAGCATTCACCACGGCACCCCGGCGGATAGCCCGAGGGCTACAAACTCCTTGGCGGCGGAGCAAGGTGTTGGGCTCCGCCACCACCCGGCCGCAGAGGATAGGGAGGACGGCAACGACACACCGCATCTCCTCTTCCTCTGCGGCCCCACCGCAGCGCCATCCAACGGTGCGCCCCCGTTTGGTCGCGGGAGATAGGCCGCACGGCAACGACACACCGATACGTCTCTCCTCCCGCGACCGCGCGAGAGACAGACAAAACTGTCCCCCACACCCGCACTCTTGGACGCATCCTGCGCAGGCATCCCCAAGCCCACGTGGAGCGTCCCCTCCCTGGATCCCGCTTAGCTTCACCGTGGGTGGCAAAGCCACGGTTACTGAGCCCCCCTACCACGACAAGGTGGAGATCCCACAGGGGGGAACGTCTTTAAACCTTTTTTTTTTTTTTTTTTTTTTTTTTTTTTTTTTTTTTTTTTTTAACGTCAGGAAATGTCAATTACGCACCGTACCCCTCCGTCGGGGACCGGAGGGGCGTGTGTGGGACTCCCCCGTCTTCGGGTATACCCACTAAAACCTGACGAAGCCCGCTGCGTGTGGCTGTGACAGCAGGGGCCGCGGTGTCTCAACAGTCCCGCGACCCTTGCCAGCAGCAACGTCCGCCCTCTAAGCAGGAGGGCGGATCTCCACGGAGTGGGGTGAGGAGATCTCATCCCACTCCAGACGGCACACTGGCGCCGTCTCTCAGGAGGGTCCGGGCGGTTAAGCCAAGACCCTCGTTTCGCCATGAGGACCAGAGTCCTTAGGACATCCCCTGCCTCCTCTGATAAGCCAGAGGGGTGCTGGGAGCCACAACCACTTCGGTGAGCCGCCGCTCGATGCGAGACAGACGCGACTCACTAGTGCCTCTGCCGCCCGATACGGGAACAGACGCAGAGGCACTCTCCACAGAGCATCTTGGCTTCACCTGTCGCTGGATTGCGACAGGCTACTGAGCCCCCTCGCCACGGCAAGGCGTGCTCTATTCGAGGGGGACGTCTTTAAACCTAACGCAACCCAAGACAACTCATCGGACGAATATGTTGACCTTATCCTAAAACAGGACTTACAAATGAACCTTCCTCTTAGACCTGTGTCGCCCATGGAAGTCATTAAAACCATCAAACGTCTAGACAGTAAAAAAGCACCAGGTTACGACCTAATAACCAAAGAAGTACTACTGGAGCTACCAAGAAAAGCAATTGTCTTCATCACCATAATTTTCAACGCTATGCTACGAATAGGATACTTCCCGATTGCGTGGAAAGTTTCCGAAATCATTATGATCCACAAAGCTGGCAAACCAGTTACTAAAAAGACATCTTACCGACTAATCAGCTTGTTGCCTACACTGTCAAAGGTACTGGAAAAGCTAATACTTCGCAGAATCATACCGAGTCTCTTGGAGCGTAAAGTGATACCAGATCATCAATTCGGTTTTAGGGAACGACATGGTAAAGTTGAACAGGCCCACAGAGTATGCGACGCTATAAGAAAGTCCTTAGAGCAAAAGGAATGCTGCTCATCAGCGTTTCTGGACATCCAGGCATTTGACAAAGTCTGGCACCGGGGCCTGCTATGCAAGATCAAAGAGAATCTCCCCCACTCATACTTCCCTTTGTTCAAATCTTACCTGGAAGATCGCATATTTTATGTAAATAAAGGTGGCGCCACCTCCAAGTTTCAGGATATTGACGCCGGGGTACCACAAGGATCTGTTTTTGGTCCAATGCTCTACACGTTGTTCACTGCGGACTTACCGCTAACCGCAGGAATAACCACAGCTACATTCGCGGACGACACTGCTATATTATCAAGCAACAAAGATCCAATACTGGCGTCAGAGAACCTGTAGAAGGGCCTGAATAAGGTACATGAATGGCTCCAAAAATGGAAAATCAAGGCTAGTGCTTGAAAATCAGTCCAGGTAACTTTCGCCCTCAAAAGAGGAGACTGCCCACCTGTAAAGTTAGGCCAAAGTACTCTACCGCACAGTCACCATGTAAGATATCTTGGCTTGCACATTGATCGCACACTAACCTGGAAGCACCACATCAAGTGTAAAAAAAAGCAAGAGATCCAACTAAAGTACAACAGCCTATACTGGATGCTGGGAAGGAACTCGAGACTGTCTATTGACAATAAACTGCTAATCTATAAAGTTATACTAAAGCCTATCTGGACATATGGTCTGCAGCTATGTGGCAGCGCTAGCAATACCAACTTAAACATACTTCGGCGCCAACAGAACAAGATCCTAAGATCCATTGCGAAATTACCATGGTATATTACCAACGATGAAATCCACGAGCACCTCGGAGTGACAACAATAAAGGAAGAAATTCGGAGTCTGGCAGCTAAGTACAAAGAGCGGCTAATTCATCACCCTAACGAACTTGCTCGCCAACTCACCATGGACCACTATGTGAGACGACTAAAACGTCACCATATCCTAGAGCTAGAAGACCGTCAGTAGCTCTGGGCAGCAGATGAGTAGATGCATCCAATGGGAAGCAGCCCTCAAGCCACTATCCATCACAGAACAGATTCGCTCATAGTCCAAAGACTGATTGCAAATATTTGAGACAAAAAAAATAATAAAATTTAGAAATATGGGTTTCCTTAACAGTAGAAACAGTATTGTGACTGTTTCTACTGTTATATTTAGGAATCCCCAACCCTTTGGATATTTTTTTGACGTGACAACGTCTTATAATCTGATGAACCCAGCTGCACGCACCAAAAAAAAAACGCGTGCGGCGTTACCTCGCTCTGAGGCGTTCCATTCAAGGCTTGAAGTGCAAGCGACAGCGCGGAACGAGCGACAAAGAGGCAACGTGACAAAGACGTTGTCACGTTCAACTATCGTCAGTAAACCACTGACCTCTTTACTACGCTGGACCAATGACACCCTATAAAATGACAGCTATTTTAACACGCTTTTATTAGCTTGACCTGTATGTAACTATGTATGTAACGGAATCTTTGCACTTCATTTTCACCTACTTCTAGGAGTCTGATTAACATGGAAATTTGCACAGGGGTCAAGGACCGATGACAATGCAATAATTTGATAAGAGTTTTCGATTATCCTTATTAACTAAAAAAATTAAATTAATTTTAATATTGCTGAAATCGCCTTCTTACATTTTCCGCACGGCGCCATCTCTTTCACAAATATTACGAAAGTATCTAGTCAATTACTTGAATGGTTCGAGTTTTGTAACCTTTAGCGTTCGCTTAGCTAGTAAGTTTCGATAGCAATCATTAGATGTCGCTGCTTATGCTATGCAGTTTTAACTGATGCAATTGATTTGCACTAGAAGCTCTGTATTTTGCCAATAGATGTCACTATTAACTAATACATTAAGTGTAGTAACTATTTAGTAATCTGTGATTAAGTACCAATGACAATGCAATAATTTGGAGATTTAACTAAAAAAAATAAAATAAATAATAGTTTAAAAAACTAAAAAAACACGCTTTTATTGCTAACTAAAATAGAGAAAATAATTTCTGAGTACACGGAATTTATATTACAGTAGAGTAAAAAGCGTGGGGTGCTTCGTATAGTAGTATGTGAAAATCATCCTATTATTGGCACGTATAAAAGTATGAAAACGTCATAAAGTGCACCCCACGCTTTTTACTCTACTGTAATATAAATTCCGTGTACTCAGAAATTATTTTCTCTTTTTTAGTTAGCAATAAAAGCGTGTTTTTTTAGTTTTTTAAACTATTATTTATTTAACACGCTTTTATTAGCTTGACCTGTATGTAACTATGTATGTATGTAACGGAATCTTTGCACTTCATTTTCACCTACTTCTAGGAGTCTGATTAACATGGAAATTTGCACAGGGGTCAAGGAACGATGACAATGCAATAATTTGATAAGAGTTTTCGATTATCCTTATTAACTAAAAAAATAAAATTAATTTTAATATTACTGAAATCGCCTTCTTACATTTTCCGCACGGCGCCATCTCTTTCACAAATATTACGAAAGTATCTAGTAGCGTTCGCTTAGCTAGTTAGTTTCGATAGCAATCATTAGATGTCGCTGCTAATGCTATGCAGTTTTAACTGATGCAATTGATTTGCACTAGAAGCTCTGTATTTTGCCAATAGATGTCACTATTAACTAACACATTAAGTGTAGTAACTATTTAGTAATCTGTGATTAAGTACCAATGACAATGCAATAATTTGGAGATTTAACTAAAAAAAATAAAATAAATAATAGTTTAAAAAACTAAAAAACACGCTTTTATTGCTAACTAAAAAAGAGAAAATAATTTCTGAGTATACGGAATTTATATTACAGTAGAGTAAAAAGCGTGGGGTGCTTCGTATAATAGTATGTGAAAATCATCCTATTATTGGCACGTATAAAAGTATGAAAACGTCATAAATTCCGTGTACTCAGAAATTATTTTCTCTTTTTTAGTTAGCAATAAAAGCGTGTTTTTTTAGTTTTTTAAACTATTATTTTTTGTGCCTATTTGAAGCGCCCCCAATGCGTGGGAAAGGAACTAAATCTGACGTAAACTTCACAATGGCCGGTGCATGATTTGAATTGTCCCCGTATTTAAAGTAATTTTAAGGGTTTAATTCAAATTTAAGTTTGTTTATTGTCTTGTATTAATAAAGTTGATACATAAATAAGTGGTAATAGTATATAGATACACCATGAAAGAGTGCGTAGGTATAATGCAAAACTCGTTACCAGAAAGGAAGTGGGGTTACATTCCACGTTAAGTGAATTTACGGCTAATATTCAACAAATTAACCTACCATTGACATTACAGGCACTTTAAAATCTGTTATTAATTTAAAATGTCAATGTAATCACATAAAATAATACGTGATTACACAAACAATAAATTCAATAGTGCTGTAAAATTCCGTGTCGATAAAACTCATCGATGTTTTTCCTATCAAATATCTATTTGGTTTTAAGAACGGAAATTACTGACGATATATTGTTAAATAATGATTATTAATTTTCAGGTTTTCTACTGACAATCTAAGGATGGAATTATGGCTGAAAATGATTAATAAGCGTAGTTGGCGTCCGAAAAAATATGATTACATCTATTCAAAACACTTCTTTATAAAAGTGCAGTATTCGAACAATTCTGTTTATTGTTGCTTTTGCTGCAATTCTCTTTTTGACGTGACAACGTCTTATAAATTGGTTTGCCGGGTGACACTTCAAGAAACTGCGTTACGCTCCGCTCACGTTCCGCGCTCACAATGAGAGCGAGTGAAGGGCACGCGTCCCTTCGACTCGGGCATGGTTAGCCCGCCTAAGAGCGAGTGAGACAGACATAAATAGTGAAAGGCACGCGTCCCTTTCACTCGAGCACATTTAACCCGCCTAAGAGCGAGAGAGACAGAGGCGAGAGAGAGAGATAGGCATACACACCGGTTCATGTTATACGAATGAATATTCACATTAAAATTATTTTACCACTCAAAGTCGTTGTCACGTAAAACTTTCGCCCGTATACCGACTTTACAGGCAACCAATTTTTTTATCAATATGTAGTAAATAAATAAAAACTAAGCTATGTAAATATGTTTATTTTCTATAAATACCTCACCTCCTTTATTCATTTTCGAACAAAACCTCATATTTTTAATTTAAAAAAACGTGGTACTTATTTGTTTGATCTAGCTAGCTAGCCACACATCACCTCCTTACCATACGATTACCCTACCCTTGCTTAGTCATAGTAGTAACTAACCAACCATTTACCAACTATTTGACTATTTTGGATATTAGCCATCATTAAATCAACCCATGAATTTATTAAAATTATCCATTCTAATAATGTAGGAAAAGGTTTATCGATGTATTTTATCTCACTGTGCAGCTCTATTATTAGTTCCATTCCCACCCACCGCGGCCGTAAGCGCCAAAATGGCGAAAATCAAATCGCCTCACTATGACCCGGCCTGTAGTTAGTCCAGCGTACATAGAGGTCAGTGCAGTAAACCGACTTTACAGACAACCGATTATTTTTTTTCAGAGGGCCAATAACTATACCTGACGCATGTATAAAAAATCTAGTACATTGGCAAGGGGGCCAATCATTAAAAAGACACACTACAGAAAACTATAATTATTTTAGCCTTCAGATCAAGCAGGAATACCTAAATAATACCTACATTTGTTTTTGATATAATCCTTGTAATAACCTAACGCTATACAAAAAATTGGTTGCCTGTAAAGTCGGTATACGCGCGAAAGTTTTACGTGACAACGACTTTGAGTGGTAAAATAATTTTAATGTGAATATTCATTCGTATAACATGAACCGGTGTGTATGCCTATCTCTCTCTCTCTCTCTCGCGCGGAACGTGAGCGGAGCAACGTAACGCAGTTTCTTGAAGTGTCACCCGGCAAACCAATTTATAAGACGTTGTCACGTCAAAATTGGCAGTGCTAATAATTATTGTTTCAGGCAATTCATTTGGCGTACGAGTATATACCAATTTGGCCAAATTGAGTTAATTTTTCCGTTTTTTTTTCTCTATCGATCAGTTTGGACGCAGAAAATAAATTCGTAAAGTAGGCAAATCACTGACCTGTATACAAATACGCTGGACCAATGATACCCTTTTTTTTTTTTTTTTTTTTTTTTCTCGCTGTGGAAATGCTTTTACGCATGCCCCCCACACAACTGCAGGGGGGTATGTGGGACTCAACGGCTGGTGTGCAAGGCCGTAATACCCACTAAAACCACAGCGCTTTCCACCACTCCGCCATTGTGGGGGGTGCCATGGGGTCGCGTGAGCATTCACCACGGCACCCCGGCGGATAGCCCGAGGGCCACAAACTCCTTGGCGGCGGAGCAAGGTGTTGGGCTCCGTCACCAAAACTAACTCCCACACGGCCGCAGAGGACAGGGAGGACGGCAACGATACACCGCATCTCCTCTTCCTCTGCGGCCCCACCGCAGCGCCATCCAACGGTGCGCCCCCGTTTGGTCGCGGGAGATAGGCCGCACGGCAACGACACACCGAGACGACTCTCCTCCCGCGACCGCACCCGACTGCGAGGGACAGCCAAAACTGTCCCCCACACCCGCACCCTTGGACGCATCCTGCGCAGGCCTCCCCAAGCCCACGCGGAGCGTCCCCTCCCGGGATCCCTCTTAGCTTCACCGTGGGTGGCGAAGCCACGGTTACTGAGCCCCCCCACCACGACAAGGTGGAGATCCGACAGGGGGGGGACCAATGATACCCTATAAAATGACAGCTGTTTTTTGTGCCTATTTGAAGCGCCCCCAATGCGGGGGAAAGAAACTAAATCTGACGTAAACTGCACAATGGCCGGTGCACGATTTGAATTGTCACCGTATTTAAAGTGATTTTAAAAGGTTTAATGCGATTTAAGTGTGTTTATTGTTGTGTATTAATAAAGTTGATACATAATTTAGTGGTGATAGTATATAGATAAACCATGAAAGAGTGCGTATAATGCAAAACTCGTTACCAGAAAGGAAGTGGGGTTACATTCCACAAGTAAGTGAATTTACGGCTAATATTCAACAAATTAACCTTCCATTGATATCACAGGCACTTTAAAATCTGTTATTAATGTAAAATGTCAATGTAATCACAAAATAATACGTAATTACACAAACAATAAAATTCAATAGTGCTGTTAAATTCCATGTCGATAAAACTTATCGGTGTTTTGCCTATCAAATATCTATTTGGTTTTAAGAACGGAAATTACTGACGTAATATTGTTAAATATTGATTATTAATTTTCAGGTTTTCTACTGACAATCGATGGATGGAATTAAGGCTGAAAATGATTAATAAGCCTAGTTAACGTCTGAAAAAATATGATTACATCTATTAAAAACACTTCTCTTATGACTGTTTTATTAAATATAATTCATGCACTACTTAAAAAAGTGCAGTATACCAACAATTTACAATCTGTTTATTGTTTCTTTTGTTGCAATTTTCCTTTTTTATTTGTACTTAATATGCAGTGAATAAATAAAAACTAAGTTGTGTAAATATGTTTAATTTCTACAAATACCTCACCTCCTTTATTCCTTTTCAAACAAAATCTCATATTTTTATTTTTTTAAAACATTAATTAGGTACCTATTTGTTTTGATCTAGCTAGCTAGCCACACATCACCCCCTTACTCCCTTACCATACGAATAGCCTACCCTTGCTTAGTATTAACCAACTATTTTGGATATGAGCCATCATTAAATCAACCCATGAATTTATAAAAATATTATGATTCTGTGAAGAGATACCTCTGCTTAATTCTATGAAATCCATAGATTTATAATATTTTCTATTTTGTCAAAAAAATATAAGTGTGTCAAAATTGTAAAACAAAAATTGATATACAAAATAAAACTTCGTATTTTTTGTATGCTAAAATCTTTATTAAATAATATAAGCTTTTCCATGAATTCTTCTTACTGCATTTGGGGTTTCGGACTTTTTCTTTTTAGTGGAGCAACACGTTCAAACGGAAACCCTGTATAAACCATTTGTACATATTTGGCTCTAAAACATTCATTCTTTTAAAAGGTTCTAATCAACATAAATTTGCATCAAAGGCAATCCCAGGCATGTTCGTAGGATATTCAGAAACATCCAAAGCGTTCAGAATCTACGTACCTAGCAAAAGAAATATCATCAGTAAGGATGTTAGAGTGTTGAAAAAGATGTTCCACTCAGAAGAAAACACTGCACAAATATCTGATTTATTTGACTCGTCAGTAAATCTTAAAAATTCCAATCGTAACGATGATGGTGAAGCTGGGATCATACTATTGCAATCGAATACCGCCCTGCAACAACAAAAAAGTGTGCAGCAGCAGCCAAACGCGCCTCATAATGACTGCCTGCAAATAAAAATATGTGTATACAACAATTCGATATATCGACTGCATTCCTAAATGGTTCAGTGAAAGAAGAAATATACATGGTACAACCAGATGGTTACAAAGATGGCACAAAAAGAGTCTGTAAACTTATAAGGAGTCTATACGGACTAAAACAGGAACCTTTATGCTGGAATACATGTATTTCCGAATATTTAATTGAATCGGGTTTTAAACAGAGTACGCTAGACCCTTGCCTCTACATTGGTAAAAACGTTTTTGATAGCTCTATACGTCGATGACGGTTTAGTAGCCTCATCTAATCAGAAAGCTGGCAGAAACTTCATCGAGCAACTCAAGACTCGTTTTAAGATTACGACGAAGACTGCATCGTATTTTCTTGGCATGGAAATACATAAGGCAGAAGACGGAACCATTACACTTGACCAAAAGTCTTACATCAACAAGATTTTGGACAAATATGGAATGGCAAATTGTAAACCAGTCCCAACACCAGCTGTAAAAGTAACTCAAGAAGAAGAGGATGAAGATAGTCTACCAGATGACAGTAATTTCCCTTATAGGCAAGCTGTTGGTGCCTTAGCATATTTGATGGTCGCAACGAGACCCGACATTTGCTACGCAGTGAGTGTTGTGTCCAGACATCTTGAAAGTCCAAGAAAACTCGACGTAAAGAATCTTAAGCGGATATTCAGATACCTTAAGGGTACGGCTGACAAGGCACTGATATTCAGAAAATCAAGTGAGTATGACATACTCCTAGGATACAGCTACGCTGACTACGGAGGAGACACCACTACTGGTCATTCAACCACTGGAATGGTATTTTTATATAACGGTCCAATCTTGTGGAAGAGCCAGAAACAAAATGGGGTTTCGCTTTCGTCAACTGAAGCTGAATTAGTGGCCTTGACTGAAACTGCTAAAGAAGTAATTTGGCTTAAGGAATTACTAAAAGAAATTGCCAAATTAAAAGAAATGCCTGTGATATGTGTAGATAACGAATCAGCAATCAAACTGTCTGATAATCCCCCATACTTACCAGTTTCATACAAGAACAAAGCATATAAAGCTTAAGCACTTCTTCATCCGGGAATGTGTTACAAATAAGGAACTGAGCATCAAATATGTACCCACTGAACTGCAGCTGGCCGATCTTTTCACGAAGCCATTATACGGTCCAAGATTGCAGATGTTAACTAAGAAGATAGGACTAGAGACAATGAAATAATACTTCGTTCTATTTCTTAAAAGTTTGGTGGATGTGAAGAGATACCTCTTTGCTTAATTCTATGAAATCCATAGATTTATAATATTTTCTATTTTGTCAAAAAAATAGAAGTGTGTCAAAATTGTAAAACAAAAATTGATATACAAAATAAAACTTCGTATTCTTTGTATGCTAAAATCTTTATTAAATAATATAAGCTTTTCCAAGAATTCTTCTTACTGCATTTGGGGTTTTGGACTTTTTCTTTTTAGTGGAGCAACACGTTCAAACTTAACAGATTCATTCTATTAAGTAGGAACCTAGTTATGTATACTCTAAGGAAAAGGTTCATCGATGTGTTTTATCTCACTGTGCCATCTCTATTTTATTAGTTCCATTCCCACATACCGCTGCCGTAAGCGCCAAAATGGCGAAAATCCAGCGTACTTGTATAGAGGTCAGTGAGGTAAATGTTTAAAAATGACCTTACTTTTTTTTGAAACACTGCTGCCAACTCTTAGACATGAATTGGTATGACTAGAAGTATTTATTTGACTCTACCACACCTTCCTATCATTTTTATTATTCCCTACATTTAAATGTATTCTAAATTTCGAGTACATAGCAGATAGACTATAAGAAAAAGGAGAATGTTTGTTTAGATGAATTTTTGCTTAAGAAAAATAAAACGACATTTTGGGTCTCTAATAATACTGTTTAAATAACATTACTACTAAATTGACATTAATGGAAACTGATTTCTAAACTTAAAAAGAAAAAAAAAGAATAAAGTGACGTCTTCTTTCGTCTGCCTGCCGTCATATGACGTATGACGCATATCTTGCGCTCAATCGTATTTTGTTGTTTTGCATTAGGCGTATCTTACTTATGCTATAATTATTAAGTGTAATCGTTTAAAAACGTTTTGCAGATATTTAAGCACCAATTTAGCAGCTATATACTTTCATCGCTATCCTTAAAACATGGCAGCACCAATCTACAATCCGGTAAGTACATATTTTATTTGTATAGCGATATTTGCCGTGTAGATGAAAATTGCACCCATTTTTCGGCGTCCTCAAGGACATGTAGAACAATAACGAGCGATTACACACACTATTTACATTGTAAATGTGTCGCAGACGCTTCATTGATTTGATCGGAAAGCGTTTACAAAACTGATCGCTTATAACTGTTTTCTTCTATTTCGAGAAGCGTTGAGGGTCTTTCCTGTTGATTGTGGCGTTAATCTACGTTCTCTAGCACAACATTTTCCTACAAAGTACGAAAAACCTAACATTTATGACTAATTTAGTTTTACCCCATGATTTCGTCACACTTAAGTTTTCGTAATGACTTATAGACATTGAAGTCACCAATAAAATGACCGTGACCTTTCCTGAGAGTTGTTAGTCGCAATTTCTCCTTATTTTCTAAAACAATTTAACTACTTTTACAAAAGTACACCAAAATTGCTATTAAAAGCATCTAAATTGTATGAGGCTTTTCAATTTGCATAACCATCTACATTTTGGTGATTTGCCAATAAATAAATGCTTGTGGAATGAATAATACTACTCAAGTAGATTCATTATTTTTCTTGTAATGGAGAAAATGTAAAATGAGTGGCAGTGAGCGTTTATAAGTAAAAATAATGTGTTCTTACTTGATTTGGTGAGAAATGTGTGTTTTTAAATGAGTTTTTATTTTGCAATAACACTAAGTCCCATATTCATTTGTTATTGATTAATGAACAGGTATCTTTGTACTTGTTGTACACCAGGAATTAGGAAATGCCCATCCTACTATATACTATTATAAAGGCGAAAGTTTGTAAGTATGGATGTATGGATGTTTGTTACTCTTTCACGTAAAAACTACTGAATGGATTTGAATGAAACTTTACCACAATATAGCTTATACATCAGAATAACATATAGGCTACAATTCATAAAGAATTTTTAAGATAAAGGCTTTCCACGCGGACGAAGTCGCGGGGGGCCACTATTGCATATAAATGAATGCATCCATTAGTTAAATGATCATGCAATCAAAAGTTGAAATTCTCCATTCCTAGACTAAACCTTATTTTTTAACACACTTTTATTAGATCGGGGTGTATGTATGTATGTAATGGAATTTTTGAGCTCAATTTTCACCAACTTCCAGAAATCGGATTAATTTGAAACTTTGCATACATATTAAGTACCGATGACAGTGCAAGAATTTGATACATTTTAGATAGAGTTTTAACTAAAAAAATTAAAATAAATAATAGTTTAAAAAACTAAAATTACACGCTTTTATTGCCAACTAAAAAAGATTTAAAAAATCTGAGTATACGGAATTTATATTACAGTAGAGTAAAAAGCGTGGGGTGCTTGGTATAGTAGTGTGTGAAAATCGTCCTATTATTGCCACATATAAAAGAAAAGTATGAAAACGTCATAAAGTGCACCCCACGCTTTTTACTCTACTGTAATATAATTTCCATGTACTCGGAAATTATTTTCTCTGATTTAGTTAGCAATAAAATTGTGTTTTTTTAGTTTTTTAAACAAATCTCTGAATATAAATTATGTAACCAACTTAGTATCCACATAATCAAGTATTCCTAATCCTAAAAAATATGTGATATTAGTAGTACAGTGTACCAAATATATCAATTTTTAGCTATCAAGTGCAGTACAAAAATGGTTTCAGGATGCTAATAGGTCTGCCTCAACACTGTAGTGCTTCAGGAATGTTAGCCGAAGCCCATGTTGATAGAAAAAGAATCAGGGTCCATGATACGCAGGAAGGTGGGAGCGCCAAAATCATCCTGAACACCATTGCATTAGAAGGAAAAGTCCTATATTAGGGCACTGGGTAGTGGTGCATTTGTCACCCACCAAATTTAAAGACACAATTTCCTATTTTTTTTAAATTAACACTAACATAGTTTTGAGTCAATCACTTCTAACACTACGAGTATATGGATTTATGGTCCAAAATAAAAGATATTTATTTTATTTTACTTTTAAAAGTGATTATTATTTATAATTATTCTTTCAGCTACCAAATTCTGGGGATTTAAATATAATAAATTTACTAAGATGTTTTGTTCTAAAATAGTCTCCCTTGATAGTTTGATGGATTTTCAATAGTTTTTGATGACAATATTGCCGACTTCAAAAGTAGTAATGGTTTAAAGTAACTGTGTAGCTAATTGCTGTTTACTAGGTCCAATCTACATGTGTACCAAGTTTCATCTACATTGGTGCAAAAAAAACCTTACCGAAGCCGTCAACCACGCGTTCAGTGCATCAAACCAAATTGTATGAAGAATAAATTTTGGCTGGGAAACAACATTTATTTTTTTGACATAAAAAAAAACAATTTAATTCTAACCCGCAATGTACGTTGCGCACGCGGGGAAGTGACCGCGGGGCCTGTTGCTATACGCCGCCGCGACGCGGTTCGGTTCGAGTGTGCGCTGTTCATTGTAGAGTGTGCCATTTTTGCCAAAGTTTGTATTATGTTTCTTTGGAAAAAAGTAAAGTTATAACGGACAGAAAGCATTTCTGTAAAAATCATAAAACAATATTTAAACTTTAACCATCAATACCTCAGTAACCGTTTACTTCCCATACGTATGGTGTAAAGGAAAAAAATATCGTCATAATTGGTAGAATATGTGGTATTCGGGTTTGGTAAGGTTTTTTTTACAGCCTGTATAATATAACAAGAGTGTCTCTTCTTGTTACCAGGTAGTACCATGCGTGTACCCTCTGCCCGGGGGCATGTACCCCGGCCGCATGATTCGGGTGCAGGGGAACGTTCCTCCCGGCGCTCAGAGGTAAGTCTTCAATAGGCATGATGACACCTATCTTAAATATTCTCAAGAACATGGCGTTTAAAAAACATAGCCCCCATGAAGTTAATACAAGCAGTATATTTCCAAATATCTCAGGAACAATTTTGGCTTGACCTGGGATTCGAACCCCGGACCTCTCGGATGTAAGGCAGAAACTTTGCCACTACACCAACGAGGCAGTCTATCTTTCACATGAATCTAATGAAGTCACGGCCACATACGATTAGTTCCAATTCTACATTTTATATCCTCCTAGGTTCGCCATTAACTTACAATGCGGGCCGAACACAGACCCGCGCGACGACATCGCTCTGCACCTGAACTTTCGCTTCGTCGAGATGTGCGTGGTGCGGAACCACCTCACCTCGATGGACTGGGGAATGGAGGAGACCGACGGGGGGATCCCCATCAGGCGGGGGGAGGCGTTCGAGGCCTTGCTGCTCTGCGAGCCGCAGTCTATCAAGGTTGGTGCTATTTTCACACTTGGCTTTTTGTCCGCTGTGAGCATTCAGAAGCTGAATCCACCTTCCCCGAGATAACTTTAACCGAATTTGCTTGAGGTTAGTTTGAGGTAATCCAGAGTAAGCTTGAGGTAACCCAGAGTTAGCTTGAGGTAACCCAGAGTAAGCTTGAGGTGACCCAGAGTTAGCTTGAGGTAACCCAGAGTAAGCTTGAGGTGACCCAGAGTTAGCTTTAGGTAACCCAGAGTTAGCTTGAAGTAAACGAGACTTAGCTTGAGGTAACCAAGAGTTAAACTACTTGTCATCTCTAAACTCAAATGTTTAAATCCTTGTCTACAGCAGTTCTGGACTACCCTGATTATATTACCTTAACTCTAGGATTAGTTAACTGTAGGTACTTACGGTGTCAAATATTTGAAATTTATATCTTAACCCTGGGATAATGCAAGCCATATCTAGCTTAATGATAACTGTAACAAGACCCTACTTAGAAACTACCAACGCCACCTATCGGGTAGCGTCGGAACTATTGTTAGTATAGGTAATCTTTACAACCATGTATTGAAACGTCATTTAGTTAGGAACATTGCCACTACTCACACTAGATGGCGCTGATCTCCCTTAAACGGCAGTCTGTTTGGGATTTTTCGGAGAATGACTACCCGGCATTATTGTAAATTTTGTGAAGTCACCTCGAAGTGTGAGCAGCGTCTTGGGTGAGCTAATTCCACCAGAGAACACTCCAACTTCGTTGTGAAGCCTAACGTCAGCTTTGCGCATGCCACTGCGTCCTCGGAACTGTGTGCGGGACTAAGTTAGACTGGCTACTTTTTGCGTCTTTGTAAAAGTAAGAGTCCGTCGTATATTAAAATTACGTCTTTGTACGTTTTGGAGTTTTCTTCAATCCTGCCCCGACCGGTGACTGTAGCCACGTGATCAACACCTACCTGCACATAACCCGCAGAGAGGATAACATCCCCTCTTTACACTGGCGCCCAACGTGGGGCCTGACACTGGCCACCAACAGTGGGCCTGATCACCAACAAACACGCTACATTACCAAGTTCGGCCGTGACACCATAACGTGTTTATCGAAGAAAACCCCGAAAAAGGACCAAAGAACATTTCGTGAATTCACCTCGAAGTGTGAGCAGCATCTTTTGTGAGCTAATTCCACCAGAGAACACTCTAACTTCGTTGTGAAGCTCCATGTCAGCTTTGCGCCTGCCACTGCGTCCTCGGAACTGAGAGCGGGACTAAGCTAGACTGGCTACTTTTTGCATGTTAAAAGTACTCCATCTATATCACCTCGTTACACTGGTGACCAACAGTGGGCCTGATCACCACCACCCACGCTACGTCATTAACTTCGGCCGCGTCACTTCCTACTGTTCATCGAAGAGAACCCTGAACAAAGAAAACTTCAGGAAGACGTTACTCAGCCAAATTTGTAGTTAGAGCAGCATCTGAGTGCGCTAATTGCACACCAGAACACTCTTAGCTTCTGATGGTTGTAATACGAGTCCTCTTTGCGCCCGATTTTGCGTCACGTTGCTCTTTAAGAGGACTGAGTGGACTGGCACGCAAGACACCGTCGTTTCTACAGAGAGCTTTGTTGCCTAGAAGAAGAATGCTCTTTGCACAGCTGCCAGCACCGAAACTCACCGAAGAAAAACAACTGAGCATGATCTTCGGTCAGCTGCATTTTCAGATCCGCGAAAGGATCGTGAGGGCATTTGTGATGTATTACAATGAGCTACTGTCCGCTGCAAGAGGCGTAGAAGAATTATTTATTCATCACAAGGGAGCAGTTCTCGAGCAGGGGAAGGAAGCAGACGAGCATCCTGTCGAGTATACCTCTTTACATAATTTATTTCAGTGCAAATATTTTAAACTCTGAAGCCAACCTAGGGTTATGCAAGTGTAGTATCGGTGTGCGTGGTGCGGTACCTTACTGACCTCCACGGACTGGGGGATAGAGTGAGAGCGAAGCGAACGCTCGAGATCTTGGCACTAGCGGACCCTATAAGACGATAAGATACGAAGATTATGTACCCTTTGATAACAATAGAACAATATCATCTTAACCATTATGACTTTATTATAATTTTGACATTATTTTATTATTCATCATAAACGAACCTATGTATTGATTTGTTAAAATGCTTATTAATATTTGCACGCCTGCATGCAGGCTGAATACAGATACTACCTACCTTTCTTTGTAGATCTGCAGTTTGTAACTTGCATACTTTTGTGTATTCTGGCAAAATAAATGATTTGTTTGACCATAAATATCAATTGTGTCTACTTACGCTTAAATTGTGGACTTTATTATCTTTCAGAGAAAACTTTGCACTCTTCACGTAATATGAAACGAATATGGATCGCTTGCTGAGGGTCCTACTGATCACGTTTTCAAATTACCATGTTTTTTGACCGATGGTTGTCTGGAAGAAATTGCTTCAAGCAATAATACCGCCTAAATTGTACCCATTTTTATTGTTACGTCTGTAAAATTGATTTTATAATAATAATAAATATACAACAACATCACATACATTGATCTGACTCCGCGATAAGTAGCTTACGCACTTGTGTTACAGATATCAGAATCAACAGTGGTATTTACGAATAAACTTGAATAAATACATATAACACCCAGACCAGTACAAACAGACATGTTCATGTGTTATGGGTACTAGACAACGGATAAACATACTTAAATACTTTTTTTTGTAAATAAATACATTTTATACACAGAAAACACCCAGACCATTACAAACACACATGTTCATGCACACTTATGCTTGTACTGTGCAGGGATCGAACCCGCGACCCTCGATGTTATTCTATCTATCTATATATCTATATCTACCGCCCGCCCGCAGGTGGCGCTGAACGGCGTGCACTTCTGCGAGTTCCTCCACCGCACGCCGTACCAGCGCATCTCGCACATCACCGTCGACGGTGACGTGCACATCCAGCTGATCGGCTTCGAGGGCGCCGCCCCCGCGCCCGCCCCGCACCAGCAACCCTATATGGTACGGCCCCAGTATCAGTATCAAGGTCAACAGTATCAATATCAAGGTCACCAGTATAGGGTATGTCACTAACACTCTTCTGGGAAAATGGGAGTAATATTTGTTTTGTTTTTCTGTGTGTCTGTGTGTCTGTGTCTGTATGTCTGTGTCTGCGTGTCTGTTTCTGTGTGTCTGTGTGTGTGTGTGGTCAACAGTATCAATATCAAGGTCACCAGCATAGGGTATGTCACTAACTCTTTTGGGAAAATGAGAGTAATATTTGTTTTATTTTTGTGTCAATTTATGTCTGTGTGTGTGTTTGTGTACGGTACTGGTATGGCACTGTAATGGTACGGCCCCAGTATTAGTTAAAAGGTCAACAGTTGACCTTGCCAACAGTATAGGGTATGTCACTAACACTTCTTCTGCGGGAATTGTACTTGGTTTTTTTTTCAGTGACTGATTTATGTGTGTGTGGATTTGTGTATGTTCTGGAACTTTGCAGCTGCTGAGTTTTTTTTCTCTTTAATTACCTCAGCAACATGCACGTCAATTTAACGTTGTCTCTTTCTATCATTATCTTGCTCTGTCATTCGATTGCTACGGGCAGCAGTGTATAATACGGACCAAGTATCAGTGTCAAGCAAGGTCAACAGTGCAGGGTATGTCACAAACACCTTGATCTACGGGACCGCCTGGAAATTGTATTTGTTTTTATTGAATTAGTGTAATTTTTGTGTTGTGTATGTAGGTGTGTTGTGTGCGCGTGTCTCTATCGAGCTGTCACATTTTATGTAGATAAAGTTCAACAAAGTTGTATGAGTAAAGCGAGATAAAGCAATGCAGGAGCGACTCACGAAAATGTCATAAAAATTGTTATTTTAATTTGTACGTATTGTCACATGTTGAAAAGTACAAAAATAATGACAGATAATGTAAAAGTGTTTTAGAACACAAGTTATACAACATGTAACATAGTCTGAGCGCACTTTAATATTGAATTTATATAATCTTACTAGCTGACCCGGTAATTGTTTTGCCATATAAATAATTGTGGACAACCCTTATCACTAAGGGCTATGAAAAAAAATTGGTTGCCTGTAAAGTCGGTATACGCGCGAAAGTTTTACGTGACAACGACTCTGAGTGGTAAAATAATTTTAATGTGAATATTCATTCGTATAACATGAACCGGTGTGTATGCCTATCTCTCTCTCTCTCTCGCGCGAAACGTGAGCGGAGCAGCGTAACGCAGTTTCTTGAGGTGTCACCCGGCAAACCAATTTATAAGACGTTGTCACGTCAATAAATGTTGGCCGATTCTGAGACCTACTCAATATGCTTACAAAATTTCATAAGAATCAGTCAAGCCGTTTCGGAGAAGTAACGGAACGAACATTGTGACATTTGAATTTTACATATGTATATAGATTTTACCTTCAATCTGAAATCAATTGGAGCTGATATAAATTGTAAATTTCTTAGAATATCCATGAAAAATATTGTATGCCTATTTTTTGCCTTATTTTTTGTTCTATTGAAAAGAAAAAGACAATAATAATAAATTATTTTTAATTTCCAGGCCGAGCCCCCGTCCTACGGCGGGCAGTACGGCCCCCCGCCGCCCGCGTACGGCGCCCCCGGGGGGTACGGCGGGGCCCCTCAAGGTAAGAACACTATTCATCCTACTTAGAACCCGGACCAAATTGCATTGCGGTTTTTGCAATAAAATTTATTGGCCTGATGTGTAATTGCCGTCTGACCGACGAAAAAACTACTTTTGCTTTCACGGATTTCATTTTTTCCGATTCTTAAGTCATACATTTTTATACATGGTTATTTGCGAACCTTATAAATTAAGACTAATATTGATTAAAGTTATTTTTATAAATTTATTAAAGTAACCAGAAATTCAGACCCATTAACATTTTATAGATGGATTTTTTTGGTGGTGGTCATTTTAGGCACCTAATTTACTTGGGACTTTTTATTAGCCTAAAAGTTTTCTTATTAGTGATGGATGCCTTGTAAATAACCTTATATAAAAACGTATTTACTTTTTGGTTACTATAATTTAATTGTACTCTAAAATTAAAAAAAATATATTATTTAATTGATACTAATAAGACTAACAATAGTTTTAGTAAATCTTTAATGGCATGTAGTTATTGTTATGTTATTTTCAACTTTTTTTGCATGCTACCACAGACTTAACAATATATTTTTTAATTTTTTAGTTTACACCTGTAAATATTTTGTTATAAATGTAAATATGACACTTTTCGACGTGTCCACACGTTATGGACTCGTTTTTATAAATATAAAATTAAATTATAATGTAAAAAATATAAATTTAAAAACAGCACAAAACTCGTCAATGTATAAACAGTGAAAAGTTCTACACAGTGGTTGATAACATTTGCAAAGGTAAGTTACTGAGAATATAATGTGTTGTCCCATCCACACTTTCTCATATAACTCACTGATGTAAATTTTATATATTATATATTCATTATTTTATCCTCCCAACTACACAAACAACTATAAAACATGTAATATGTTCAGACACAAAAATCTATCTTCTAATTTGCTCTGGCGTTTCTTCTCAGCACTTGCCTTACTGTCTGTGTTTTGTCTCAAAGCTCTAGAAGGGCCCAACAAATATGAGGATATTATAATAATTTATTTATTTCTTTTAAGGACCACATACAATTAATAAAAATAAAATTTACCACAAACACATAATTAATTAATAAGACATTCCAAATATCAAAATATTAAAAAATAAAATATATTAATCTATGGTTATTTATGATATTTAACCTTAAACTGGTATCGTAAATTTAAGTAACGTAACTGGTTTTCACGCGGCCCCCAATAGAAAATAGTTCCTAAAATTGAAATTTCTGGATTTTTATTTCAAACTTATTTGGAAACAATAAATAACAATCCTGTTTGATACAATCAATAACGTTTAATTTATATGACTCTTTTTACCTTTGTACATACTACAATAGATTACAAAAATTTGTTAATTTTTGTAATTTTCTATTTTGCAATGCCTTTTTTCTGTCACATAAGTGACAGCGCCCTCATTTTAGGGTGTTTTGGCTCGAGCTGGCAACTACAGGCGTAAAATTCGATGCAGATGTTCCAGCTACATTGTAAGATGCTACAAACGATCAATCTACTGTCGCAATTCTCGTGATTCAAATGATTCTTTAAAAAAACACGATGCAATAAAATAATGTAAAAACTCTAAACTTACGTATCTGGTATTATGGGGGTCGCACGGCCCCCAAAACGCACGTACCTCTGATTTGGTAAAAGCTGTAGCACCGAACATCCGGCACCCGCCGTAAGTCGCGACGTGATGAGATTATAGTACGAGAGCCCACGACCAAAACCATGTCTCATAGCAATACGGCAAAAACCCTATAAAATCGTTAGATTGTATGATTCTGAACCCGAATAGGTGTGTATTAACGGTCGAAAGTGTAGCAACTGCGTGGGAGGCCATTTCTGCTGTGTCAAAAAAAAAAGACAGTCGGTATTATAGCAATACGTCTGATAGTGAAAATGTACATAGATTTTATAATTGTATTACGAAAAAGTTTGTTTTCAGACATTTTGCGCGTAGCATATAGCCTGAGCGCATTTTTGAAAATGTCAACAAATTTAGCCGACCTGTATCATAGCAATACGGATAAATTTTTTTTTCAACTTTTCGTATTGCTGCCATGATTACCAATAACCTGTTTTCAGACACTTTAAGTGTAGCATATACTCCCAAAAACGAAAATAACGTTTCGGAGTCGCCTGGCCGACGCCTCTGTTAAATGTTTTTTTAAATTTACAGCCTTCATAGATATTCAAGAATCTCCCTTGTCTATTATATGTACTTTGACAGATGACAGATGTCATTACTTATTTCTTTTGTAAAAGTTACTCAAGTGTGCTTTAAATAAAACCAAAACTATCAAATCAATCAGTATTTAATTTCAACAGCCTCAGCGCTTGTTACGCTCCTGCCCCTTCCCTTCCCTTCATCCCAGTTTCCTTTTGTGCGATTTATTTCAGTCCTACTTCTTCAGTACAACTTCAATGTTAAGGTTTCGGGTAAATTCTTTGTTAATTATCATCTAATAAATTCAGGGTCGCAACGTATTCATTGGTTTGTAACAGAAAATTCAAGATGCCTCAATACAATTTTTAAATGATATCTGAGTATCGAAAAGTTGTCTGATAGAGAAGGTGCTACACTTAATTTGTCTGATATAAATTTTTTGCACATGTGGACAACTTATTTTATCATGTCCAACAATTTTCAGACATATTGCTATGATACCGATCGATAAAATTTGTTAACATTTTCAAAACGGTCTCAAAATTTAATGGGTTCACATTTCCGTCTGAAAATTGTTTTGTTCGCATCAAATAACCAAAATTTACTAATAAAAAAGATTTTCAGACGTATTGCTATGAGACATTTTTTTTGTCTCATTTTTAATTTTTTTAAGTGATTTTACGGGTTTGCGCTACACCACTAACGTCTGAAAAATATGTTTTCGGTATCTCAGAACTATCATTCTACTACAGTCTGCAAATCAGACATATTGCTATGATGCAGTTCGGTAAAATTCTTTGACAATTTTGAAAATTCGGTCAGATCAAACGCTACGCGGAAAATGTCTGATATTGGTATTTTCGAGTTCAGGATAATCGTATCTATCGATTTGATGCAGTTTTGGCTGTATTGCTATGAGACAAAAATTTTGGTCGTGGGCTCTCGTACTATTACTCAAAATGAGAGCCACGCACGATGCAGATTTAAAGAAATTCGAAAAAATACCACGCGTGGGGTCGCACGGCCCCCACGACACCAGTTAAGGGTTAAAATAATGTGTTAGTATTAGCCATAGTTATGAACACTGACGTTTACAAGTTATATCTAGTATCCGAGTTAGATTTTTTATTTTATTTTCTAAATTCTAGGTAATAAATGGTTTTATTGCGTTCACTTTCACCAGTGGTGGTGCCATGATATTGGAAAATGATATGACAAATGCATACTATCTTTAAATAAAGATGGTAAAAAATAAGCCAGGCTCTCTATTCCCTAGTAAATATTCTATTACTAGCTGCCCATCGCGACTTCGTTCGCGTGGTTCCCTACCCCTACCCTACCCCTATCCTTACTCTACCCCTGCCCTACCCTACCCTACCCCTACCCTAATTCTTACCTTTTAAACCTTCCCTTGACTTTCATGAATATTTCAATACCAAAATTAGCCAAATCGGTTCAGCCGTTCTCGAGTTTTAAGCAGACTAACGAACAGCAATTCATTTTTATTTATATAGAAATAAAGATGGTAAAACATAAGCCAAGCTCTCTATTCCCTAATAAATTTCTATTATGTAGGTATAATTGTATTAATATATCACTAACAAGAATAACAAATTAATTGATATGGTGGCGGTGTTTCTGTTTTGTTTGCCAAATTGTTTGTATTTTTTTTAATACAGCTTATTTTTTGTAATTGGCTACACTTTGCGTATATTATTTGTTTTTCTTTGCTGCAGGCTTCTACTGAGGATTAACGTAGTTCGCTGACGAAGACTATAGACAATGTAGGTAGTATCGAAATTTGAATTTTTCTTTTAACAATTCGGTATGCAAACTAAGAGGAAAAATTAAAAAAAAAACCTCTCAAAAATTGTTCAAAATGTTTTTCCGGTCGTCTTTTGTTATTTCGGGACTTTGTATCCGTGTGTAATGTTTTTGTTTTTCGTAGTTTAGGTAGTTTAGTAGTTTTTAGATGTGTAAAAAAATTGACTGTTTTTTTTTAATAAGATACATACTTTTAATTACTTTACATACCGAATTAATTAATTTTGTTTTTAAAAAATCGTTGAATAGTTTGATGTGCGAGAAGATTGGATATAAAAACAGTGAAGGGAATAATTTTACCAAAAAAATATCCTCCCTAAAATGGGTTAAACATCATTTCTGTACTATCCATCTTCTAGCTTGAAGATGCAAATACTTTTATTTTGTATTTTACCATACACAACACAACTTCATATCACGTAATCAAATCATATAATATTTTTACGTCTAACACTTCAAATCCAGATTATGTGGGTTCGATTCTCACAAAAGACAAATCAATGTCATCAGCATTTGAACCAAATTCATTAAAAACCATGTAATAACCAAAAGAACTCGAGATGTTTTGCATTATAGTACGAGAGCCCACGACCAAAATTTTTGTCTCATAGCAATACGGCCAAAACTGCATCAAATCGATAGATACGATTATCCTGAACTCGAAAATACCAATATCAGACATTTTCCGCGTAGCGTTTGATCTGACCGAATTTTCAAAATTGTTGTGAACTGCATCATAGCAATATGTCTGATTTGCAGACTGTAGTTGAATGATAGTTCTGAGATACCGAAAACATATTTTTCAGACGTTAGTGGTGTAGCGCAAACCCGTAAAATCACTTAAAAAAATTAAAAATGAGACAAAAAAAATGTCTCATAGCAATACGTCTGAAAATCTTTTTTATTAGTAAATTTTGGTTATTTGATGCGAACAAAACAATTTTCAGACGGAAATGTGAACGCATTAAATTTTGAGACCGTTTTGAAAATGTTAACAAATTTTACCGATCGGTATCATAGCAATATGTCTGAAAATTGTTGGACATGATAAAATAAGTTGTCCACATGTGCAAAAAATTTATATCAGACAAATTAAGTGTAGCACCTTCCCTATCAGACAACTTTTCGATACTCAGATATCATTTAAAAATCGTATTGAGGCATCTTGAATTTTCTGTTACAAACCAATGAATACGTTGCGAGCCTGAATTTATTAGATGATAATTAACAAAGAATTTACCCGAAACCTTAACATTGAAGTTGAAGGACTGAAATAAATCGCACAAAAGGAAACTGGGATGAAGGGAAGGGAAGGGGCAGGAGCGTAACAAGCGCTGAGGCTGTTGAAATTAAATACTGATTGATTTGATAGTTTTGGTTTTATTTAAAGCACACTTGAGTAACTTTTACAAAAGAAATAAGTGATGACATCTGTCATCTGTCAAAGTACATATAATAGACAAGGGAGATTCTTGAATATCTATGAAGGCTGTAAATTTAAAAAAACATTTAACAGAGGCGTCGGCCAGGCGACTCCGAAACGTTATTTTCGTTTTTGGGAGTATATGCTACACTTAAAGTGTCTGAAAACAGGTTATTGGTAATCATGGCAGCAATACGAAAAGTTGAAAAAAATTTTATCCGTATTGCTATGATACAGGTCGGCTAAATTTGTTGACATTTTCAAAAATGCGCTCAGGCTATATGCTACGCGCAAAATGTCTGAAAACAAACTTTTTCGTAATACAATTATAAAATCTATGTACATTTTCACTATCAGACGTATTGCTATAATACCGACTGTCTTTTTTTTTGACACAGCAGAAATGGCCTCCCACGCAGTTGCTACACTTTCGACCGTTACTACACACCTAGTCGGGTTCAGAATCATACAATCTAACGATTTTATAGGGTTTTTGCCGTATTGCTATGAGACATGGTTTTGGTCGTGGGCTCTCGTACTATTAGAAAGTAGTTTTTTTTTAAATTACATTAATAATTATAAATGTTCACATTTCAGGTGCCTTTTAGATGTGATCGGCTGTCGTCAGAGAAATATCTACCTACAAGATGTAATCGTTATATCATGATTGTTGATTATGCTATTATACTTTGATTTGGGTAAATGAAAATAATACCAAAATTTTGACTTAAAATTTAGTTCAACCGCGGCGATTCTAGATTAAACTAAACTAAAACTATTTTCAACCCCCTCTACTCTATAAAGCCGGCTACACACGTTGCGCAAACAGTAGGCCCGTAATCTAACCCTCCAAAAGAGAAAAGCACCAACAAGGCACTAGTCAACGTTGAGGCGAACGCTTTTTTCTGGGTTTACTTATGTAATTTGTATTTTTTATTATGTAACTTATTGATTGTAAGGTTTTTACCCGGTTATAATGTAGACAATGGGTTACCCCGGAGTAAGCATTTGTGCGTAGTTTCGGATAAAGCTGTCCCTATCAGTCTTATGACCCGCGTCATGTAAGAAGAACGCTGGAGAGGTGGAGTTTGCGCATGAGAGCAGTCGCTATCTCGCTCGCTCACAAAGGTACGAACGTGCGGTGCTCGAGAGACTCGCTTCCTCCCCAATTGTTATTTTTATTGACAAGATTGTTTTTTTTGTTTTTAATATTTTTATTACCACACACACAAGAATCGTCGCTTTTTTTTTAATGAAATACATAAATTAAAATTGATGTAAAATTACATAATAAACAAAATAAACTGTTATCCTGTTATTATTCATTAAGCATAAAAAAACTTTTTTTTTAAATAATTTCTTCAATCATTTGTTTAGCCAAATAAAATATTAATTTTTAGAATAACTTTTATATTTAAGAATTTGTGAACAAAAAAGGTACTATTATAACCAAGGTCTTATGAAAAAGTGCTTCAATATTTTATTTTATTTGTAATATAAAATATTATTGATAATACATTAATTATTGATACTACAAAAAAAGTTTTTTTTTGTCAAATAACTTTGTTATTTTGATTTTTCTAATCATTTTTCAGTTATAAAAAACGAATTACGAAACCTTTGTACCGTGTAGTATTTTTTTTTAAATATCATTGTTATTTGCAAACACAAGTTATTTTCATTATTTTATCATAATATACCTACACACCTTAGTGTTTTTATTTAGGTAGTTGTTGTTTCTTATGCGTATTTATGTGATAAATTATGTAATAGATAAAATGGTGGAGACTGGTTGTATGACTATAGACAAATTACCTATATTTGACAGAAAGTAGTTTTTCCCGCGCAATTTGTTTGTGCTGGGAACATTCAATAAGTATTGAGTTACAAAAAGTATAGGCACAAATAAACGCATGGGCGTAACGACTGTGGGGTATTGTGGGGCGCTTGCCTCATACCGGCTTTGACTTGTAAGGTCCCAACGTTATTTTATAGTAATTTATCACTATTACTTTGTCTATGGTCATGACACCATAACACATGACAGCCATTTTTAATAAAAAATCCTAAAAAATCTAAATTATTATAATCTCGATGAAAGCATTTAATGTGTACCTATTTGGACTGAAAAAATGTCAGTAAAATCAAGCACCAGCAATAAAATGAAATTTTATTTTACTTTATTCGGTCTTAAATACATTACATCACTAGGAAAATACATGTTTGAAATAGGTACCAAAAACATGTCTCCTTAATTTTTAGTGAATTAATAAATACTAGTGGGGGGGCCACTAGTATTTATTAATTCACTAAAAATTACCGTCTACGTCCGCGTGGAATCCCTTTGTTTTCGAAATCGCGGTCGAACGGGATAAAAAGTATCCTATGTCTGTTTACTGGTCTGTGTTTCGTGTTCCTGGAATGTCTCGCATCAACTTGATGGACAATAGAATTTTATTTGTATAAAACTGATTAAAAATAATAGGATGTGTTAAAACATAGGCCGGTAAAATATTGCGATTTTGTGCTTAATTAAACCTTTCGTAGTATTTGACAACTATTTAATACTGATTTTATTAATAGGTACTTTACATATTTTACGCAATTTTTTTCAAAAGTCTGAATCAAAAATTTGAATCTTCGTTTAACTTTATTGCGGTTGCTGAGGTTTCACTGACATTTTAGTATTATATAAAGTATTGTTGTTTGGTAAAACTGAAGTTAGAATCATTAACTGTAACTGTTTTGGTTGTTTTAAATCCTATAATTGCATTTAAATGTTAGCATTTGCACATGATCACTTTGAGTTTAATAAAATATTGTATTTGATGTTGAAAGTTTTGTTTTATTTCTACAACTTTCGAAATGAACTAGTTGATGCCATGCTTATACAGTGTGTCTTTATAAAGTGCACATATCAAAACCAGGTAATTTTATTGGAAATTTTTTCTATATTGGCACAGCCTATTATTAATAATCATGTAAAAATTTATTCCATTTTGATAGGACATTTCGTTTAAAAGTTATAACAATTTATTTAAATAGTGTTAGCAGCTGCAATTTAAAATTTTAAAATATTCATTAAAAATTAATATTTTTTTTATAATTTTTCCGTCGATGAAATTTTAAATGTAGTTAGTTTCCCTGGTTTTGATGTGTGCACTTTATAAAGACTCACACTGTGTATTTAAAAAAATTGGTTGCCTGTAAAGTCGGTATACGCGCGAAAGTTTTACGTGACAACGACTCTAGAGTGGTAAAATAATTTTAATGTGAATATTCATTCGTATAACATGAACCGGTGTGTATGCCTATCTCTCTCTCTCTCTCTCTCTCGCTCTGTCTCTCTCGCGCGGAACGTGAGCGGAGCAGCGTAACGCAGTTTCTTGAGGTGTCACCCGGCAAACCAATTTATAAGACGTTGTCACGTCAAAAAAAATCTTATGTATGAGGCTTTGATTATGCTTATCACTTTATTTTCCTTTGTGTACGGGAAAATATGGTGATAATATAGTAGGTAGCTGATACAGGTCCTTAAAGACTTAAATTTTTGTTTTAGAACACACAACATTATACTCGTATTTATGTAACGGAATGCTTACCTAAGATCAAAGCACCGAGTTCAATATCACTTGAAAGATTAAAGTTAGGTGTCGAGGTTCTATGTGTAATGTGTTACTGAAGTAAGTTGGAATTTTTTTAGAAATATTCTGTATGAAACGCTTATAATTCTTACAGGCTATGCTGTCCCACCTCCTACAGCAGTGGTAAGTTATTTATTAATTATCTTTCTTCGTTATTTAATATCATGTTATTTGTCAAATCATTAAATTCCCATTTTGAAAAAATATATATAAACAAAATGGCGGACACTTATTTCTAGTAAACATTTTCTGTAAAGTATAAGACATTTTCAATGTCATATTGGATGGATCCCTACTTATATTATAAATAGGAAAGTCAGTATGTTTCTTTATCCTTCTTTCACGACGCAACGGAGCAATGCCATGATATGTTTTTTTTTTGTAGAGGTAGGCAGGAGGCTGGAGAGTGACATAGGCTACTTTTTTACGCGATAATACATCTCAATCCCATGTAAAAATTGAAAAATCAAATCATAGCTTACCGATAGATGGCGCCACTCGGTTAAGTATTGAGGGCTGTGTGCAGTTACTTCACACTTGACGACCACTTTGGTGTAATGGTCAAGAAGTTGGCTATTAACCAAGAGGTCGCGGGTTTGATTCCCTCACTGTACAAACATTTGTGTGCATGAACATGTCTGTTTGTACTGTGTGGGTGTTAAATGTATTTATTTAAGTTTATTTCTAATATCAATGTTGATTCTGATATCTGTAACACAAGTGCTTTAGCTACTTACCACGGAGTCAGATCATTAAAATAAATAAATAAATATTTTACAACAAGCACACCAATTCTCTAGTCCCAAATTAAGCTACGAAGCTTGTGTTATAGGTACTAGACAACGGATAAACATACTTAAATACTTTTTTTTTGTAAATAAATACATATTATACATAGAAAACATCCAGTCCAGTACAAACACACATGTTCATGCACACTTATGCTTGTACTGTGCGGGGATCGAACCCGCGACCCTTGGTTTTAGAAGTCCGACATGTAGACCCCTGCACCAACTGACCATAAATGTATGTGATAATGTAAAAAAAAATTACTACGCGAGCTAAGCCGCTGGTAAACGATATTTTTAAAATTCAAGCAGGGCTACAACGCAGCTCCATACGGGGCGCCGCAGCAGCGCTCGGGCATGGGCACGGGGGCGGCGGTGGGGCTCGGCGTGGGCGCCCTGGCCGCGGGGGGGCTCGCGGGCTACGCGCTCGGCGGCGGCTTCCGCAGCGACAGCCCACCGGCCGAGGTAGGTGCTGGGGACCCCGCTTTTGACTATCGCTACGTCCCCGGTGGTGGGTACGACGCCCCCTTCGAGGGTACACAGGCCGCCACTGGAAATGTGGAACCGAAGGATTCTGAACCAACGCCGCTAGCTCCATACCCGGAGGATCTGCCAGTAGCAGATTTGACGATTTCTGATGATAAGAATGAGGCTACTGCTGGGATCGAAGTAAATGATGCTAATGACGATTACCTTGAAAATGACGATGGGAATGACGCTGACGATGATTATTTGGAAAATGATGGCGGTAATGACGATTTTGGAGGCAATGACGATTATCTTGAAGACACTGGTGATGATTAAAGAGGTAATTTGTTAAAGCTTGAACAGTGGAATTTTCCTGTAGTCACTTTAAATTTAAATAATGCATGATTTTAAAAATATTATTTACTTATCAATTCTACATTTTTATTGTAGGATCTTCAAGATGTTATAATTAAACTCAGTATTAAGAATACTCAATGCACATCTAAGTATATTATATCACTTAAGAAGAATAATTTAATTAGAAGTTGAACTATAAGTTATCGATAAATATTTTCGTCAAAAATATTAATTAAAATATAAATATTATTATAAGTTTTTGCGTCTCTGCAATCTAAAATACAAGCAACGCCATCTATCGACACGAATTTGAGAATGACCAGAGATATTAGCTACAAGAATGGTCTACTTTTACATAAATGAGAGCAACAAGCAGCTCAGAAACGTAATATACATAATATGGTAAGTGAAATTACAATTTTTATTGGGCATTAAAAGTCATGCGAATCCTAAAAAAATACTAACAAAGGTAAGTTTCTATGGCTATGGTTTTCACGAGTTACCAATTAACAACATTTCTAGTAAAACTGTAAAAAAAATGTCATGAACATTTTGTAAATGGACTACACTACAGATTTAGTTGTATAATAACTAGATAATATTCTCATTTGACAGAGAATCTAATTTAATTTTTTAAACAGCGATCGCAAATCTCATTGCTTTTATACTCATTTGAGAAACCTCTACAAAATATATATTTTTAACTGCATGGAAATTTTTCCTTCATTCCTTTACTTCTTAGCCTTTTATATTTCGTTTTTTTTTTTTAATTTATCTGCACTAGTTAAATACATTTTGTCTGAGAAATTGAAAGCCTGTGAAGCATGGAAACTTGTATTTAATATTTTTTGTGTATTCTTATTATAATCGTTTTTTTTAAATCCTGATAAAAATGAATGAGTATTATTTGTTTCCAATATAAGATTTCAACTTTTCACAGGCTAGCGCAACAGCATTTCTTTGCTGGCTTTGAGTTCACAACTTATGCTGGACACACACTATACTTCTTAAGGAACACAACTGATTGGATCAGCTAGAGCTGATCGTGTGTACGCGTGGATTCGCATGACATCGTCATACCAATTGGACGATAAAAAGTATAGTGTGTAGCCAGTATTGATAATCTTATTTTGTCAATAAAATATTCCATCTCCCTCTCAGGTGAACGTCATAGAGACTGCAGACTTCGGCGGCGACGACTGGATGGACTGAAAGCGGATCCGCCATGTTGTGTCCGCGGCGACGGCGGCCATTTTGTGTGCGCTGCTCGTTGTCAAACTCGCCGCGGTTATCGTGATGCAGGGCATCTATGTCACGAGGTGGGAATGACATAGATGTCATTTAAATACTTAAATTATATCTCGCTCCCACCCCCCAATAGTGCTGTTTAAAGAGGAGGTTAGTTGTAAGATTAAATTTTAACCCGATTGATTATTTCCTAATTTATAGATGTGGATAAAGTTTATAAAATTACAACGTGAGGCCCACTAACTTACATTACCATTTCTGTTTTTTACATGGCTTATGTCATTTTTTTTTCATAAATATCATTGCCAGTGTCATTGTTATACATTTTTAACAACGAATTTTGATTACGAAGTCAAAAGAAAGAAAAAAAACTCGCCAGTGCTTAGTAACGTATCAACTTTTTTTTGTTTTTAGCCAATTTTATTTATTTTTGTCATTTTGTCTGATCATCAATACTTTGTTTAGGGACTTTGGGTCACAAAACAGTGAGTTTTTACCCCTTAACAATGAGTAAAAACATAGATTACTATCTTGAAGTTTGTCATAAGAGTGTTGCCATAACTGTTTTTTTTTTTATTATAGTAGGTTGGTTTTTTATAAAATTATGATTGATAATTAATTAATATAAGTTTAATAGAACAAGTTTATTAATGCAGCTAAATAACGTACCAATCCTGTGTGTAGATCAATATAACGTAATGAACATTATTTAATCAATGTTAATATATTAAGATTTCATTTAAATGGCCTGAACGAACAGTTGATATTTCAAGGTCCTAATAATTGGTTATTTGACACCAATCGTTGGCATACTTTGTAAACGCCAGTCTCCCATAGATTTTGTGTGGCGATACCCGCTTGTGACGTCATCATTCACACACACAATCAGTGTACTTTTTGAGAATTTTTGATCAGTTAAAAATCAAATATTGCGAATAATAACTAAACTAACTTTTTTTCTAGCTAACATAACTTAGTATTTAAGATTTGATTTGATATGTTAGAGACTCGTGATCCCACGTACAAACTATGTAAATAGTTTAGTGGGACTATTGTCATTTCACTGTAAAACGTTGTTGAATAAATAAATAAAACGTTGACGTGATAACGTGATAACTGAAGAAATGGCGTTTTGAAATTTATTTTGAATGGTGTCAAACAAACAATTTGTTTTTTTTCGAGTAGCTTGATTAAAAATATAAAGCAGCTATGTATATAAACATAATTTTTAGATAGATAAAGAAAACTTTAAAAAAACTTATGTTGTAGATATGTTAAAATTAAAGTATTATTATTAAAAATATATATTTTGTTGTAGATATGCAAAAAATACTAAGTCTCGAAGTATTATTTGAGTATAGATACCGTATATTAATATATACCGTTGATTGAGTAAATCATAAATTAATTTACTTGCACAGCTTGTGTTGTAAACAGTTTACTGATACATATAGAGGATCGAAAATTTTAATTTTAAATACCTATTGTATTTAAAAAAAAATATATAGAAAGGCTTTTTTTATGATTGATTTGTTTTTATTCATTATGTTTACACTTTTTTTCACATTTTCATATAGTTTTAAGAAAATATTTACGTAGCATTTAAATGGGCGGATTGATAAACTAAATATCTATCGTTTAGTTGTTACTTCAATGTTAAAAGTTAATAACTGATTAAAAATTTAATCATGGTCATTCATTATTAAAAGCCTCTCTTTTACGTTTTTCGAATTTAAATCTCTTCTAAAACAATTTTTATCGTTAGCTTTGAAGTGTCGCGAGTATTATAATACTAACATAAAATATCACGTTGTGGCCTAAACTGTAATATAGTTTTAAGTGTTGCCAGTTTAAAAGTATTTTGCCGGCAAATATATTATAATTTTGGTAAAAAACACGTATTTTTACGTAACTTGGGAGTTATGTGACATATTTCTGCTTCTAATTCAAGTCCAAGTTATCTATATAGGTATTCTTTTAAGTTAACGTCCTAGAAATGTGAGAAAAAAAAGTACATTCAAACAATTTACTGGCAACACGAATGTAAAATACTTAACAATTATATATTCCGATACAATGCAAGCGTGGGTATGTATAGAATTATGTTTGTATTTGTTAAAAAATAAATCAATGACTATTATTGAACGAATTTTTTATTACTCTTACATATGTTACACAAAGAAAACACATAGGACGCGTCGCACAGTTTTTATACAACGCTAACTAAAATCTATTTATTTATTGCACAACAAAACTATGTACAAGATGTGGACTTAACGCATTAGGGCATTCTTTACCAGTCATACCTTTGGGCTAAGCAGAAACAATTAGTGGGCGGTGCGACAAAATAAATAACTAAATTATAAGAGAAAACACAAAAATAATAATACCAATAATATGACACGTGATGAAATACAAATATTTTTATTGTTATTATATATACAGGGTGTCCAGGAATTAATGGATAACCCTTTAACTGCGGGTAGCTTGACCGATGCCCTACTGGTAAAAAAATTATGACCTTGGTAAAAGTGTCACGGTTTTCAAAATATCGCCCAGAGACAATTGTATGAAAAAAAATCTCCCATTGCAACATTTTTGAGTTCTGTTTTTTTTAAATACATCTAAATAGCTGGCGCATAAAATGAGTACATTATTTCAGTGCCTGTGAATAAGAAAAAAAAATACAAAAAAAAGATTGTGAAAAATTTTCTTACTTTCATACAATTGTCTCTGGGCGATATTTTGAAAACCGTGACTCTTTTACTAAGGTCATAATTTTTTTACCAGTAGGGCATCGGTCAAGCTACCCGCAGTTAAAGGGTTATCCATTAATTCCTGGACACCCTGTATATAAGGTACAGAAGATATTATACACAATGCAAATCACGTTGTGCCAACATTTTTTTTTGTTAGCCTACATCATCACTTCTGGGCAAAGGCATCCCCTTAAACCTGTCCACCGATCCCTGTCTGTCCCGAACAACAATACATACTTATAGCAATTAACTGTGTGGGCACCCGATGTGTGGACGCTTATCTTATACATTGATCTGACTCCATAAGTAGCTTAAACACTTGTGTTACAGATATCAGAATCAACAGTGGTATTACAAATAAACTTAAATAAATACATTAACACCGAGACCAGTACAAACAGACATGTTCATGCACACAAATGTTTGTACAGTGCGGGGATCGAACCCGCGACTTTTTGGCTGATAGTCGACTTAACCATTACACTAAATTCTTAGTTCCTTGTGTGTCGTATAGAGTGCGCCTTGTACCGGTGTCGCGCCAGATGTCTTGCCGACTTGTACTTCTGTAAGCACAGGTCGCACTGTGGAAAGTGATAATGGATTTAATAATATGTATTAACTTGGGTAACATGAAACGACAATTTAAGAGTGGACATTTCACACAGAACGGGCCACGAAAATCAAGTTATGATACTGGCTCCTTGGCTGCATAGTTGGCCTACTGTTCAATAAGAAGCTAGTTTTAACGTTTATTGGAAATAGAAGTAGGTAGTTAATTTGCAAGAACACAAAGGTCTTAGAAATAAAAGTCTTGTGTATTCAGCCTGCATACAGTCATGCAAATATTAGTAGTAGACTTTACATTTTGATTATATTATGTTAATTATATTAAGTTACTAGCTGACCCGGCGAACTTCGTATCGCCTTAGCGTTGCAATTTTTCAATATTTCTGAGAGATTTTCTTAATATTTTTGAAGTGAAAACTTCTTTAGCGGCGTTGAGCACTTTTGTGGCATGGGTAGAAACTGTGAAACTCGCGTCAGGTCACGTGATGCTGATCGAAAAACCGTAAGACGGTTCAAATAAATCAAAAATGCACAACGTTAATAATCAAGTTTTCACTTCTGCCGGCACTCCCGGAGTGCAACCCGTGTTTTTTTTTCCGTAAGAACCTTCTCCTAATAATAACAAATACAACAAAAAAAGAATAAACGAAATCGGTCCAGCCATTCACGCGTGATGCCATGACCAAGGAAAACGGGTTTCATTTTTATATTATATAATAATGTCACCGGAAGATAACATGATCCGCAAATTTATAAATTTCCTAGGAAATTTATTAACTTTCGTAGGATTCTAAACGGGAGAAAAATTGTATTATATAACGCCTAAATTTTCGGAAATTTATCAATTCGCGACATCTCGTGGTAAATTTATAAACTAACGGATATCCATACGTAAGATTTTAAACGGTTTGACCAATCACAGAAGAGTTTTTAATTTTACGCTTTTTCAAAACACGGCAGAAGAGTTTTTAATTTTACGCTTTTTCAAAACACGGCAGAAGAGTTTTTAATTTTACGCTTTTTCAAAACACGGCAAATAACACACTGCTACTCTGATTGGTTCGATGTTGACAGTCGCAATGCTTGAGTCCATAGACTTTAGTACAATCAGACTTGCCAAACTATTTTATCAGTTTCGGTTCGACTGTAAGGTAAGAAGTACCAAATTGATAATTTTCCGAAAAAAGGCGTAGTATAGTACAATAAAGTACCGAAGTAGGCGTAATATAATACAATTTTTCTCCCGTTTAGAATCCTACGAAAGTTTCTAAATTTCCAGGTAATTTATAAACTTGCGGATCTTGTTATCTTCCGGTGACATATAGATTATCATTAAATTAGTCATTACAATTAAAATATTCACTTAAACTTTAAAAACATTTATTTTGCAGCCATTCATTCAAATTTCATTTTGGTGCATGTTTTTAAAGGCCAATAGCGTCACATCGTGTTTGGTTGTCTGTGCGCTCATGACAGGATCCACACGCTAGCCCCAAAGTTGATTAGTGAAGTTTCTAGGTCGATAGCTCATTTGTTTGTGCCTACATTTTTAGAGCATGTATGCTTACCTGCACATCAGCACTCTCCTTGTGCCCGTCGATGTGCTGCAGCAAACACTTCCGGCTGTGGAAGGCGGCCGAGCACGCGTCGCACACGTATGGACGCTCGCCTGTGTGCACGCGCCGCTCGTGCAACTACGCAACAAGGTAATCATCATTACCGTCATCATCATCATCTTCAGCATCATCATTAACCCTTTTTAAGTTAACGTATATGGGAGAGGAAGGTGTGGGGGGGGGGGGGGGAGTTAAACGTCGCCAGTAAAACCAATACTATTATTATGGACCAAATAGATTGAAATAAGAACAATTGCTTCCCCCTAAATATAGGTAGGTACCTAAATTTTACACCGAAACTCATAGTTACGTGCGTTTTTTAAAATATGCAAAAGTAAATGTATACTTTTCAATATTTCTGAGAGATTTTCTTAATATTTTTTTCCGTAAGAACCTTCTCCTAATAATAACAAATACTACAAAAAAAGAATTAGTGAAATCGGTCCAGCCATACACGCGTGATGCCGTGACCAAGGAAAACGGGTTTCATTTATATATATATATAGATTGAGAGCAATATTGCTGTAACAAGAACCTAAAACCTAATTCCGCTAATCAGTCGTAACAAAATCGTTATGAATTGCCCGATGTCAAAACATTTGACGGCCATACAAGAAGAACCACAAGTGTACTCCCTGGGAGTAAAGATCGAAATCGAGGGTGTACTAGCTTATAAATTAATGCTAAACGTAGCACACGACGTGTTTATTACGTCACGACATAGTCAGTATCAGCAACAAAGGATAGTTATATACGACACCCAACCTCGGTCTTATAGGAAAGCGATTAAACCGGGCACAGCGCCATCTATTTATACAATATTGAACCATCCTAACTTCAATCTAACGGCTTATCACAAGTGCGTTAAACAACAAGATCTGTCAAAAACACGATTCAATTACCATTTTGTTACGTTTGATTAGCGGAATAAGACTCCTGGTGAGTCGTTTTTTGTGATTCCGCCTTGCTACTCCGAACAATTGGGGGAAAATGCTATCTCTCTCACTCACCATCAGCTGCTGCTTGTCCAGAGCGAGATAGCCGCATTGCTTGCAGTCAACCTCTCGGGCTAGTCCGTGGAAGGACATGCAGTGCCTCTTCAATCGAGTTGCTGATGAGAATCCTTTGCCGCAGAACTGGAATGGATAAGCTACGTTAGGGTTTTGAAATAAAGTCTATATTGTATCATCGGAACACGACATAGACCAGCCTTCTCTCTCTCATCAGATTATACATAATACGTCCCAATGGTGGGCACAGTATTCACCTCAAATATGAGGTGGTAAGAGCCATACTCCACCACGCGGGCTCAGTGAGATTTGGTAAGTAGAGGGTTTCTTTTGTAAGGTAAGTGACTAACTTTTGTGTCAAATGTTATTACGCCGCCCGAGTTTATCTGACCAGGCTTAACGACATATCTATCTATATTAACTGGGACCAAAAGCTTATCTTGCCTTCCGAAGCACGAAGATGCTTGTAAAAAGACGTCACTTAATGGTCGGAGTGGTTACCCAACCTAAACACGACCGAGCCTAACGTTGCTTAACTTTGGTATCACTACCAAAGCGCTGCATCATCAGCGCAACGATTACCTTAACACTTACCTCACAAACAATATTCTTCCCTTGAAGATGCAACTTCGCATGTCCGACAAAACATTTCCAATTGCGCATCATTTTCTTGCAAACCTTACATTTTACAGGCCCTTTCGGGTCAATGGCCCCATCCACCATTTCCTTATACGTCTGTGTAGCTTTCTTTCTAGAGATTTTTTCCACGCCGCCATCTTGATTTGAGCTGCCGCCATTTTCCAATCTATCGCATTGAATTTCAATTTTGAATTCTGTACATCGTGAATTATCTGCGCAACCTTCACTAGAATTACTTTGGAAATCATCTGGAATTATATTTACACAATTTTCGCTACTAGTGGAAGGTATATTTTCAGATTTCACAGATGATTTTTCGTCTAAATTCATCAGCAAAAGTTTCGTGTAAGCCAAATGGCTTTCGTTTCTCAAAGTGAGAGCTGAATTGACTAGCTCAGTGCATCGTGTGCATATTTTTTGTGGATATCCATCGTTTGGTTCTATCTGAAATTTACATAAAACGATTTTAAATAGGATACAAAGGTTTTAAAATTGTTTTTTTTTTGACACCAAATAGAATAAATTCCTAACTCCAATTTTTAAAAATTAACATGTAATTTAACACCTTTTGAGTAGCCTATTTCTTATTATTCACTATGTTAAATATTTTATTAGTAAAAAATCACAAAAAGTACACCGAATGACGAGTGTTGATGATAACGTGACAATTCTAGCAGAACATACCGCACATTTAATAAGATGCCACATCAACGTACCTTTAAAACCTCGAAAACGACTTAAAAGTAACATAATATTTATAAAGTGGTTTATTTTACGAGGAAACATAGACGCATAAAAAGTAATTCTATCGTTTTGCGGTAGATCGCGCGACATGTCTTTATTTATTAGATTTAATTTTCGCGCGGAGCGTATCACTCATCCTCACGCTAGTCGTGCCGCCATTGAACTAGTTTGTGAGCCAACGTGTGAATGTTACACGAACAAAACGGGCCAACGTCGTCACAAACTTTACGCCCAACGTGTGGCGCCGACGTTAACATAACTTTACTGACCTTTTTTTGTAGCTACGTGTTCCTAAGATCAAACCTACTAAACTATTACCCTACTGAAAACATTTATCAAAATATGATCAAAACAAAACACAGTTCGCCTTTTTTTAATTTCAATCTAAACTTTTTTTGTGTTTGCCATAGTATTTTTTAGCTATTTATCAAGCTTTCCTCGCTATTTATCTTAAAGTATCTTCAGATACAATCCAAACAAGCCTATCTTTATTATTGTTTCAACAGTTGTTTGTTTTACATAGGAAAAACCTGTCTCGCTATACATTTTGAGGTTATAATTACGACAATACAGTATACCTTACAATTTCTCACCTTTAATCCAGTTGTGATCTCCAAAATAGCTGAAAAATTCTCACTTTCCGCGGTATTAACGAATAAAGGACCTAAATTATTATCACTCAGACACAATCTGCAGACATTTTGTAACATTTTTGTACACACTCTGTATTGTTGATTTCTTGACAAAATATTTATGGCGGTCGCGTATAGATGTCGCAGGGAAAATGTTAAATCAGGTTTTTTATAATTTCTCCAGTAATATTATAAAAAAAAAAACCGGAAAATAGTCAACGAGTCCAATTTCTTCCAATTTAGCGTTCTCATTTCAGGGATATGTATTATTATTTCAATGGGGCGCTCCAGGTAATATACCTAGTTTTATTATGATTTTACATTATTGTGGGGGCTTCAAACGACCTGATTGGTCAATCAGGATATTTTAACAAATGACGAACGTATTTTGTCATAGAGTTACGAAACTACTACAGCCAACAATAGGAATTTAGAATATAATAAAGCAGGAATATGAATCCAACCCAGGAGTTATTCAAATTCTCGATTGGAAACTTTACTACTTCAAAGTCATTGCAAAATTATAAAGAGCTACAGAGTATTTATGAAACCGTTTTTTGAATAATGTATAATTTAATTAATTACCTACACACAACTATAAATTTACTCGTGGATTTGCTAACGTAAGAGATGAACTAACAAAACAAGGCGTGAACTAGGAAAATTATGTTTATAAACCTCCCGTGAAATGATTGGAATTTAACGTGAAACTGTCGTTCAGCTATTGTATAAATACAAATTTTTAACTCAGTATAACCCAGTCCGAAGACATGATAAAAAATGACCTTGAAAAGTATGTTTTATTTTGTAATTATGCTGAAACTAATGTGATAAACTGATAGAAGAAGAGCATGAAAATAAGATTGATTGTATGTTAAATTAAGAAACTACTAATTTAAAACACGTGATTTTCAAAAGCCCTATTCAAGAGCCGATTTCATGGTCGTGGTTATTGTCGAAATATCACTACTGCCTTACAATTTAACTAAAACTATCTATCCAGTGTAATTGGACCCAATTTGACAATTCACCGGTTTCTTTTTTAATTTCACAAAAGAAAACACCTGATTTTACAATTTCCCTGCGACATTGATACTTTGACACGTAACCCGACCGAATGTGGTACGCTGAAGACATTTTTAATTGGTTGGGTTATGTGAATAAAAATGCAAGAAGTTAGATAAAGCACCGAAACTATTAAATTAAAAAAATAAATATGTATCTTGTAATTAAGTAGTCGTAATTGTAGTTAAGTTGGCTAATGATTGTACCCTACTTATTCGCAAATAAATAATTTGAATTTTAAAATGACACATATTATTACTATAATATTAAAAAAAAACTTGTTACGATTACTCTCCTAATTAGTAGGTATATTCAAAGATAATGGAAAGGCTTAGGTAAGTAGAAAATTTAAAAATGTATTTTTAGTAAGTACCTACTTATTTAAGTAGGTCGGTTTAGCATTATTGTGATATCAAAAATATTTATTTAAACCAAATTATTATGGGCAATTCATATATATTTATAATTATAATTAATTGATAAATTAGTATTAATTACTAACATAGTCATTAAGTCATTCCATTATACTAACACTCTGGATCGCAGTCGTCCGAAATAAAGACTTTTTATCATATTTATTTATAAAAAAAAAATTTAAAAAAATCCCTGACATGATAAAAGAAAACAGCTGGTAAGCTTCAACGACTGGACGCAATTAGACCAGCCATAGCCTAAAATCACCGTGATGAAATAACCTTTCGTATAACATAACCTGCACTTTTTTTTTTCTAGCCGTTCCGGAGCTAAGTAAGATTTCACAGACAACCCCCCAGAAACCACTTGTACGCGGCTAGAAGATGCGCGCGCGCTGGACAGCGGGAGGCAGGGCCGCCCCGCCTCGCAGCGATCACCGCGAGCGCCGCGCCGAAGAAACTCTCCTCCTGTTTGGCCTCAGGTCGGGGCGCACGCAGTGTTGCCACCTTATTTATTTCTTTAAGCTTTATTGCACAACAACACTTTGTACAAAAGTTGGACTTAACGCCGTAGGGCATTCTCTAGCAGTCATACCTTTGGGCTAAGCAGAAATGATTAGTGGGCGGTGCGACAAAATAAATAAAATAAAAAACAAAAAATAATAATAACAATAATATGACACATAAGATTTAAAATAATAAACAATATATATATATGATTACATTACAAAAAAAACACATAATCTATACAAATATACACTAAATAAATAAATAAATTTGACGAACTGTTAAAGAAAGATCTATAATGACGGTTAAGAAAGTGGGTGCGAATGAATGCCCTTTTCCGGCTAAATCTAACACTTTTTACTATGTGTAAACTCGTAAATTAATGATTTAGCCTGAAAAGTGCAATCTAAATCTAGCCCTTTTTCATAATCTAAAAATGTTGCATCAAAATATGTAATTTGCACCATGCTAATATTAAACTTTCGGAGTTAGTGTCTTAAATAAGTTTTTGAAAAATATTTCATTTATTCGATTATGGGAATTGGGAAAGCTGGCAAAATTAGTCTATCTTTGCCACATTCCAATGCAGACGTAGAGCGTGTTTTTAGCTCGATAAACCTATTTAACACCAAAACATGGAACATAATGAGACTAAAAGCTAGAAATTCGTATAAGTATAAGGATCATTAAAAAATACATTTTCCAGCATTTTTGGCCATTTAGCCCTATCTAACCCTTTTAGCTTCTTCAAAAGATGAGATCTTTCCAATTCAAAAATTGAGGTGGCAACACTGTGCGCGCGTAAGCCGTTTCCAACCCCCATAACTACCAAGTGCTGTTGTTTTATACGAGTATGTCTGCTTACTTCATAGCAATAAAGTGAATTTTGTGACTTCGAATCATTTTCTTCTGATTAACACCCGTCTTCTTCTTTGGGGGTCAAGTTAAAAACAAATGTCATCTTAAAACAAATATTTTACACGGATCCAACTTACATTTATTTCGTTTACATATTATATTTAGGTAAAGCAAGGAAGAAAGAACTTTCGAAGAAACTAACTTATGGAAATAATGAATTATGCTTAAAGTAGAAAAGGGTAAACCCTTATATCCCACAGTGTTCAACGTCCAGGGTGCACGGCAGCCAAAGCCAAAATGTAGAGTCGAATGCATTTAATATTCATCGAAGAAAGGATAGTCACGATGGTCGATACTGTAATGAAAAAAAAAGAAGATAGGTGAAAATCTTAGTAAAGTTCTTCGTGGTGTATGAAGTGACGTGAGTACCGGTTTCTAGATGCCGCCAACGCCATCTATGAGGGGTTCAACTAATGGTGTTGGTGTAAATGTCAGTCAGTATATTTTTTTATATATTAAAGCCGGGTATGTTGTTGTTTCAAAACTCAGTAAACTCGTTGAAATGATACACTTTTTACAGATTAAATCGCGATTTATTTACATTTTATTTAACCTGACGGTTTGGATCCTTTTCAGCGTCCGTGGTCACAGGTAGACTAAAGGTGTTAGTTGTCATTACATAGTTTTGAGAGGTTTCTTCTTCGTATGCTTCGTGAGGCCTTTGAATTAAGAAGTCCCCCTAATTTTAATAGAGAAGATGGTTTGCAAATTCCACCAGCTTGGAATCCTGTTTTAGCCAAGACTCAAGCTAGACCCCGCACTGCAAGAACTCATGATACTGTTAGCTTCTTATGTGGTAGATAGGAACGTAACTTAATTATTTGAGTGATGGTACTTTAAATTTTTGACGTGACAACGTCTTATAAATTGGTTTGCCGGGTGACACTTCAAGAAACTGCGTTACGCTGCTCCGCTCACGTTCCGCGCTCACAATGAGAGCGAGTGAGAGGCACGCGTCCCTTCGACTCGGGCATGGTTAGCCCGCCTAAGAGCGAGTGAGACAGACATAAAAAGTGAAAGGCACGCGTCCCTTCCACTCGAGCACAGTTAACCCGCCTAAGAGCGAGAGAGACAGAGCGAGAGAGAGAGAGTGAGAGAGATAGGCATACACACCGGTTCATGATATACGAATGAATATTCACATTAAAATTATTTTACCACTCAAAGTCGTTGTCACGTAAAAAAACACGGGTTGCACTCCGGGAGTGCCGGCAGAAGTGAAAACTTGATTATTAACGTTGTGCATTTTTGATTTATTTGAACCGTCTTACGGTTTTTCGATCAGCATCACGTGACCTGACGCGAGTTTCACAGTTTCTACCCATGCCACAAAAGTGCTCAACGCCGCTAAAGAAGTTTTCACTTCAAAAATTTCGCCCGTATACCGACTTTACAGGCAACCACTGTAGATAAACATATCTACTAAGATATTTTTTCAAGACTCTACCACAAGACCACAGACTCCGAAAGGATCCGATTCGTCAGGTTAAAATAAAATGTAAATAAATCGCAAAATGTCTGCTGTTCGCGTAATCCGAAGAAACAAATATCAGGAAACCCGCCCCGATTGGCCAATTGAATGCAATCAGGTGACTAATTTGTCGTACCCATGCCAATTTTTAAACAAACTTAAAAATAGAATAAGTTAGGCTCTGTGCGGCATAACTGTCGCGACTGTCAACTGTCAGCCATTGAGAAGCGGCCATTTTTCAACACGCTTGTTGCGAAATTGCGGTGAGAGAAACTAGCAGGTATGGAATGAGCGTTAACAGTTAACTCATCATCAGCATCATATCCCTTTTTACAGATTATTTCGCAATTTATTTACATTACGATTTATTTATAATATATATATATATATAGTTATAATTTATATATATAAATTGACGCTAAAAAGGGTCCGAAACGTCAGGTTTCACTAAAATGTAAATAAATCGCGACATAATCCGTAAAAAGTTTCTCATTTCAATGTCTAGTAATCGCGTACACCGATTTGATAATTATGATATCAGCCGTTCGACGCCCGCTGCTGAGCGTAGGCCTCCCTCAAGGAACACCACCGCGATCGGTCCTTTTTTTGCATTGACCATTCATTCATGCATTGACCTTCGCCAATAGCAAAAGGTGATTGTGGTGCAGTGGTGGCAGCGCTTTGGTTGTGATACCAAAAGTTAAGCAACCTAAGGCGCGGTCATGTTTGGGATGGGTGACCATTCTGACCATTTAAGTGATGTCTATTTATAAGAATCTCCGTGCTTCGAAAGGCACGTTAAGCTGTTGGTCCCCATTAATATCGATAGATATCAGTCGTCAAGCCTGGTTAGAGGCCCTTGGGCGGCTTAATGACATCTAACAGTAATGGTTGGTCACTTACGTACCTAACAAAACACCCACTCCACTGATCCGCTCAGAGCCCGCGTGGCTATAACTCGTACCACCTCATAGATGAGCTGAGGCCTGTGCCCAGCAGTGGGATTAAGCTGATGAGAATAACAAAAGAATCATCATCACAGTTTACTCACTCTTTCAAATCGCAGAACCGTCCGCGGCACTCGAGCGAGGCTATCAGCTCCAGGTCTTCTCGATCCAGCTGGAAGTCCAGCACGTCAAAGTTCTGGATAATGCGCTCTTTCGTCACCGACTTTGGGATGACGATCAGACCGCGGTCGAGAGCGTATCTAGGAAAAGTATGAATAGATAACTAGGACCTGCGAAACCTTTTCCAAACAGAATGAGACAAACTATTCTTGACCACTATCAACAAGACTGATTATTTTAAAGTATGTAAATATAACATTTAACTGGTGTGGAATATTAGAAGAAATGACCTGGTTGGTATGGAAATCGGCGTCGACTAATCGCCCTTTTATTTATTTATTTATTTATTTATTTATTTAGGGATTATAAACAAACATGTTACATTACATGACTTAAATATAAACTTATGTAATATAAATAGTAACATATCCTACCACATAATCCACATATAGGCATGACAAATAGTACAGAGGCAGGGTGAAATGCGCGAGTATAATAATTAATTATACAATATTTTACACAAACATAATTAATAATGATTTTGTTAAGTAAAAAACAAATATAAAAAATATGATATTAAATTTGATAGTTTTGGGGTAAATAGAATAGACAATTTCTTAAACAACGAATTTTTTAAGTAACTTGAGTTAGCAACACATTTAAAGCAAGCTTTTTAAATTGTGAGGGATTCTGGGAAAAATCGAGGTTGTGGAAGAACTTGTTGAAGTCGGATAGCAGTCTGTACAAGGGGGCTCGCATTCCAGCGTTTGTTTTACAAATATCGACATGAAAAGTCCTATAGATACGCGCACCTCTGCGCAGGGTGCAACGCGGGACGCTGAAGTGGATTAGGTTGTTAAGAGTAATGCAATCAATTCTGCCATTAATCAGGTTGTACAGAAACATCACAGACAAAAGCAGACGTCTTGATTCAAGGCTCAGGAGATTGCATTTCTTCAACAACTGTTCATAAGGGGCTTGAGAACGAAAGAACTTAAAGTTGACTCTTCGAAGAAATTTGCGTTGAATTTTCTCAATGGACAAAGAGTATTTCCTATAAAACGGATTCCAAACTGGCACGGCATATTCAAGCTGTGACCTCACCAGTGTACGGTATAGATGTATGAATGTTACTGGTTTTTTAAAGTTAACCGTAGACCTTGATATGAAACCATACATCTTGAAGGCTTTGCTAATTACCGAGTTCACATGTATGTCCAAGTTGAGCCTAGTGTCTAGTAGAACGCGTAGGTCTCGAATTGCAGAAACTCTAGCTAAACTGTTGTTATTCAACTTGTAGTCAAAAATAAGAGGGTTTTTATTTTTGGTAAAACTTATACAACTACATTTAGGTGTAGGTACTCAGAAATAATTTGTTGGCTTTACAATACTCCGTTAGTGTTTCGAGGTCGGACTGAAGCAGAACGCAGTCATTAAAATTTTTTACTTTTCTAAAAATTTTTAGGTCATCAGCGTATAATAAAATTTTAGTGTTGTTAAAGCATTTTTTAATGTCGTTTATATACAGAAGGAACAGCAGAGGACCAAGAATAAATCCTTGGGGTACACCTGAAGACACAACAACATTGACCGATTCCAGTCCGTTAATTGCGACCCTCTGTGTTCTTTTTATTAAGTAGGAGGAAAACCAACGCAGCAGGTCACCGCGAATCCCATTGAACGCTAGCTTTTCCAGGAGCAACTTGTGATCCACCTTGTCAAAAGCCTTTTGGAAGTCCGTGTACACTGCATCAACTTGTACCCGTTTATCCATGCAAGTGAATAAATTGTTTACAAATAACGTTAAGTTGGTAGATGTAGAGCAGCGTTTAACGAAACCGTGCTGTTCAGGTATTAAAATGTGGTGCAGCAGCGGGTATATTTCAATATGAACAAGTCGTTCGAAGACCTTCGATAGGCAAGACAGAACAGAAATGGGCCGGTAGTTTTCAACATTGCGTGCATCACCGGCTTTAGGGACGGGAGTGATGAAAGCTGTCTTCCATACACTCGGAAAATTTCCTTCTCGCAGACATTTATTAAATATAATATGTAAAGGGTAACTAATGGTTTTATGTGTCAGCTTAAGAAATAATGGTGGTATACCGTCCGGACCCTTGCCTTTCGAAGTATCCAGCGTGCTTAGCACTTTACTTATGTTGTCGAGAGAAAAACTGATTTTAGAAATAAGGAGGTCGCCATCTTTGCTATCCGAGTATTGTGTGTCAACAGAAAGGTCCAGTGTTGAGGGTTCGTAAACGGACATAAAAAACTCGGAAAACAGATTACAGATTACCTTGGGGTCACTTGAGATGTTAGTCTTATAGAACATAGTCGAAGGGTAATTCGTTGTATTTTTACGGTTCCTAATATAGGACCAAAAGGACTTAGAGTTGGTACATATGCTATCCTCGACACTCTCAATATACTTAGCGTAACAAATAGTGCATTGATCTTTGAATCTGGAACGAAATAAAGAGAAAGTTTCATAGTCGGAGATATTCCCATACGTTTTCCATTTTCGCCAGGCTCGTTCCTTGTTGTTATATATGTGCCTCAGAGCTGGAGAGAACCATACAGGGAAACGGGAAGACTTTTTGTTTGAAAAAGGTACGTTATTCTTAATGATTTGGTTGATTTTATCATAGAAGACATCAACAGCTGCATCAGAAGTGAGGTCAGCGAGCAACAAGGACCAGTTGATTTTTTCGATATTGGCATTGATGTCTTCGTAATTACCTTTGTGGAAGTTAGGTTTAGGTGGCTGATACCGTTGCATGTGTTTGGAGTGCAAATTAACAAAAGTAAGCGCGTAAAATGTAGGGTGGTGGGGACTAGCAGGTACCAAGGAGGGACATGTAGTTAAGTTACTTTCAATGTTTGAAATAAAAAGATCAAGAATACGGTCGTTATCGTTTTTTATTGTATTAAATTGTTTAGCATTTAGTGTATTTAAGAGATTAAAAAAATTATATGTAATAGAAGTAGGGGCGCTAGTCGGGGCAGTCAGAAGAAAGGTTGACCAGTCAATTTGAGGTAGATTGTAATCACCTATGATGAAAAATGATTCCGCTCCTTGGTCGTTGAGAAGGTTTTGTAGCATTGTGAAATGGTCTAGGTATATGTCTTTGGTAGATTGCGGAGGAAAATATACAGCGCTGATGTAGTGCCTTCTGTCTAGGTCGAAAGCCGGTATAGATACAAAGACGTGTTCGATGGCTGAGGTGCAGTGATTCGTAGGTACAGCGACTGGTTTGAGGTGTTTCGCAACAGCTATAAGAACTCCTCCACCGTCACACTTATTAGTTGCCTGTCGATCGCGATCGCACCGAAAAACGTTGTAGCGAGCGTCGATGAATTCGTTATTAGATATTTCAGGCACAAGCCATGTCTCCGTCAAAACAATGATGTCATAAGCTGAAGAAAGAATATTCATGTAAATTGTATGTTGTTTGGTCCTTATGCCTGTACAATTTTGATAGTATATGGTAAGACCGCTATCCATTCAACGAGAGCAGCGAATAAATAAGTGTTACTAATGCAGTTTTTAATGACTGTTTTCCCAGTAGAAAAAAAAGTTGTATATTTATGGTATACAAGGTATATTTTTTTCCCAAAATCCCTAAATAATCATAGCAAGTATATATTGCGTAACAGAAGTACAAAAACATCGCGTGGAGTCTCAAAAGAAATGAAAAATGAGGCGCGACAATTAAAGTAATCAATACAAAATTTATGAAGAATAGTAAAAAAATACATGAAAAATAATTAAGTGATAGTGAAACAATATGAAAATTAGGTACGCTTTTCAGTACTGCGAGACCTGCCAGGTTGACCATGCTTGCATGTGACTTTCTCAAAGTCTTGTTCCGAGCGTATAGCGATTGCGGGAGCTGTGTCAGCTTCGCGAACGAGTATGGTAGGTAGCGTTTTTAACCCAGATGTATTTAAAGTTGTTTTTTCTGGCGACTTCTTTTAGACTTTGTTTTATTATATTCGTCTTCTCTTTACACGACTTATCCAATTTTACGAGTAAATCTACACTAACTACTCGTAATATTATAAATGCCAAAGGTACTCTGTATGTAAGTATGCCTGTTATGCTTACACTTTCACTGAACTGAAAACTTTACTTGCCTACTGAATCGAGTTGGATAAAATTCGGTATACATACAGTGTTGAACAATTTAGTATTTTTTGCCAAAATATTAATAATATAGTCCTCCTGGCCGATTTCGACCACAGCGGCCAATCTCAACAGAGATTAGCCAACTACGCAGAAGATATTACGAGTATAGTGCTCAAGTGTGAGCGCAATACACAGGTGCACTCACTGTTCCATCACTCTCAAAGTTCGGTGAGTCTAAATCCGACATGACCGGAGAGATCAGGCGCAGGGCCAACGGCTTAACGTGCGCACCGAAGCACGGGGGCTTAACATCGCCAACTTCCTAACTCCGAGCTGTTTTGAAGAAATTCATGACAGAAAATCTCAGAAACAATTTTGGCTCGACCTGGGATTCGAACCCAGGACCTCTCGGATGTAAGGCAGATACTTTGCCACTACACCAACTAGGCAGTCAAAATATTACTACCTAAATGGTCGCGGCCAAAGCCGCTCGTGTCGTTACGAAACTCCTTACCTGATCAAAACCTGCGGCACGCTCTTCCTATGTTTCTCAGCGACGCCCTTTAGACGCGGATCCTGCATCAGGTTGGGTTCACCCGGCTTCGCCCAGGGCCTGTCAGGGGAGCCCAGCGGGGAGTACGCCGTGACCGCGATGCCGTGCGAGCGGCAGTACTCGATCAGCTTAGTGTTGTTCAGGTATGGGTGGACCTCGATCTGGGGAAGAAAGTTTTGATTCAAAGTCAATGACAATAAGATTTTCATAGGATTGAGGAACAACAGTTATTGCAGTTGAGATTCTTATGGGAGTTGCTGTTGTATCTGTGGCGACGTCTACCGTTCGCCATCACAAGCGCATGCCTAAAAGTGGCAAACACAACAGCGAGCGCTGATACGGGTCCATAGGCTAGATGGTGTTAGCCCAGTACCGGCTCCCAGGATCTGCCGCTTATTAAAGTTGCTGACGCCCGAACTCGAGCATGAGCAAAAGCACAAGCTGCACCAGCGCCTCCATCGCGCATCCACGTATTAGAGGACTTAATAGTTGACTGAAATAAACTCTGTCCTCGAAAGCTTAAAATTGAAATACCTGTTACTTATTTTCTGTTCCAAGAGTGGTCTTAAATTAGCAAGGACTTTGATTCTAGCTGATCTAGAATGCGGGTAGAATCAAGGTCACTAGCAGCCTAATTTTACAAAGCATTAGACCAAAATTACCTTAAGCATGCACTGGACGCTAAACAGGCTGAGCTGTCTTTTCGAAGATGCAAGATTGTTAGATATTAATTTGACGCCAATTTCATGGCAGGTCTGTTGATTGAGTCCATCCCTATTACGGGGTTACCTTCTGCTGCCGCTGTGAAGGCCTAAGCATTTTTCTGCTGCAAAACAGGGTCTGTGTATTGCCTGTCCACACCAACTGCCTCGTTGGTGTAGTGGCAAAGTTTCCGAGAGGTCCTAGGTTCAAATCCCAGGTCGAGTCAAAAGTTGTTTCTGAGATTTTCTGTCATGAATTTCTCAAAAACCGCTCGGAGTCGGGAAGTTGGCGGTGGTACACCCCCGTGCCTCCGAAAGCACGTTAAGCCGTTGGTCCTGCGCCTGATCTCTCTCCGGTCATATCGGATTGCCTCCTCACCGAACTTTGAGAGTGATGGAACAGAGAGTGCACCTGTGTATTGCTCTCACACTTGTGCACAATAATATCTCCTGCGTAGTTGGCTGATCTCTGATAAGATTGGCCGCAGTGGCCGAATTCGGCCAGGAAGACTATTATTGCCTGTCCAGCTACCGTTTAATTAAATTGCTGACGCCAATGTAAGGTAAGTGTTAACTTAACTTACCTTGACATTTCTATTGGTCTTGTTTTTTCTGTGGGGGTTGGAAACGAACAGAAATGCTCTTTGACTCAAGATCCAAGGTATTTACCTGCTGCATAGCAGGCTTGATGGTGGCCACGCCCAGGATCCTGTCCAGCTGGCGCTCATTGAAATTGCTGGCGCCAATGCTGCGCACGAGACCCTTCTGCACCAGCACCTTCATCGAGCACCACGTATCCACGAGAGTATGAGTGACAGATTAAAGCCAGCTCTATCCTAGACAATTCAAGACTCTAGGAGACCCGAGGATCAGAGTACTTGCTGATATCGATGCTGGTAATGATAGAACATTAAGAGTAAACTGCTTTCCTGCATTCAAGAGTCTTATTTTTGGTTGCCGCAAGCTGAACTAAGCTCTTTTCCATTAGACCCAAGGTTTATACGCACCTGCTGCATAGCAGGCTTGATGGTGGCTACGCCCAGGATCCTGTCCAGCTGGCGCTTATTGAAGTTGCTCACGCCGATGCTGCGCACGAGCCCCTTCTTCACCAGCGCCTCCATCGCGCGCCACGTGTCTACGTAGTCGTGGTGCGACGCGTCGGTCCTGCCATCGGGTAGTTTGGCGAAGACGTTATCTCCTGGCTGGAGAAAAAAAAACAATTATATATGTTTGTTTATCTAAGGATATAAAACTCAAAGGTGACTGACTGACTGACATATTCTATACATATAATAAGACTGTAAAAGATCGATTTCTGTACATTGAAGATTTTTATGAAAAATTGTTACAGGGGGTCTTAATTACCGTAATAGAAGCCAAAACAACAATTTTTAAAATTTTTGTCTGTCTGTCTGTCTGTCTGTCTGTCTGTTTGTCCGGGCTAATCTCAGAATCTACTGGACCGATTTTGACGGGACTTTTTTTATTTGACTCAGTATCACCTGGAGAGTAAACTGGGATATAAATAATCACGCCGATGAACTTAGGGGGCAGGCAGGAAATTGAATCTCAGAATCTACTAAACCGATTTTAATGGGACTTTTTTTTATTTGACTCAACATTACTTGGAAGGTAAAGAAGGATAGAAATAATATTACATATGATAAATTCTGCCCCCAAAGGGATAAAATAGGGGTTGCGAATTTGTATGAAGCCCGGTCGCAAAAAACGAACATCCACGCGGACGAAGTCGCGGGCGGCCGCTAGTTGTTCTATAAACGCACAGCAAAAATCATTAGACGGATCGGGCTAAAATTTGGCATGCGGGTGGATGTTATGACCTAGGCATCCGCTAAGAAAGGATTTTGACAAATTCTATCCGTAAGGCGAAAAATAGGAGATGAAATCTTGTATGAAATTGCAATTTTAAACTGATCGGGATGAAAGATTGCATGCAAATAGCTACTATGACGTAAGCTTCCCCTAAAATAGGATTTTGATTCTAAGGGGATTAAATAGAGGATGCAAGTTTGTTAAAACTTTATAGAAAAAATAAAGTCCACGCGGACGGCAAGTCGCGGCTGGCTGCTAGTATAGTTATATAGTACTTATGGAGCAGTGGTTGCAGCGCTTCATTGGGTGGTGATATTTTGGTAAACTTAGGCACGGTAGTGTTTGAGATGGGTCACCCATCCCGCCCATTTCGGCCATGTAAGTGACGTCTATTTACAAGCATCTACGTGCTTCGGAGGGCACGTTAAGCTGTTGTTCCCTGTTAATATCGATACTCATTATTTATTTATTTATTCAGATCAACATGTAAGCTAACAGATCACTCCAAAGCGCATACATGCAACACGATACCAAATACATAATTAGAAAAATGGTCATGGTACACATAGAAATTTAAATATAAATACAAATTAAGATCATTAATGAGAAATAATAATAACAATGCAATCAAATCAAAAACAATGTCAATATATAATCTAGTTAGTCTAATAGAAAAATAATTAAATACTTCAAGTCAATTTTTTGTTAATTAAATTAAAAAAATTGGTAATTAATACACCCCAACTGTCAAAAAATAAGTCAATATCATCGTGCTGAGCGAGAAGATCGCCTATGAGGGCAACGCGTGGTTAGTGGGAGCTAAGCCAGAGGCCATCGCGCGTGGCCCGACTGAGCCCGCGTGGTGGAGTATGGCTCGTACATATACCACCTCGTTATTAAGGCGATGGCTGTGCCAGTTAAGGCTGTGGTTATGACAATGGGACTGCCTCGTTGGTGTAGTAGCAAAGTTTAGATCCGAGAGGTCCTGAGTTCAAATCCAAGATCGGGAAAAATTGTTTCTGAGATTTTCTGTCATGAATTTCTCAAAAACAGCTCGGAGTCGGGAAGTTGGATAGTGCCTCGGAAAGCACGTTAAGCCGTTGGTTCTGCGCCTGATCTCTCTCCGGACATGTCGGATTGCCGTCTCACCAACTTTGAGAGTGATGGAAAAGTGAGTGCACCTGTGTATTGCGCTCACACTTGTGCACTATAATATCTCTTTCGTAGTTGGCTGATCTCTGTTGAGATTGGCCGCCGTGGTCGAAATCGGCCAGGAGGACTATTATTAATAATATTTTGGCATAAATACACAGGGTATTGCGCTCACACTTGTGCACTATAATATCTCCTGCGTAGTTGGCTAATCTCTGTTGAGATTGGCCGCCGTGGCCGAATTCGGCCAGGAGGACAATTTATGACAATGATAGCCATGACAAATCCAGGCTTTTGTCTTACCGCGTATGCTTGTGGGAAGTGTATGAGGTACAGGTCCAAGTACTCCAGGCCGAGGTCAGCCATGGTCTTCCTGGCCACACCCTCCACGAGGGCCGGGTCGTGGAACGTGCACCATAGTTTGGAGGTGATGAAAAGATCATCCCTGAAAAGAGATAAGCTTCTTAGGTTTGTAATTACTTGCGGCCTAGGTTAATCAGTAAAAGCCTTGTAAATTTTATCTACGCCAAAATACCACAAGGACACAAACACACACTATCGCTTTATCTCTTGAGTGTTGAGCACTTTTGTACAACTTGGATTCGTTCCCTCTTTCTCCTATAAACACGTCATCACTTCTTTTAAACATCTGTCACAATCTTCTTGAGTACCTCTATATTCAACTTGATTCGTCAAGATAACTTCATAGAGTCATAATATTATTATAGGCTAGATGACACCACCAATCGTTGACATACTCTCTATTATCTATCAAAACGGTCTGCCTCCATAGATTTTGTGTCGGAATACAAAAACGTGACGTCACGGTTGAATATTTATTGAATTTTGTGTATTTAAAAATTGGTTTCTACAACTGTTTAGAATTGTACTGCTTGTATTAACTTCATAGGAGCTATGTTTTTTAAACGCCATGGTCTTGAAAATATTTCAGATAGGTGTCATCATGACTATTCGACGTTTTGCAGCTGATTATGAATGATTATGTAAATAGAAGTTACCTTTGTTGTTATTTGATGTTGATGACGTAGTTGGAAATTTACCTTTTAACAACTCCTTGTTCAATCTTCTCCCGTATAGCCTGGCCGACTTCGTTCTCGTTAAAATAAACATACGCGCAGTCGATGTGTCGGTAGCCGCAGTCGATCGCGTCCTTGACAGCTCGCTCCACCTCGCCTGGTTTTGACTGTAAGGTAATGGTAAGAGTCTATTAACACCTGACGAAAAAGAGGGGGTTATAAACTTGACCCCTATTGATTGTGTGTGTGTGTCTGTCTGTAGTATCGTAGCTTTAACGGCGTGACGAATTTTAATCAGCCAAAGCTAAAAACCGCCGTGATTAGGGCATGGTTTACCGGTCAAATTTTTCGTTATTTTGATACCGGTATTTGCGGGGAAAATATCGATGTTTCGGTATTCAAAATGTGATAAAATTTTGCAATATCGGCATATTTTCAACTAATGGAAAGTCATTGATAGGTTTTATACCATCTCTATTTATTTTTATATCTCATTCTAAATATTGATTCAGATGATAATGATTCAAATCATCATATCGTGTATATCATGCAAGCTACAAATGTAACAAAATAAGATCATCGCTCAAAGACACAAGTTTGGACGCGGTTGTGTTTTCTTCGTTCGATTTTCCAACAAGCACGATCTACCTGATTAATGAACTTGAGTTGTTGAAGTGCGCCCACGCCAATATTTTGGTTTATATTAAAATAATTACTTTTGTATTATCATTAGAGAGTAAGACTGATTTTAATATTTGATTGTAATATTTGTGCCAATGAAACATCAAAAAATATTGTTTGTTCAAATAACGTATTTTCCTTAGTATTCTAAATAACCTATTACTGTAATTACTTATTTTGTGGTTTCTAGGGAAGTTGATAAATAGTTTGAGTGTTTCTGGTATACAGCGTAGAAAACTGCTTTAGTAACTTTTCCCAAACGAGACTTAGTATCGTTCATAAAATCATTTAAACAGTACCTAGCAGTATTTCAAGAAATACCGAAATTTCAGTATACCGGTAATTGTTATTTCAATACCGGTATCACTACCGGTATGAAAAATTATTCCGGTATTCTATGCCCTAGCCATGATTAAATTGACTTTCGATTAAAAAAATAAGCACTATTTCAGAAAGTACCTACGTTCAAGTGAAATAAATTTTAAAAAATTGTTTCACTTGACTTGAATGACCCTTTACTTAAATATTTTTTAACGTTTCTTTTCCCACAATCAGTATTTTCCTTTACATTTCAGTTAAGGCCAGAGGTGACATCCTACACTTTGGTTAGATGAGAAAAACAGATGACGCAATGATCACTTTTACTCTGAAATTAGCATTCATAGTGCTTCACGACATTAGTATAAAGCGAAGTCACTTTCCGCGTCTGTCCCGTCTGTCTATAGAATGTATGCAGGTTTAGATCTTTAAAACAACACAACAGATTTTGATGCAATTCTTTTTAAATTCGAAAAGACATAACACTTAAAAAATTGAGGTTAGTCATCAGGGAGAATTCGAACCCCCCGAACCGATGATGACCGGAGCCGAATTTTTTTTAAAGTGTCACGTCTTTTCGAATCAAAATATTTTTTTAAATATGCAAATAAATTACTTATGCAAAAAATGACACTTCCTTTTACTTAGTATATACGAGATAGAGCATTCTCTAGTCTAGGCAAAACTGTCTGACCTTGGACCTTAGGTAGAAATCTAAGTCTAGAATACAATGCAGTACTAAGTATAATTCTTATTTGGATACGTATTAATTATAATAATTTATTTATTTGTTTTATTTTATACAACATCTTCACATACATTGATCTGACTCCGTGGTAAGTAGCCTAAGCACTTGTGTTACAGACATCGGAATCAACAGTAGTGTTACAAATAAACTAAAATAAATATATATTATCACCCAGACCAGAAAAAAAGACATGTTCATGCACACAAATGTTTGTACAGTGCAGGGATCGAACCCGCGACCTCTTAGTTAATAGTAAACTTCTTGACTCTTGATGGAATCAGGCGTTACTTTGCGGAAATCCATGACTAAAGCTGAAAAAGAGGATTATTTTGCTTTAAATTTCCACTAAACGACGCCAGCGCAGGAACCAAAATACATCCAACTGTAATCACCAGAAAAAGCTAGAACTGGAAGTCGCAGGACTAACAATATCTACAACTCACAACGTGACACAGAAGATGCACCTGGAATCACAACACTGACATCAACAAACACTCGACGCGTTTGGCCACTACACGTGGCATCCTCAGGAGATGTTTTTGCTTGACAGTCGCCTGTCGAAGCGAAAACATTTCACACAATTTAAAGCAAAATAATCCACTTTTTCAGCTTCTTGAATCTTCTCGAAGTCCCCAAGAAGTGAGGCTAAGTATACATAATATATTGCCTAAAGTAAAACACAAAGTTGGCCACTTTTAAATAATAAACCTAAAATCATTTCATTTTCTAAAAACTAATTGCACCATATAAGTTGTACACAAGGCGGACTTGATGCTTAATAGCATTTTTTGCCAGTCAAACTTTTAGGTCAGGTATATTTTATTTGGCCGCGTTAGAAATATTTTTTCTGTAATTCAAATCTTACTCAATACAATTTCGACACGTTCCTAAAGTTTTATTTTATAACAAGCTCACTTTTCACAGTTTGTTTACCTACAACACATTTTTTTAAATAACTTTAATTTTTTTCATTAATAATGTGTATTACTTTACAATGTCAAATTAAAACACACTTAAAGAAAAATAGACTGCCACGCGGCGGGACTCGAACCCGCGCCGCGCAAGCCGGGCGATTTTATTTTTAAATCTGATCTTAACGCCACGAGGAATTTTCTACCACTCCACCTTAGGGCTAAGCAGAAAGAAATACATACCTTCCAAGTACCCAGTCCAAGCATTGGACAACTGTATCCACTATTTAGCTTAACCACAGGAACTATCAGCGCCATTTTGAATTTTTATATAACCTTTTCTTAACGACTGCACGTGCACTCTATGTAGTTAGAACTAAAAAGTTTGACGTGTCATACTTGTTTTATAATGATGAGTTAGGGCGAAGGACTTTTTAGGGTTCCGTACCTCAAAAGAAAAAAACGGAACCCTTATAAGATCACTTTGTTGTCCGTCCATCCATCCGTCAGTCCGTCCGTCCATCTGTCAAGACCGTTTTTCTCAGGAACGCGTGGAGGTATCAAACCGAAATTTCTATATGATACTTAGGTGTACTGTCCCTGGAAGCTGTAGAAAAATCAACCTTCTAAGCCAACGCAATCAAAAGATATTCAGCCATTTAGGCTGCAAATTTCCGCAAATTTTCGAAACTCGCACGGGAATCAAAACCTACAGGGTACTTCCCGTAAACTTAGAATCTTTAAATTTAGAACGAAGTCACGTCTTATAGTACAGATATAGGAAAAATTACGAAAACCGTAAATTTTCAGTTTCATCATATAAAAAAAAATATTTTTTTAAAAAATAATTTTTAAAATTTTGACAATTTCAAAGTTACTACTCCTTATCTCATGAATGCGTTGAGATATTAAATTAAAATTTATATTAAATACTTAAGTCTCTAATACCCGTGATGGGTGAACTTTTACTTATATACCTACAGGTTTGTACGGAACCCTCGGTGCGCGAGTCCAACTCGCACTTGACCGGTTTTTTGTTAATGATTAGCATTTAGTTAAGTACCTACTTAAGGCCATCTTTAACTAAATGTATTTTCTGTTAAACTCCACATTAAATAGAGTGAGAGGGGAGATGAGTACGTCATAAAAAGAACAGAGTGACCACTCAATAAAATATGTTTAATCATAATTATTATCGTTATATACATTAGTGAGTACTTTTAACTTATTTAGATTATGACTAGGGAATGCAATCCCGACTCGGGATTATTATTAAATTTGGGATCCCTAATCCCGATTCCCGAGAGGGCGCTACCGTCACACTGTCAACATCGTACTTGCTATTAAAATTCGTTTTGAAATTATTGAATCGTTCCAAAACAAAGTGTTACAATAAAAATATTAAACCAGTGCATAAACTACTTCGAGCAATATATAAAACATAGTGCATAGTGTCTGACAATGTATTAAAAAGTGCATAAAACTTTTCTATCAAACGTCACTAGAAATTCGTTAATACTTATACCAAAAACATATCATCATTCAAATGCAAAATATGGAGTAGCATGTGTATGTCAAAACTGGAACTTAAAATGCATTAAAACAGTGCGTATTCTAAAAGCATCAGAAACTATAACCTCAAAAGTGCTAAATAATCTCATTATAAATTGTAAACATCGATCGAAAAGTATCTAACAGCGCCATCTATTATGATTCATCAGAACTTTTTAGACAGGCCCTAGTTCTAGTTCAACGCGCATTTCGATATCTTGCAACTTATCACGGTTATACGACTCGATCGCCACTAAGCCTAAGAGCACTAAGAGTTACCTACCTGTTCTCATAGAGGGCGCCAAGCGAATTATAAACAATATGGAAGAAATAAAAAATATGTTAATTAGTATGTAACAAGATATAAAGCAACAAAAACAAGATATGCTAGAGATGAAAGAGGATATTAAAGGTACAATAATTAACAGCCTCAACAAGAAGTTCAATAACCTGAAACTGAAAAAAACTGAAAAATTAGCTTTTAGAGAAAAAAAATTGAAGAGCAATCAAATAAAATTAGTAACTTAGAAAGACAGTGTAGACGTGGAAATCTGATCTTTTTTGGCGTAGAAGAGATAGAAAAGTCGTACGATGAACTGGAAAAAATTGTAATAAATATAATAAATACATACATAAAAATCTCATGCGACACTTACAACATAGTTAGAAGGAAGAAAGGAGATAAAGTTCGACCAATAGTAATAACATTTAACACTTTCAGTTTCAAATTAAGAATACAAAAAAACAAACATAATCTTCAAAACACTCCCTATTATTTAAAAGAAGACTACCCAATTGAGGTCTTAATTAAGCGCAAAGAGCTTCAAGTCCAACTACAAAAAGAATAAGATGCAGGAAACACCGCTTTTATAAAATATGACAAAATTATTATACTGAGCAACAAAAATAAACCACAGAAACAGTCCAGCAAAAGAAACCTGTCTGAGTCCCCGGAGGCGCTCCACTCTGACAACCGAAATGTTCAACAGACTAACAAACAACTACCTAAGAAAAATAAGAACTATATAATACAAAAGCCCAAACTTACTCTCGCTCAGACTGAACCAACTCAACGCCAACCGAAGACATCAGATCTCAACACAGCATAGCAATCAAAATCGGACCCTCTTCTAACCTCTAATCTCCCAGTACGGCCGGTCACCGCGGGAGAGTTCGACCAAAACCCCCCAAGAACAATTATCAAAACGAAAAATACTGTCTACATTTGCACCCTCAACGTAAAGTAAAAATCTTCTGATCAAAAATATATTGAGCTGAAAGCTGCCCTAGAAGATATTAGGCATGACATAATAGGGTTGAGCGAAGTTCGCCGCCTAGGAGAAAAGACAATAGAAGACGACGATTACATCTTCAACTACATTGGCCAAACAAAGGAACTATATGGAGTAGGTTTTCTAGTAAGGAAAAAACACAAAGACAATATTATAAAATTTAAAGGAATATCTGAAAGAGTGTGCGTACTGGAAATCAAAATAGAGAACCTGTGTTTTGCAGTAATTCAAGCGTACGCCCTCACTGAAAACTCATCACAGGAAGAAATAGTCAATTTTTACGAGGACTTAGCAAAAGCTCACGATTCCACATCTACGGAGTACATATTTTCTATAGGCGATTTTAATATGCTAAAATCGGGATCCCCAAAAAGAAAGAACGTTCCGTTACAGGAGAGCATGGTTACGGCGTCAGAAGCGCTCGAGGCACGAGACTGATTCAATATGCGCAAGAATACAACCTTAAAATTATAAATACAATGTTCAAACTAAAACCAAAAAACCGCTGGACGTGGATCTCTGCGGATTAAAACACACGGAATGAAATCGATTATATCATGACCACAAAGCACCTCATGATCTCTAATTATGAAGTACTACCATCTTTCTCTTTTGGTTCGGACCACAGACTAGTAAGAGCAACAATTCACCTAAATTCAACAAAGAAAAGTAGGCGCAATTTTTCAAATACATGCACTAAGCTAAAAACCGTAACGGAGCAGGAAACTTACCTTAAAAATCTCAATAGCTTCATACCCGAACTTATAAATAATCATTACAACTTTAACGTTGAGGAACACTACCAACAAATCATGCACTACATCAAGATAAGTCTAAAAAACATTAAAGGAACACACAAGAATAAAATCCTATCCGCGAAAGCGCTAGAACTCATGAAGAAGCAAATTACAAAATAAGCCTAAACTAAACGCAGCCGACAAAGAAAGACTTAAGTCTTTGTATAAACTTACCAATAAAAAAATAAAAAGGTGCTACGATACCCACAGAACAACAACGATTCAAAGACACCTCAATAGTACTAGATCTGCCAAAAAAGCTTATAAAGAGCTAAATCAAACCAAAACATGGGTTCCTTCTCTCATGTCTGGCAACAACAAATGCAAATCTCGTACGGAAATCATAAATGATGCTACTGACTTTTACGCCAAGCTTTACAGACAATTAGACACAAGCAATCAAAACATGGTTTCCCATAGCATCACAGATACCTCTCCAATACAACAGTTTACGGAAAATGAAATTTTGAAATAAATAACGAGACTTAAGCCAGAAAAAAGCCCAGGACCGAATGGAATCACCAACGAATCTAAAAAGGTAGCGAAGACTCTACTACTGACACCAATCACTATCCTATGGAATAAAATACTTGATGAAGAAGCTGTGCTACATCAATGGATGACATCGGAAATTATACTACTGTATAAAAAAGGGGACCCAGCAGATATAGGCAACTACCGTCCTATAAGCCTTATGCCTTGTTTTTATAAACTTTTTGCCTCTCGTCTACTGGAAAGGTTAGTCCCAGTCATCGATGCTCATCAGCCGAGCCGGTTTTAGAAGTGGTTTCAGCACGATGGATCATATCCAAGTGGTTGACCAGGTGATTGAAAAATACCTAGAATTCAATAAAATAATAAAAATTTAGCTTTCATCGATTACAAAAAAGCTTTTGATACAATTTCACACGAGAGCATCTGGGAATCAAAATACAAAATATTTACTCTAACAGCACAAGTAAAGTCAAACTGGAAAGAGTAGGCGAAGCTTTTAATATAAAGAGAGGTGTCCGGCAAGGAGACCCGATCTCACCAAAATTATTTATAGCCGTCTTACAGCACGTAATAAAAGAGTTGCCATGGTCCAACAAAGGTATTAATATAAAAGGGAAAATTTTAAGTCATCTACGATTTGCCGATGACATAATTTTATTTTCGGAAACTCCTCACCAATTAAGCATAATGGTAAATCAACTAAACCAAGCTAGTATAAAAAGAGGATTGGAAATGAACCTGCAAAAAACTAAACTTATGACTAATCGCAGTGCAACGCCCATCTCAATAAACAACACACCTCTCGAGTTTGTCAACCACTACATATACTTAGGAAAACTAATCTTCTTTAGTAAAGAAAGAAACACTGAAGAACTTAACCGAAGAGTCGCGATTACCTGGAACAAGTTCTGGCACCATAAGGAAATACTAAAATCGCAACTTCCACTTCCGACCAATAAAATTGTCATGGATACAGGTCTTCTACCGTGCCTCACCTACGGATGCCAGTCTTGGACCTTCGATCTAAAAACCAGAAACTTAATTCAGACTACCCAGAGAAGAATGGAAAGAAGTTGCCTGGGCATAAGACTGAAGGAAAGAAAGAACGAAAGAAGTAAAGAACGTTGAGATTGGAAAGTAGACAAAAGTATGCGATGCCTTAACTTTTGCAATGCAGGCTAAATGGAAGTGGGCGGGTCACGTGGCTCGCTACAAGAACGATAGATGGACTCTACGGTCAGTAAAGTGGTCAGTGCCAAAAGGCACCAGATCAAAAGGTCGATCAAGGTGCCAGATGGGCCGATGAAATTGTGGCGTGCGCGGGCGAAAGTTGGTTAGACAGAGCTAACGACAGAGAAAGATGGCATTCCTTGGGGGAGGCTTTTACCCGAACGGTGTCCATGCTGTAAATGGAATGAATTTAACAATAAATCAAACTAATAACAAAATATCTAATATATAAAATTCTCGTGTCACAGTTTTCGTTGCCATACTCCTCCGAAACGGCTTGACCGATTCTCATGAAATTTTGTGAGCATATTGAGTAGGTCTGAGGATCGGCCAACATCTATTTTTCATACACCTTAGTGATAATAATTTATTTGGCATAACAACGTTTGCCGGGATAGCTAGTAATTTATAAATCTATTGAATTTTAAGTGTTAAATTTTAATCTATGGTAATTGAATAATATGAAATTACCAATTGTTATACTAAATTATTATAATTATGTTATATACATGGAATTCAATAAAGCTTTATTATTATTTATTATTAATCCCGATGAGAAATATTAATCCCGCGGGATCTCGAGTTTTTCGGGATCCCGTCCTCAAAAGAATAATCAGTACGATAACGATGAAAACAGCTTGTTTGTGATAGAGAGGTTAATTAAAACAAAATTATATCTATCTATTATATATATAAAAATGAAACCCGTTTTCCTTGGTCACGGCATCACGCGTGAATGGCTGGACCGATTTCACTAAATTATTTTTTTGTTTTATTTGTTATTATTAGGAGAAGGTTCTTACGGAAAAAAATATTAAGAAAATCTCTCAGAAATATTGAAAAATATACATTTAATTTTGCATATTTTAAAAAACGCGCGTAACTAATGTCAATGTCATTCGATGACATTGTTCAATCATTGCAACGCTAAGGCGGTACGAAGTTCGCCGGGTCAGCTAGTTTCATATAAAACAAAGCCATTAATATTACTAACTAGATAAGTAATAGTTTTTCTAACACGAACATAATAAAAACAAAAGTAAATACTTACAGCTCGAAGAGATTACAAAATAGTTACCGAAGATTTTAAAAGTAACTTCTTAAAAGAAAAAGTGTATCAAGAGAACTAACTATCTTTGAACCGGCATCTTTTATTGGTGGACAACAGTGTACCTAAGCAATTATATGCAAACTGCAAAAATCTCCCCCTTGTACCTCCACACTCCAATAAATCCATTTATTTCTTTATTACTGACTCTAATTTGTCTAAGCTTCACGATACACGTGTAAAAATACTTGACAAATCTCGCAGAGTTTCTTCTCAAAGTGACCGATTTAGTTTGGGCGCTACACAATCCCGTCAATCCCGAACGGGATTTCATCATATTTTGCTTCGGGATTGATCCCGATCTCGCGAGATCAGGATCCCGCGGGATCGGGATCGCAATCATTCATATTCATATACATAATATTTATTGCAAAGTCACACGTTACAATAAGGTGTTACAGTCTCATGAGTAAACTAGTACAGTGACGCCCGGCTAGGGCACAGCAACTTAAGTTAAATTGAATTACAAAATTAGATTAAATAAAATTATTAAACATATCACTAAATTTAATTATACTATCAAGAATAACTATTGAATATAATTGCATTCCCTAGTTATGACTAAAGAGTTTTTATACGTCAATTGATCCAACATTCCTGCCGAATGATCCATTCATACAGAATAGAATCACAAGCGGAATCTAATGAAAAAATAAATTTGAAAAAAGTTGTTTTATTGAGTTGTCTTTATTTTGGAAACCAAACGTCAGGTGTATTATAATAAATTAGGACATATAGATCTAGTCTAACTATGACTTATAATTACTAGTGCATTAACTGGTCATGAATAATATTTTTTGTGCACTTATTTTAGGAGATAAATTGATATAATACTAATAAATTATAAATTGAAATGATGGTGGTTTTGTACCTCTTAAAATACGAGCATGTATACAGCAAAGTCACTTCCCACGTCACTTGGTTTAACTGACATTAGACGATGGTTCAGTAGAAGCATAATTTTTCGTTGTAGATCGAACATAACTATTTTCCTTTTGTAAATCGGTTTCCAATGAAATGCTAAGAATTTGACGCTCTTTTAAGTGACATGAGAAATGATCGAAATATTCCTTAGGTGAGGAAATAGATTGCAGTTACACCAACTTTTTTTGTACCCTTGATAGTTATAATATATTTTATTGTGATAACATTTGACAAGATTTCAAATTTATCTTTTAATAAGCGCGAACATATTGAGTGGAACCCTTGGAGTGAGCGATAAAAACATACAGAAAGTTGGCGGAAGAATGTTCGCCGAATTATGCGAACATTCTACCGCGAATTCAATATATAGGTGAAAGAGAGCGAAATAAATAAAACGCCTTGGTAAGAATCTAATAAAATCTCTCGCAATTAAGTTTCTTGTCTAAAACCACTACCCTCCAACACTCAATATAACGAGATATCGCGCATTACAAAGAATTTAAGGAAAATTTCGATATTCTACCCGGTTAGTATATTAAAGGATCATTCTTCTACTTACTTAAGAACTTTCGAGGTTGCAGCTTTAGCAGAAGTGACTTAACTCGATCATTGAAATAGTACGTAGCACCCATTAATTACTCGTGGCCGCGAGCTGACCACGGCTGTGTGCAATCCAGCCGAAACGTCGAGCAGTGAGTACCTAATACTCATTAAAAATATGGTATTTAGACCGGAATACAAGTAATTAATGTTTCAATGACACGCGAAAGTTTAAAATCATAATTATAACCCACTAGCTGTCCCGGCAAACGTTGTTTTGCTATATAAATATTTTTTTCTCATCACTAAGAGGTATGAAAAATAGATGTTGGCCGATTCTCAGACCTGCTCAATATGCTCACAAAATTTCATAAGAATCGGTCGAGCCGTTTCGGAGGAGTACGGGAACAAACATTGTGACACGAGAATTTTATATATAGAGACTAGCTGACCCGGCAAACGTTGTTTTGCCATATAAATGCTAATGGTGGACTACCCTTATCACTAATGGGTATGAAAAATAGATGTTGGCCGATTCTCAGACCTACTCAATACGCTCACAAAATTACATGAGAATCGGTCAAGCCGTTTCGGAGGAGTAAGGGAACAAACATTGTGACACGAGAATTTTATATATATAGAGAAGATAAAGCGGATAATATCACTCCAACTTTAATTAGTTTGTTGAAACACCGATACTCGCAAAAGCAACTACGCCGAATTCACTAAAATTCTAATCATAATGAATTGATGAGATGAATAATAGTAAATGGTGTTGTTGAAAGAAAATAATTCTCTTCTGAGCTAGTTTTTAATTTTATTCAATTTTTTTTAGTACTGATTTCAATTGTTGTCTGGGTAATTTTGAACACTACATTACTACGTTGAGAAAACGTCCACTGGGTGGCAGAGCGGCCACATACACGCGTGTTAGACACCCATAATGAACGCAGGTTCGATTCCTGCCTCGGACTGTTGATTTTTTATATTATTTTATTCATGCAGAAATGTATATTAAATATACAACAACATCACATACATTGATCTGACTCCGTGGTAAGTAGCTAAAGCACTTGTGTTACAGATATCATAATCATCAGTGGTATTACTCGTACAAATAAACTTAAATAAATACATATAACACCCAGACCAGTAAAAACAGACATGTTTATGCACACAAATGTTTGTACAGTGCGGGGATCGAACCCGCGACCTCTAGGTTGATAGTCAACTTCTTAACCATTGCACCAAAGTGGTCGTCATACTTTTATAATATTTTTATACTTGTATAATATTTTCCTTACTTCGCAACGTATCCTTATCACGGAAACATGCATAAATCTTGTAATCATAAGTATCTAGCTTGGTCGAAGTGAAGGCTAAACTTCTGCCTACGTGATACCCAATTGGCATGATGACATCTATCTTAAATATTTTCAAGACCATGGCGTTTGAAAAACATAGCCCCTATGAATCCTATGATATTAACTTCATAGGGGCTATGTTTTTCAAACGCCAGTATATTTCCAAAAAGCGTTAGAAACCAATTTTTAAACACATAAAACTCAATAAATATTCGGTCAATTGACTACGATTTTTGATACATGACTGTGACGTCACGTCCTTGTATTCCCATACAAAAAATCTATGGAGACAGACCGTTTTGACAGATAACCCTCAAATCATGTTATGCCAATAAATAACAATACATTTAGCAATTAACTGTGGGCCCCACACTAGGAAATTCCTGTGTTGTGGGCACCCGATGGTTCTTACAGGATTGCGACGGATGCAAGTGACTATGTGTACTTACCTAATGAATGTTTTGATCATGATAAAGTGTATGTGTGCTTGTGTGTGCGAATGTGTTGTGTATGTGAGTGGATGTGGATGTGTATGTGTGCTTGTGTGCGAGTGTGTTTATGTTATAAAAAGTATGTCAACAATTGGTGGTGTCATCTAGCCTATTACCGCGATTTTAAAATGATAGTCGTCCCGTAGGTATCATAGAGATATTTCACGGCCGCCAGCAGAGCTAATTAACACGCTTTTGTTAGCTCGGGCTGTATGTATGTATGTATGTAACGGAATCTTCCTGACTTACCAACTTCCAGAAATCGAATTAATTTGAAACTTTGCACACGTATCTAGTATCTACCGATGGCTATGCAATAATTTGATATGAGTGAAAAACTGTTATCGAATAAAAGCGTTTTTTTTAAAGTTTTTGAAACTATTATTTTTTAACCAAATGCCGCTGGTGCCCGTTGCTAACTGCTCCTCGACTTATCTCCACTGTCTTAAAAACAAGTACTCAGCCTTTCACCTAAGTTCCATGCGACATACATAACAGTAATAGACTTTTATTAAAATAGAAGAAGTTTCTTCGTTTACCTATCTATTTTATTTATTTTATTTTATTTTATTAGGAAAACACTACAGTATCTTAAAAACTAAATTACTAGCTAGACTTGTCACTAAACACCATTTACGTGTTTCCACATATAAAATCTAAATGACTTCTAAACATATTGACTTTAACCTTAACTTTTGAAATATTAATGAAAAAAATAAAAAACAATCAGTAGAGTTGAACATTAATATGCTTTGTCAAAAGCTGTAGTAGTGAGCTCTATCCAGTCAGTGCACCGCTTCAAACCATCTTTTTGACAAACGCTTTTTGAGACTAGTAACACTAGTGTTAAATAAGTCTAGTTCGAGGTCATCGGCCACAGCATTGAACACACTAGGAGCTCTAATGAAATAGGATAAATCTATTTTTATACTTTTATTACGTTAGTTGTATCAGTAAGAATATTATTCAATTTCTCGCAAAAAGAAAAGAAAGGAGGTTGGTTATTCTACTTACTAGGTTTTACCCGCAACTTCATCCGCATTTGGTAGATTTTTGGAATGCGTTGTTTTCCCGTAATACTAATTTATTCCAAATTTTTGGTAATTTAGGAGTGAAAGCGATCAAATTGACCGAAAAGTATTTTTTCCCATGGGAATGCGTTGTTTTCCGCGGTCAAAAGCAAAGAAGTAACTCATGTCCTTTCTTAAGTCTCAAACTACCAAATTTCTACCCAAATTTCATTCAAATCTGTTCAGTACTTTAGGCGATCGGCCCACTTGAATTTTCTAATGGGAATGCGTCATTTTCCTGCGGTAAAAATAATAGCCTTTGTCCTTTCTCGGGTATCAAAATATATTTATACCAAATCGGTTCAGTAGTTTAGGCGTGATTGAGTAACAGACAGACAGACAGAGTTACTTTCGCATTTATAATATAAGTATGAATACGTAGGTAATACCTACTCGAGTCAGTACAAAGTTCTAGATTCGCCGGAAACGCAGCCACGTACCTACATGTGACATGCAAATTCCTATTGTAGTCTATCATAGTTGTAAAATACAAAAATAGCCTATTTCAGTTTGTTGAAAACATGTAACAACACACATCCTGATTTCTCATTGGAGTCTAGTCTTACGACTCGGTAGGTCGTTACAAGGAAATATTTAAAATAATTAAAGATGGCAGCCAAAGTTCCTGTTGTGACACTGAACACTGGCTACACTTGCCCAATGCTGGGGCTTGGGACTTGGAGGGTATGTAGTCATTATCACATTATTTAGTCACTGCCTCGTTGGTGTAGTGGCAAAGTTTCTGCTTTATTTCCGAGAGGTCCTGGGTTCGAATCCCAGGTCGAGCCAAAATTGCTTCTGAAATTTTCTGTCATGAATCTCTCTAAAGCTCGGAGTAGGGAAGTTGGCGGTGCTACACCTCCGTGCCTCGGTGCGCACGTTAAGGACCAATCCTGCGCCTGATCTCTCTCCGGTCATGTCGGATTGCCGTCTCACCGAACTTTGAGAGTGATGGAACAGTGAGTGCACCTGTGTATTCGCTCACACTTGTGCACTATAATGTCTCCTGCGTAGTTGGCTGATCTCTGTTGAGATTGGCCGCCGTGGTCGAAATCGGCCAGGAGGACTATTATTTAGTCACAGTCACAGGAAGTATGAATTGACCAAAGATTTTCGGATGATGACGTCGGTTATCAAGTGGCCTGCATCCAAATTGATTTTCCGAACCTCACCAAGGATTCATGTCATCTTGGCTTTTGTAGAACATGGTCTAAGTAAGTGGTAAGTAAGTAAGTAATAGTTATTTTGCAAGAATACAGTTTCATTACAGGTGTTATATTCATAAAAATCCCGTGTATTCTACCAATAACATGGTGTGCAAATTTTATTGAAGACTTTAATGATTCAATGGAGTCAAACACACAACGTCTTGTGTGACTACAGTTAAAGAAAGCTGCACACTGATCCCAAAGCTCCTAGCCACCTTCACTTTCACATTGTAAGAAATTCCTGTTTCGACCACCAGTCAATTTTCATTTGGCGAACGACTGATTGCGAGATAGCTGTCACTCCCAAAAGAACGGGTAAGTAAAAACAGACTTGGATCTGTCATAGTCTGCTTTAAGCTGCAGCATCACACGTTTAGCTAGAGAAGCTGCATCAGAATGCAGCTGAAGAAGAAGCTGAAGAATCTTTAGAAAAAAAGGAAATGTGAAAAAAACGGGGAAAATTATTCATCATTCATAGGGCTTCCGTTACGTGCGCTGCAAAAACGGTTCAAGATACCAAAAAAATATGTATGAAAGAAGTATTCCTCTTGAAATGATCTTTAAAAAATGTCTGCAACAGTATATGTCCAAAATAACTATTCCACGCGGACGAATACGCGGGCACAGCTAGTTATTTATAAATTAAAAATAAAATTATGTAAGTAACTAGCATTATTGTAGCAGTGTAAGCCTCCACCACTAGCCTTGTCATTTCCGTAGAATGAGGCGAAATGGATTGGTTTTCCGGTAACAGGAGGCTATAACTTTTTATTTTTAGTTTTATTGTGGAGAAATATATATCGGTATATATTTCTTTCTTTATTTATTATTTTCGATATATATATATCGGTATTTTGAGTTGATTGATTATACCGATTTAGGTAGGTACATATTTTTTGTTACCGGTTAGTTTGTAAAATAAAAAAATAAAAACTACGCCATCAAATACATACTTACTTGTTAGCTCACCTATTTTACACCGGAATTAAAAGCCACCACAAAAAAGAGTAACACCCACACAAAAAAATTTGGGCTCACGTTTTCCAAAGTTACAGTACAGCAAATTTTGCATTATTGGGTGACATTGATAATGTAATGAGTGAAGTTTGATAAATATTTTGCTTGGTGTAAAACAAGACATTCAATGTTTTTTTTTGAAGTGAAAACTTCTTTAGCGGCGTTGAGCACTTTTGTGGCATGGGTAGAAACTGTGAAACTCGCGTCAGGTCACGTGATGCTGATCGAAAAACCGTAAGACGGTTGTTAAGTTTTCACTTCTGCCGGCACTCCCGGAGTGCAACCCGTGTTTTTTTATTATTTTACTTTTTAAACCATATTAAAATAATAAATAAATATTTCACAGCACTCACACCAATTCTCTAGTCCCAAATTAGGCTACGAGGCTTGTGTTATGGGTACTAGACAACGGATAAACACACTGTAATACTTTTTTTATATTATACATAGAAAACACCCAAACACACATGTTCATGCACACATATGCTTACTGCGAACCTGCGACCCTTGGTTAGCGTGTAGCGCGTAAACTTTTTTTTCAACACACTTGCTCGTAAAGTAAACCTTATTATATCGTTCTTAGGGCCATAAACCGAACTATAACATACACGTGCATAATAATATTACACACTAGTGCATAATAGAATGATCCCTACAAAGTTAAGTTAGTACCTAACTGCAAATTATATGCGAGTAAACAGAGCATTTTCAATTTAACCGGGTAATACAGTTTTTTTTTGTAACAACAAAGAGGTTTAAAAGTTTTGTCCTGAACCACAACCATGTACATCTACTAGCATGAGTTATTTGGTGCCCTCTCCTTCCAGTAATTTGTATGATTTACCTTTGTCGCCGACATTTACACAAGAAGTAAATGAAGGTACTAAAGAAGTGGCAAGTACCAATGTAACACAAACTGTGAAATTGCCATCAAAAACAATCCAATATAGTTTTGAAAATTGTACATTCACCAATTGTTTTAATCATTAATCGATTTATGCAATACATGTTTGTTTTTTCCTCGCAAGTGTGTTGAAAAACGTCGTATGATACATGTGTGTATTGATGATTACCGTCCTCGGCTCTCTTAAGACCCTCACCTGACGGCTCGGGTCTCAATGGCGCCTCAGCGGTAATCACCAACATTACACACTTGTACCATAATGTACTATTTCAAAATGGCGGCCGAATTGACTTTTCTTACAATGAACAATGGTCGTGATGTCTCTATACTGGGTTTTGGCACATGTAAGGTAGTTTCTTCTGTTTATTTATTTATTTATTTATTTCAAACCACTTGTAGCTAACAGTTTACACCAAGTCACACACAAGCTTAAATTTACATACTCATGCACAAAAATACAACAAAAGATTAATTACAATTCAAATTTAAAATAAACTATGTCACAAGAATGTCATCGAAATCAAATAATGTAATGGATATAAACAAAAATAATTAATACTTAACATTATAATAAAAATTAATAATAATAATAATTAAACAAATTACAATATCAATGTCAAAATAAAACTTATAGTAAAACCATTTTGTCCACAATCGTATGAAATAATGTCAATAAATTAATTAGTCCATCAGCAAAAATGTCCAGTTCCTCGTGCTGGATGAGTATGTCCCCTACCAGACTCAAGATACGGTTTGTAGGCGCATGTGCAGCCCTTTGAGCATTGCAATTGCAGCCATTGTTGCGAAATTCTGGATACATTCCTAGTTAGAAGTGTAACCGCCTTGCTGCAAATACTGTAAAGTTAGGCTGAGTTTAATGTTTGTTTATCACTAATGCGGTCACAGTGGTGTGGGACTGTTATTAGATTTGACTGACGTATACTTAGACAGGGCTTTAACATTGCCTTAACTTTTTCATCGTAAGATGATAAGACTACACTTTTTGACGTGACGTCTTATAAATTGGTTTGCCGGGTGACACTTCAAGAAACTGCGTTACGCTCCGCTCACGTTCCGCGCTCACAATGAGAGCGAGTGAGAGGCACGCGTCCCTTCGACTCGGGCATGGTTAGCCCGCCTAAGAGCGAGTGAGACAAACATAAAAAGTGAAAGGCACGCGTCCCTTCCACTCGAGCACAGTTAACCCGCCTAAGAGCGAGAGAGACAGAGTGAGAGAGGTAGGCATACACACCGGTACATGTAATACGAATGAATATTCACATTAAAATTATTTTACCACTCAAAGTCGTTGTCACGTAAAACTTTCGCCCGTATACCGACTTTACAGGCAACCAATTTTTTTTCAGGGCGCTCAGTCTGTCTGGAACCAGCCGAAGGGATCGAAGACTGCTGAAGATGTGAGTGCCATCGTCATTATCATTTTCAGCTCTTTTATACCTACTATTACACCATCTTCTATATGGAGTTTGTTTTTAAAACAATACATAAAAATTTGAGATTCAAAAGCGGGTCAGCAATACCTAAGAACTCCTAACGGCCGGGTTCATTGTTTCACTCGAAAGATAGATAGTCGTCTTGTCAGTTTCATACAAATAACTGTTATGGCTACATATAGGTTTTGGTACCTGTGAAATTGACACCCATTGTAAATATTTTCGAGACCTTTACCAAGATTTCTAAAAATTCTAGTCTCTTCCCAAATAGCTGTGGAAATAAATTTTTATTTACATAGAATTAAATACTAGGGCGTTTTGATAACTCCATGACTTTCAGGCTGAATAGAAACTTTTTTTATTTTGAATGATATTTTCTTAAAAGTAATATTTTTGCGAACCTAAAATAATTCTATTTTCAAATATGGCGCGAAAACAATATTTAATAACAAAAGAAGTTTGGCGGCTGTGAAGGTGTTCTTCGAAAATGGAGAAATCCGAGTTTCGAGTCTTGATTAAACACTATTTTTTACGCGGGAAAACCATTAAGCAGACCGAAGACAAGTTGAAAAAATATTACGGGGATTCAGCGCCGTCTCATGGAATGGTACATAAATGGTTTACTGAGTTTCGTTGTGGACGTATTACAACCAATGATGCCGAGCGCCCAGGAAGGCCGATTGAGGTAACCACTGAGGACATTGTTAACAAAATCCACGATATTGTTTTGGCTGACCGTCGAGTAAAGATACGCGAGTTAGCTGAGGCTGTGCACATCTCAACTGAACGAGTTTTTCATATTTTGCACGATATTTTGGGAATGAAAAAACTTTCTGCAAGATGGGTGCCGCGCTTACTGACAGTCGACCAAAAGCGAAAACGCGTGACTACTTCTGAGGCATGTCTGGCTATGTATAATCGCAATCCAAGTAAATTTTTGCGTCGGTACGTAACCGTGGATGAAACGGGGGTCCACCATTATACGCCAGAGACTAAACAACAGTCAAAGCAGTGGACTTCTACCGGCGAACGTGCACCAAAGAAGGCAAAAACGGTATGTTCGGCTGGTAAAGTGATGGCAACAGTATTTTGGGACAGTCAAGGGGTTATTTTCATCGATTTCTTGGAGAAAGGCAAGACAATAACCGGTGCTTACTATGCTGCATTGCTGGAAAGATTTAATGAAGAGTTGATGAAGAAACGACCGCATCTAGCAAAGAAAAAAGTTCTATTTCATCAGGATAATGCTCCGGCCCACTCGTCTGCAGTCGCGACTTCAAAACTTGTCGAATTAGGATACGAATTATTGCCGCACCCTCCATATTCACCAGATTTAGCCCCCTGTGACTTCTTTCTCTTCCCAAACATGAAGAAATGGCTTGCTGGGCAAAGATTTTCATCCAATGAAGAGGTGATAGCTGCAACCGAGGCCTATTTTGCAGGCTTTGACAAAAAGTATTTTTGGATGGGTTGAAGAGATTGGAGCATCGCTGGAAAAAGAGTGTAGAGTTGAAAGGAGAGTATGTAGAAAAATAAAATGTTTTTGTACACAAAATATATGTTTTTCTTTTCAAAGTCATGGACTTATCAAACCGCCCTCGTAAATATTCAGTCAATTGACTTCGATTTCTGATGCTATATTATGACGTCAAATTTTTTGACAGACATTTTGACAGATGATAAAGACTATGTCAACGATTGGTGGTGTCATCTAGCCTGTTATCTATCTTGATGTTTTCCAGCCCTAGAAGGCAGTTATTTTTCTTTCAGTCAAAGGTAAAAGAATATTGAAACCGGCTATTACCTTATTAAATTCTGTGCTTGAGTTGTTAAACAATCGGATACCATTTTTAAATGTAAGGATAAAATATAAAATTTTAACTTACTAACGATATGACAGGATTTTATTAGGATAATTTTATAAGCTTACTAGCTGTCCCGGCAAACGTTGTTTTGCCACATAAATGTTTAAGGTGGACAACCCTTATCACTAAGGGGTATGAAAAATATATGTTGACCGATTCTCAGACCTACTCAATATGCTCACAAAATTTCATGAGAATCGGTCAAGCCGTTTCGGAGGAGTAAGGGAACAAACATTGTGACACGAGAATTTTATATATAAAGAGATTTTATCAACTGACGTTTCGGACCCTTTTCAGCGTCCGTGGACTAAGGTGTTAGTTGTCATTACATACTTTGAAAAAAAAGTAAACTACCATCGCTCAAAAATATTACGAGTAAGTTACGTTCCTATCTACACAAAAGGAGCTTGCTATCTTGAGGTCTTGCAGTGCGGGGTCTTTTTTTTTCTCGCTGTGGAAATGCTTTTACGCATGCCCCCCACAGATCTGCGGGGGGGTATGTGGGACTCAACGGCTGGTGTGCAAGGCCGTAATACCCACTAAAACCACAGCGCATTCCACCACTCCGCCATTGTGGGGGGTGCCATGGGGTCGCGTGAGCATTCACCATGGCACCCCGGCGGATAGCCCGAGGGCCACAAACTCCTTGGCGGCGGAGCAAGGTGTTGGGCTCCGCCACCTCCCGGCCGCAGAGGATAGGGAGGACGGCAACGACACACCGCATCTCCTCTTCCTCTGCGGCCCCACCGCAGCGCCATCCAACGGTGCGCCCCCGTTTGGTCGCGGGAGACAGGCCGTACGGCAACGACACACCGAGACGTCTCTCCTCCCGCGACCGCACCCGACTGCGAGGGACAGCCAAGACTGTCTCCCACACCCGCACCCTTGGACGCATCCTGCGCAGGCCTCCCCAAGCCCACGTGGAGCGTCCCCTCCCGGGATCCCGCTTAGCTTCACCGTGGGTGGCAAAGCCACGGTTACTGAGCCCCCCCACCACGACAAGGTGGAGATCCCACAGGGGGGGCAGTGCGGGGTCTAGCTCAAGGCCTTGGCTGAAACAGGACCCCAAGCTGGTGGAATTTTTCAACCATCTTCTCTATTAAAATTAGGGTGTCTCCTAATTCCAATGGCTTCACGGAGCACACGAGGAAGAAACCGACGGTCTCTTGCGAGGCCTTTCAGTTGATCAAAGCGTATGAAGTGGTGGGGTGTGTCAATTTTTTTTTCAATAGTCGAAGTAGGTACCTAGCTTGTAGTATTAAAATTCACGAATTTCTTAACAAATAGACAGGAAATCGCTATTGCATGACCCTAGATACGAGTATTACATCGAACGGAAATGACGGATCAGTTTCACAAAAGCATGCTGAAAAACAGGAAACGGAACTTGTCTTATGATCGTTGAACCAGGTTCATTAAATAATCATTTTTTCTGCGTTTAAAGCAAACAATTTTATCTTAACATTACATTCAGTTTCTATGTTTTTAGCATTAATTATGCAAATTTTTTTACAATGTGAAATTAAAACACAATTAAAGAAAAAACGGTCTGTCACAGGCAGGATTCGAACCCGCGCCTCTCGCATACCGGGCGATGGCTCTCCCAATTTAGCTACCACAACATCGATGCATTATGGCTGGCTGCAGCCTAAGGAGCACTTAAAGAAATTCAAACCAATGAGTAAATGTCACAGGAACTTAACTGGGAGAGCAATCGCCCGGCTTGCGAGAGGCGCGGGTTCGAGTCCCACCTGTGACAGTCCGTTTTTTCATTGAGTGTGTTTTTATTTAACACTAGCGGAACTGGCAGACGCTGTCCTGCCCGCTGTTGTCGCAATATTTCTATATTTTTTTCATCGTTTAAACCTTCTCTGGACTACCTACCACAAATATTTTAAGACTAAAATTATTCAATTCGGTTCAGCCGTTCTCGAGTTTTAGCGAAACTAACGAAAAGCAATTCATTTTTATAAATAAAAAAGCGATCGGCCCACCAATATTTTCCCATGGGAATGCGTCATTAACCCGGGGTAAAAAGTAGCCTATGTCCTTACTCGGGTATCAAAACATCTCCATACCAAAATTCATGCAAATTAGTTCAGTAGTTTAGGCGTGATTGAGTAACAGACAGACAGACAGAGTTACTTTCGCATTTATAATATTATTATGGAAGTATGGATTACTCGTATCTTATCTCTATCTTACTCGAAAGTGTGAATAGTACTTGTCAAGGCAGCAGCAATTTTAAACCAACTTATTTATACTTAATCAAGACTCAAACACTGTTTAACTTTACAATTTAATTCTGTTTCTCCAGCCTGACGTGGAAACTGAGCAAGCTGTAAAAGATGCGATTGACGTCGGCTACCGTCACATCGACTGCGCGTACTTGTATTGCAACGAGAAGGACATAGGCAAAGCCATCAGAGAGAAGATTCAGCAGGGAGTCGTTAAGAGGTAAAGCTCAGGCCACACCTGCACCTTTTTATCGCCGCGACGCTCTTCTGACAGCGTCTTAACCCGTCGTCTTGAATTTCAGACCGTTCAAACTACAGATGGGCCGAGGACTCGGTTAGTACTCGGCATACTCGGCGGTTTTTTTAAATACTCGTACTCGGCCGAATAACTCGGTTCAAGTGACGAGTACTTGGTTATGTAAACTTAATAAACAACATGTCTGGAATAAATTTGCAAGTGGCTAACTGGAGGAATTAAAGTATGTAGGTACCTAAATGACCACATACTTAAGTCAATGAACAAGCCCCTAATCTGGCGTTTGACAATTTCTATTGGTTAATTATAGGACAGCCAGGCTTCTGCGGATCGACAAACTGTATGTAGTTCAAGGGATATATCATCAAATCAAATATGTACATATTATGTTGATTAGTAAAATCATGTGATTTATTAATTCAAAATTACAGTGAGTAGGTATTGCTGGCAGCGCGTTGCGGTCATGTTTGATCTTGTTTTAGGACCTCAAATTAAACCGAGTAACTCAGTCGAGTACCTACTCGGTACTCGGCAAGCTTTAAACCGAGTAATACTCGGTACTCGGTAAAACCACTACTCGGCCCATCTCTAGTTCAAACCAAGGTCCGGGAACCGGTTAATCTTGCGAACTGTTTTCGCCCTAAGTAACATAAGAACGAAATCATTTCGTTTTTGTTCTCCGAAACCGGTTTCTGAAACGTTATTTTCACCATAAAGTTTTTGGGTAACGTTTGCGTCCTTGAACACAATTTTACCAGTTTATTTGGGTTCAAGGAATTGCGGTGAATGCCTGTGGCCTCTTGGCCTTTTTTTTCCGCTGTGCCGCATGCCCCCCACACATCTGCAGGGGGGTATGTGGGACTCAACGGCTGGGGTGCAAGGCCGTAATACCCACTAAAACCACAGCGCATTCCACCACTCCGCCATTGTGGGGGGTGCCATGGGGTCGCGTGAGCATTCACCACGGCACCCCGGCGGATAGCCCGAGGGCCACAAACTCCTTGGCGGCGGAGCAAGGTGTTGGGCTCCGCCACCACCCGGCCGCAGAGGATAGGGAGGACGGCAACGACAAACCGCATCTCCTCTTCCTCTGCGGCCCCATCGCAGCGCCATCCAACGGTGCGCCCCCATTTGGTCGCGGGAGATAGGCCGCACGGGAACGACACACCGAGACGTCTCTCCTCCCGCGACCGCACCCGACTGCGAGGGACAGCCAAAACCGTCCCCCACACCCGCACCCTTGGACGCATCCTGCGCAGGCCTGCAGCAAGCCCACGTGGAGCGTCCCGCTTAGCTTCACCGTGGGTGGCAAAACCACGGTTACTAAGCCTCCCCACCACGACAGGGTGGAGATCCCACAGGGGGTGTGGCCTCTTAGCCTACGGTGAACCCGCCACGTCCCCGACTTACATGGCACCGGAGGGCACCGTCAGATTTTTAGTTGGTAGGCGGGTTCTCTCTCCGAGACCTGGAGTCCCACATAACCCCCAGCTGCCCCCGCGGCTGGCGGGTATGCGTAAAAGCATTTCCCTGACGATAAAAAAAAGCGCGCAGCGGCAGAGAGGCCACGCGCAGCGAAACTACCCGCGCGCGTTTTCAAAACATGTCGCTGCAGGTTTGCCGCGAGTGACTTAAACCGGTTTATTTGGGTTGGAGAAAAAAATTAATTTTGGATTTGCTCCGAGCGGAACATTATGGCGAATAACGCTATTAAACATAATTAAACCGTTGTTTAGTATTATTCGGCCTGAAGGACCACTTAATGTTATGGATATAATGAAACACCGGCTGCACTTCAATGTTTATTTTGTTCACCAACACAATAATTGTGTCGGTCGGTATTACACTGTTTTAATACACTGCGTGTCTAGATAGATAGCTTGAAACTATTTTAACAGTAATTAATGTGAGAGCGACGTGACGCTTGGTTCGAAACCGAGACGGAAGAGAGCTAGAGCGAGAAGAACATGCATTTAGTATGGTAATACTAAACAGTCGTTATTTCTAAAACTTGGTTCAAACTACTTGAATGTCAGCGACTTAAGCAGTGCAATTAGCAGCGAATTGCGGCTACAGTGTGCCTCGTATGTGCGTTGGCTCTAATAGCTGTACTGCATTTGCTAGAATGGAACCCTCCACCCAGAGTCCAGCTCAAGTCACCGTTCTATAGGCCATCAACTTTGTGGGCGATACGATTAACTAATATGTATAGTTTGGCAAGATCGTAAGCGCCCTTGCTTGTCCTGTGCCTAGGGTTGCCACCTTTTTTTGCACATAAAGTACATTGGTTATTACAGGTACAAAAAAAGTACATAGTATCAAAATAAAGTACTATTTATTTTTATTTATTATTATATTCAAAAACATATTTAACAAATAATTATTCTTCCATTGTATAGTTATATTAACACTTAAAACTAAACTTCAACTTCAAAATTACAAAAAAAAAAACAAATCATGCGAAATAAAGTATTTTCGTGTACTTTATTGTTCTCATAAAGTACAGAGTACAATTGCCTGAAATAACGTACAATACTTTATTATAAAGTATGGGTGGCAACCCTACCTGGGCCCCTAGACATAGTTCGACAAAACTAACAACATTGACATTTGCCGTCTGTCATCATCATCATCAGCCAAAGGACGTCCACTGCTGAACATAGGCCACAGTTTTTTCCCTGTGTGTTTTTTCCCCACAGTTTTCCACATCGACCGATCACAAGCGGTCTGCATCCAGTGTGATCCTGCGATCTTTACAAGGTCGTCTGTCCATCTTGTCGTTGGACGTCCTACGCTGCCGTTTGCCGTCTGTACAATTCAATAATTGCTACCTTTTCGGTTGTAAACTTCCTTTTAATTTCATTGGCAATATGTTGGCACTGTTCTGCATTCTGCGCAGAGCTCTTGCTATGATAGCGAATATGCCCGCCCGTAGATTTGCATGGTGTAACACTGAAGTCAAGCAAACCCTGTGCAGTCTTTTTACACATGCAGTTTATGGGTGGAGTATACCTACACAAAAGATGCTCTCAGCTCTGCGCGTCCAGTACAATAATGGTTTCAGGATGCTGATGGGGCTGCCTCGGTATTGCAGCGCTTCGGCGATATTTGTTGAGGCTCGCATAGACGGTTTCCCAGTAATCATGCGTAAGCGGGTTGCCTCTGTCTGGCGCCGCATCCGAGACAGCCCCAACAGCCTCCTGGCGGCGATAGGGAGTCGCAATTGCTGCCCTATTCTGAGGCACTGAAACGGCGTCCATGTGGGTTCCAGACCTGCCTTGGTTAATGTTAAGTAAGCCGTATTTTATGTAATCTCCTTTCTTTTGTACTTACTAACCCTAGCTCGTAAGATATTTTTTCTTTAACAACTAACCCACTATATGGAAATTTTTATTTCTGAAATAATAATAATAATAATTAAGGATTGGTCGCAATTTTTGGCCTGAAGAGCGATGATTCCCAATTTTTTAAGCTTCCAACCAAAAATAGGGGTGTTATAAACTTGAACCGTGTCCGTTTTGACGTGACAACGTCTTATAAATTGGTTTGCCGGGTGACACTTCAAGAAACTGCGTTACGCTCCGCTCACGTTCCGCGCTCACAATGAGAGCGAGTGAGAGGCATGCGTCCCTTCGACTCGGGCATGGTTAGCCCGCCTAAGAGCGAGTGAGACAGACATAAAAAGTGAAAGTCACGCGTCCCTTCCACTCGAGCACAGTTAACCCGCCTAAGAGCGAGAGAGACAGAGCGAGAGAGAGAGAGAGTGAGAGAGATAGGCATACACACCGGTTCATGTTATACGAATGAATATTCACATTAAAATTATTTTACCACTCAAAGTCGTTGTCACGTAAAACTTTCGCCCGTATACCGACTTTATAGGCAACCAATTTTTTTGGGTGTATATGGGTTTGTGTTTTTCTGTCTGTGGCATCGTAGATCCCAGACGTAGATATGGGCCGATTTCAAAGCGGTTTCTTTAGTCGAAATATAACTTAATCTCGGTGGTTCTTAGCTAAAGCTGGTTAAAACATTCGAGGGTACTTTTTTGACGTGACAACGTCTTATAATTCGATGGAGGCGGCTGCAGGCACCAAAAACATGACGCATGCGGCGTTACCTCGCTCTGAGGCGTTCCATTCAAGGCTTGAAGTGCAAACGAGAGCGCTGAACGAGCGACAAAGAGGCAACGTGACAAAGACGTCACGCTCAACTACGATAGTTGTACAGTAAACAGACTTTACAGATAACCGATTTTTATAAAATTAAATAAATTTAATTATCTGTTTTTAGTAACTAACATGACAAAAATGAGGACACTGGGTCCATGAGGCCCTGAGCTTAAAAACTTTTTCACGAGTTGTCTTTGCGACTTCGCAGTGTCACCGGCGACTCGAGGGCTGGCAGCTACCTTGGCCAAAGAGTAAGCTTAGCCATTCAGCGAGGAAAGCTAGCGTTCTTGGCACCGTTGACACTGGTGTGGGTCTGCAAGATGAACCTATTTGACTCTGCTTTTTTTAAATTATATGTAAATTTTTCGTAGACTTACCTTTAATTAGTTAGTGTTGGTATTTCTTTATTTATGGTGTCACTGGAAAGTTATATTTCGCAGGAAAGACCTGTTCCTTACCTCCAAGCTGTGGTGCACGCTCCACGACCCGGCGCTGGTGGAGCCGGCTTGCAGGAAGACCTTGAGTGACCTCGGTGTGGAGTACCTTGATCTGTACCTCATACACTTTCCTCAGGGTTATGCGGTAAGTTCCTACGAGCGCAGCACCATGCCACAGATATAATACCCTGCTAGCTAATGGTGCCTGTCCATCAGCGATGATCGCGGAGCGGAGAAACGGAGAAATTCTAACCAATAGCAATACTAAATAAAAAAAACCGGCCAAGTGCGAGTCGGACTCGCGCACCGAGGGTTCCGTACAAACCTGCAAGGTTTACAAAGTTCGTTCATTACGACAATCGAGTCATAACTATGGTATTTTTATTGCAAAATGAAATTCATAACATTACAATGGGGAAAGATGGAGGAGCATAAATTTAAGACAAAGATCTCTTTATCGTTTATAATAATGTCATTGAATTTAATTATAAGTATAACACTTTAAGCATTTAGGACGCATTTAGATTATACAGCTACATTCACCAAAACATCGGGATTGAATGACGATGAGTGAGGTCGTCTTTGCCGTTTGAAAAATGTTGCCCTCCCCATACATAGTATAATAACTCGCGGTCATTGCTGTAACTACAATTATGTTTACAATCACAATTTTTTTGGTGGTATAACTACTTAAAATTTTAAGCTTTTCGGAATTTTTCTGTTACCTGTGCTGTAAGCTATTGCTTCTTACCAAATTTCGAGATTCTATGTCAACGGAAAGTGGTCTTTAGGTTTTAATTCCCTTGCGTGTAGTTGCGAGTTTCAAAGTATGCGGTATCAATGGTTGTACATACTTTTGCGTTTTGCGTTTTTGCGTTGACTTAGATTTTTTTTTCACGGGTTAAAGGCAATTAGATCTAAGTATTTGATATGAATTTCAACTTGATAGCTCTACGCGTTCATGAGGAAAAAAGTAATAAGTTTATATTTATTAAAAAATATATATTTTGTAATGTAACTAAAAATTTAAGGTTTTCGGAATTTTTCCTTTATGTGTGCTATAAAACGTTGCTTCATGCCAAATTTCAAGATTCTAGGTCGACTGGAAGTACCCTTTAGGTTTTGATTCCCTTGCGAGTACTTGCGAGTTTCAAAATATGCAGCTTAAATTGCTGTTTCTTTTAATTGCGTTGACATAGAAGTTTGATTTTGTTACAGCTTAAAGGTATTATAGACCTGAGTATTTGGTATGAATTTCAATTTAATACCTCTACGCGTTTATGAGGAAATGGGTAGTAAGTTTAAAATTATTAAAAAAAAAATATTATGTGATGTAACTAAAAATTTATGGTTTTCGTAATTTTTCCTTTATCTATGCTATAAGACGTTGCTTCGTACCAAATTTCAAGATTCTGAGTTCACGGGAAGCACCCTGTAGGTTTTGATTCCCTTGCAAGTGTCGAAAATTTGCGGCATAAACGGCTGTATCTTTTGATTGCGTTGGCTTAGAAGTTTGATTTTTTCACAGCTTCAAGGGACAGTAGACCTGAGTAATTGATATAAATTTCAGCTTCATACCTTCACGCGTTCCTGAGAAAAAGGGTCTTGACAGACGGACGGACGGACAGACGGACAACAAAGTGATCCTATAAGGGTTCCGTTTTTTCCTTTTGAGGTACGGAACCCTAAAAATATAAAAATATGTATGTTAAGTTAAATTAAACTAAATAAAATTACTGATATAATGTATTCATTGTTATGGAAGAGAAGATCCTCCTAACATAAGCTTGTCGTAGCTTAAAGGGAGTTTCTGACCAATGTGATGTAACTGAACACGTTGACTACCGTCAACCGTCGTATGTGCCGAAATGGATGCCGGTAGACAGGTGGACGTTGCCTATTTTGATTTTAGAAAGGCTTTTGATCTCGTGAATAATGATATTTTGTTGCAGAAGTTAGCAAAATCTGGCTTCACTCCTAAACTCCTAGAATTTTTTGCTAGTTATTTGGCCAACCGTCGTCAATTTGTGAGAGTTGGTGGTTTTGAGTCCAATGATTATTTCACTAGATCAGGAGTAAGTCAGGGAAGTACTCTGGGCCCAACATTATTTTTAATTTTTATAAATGATTTACCTACACAAGTCAGATCTGCAAAAAGTCTTCTCTTTGCAGACGACTTAAAACTAAGCTTGGGGATCGGTGAGGCGGTCAATGCTTTGGCTCTTCAGCAGGATATAAATGCAGTATCGCAATGGAGTAAAGATAATGACCTTCCTTTTAATGAGAGTAAATGTAAAGTTATAACTTTTTCGTTAAAAATAGATCCCATTGCAATTGACTACACATTATATGACGCGCCTTTGGCTAGAGTAAATGAAATACGTGACCTTGGATTAATTTTAGATTCTAAGCTTGAGTTCAACAATCACGTGACATCAATCTGTAAAGTGGCTAATAGAACATTGGGATTTGTAATGAGGACTGCCGCAGACTTTGATGATGTTAGGGTGGCTATAACATTATACAACGCGTATGTCAGAAGTAAATTAGAATACGCAGCGGTGGTATGGGATCCATATAATAAAAAGTACATACTACTGATAGAGAGGATACAGCGGAAATTTTTACGCTGGCTGTACAAAAGGAAACACGGCTATTACCCGTACCTATATCCTTCAGCTTTTGTTTTGGGTATGGTTGACCTAGAAACCCTAAAACTTAGGAGAGCAATGGCAACTATTAGGCATTTTCTCTTCATTATTCACCACAAACTGGACAGCAAGCCAGTTTTGGAGAATGTAAGCCTATTAGTGCCATGGAGAATGCCGCGGGGGGAGGAGGGACTAGTGGCTCCGCGCCGGAGGCCACGTCTCTTGATGAGGCCAACTGCCCGAACGGTCCGGGCTGCACATGCGCCTACAAACCGTATCTTGAGTCTGGTAGGGGACATACTCATCCAGCACGAGGAACTGGACATTTTTGCTAATGGACTAATTAATTTATTGACATTATTTCATACGATTGTGGACAAAATGGTTTTACTATAAGTTTTATTTTGACAATGATATTGTAATTTGTTTAATTATAATTATTATAAATTTTTATTATAATGTTATTAATTATTTTTGTTTATATCCATGACATTATTTGATTTCGATGACATTGTTGTGACATAGTTTATTTTAAATTTGAATTGTAATTCATCTTTGTTGTATTTTTGTGCATGAGTATGTAAATTTAAGCTTGTTTATCTACGGACATATCATTAGTGCTCTAAAATGCGTTCAGAAACCGTAGGAAATGACCAGCATTACTACAACCAATTTTACTATGAGAACTTTCTTATCTGTGGCAGTAGGTAAAATCTGTACTGTAATGTTATAACAGTATCAATTTCTGTAAGGTTATTATGACTTTAAATTTGGAACAGCTGTCAAAACTAAAGTAGGTCTCTATTCTAGTATCCATTGATATTAAAGCAGTTATCGATATGAAACGTCAAATTCAGTATGTTTTTTAATCCAAATCGCACGACATATGATCACGAGTGACATGAGGATAGGGACTTCATTCGTTTGTCTATGATATAAAAAAAAAATCGTCGTGACGGAGGATTGAATTACCCGCCATTACTGTTGTCATTCATTTGTTTGTTGGTTTTTCGCTGTGACGAAAATATTGTGAAAAGTTAAAACAAATTGCATTTTAGTTATAAATATGAGTAGTAGATAAAGTAGTGTATGCAACTGTACATAATTAGGCCTTAAAAAACTCGTGTGATGCTATTATGAAACTCGCTGACGCTCGTTTCATAAAACCACACTCGTGTTTTAAGGCCCCTCATTATGTATCAGTTGCATAAACTACTATTGTGACTTGGTGTAAACTGTTAGCTACAAGTGGTTTGAAATAAATAAATAAATAACTGTTATTTAAGTTGATGAAATGAATTATTTGTATTTGTATAATAGGATTGCACATAAACCCCGCTCCGCTCCAGTGGACAGGGAGTTGCGTACTTACTAATTTCAAAATTTATACAAAACCGGTAAGCGGAGCGGGGTAGTGGAGCTCGAAATGACATCGCGTAATCGCAGCCGAGCTCCGCACACTGAAAAATACAGCCAGAAACTCCGCTCACTCCGCTATCTTGCCTTAATGCGGATTCGATGCAGATGCGGATTTTGGAGTTTTAAAAAGATGAGTTAAGAAGCTAAATGGAAGCGCTTCCCACCGACTGGATTTTATAGTCGGGGGACCAAAGTCCGATAGATATCGTCTCGATTTGTCTATCTGTAATATTCTGGATCTAAATATCATATATCATGAGCCGTAACAGCGCTCGCTGTCGCGCTGGCTACCGTTAGGCATGCGCTTGTGATGGCGAACGGTAGAGGTCGCCACAACCTGTTCCTTACCTCCAAGCTGTGGTGCACGCTCCACGACCCGGCGCTGGTGGAGACGGCCTGCATGAAGACCTTGAGTGACCTCGGTGTGGAGTACCTTGATCTGTACCTCATACACTTTCCTCAGGGTTATGTGGTATGTATTTAATAATCAGTGAGGCAGCCCAAATCTACTAGCACGACTTTGAAATTCAATGAGCCAGCGTACTTCAATTGCGGAAAACTGTCGCCACGGCTCACGAGTAGCGACTGTCATTTAGTGTCAGATTCCGAAGCTCATAAACCAACGCTTGTTTTCTCCAGGCAGGTGAAGACTTCTTCCCCAAACTCCCCGACGGGAGAACCAGCGCGTCAGCTCACGACTACGTGGACACGTGGCGCGCGATGGAGGCGCTGGTGAAGAAGGGGCTCGTGCGCAGCATCGGCCTCAGCAACTTCAATAAGCGACAGCTGGACAGGATCCTGGGCGTGGCAACTATTAAACCTGCTATGCAGCAGGTGAGTAGCAAACATTGGGTCTTGCAGAAGTAAGCTCCGATATGGTGACAGCAAAAGCTGGACCACGTTCTATGTGTGCCCAGAAACCTTAATTTATCTTTTTATGACTCCAGTGCACTCTTTGAGTGACTTTGGTTTAATGGTCTGTTGTAAATGGAGCTGTTAGCACCAAACTGGACATAGCAGGTAGGAGTGACTATCACATGGTTTTGGATAATCTCAATTTAAAGCTCTAACCTTTACTAATGGAACAGGATCAAAGAAACAGGCAACTATTTGCTTCTAAGATGTTGAGAATAGAGTCATCGATTTACCATAAAAGTTCTCGAGAACACTTGGCGCGCAATGAAGGCGCTGGTGCAGAAGAGGCTAGTGCTCAGATTTGGCGTCAGCAACTTCAATAAGCGACAGCTTGATAGGATCCTGAGCTAGCCACCATTAAGCCTGGCGTACACCAGGCAGATAAAAAACTACTTTCTATCTAGAACAAAAGAATAACTTTTGAAGCCGAAGCTATAAAGTGATGCAGTCTGTCGCAAAACAGGAACCAAGAATAGACGAGAAGTTGCCACTAGCAAATTAGCTATGCACAGGGCTCAGAATATTTAGGAAGCCATAGTAATAGTAACTGATACTATGGCTTCCTAAATATGCGGCATGCGAGTCCCTTGGTTTTAGAAGTCCGACATGTAGACCACTGCACCAAGCGGTCGTCGAATTAATTAATTGAACGAATGGTCTCTCTAGATCGAGGTCCACCCGTACCTGAACAACACCAAGCTGATCGAGTACTGCCGCTCGCACGGTATCACGGTCACCGCGTACTCCCCGCTGGGCTCCCCTGACAGGCCCTGGGCGAAGCCTGGTGACCCACAACTGTTGGAAGACCCCAGGCTAAAGGGCATCGCTGAGAAGCATAAGAAGAGCGTTGCACAAGTGCTCATCAGGTGAGATACCTGCTTGTTTTATTTTAACCCTGATTGGGTGATTTGAGGGTGTCTCCCACAATCATTGATGAAACATACGCTGGCTCAAAGCGTTAAAAAAAAGAAAGCACTTGAAATTTAACTCCATTAAGGTTCTTGGTAGCTTAGCGGTTAGAGCATTGGACCGAACTTTCAAAGTTCGGGGGTTCGATTCCTCCCCGATGACCGGAGCCGAGAAGAATTTTTTAAGTGTTATGTCGTTTCGAAATTAAAAATAGCGTTGTAAACGCAAAAAAAAACTTAACAAATAAAATTATTTTAACCCTAGACAAAAAATACGGGTTTAATAAGTTTGAAACTTATTCTGTTTGTGTTTGTTTGTGTGTGTCTGTCTGTTTCATATAGGATATACCGATTTCATAGCGTTTTTTAGTATTCCAAATTGTCCTCCTGGCCACCACTTCGACCACGACGCCAATCTCAACAGAGATCATCCAACTGCGCAGGAGATATTATAGTGCACAAGTGTGAGCGCAATACACAGGTGCACTCACTGTTCCATCACTCTCAAAGTTCGGTGAGACGGCAAACCGACATGACCGGAGAGAGATCAGGCGCAGGACCAACGGCTTAACGTACTTTCCGAGGCTCGGGGGTATAACACCACCAACTTCCCGACTCCGAGCTGTTTTTGAGAAATTCGTGACAGAAAATCTCAGAAACAATTTTTGTCTCGACCTGGGATTCGACCCAGGACCTCTTGGATGTAAGGCAGAGACTTTGCCACTGCACCATCGAGGCAATTATTCGAAAGAAAAGTAATTTAATCGCCATTGTCCTAAGGACATTCGGCCGTGACTCGGACTTTGGTTCGGTTTAAACCCTTCAGCCATTAAATCTCGCCAGTTGCTTTCCTGGCTCATGTCGGGGATATTAAAAAATCAAGTTAATAATCTCCATTTTACAATAACTTTTCCAGATACGCCCTCGACCGTGGTCTGGTCGTCATCCCTAAGTCTGTGACGAAGAAGAGAATCATCGAGAACTTCGATGTGCTGGACTTCAAGCTGCAGCCAGAAGACCTGGAGCTGATCGCCTCGCTGGAGTGCCACGGACGGTTCTGCGACCTGGGCGAGTGAGTATAAAATTTCAACAAGCCGATTTCGACCACAGCAGCCAATCTCAACAGAGATCAGCAGCCAGCAGAACTATGAGGGAGATATTATTGTTCTCAACTGAATTTTGACAGTGACGTTAAGTGGGGTCTTTTCTTTGCTTATTTTGGATGACACGGGGGATAACGTAATCTAGATGATGATTACGTCATCAGTATTTCTTAACTTGTTTACTTGAATGGCAACCTTCACATTGTCTTTGCTTGAACACGAAACGTATTATCGTGGATTCCCGCAAACAATGCATAGGTTAAGGCACCCGGTTTAAAACCAAGTAGGGGAATTACCGCGCACTATTCACTTGCCCATAGTTCCCGAAAAACGTTTACGTAAGCAATGGGGGGAGGGGGGGGGGGGGGGGGGGGTAATAAATTGTAATTAAATTGAATTAAATTGAATGGCCCCTTAGGTAGTGAGCACTACCAAAGCCCAGCCACTACTGCGCCACAAGCACCTTGTAGCGCAGGGGAAATCATCTAAAATCTGATATTTTCTTGTTCCAGCCCCGACCATAGAGACTATCCATTCTTCGATGAATACTAACTTCAAGGCTGCTTATGTGAAGATCAGAGCCAACAGGCATGGTGGAAGGATAAATAATGCATTTAATGTAAATTTAAGTGAAAACAATGAAAATTAAACTGAGTTCTATGATTCAAGTAGGTAATGAATGTTTATATCGTTTGTGTAGTAAATGGTTTTGCAAAGTGTGTTGTTTGAATTCTTCATATTTTTCGTTTCTCTGTATACTCCTGTGTTTTTCAGTAAATATTGTAGCACATTAATCAAACGCAAACCCGAAAAGATATAACTCTTAAAAAAATCTTTTCGGCTCCGGTCATCAGGGAGGATTTGAACCCCCGACCTTTGGAAGTCCAGTCCAATGCTCTCCCCAACTGAGCTACCGAGAACCTTAATGGAGTCGTCGAATTTTGTAAGTGCTTTCTAACGCTTCAAGCCAGCGTATGTTTCATCAGTGATTGTGGGAAACACCCTCAAAACACCCGAGAGAAATTTAAATATTATTTTATTTCATTAAGGTTCTCGGTAGCTCAGTTGGTTAGAGCATTGGACCGGAATTCCAAAGGTCGGGGGTTCGAATCCTCCCTGATGTGATGACCAGAGCCGAAAATATTTTTTAAGTTATATCTTTTCGAATTTAAAATAGCGTTGTGAACGCAAAAAAACTTAATAAATACACAATGCCAACCGTTTTTTTAATAAATTATAATCTACAAAATAATTCGATAGAGTTAAACGCTTGTTAAAAAATTGTAGTGTCCAACTGTCATGAAACGGATGTCTTGTTTAGGTTATCTCATTTTTGCTGTCATTTGATTTGAATCGGCCGTTCTTATTTTATTAGTAATATGTATTACAAAATTTTGTCAGTTAAGCAGTTTTTTTGCCTTAAACCGAAATTTCAGTTTAGTGCATCGATATGTACATTAACAATGTTTTTGTGCAATATATAAATAAATAGTTGTACATACTTTTGTAATTACGAAATACCTACGCAATAGCGGCCTCCGATTTTCGACTTATCCTTCAAAATCCAAGTTTTCGGTAAAAAAAATGGTTTGCTGTCAAAATGCTGTCATAAACAATCGTTCAACTTAACATAACTTTTCTCTAAGCATAATACTTCTGTTGACAGAAACTCATTCTTGTCAGTTTCTGTCAAAATTACTCTATTTTGACATTTAAGAGTATATTTTACTAAAATTTTACAATGAATTTCGGATAATATTTTCGTGTTTTGTGTTTTCAAAGAATATGATCAATGTTGTTTTAAAAGTTGTTTGTGCACCTAACGGTTAAGGCATTATGTATCCTGTAAGTATAGTTTACCTACTAATAGGTAGGTAGTTATTTATTCAACACTTAGGTACTTACATGCACTGATATCAACGCCTACATAACTACCTACTTAGGTACTGTTTTTAAGCAAAATTCGAGTATTGCAGCCATCTCTGGGATGGTTCCACCAAATACGAACGTGTTGCTCTTGACTCAATTGAGCGTAGAGCCAAGAGGTTCATAGGTGACGAGAGGCTTGTAAGCACGCAGCTCCAAAACCTGGCTCATCGCCGCAGAGTCGTCTGCTTATGATCTACACCAGCTTATTCCGCTGGCTCCCTTTTACCATCGGACCACCAGACGTACCGTGGGAGATACCATCTGTACCGTGTCGATGTTCGACTGATACGAACCAAGCGCTTCTCATGTTCATTTCTAATGCGCACTGCAAAAGAGTGGACCTCACTACCTGCGTCAGTGTTTCCCTGCAATTACAACCTTGAAATTTTCAAAGCTAGAGTGAGATGCCTGTTGCATCTTCTAGGCGAGCTCGCTCCATCGTAATCTCAGTCTTTGCCTCGTTAGGCTTAGTCTTGGGTCAAGAGCAAACTTATCCCAAAAAAATAAATAAACTGCGAGAGTGTGGAGGAACTGAGACGTTTGGGAGCGCGTAACTTGAAACACCGTTTTTTTTTAAATGTTAAATATTTCTCAACAATCACACCAATTCTCTAGTCCCAAAGTAAGCTACGATGCTTGTGTTATGGGTACTAGACAACGGATAAACATACTTAAATACTTTTTTTTTGTAAATAAATACATATTATACATAGAAAACACCCAGACCAGTACAAACACACATGTTCATACACACTTATGCTTGTACTGTGCGGGAATCGAACCCGCGACCTTTGGTTTAGAAGTCCGACATGCGGACCACTGCACCAAGCGGTCGTCACCACGTTTCCGGCCGTTCAATCAAACAGCTAGCTCTTAAGATAAACAACGCCATTCAATCATATAATGTAAACATTGGCCACTGGGGCAAAAGCAACTGTAATACACCTATAAGTATAGGAACACACACATATCAAGAACTAAAGAATTGGTTGCCTGTAAATTCGGTATACGGGCGAAAGTTTTACGTGACAACGACTTTGAGTGGTAAAATAATTTTAATGTGAATATTCATTCGTATAACATGAACCGGTGTGTATGCCTATCTCTCTCACTCTCTCTCTCTCGCTCTGTCTCTCTCGCTCTTACGCGGGTTAACTGTGCTCGAGTGGAAGGGACGCGTGCCTTTCACTTTTTATGTCTGTCTCACTCGCTCTTAGGCGGGCTAACCATGCCCGAGTCGAAGGGACGCGTGCCTCTCACTCGCTCTCATTGTGAGCGCGGAACGTGAGCGGAGCGTAACGCAGTTTCTTGAAGTGTCACCCGGCAAACCAATTTATAAGACGTTGTCACGTCAAAACTCCTCAAAGGCTGGCTAAGGTGAAAAAGATCACCAGCTTCCACCCAGACAACAGAAATAATCATCACAGAAAAGTTTTAAAACCAGCACTCTCTTGGCCGTTGTCTCTGCCCTGTGACTGTTACAAGCTTGACAGTGCGAGCGAACGTGCTGGCTATAACCAGACCCGAAAATTCTAACGAAACGTTACGAAGTGCGGAACGAAACAACGAAGTAATACTCCACTTAGAGACCATTGGGTCCTGATCACATGATCCTGATCCTGATCCTGTTATACACGCACTCTGACTCTGATCAGCCCCCTTCCGAACGAACGCTTTGGCTACACCCGAAATTCGAACGAAACGTTACGGAGTGCGGAACGAAACAACGAAGTAATGCTCCACTTAGAGATTAAAGGGTCCTGATCACACGATCCTGATCCTGTTATCTCCACTTAGAGACCGAAAGGTCCAGATCACACGATCCTGATTTTTTTTAAACACGCACACTGACTCTGATCAGCACCCTTTGGTGTCTAGTACCAATACCCGCTTAGGAGCCCTGAACTAGGCCCCTAGACAAAGATATATGTAATGGCGAATTCGACCAGAAAACCTATCGATCGCATCATTTGCAAAAAATTAAAGGCCTCCTGGCCGATTTCGACCACGACGGCCAATCTCAACAAAGGTTAAGCCAAAGATAATCATTCCATTATCTTTGGTTAGGCAGGCAATGAATGAAGCGTTATACAGCCTACGTCAGAATCATATGATAATCGAACATTTAAACCTTACAATACATCTATTATGCTCTGTCGCTCCACAGCAGCAGCCGGTGTACGGGGCGCCCCAGTACGGCCCCCCGCAGCCAGTGTACGGCCCCCCGCAGCCAGTGTACGGGCCCCCTCAGCCTGGGTACGTGCCGCCCCCCCAACCTGTGTACGTGCCGCAGCCTGTGTACCATCCCCAGTACCCCCAGAATCCACGTTAGTATATCCACGTTCTTTAACAGACAAGTTATTTTTTGCCGAGAACAGAGTGCCAGATGTTCTAAAAAACACCTTACTGCCTAAAGGTATTATAATTATAATTATTATTTTAATTATAAATGCTTATGGCCTAGCTCCCAGCAGCACAATTTATGGACTCTTGGAAACAAGTGAGGTGGAGTTTTAAATTAAAATAACTACCAGAGCACACTTGGAATTATTCATTAGTGAAAACAATAATAGTGTTAGCCTGAACCCTAACTAAGTCCTAATAGTTAATAAGAGTTTTGGGAGCTACACGACACGTCCGCCACGTCCTAGCGCTTGAGCAAGAATAAAGTTTCTTTCTATTCATAGCCGCTAAGGCTGGTTCGGAGAGGGATCGCTACTACGCCACTACTGACGTCACTATGACGTCATGTCACGTGGGTTGAAGTAGGCGGAATCGCTGACAGTACCTTATCAGTTTAAAGAATTTTATTCTCAAGAAGACAATTACATGTCACTTATTTGAGAAAAATATAATATTTGCAGTTGAACAAATAATGAACTTACCTCCGTAGTGGCAAACGCTCCCGGCGGGATCGTTGACAACAGGTCATTTACCCCGACGCGCCACTTGATGACTTAACTAAGTAACTACCTTATACAATAAGTATTCTTTTAAAAAAGCCAATAACAATGGTGACCGAGTTTCTTGCGCAGCTTCTTCTCGGCACCAGCCCACATATTGTCTTGAAGCTGCTAGGGTTTAATAAGATGTGTAAAAGTGGCCCTTGTGGGGTCTATTTACAGAAATGAATTGGGATGATGACACCTATCTTAAATATTGTCAAGAACATGGTGTTTAAAAAACATAGCCCCTATGAAGTTAATACAACCAATATATTTCAAAAAAGCTGTAGAAACCAATTTTTAAACACACAAAACGCAATAAATATTCGGTCAATTGACTCCGATTTCTGACACATGACCGTGACGTCACAATCATTTATTACCATACGAAATCTATGTAGACAGACCGTTTTGACAGATAATAAAAAGTATGTCAACGATTGGTGGTGTCGTCTAGCCAATTACTTTTATGACTTCTAAGATATAGCTAATGTTCCAGCTCAACAGCCCGGTGGCTGCGCGAAGTCCTGCGGCATTGCGAGTTGCGCAGCGTGCCTGACCTGCCTGGCGTGTTCTATCTGCACCTCGCTAGCTGCGGTGTTCCACCCTGAGCAGGAAGGCGGTGACGGTGTTGGTGGTGGAGGAGCTGAAGACGGCGGTGGTGGTGTTGACGGTGGTGGGGCTGATAATGTTCCGCCGCCGTCACACGACTGAGGCTTTCAAGATTGGTTTGAACGAAGTGAAGAAGGCATTCTGCTTACATCCGTCTAATCTCATTAATCAACTCAATCACTATCATTAAAACAAATTCTTTAATCTTATTCTATCAACTCGGCCACTCTCATGAAATCAACTGTCTCATTAAAACTAAATCCATCAAAACTATAGTCGTTCTTTTGTTGTACAGAAGAAAGCAAAGTATCAGGCTATATTTCTTTTATCGAAAAATTGCACACAATACCTACATGCGCGTGTGATGTCACAGTTTTCGCAGGTTTCATGTCACGTTTCGCGTAAGCACTAAATGCTTAGGTGTTTGGTTTAACGGATTTCGTTTTTCGTAGTAGGCCTACGGTTTTCAGCTTCCCCCTGGAACTCTGAAAAGCTCGATTCGAACAAATCAGCGGAGTTTCAACTCTCTACTCTCTAAGCTGTTGTCCGTTATTGCAAATGTGGCCTACATGCCTGTCATTCTTACATTCGTATGTCATTCTTATTTTATTTGTTTTATTTTACATTTTTGGAAGACTTACAGCTAGAAAGATACTAAATAATAGTTTATATAAAACTAGCTGACCCGGCAAACGTTGTTTTGCCATATAAGTTATTGTGGACAACCCTTATCACTAAGTGGTATGAAAAATAGATGTTGGCCGATTCTCAGACCTACTCAATATGCTCATATAATTTCATGAGAATCGGTCAAGCTGTTTCAGAGGAGTAAGGGAACGAACATTGTGACACGAGAATTTGATATATATAGAGAAGAAGGCCATTTATATGTCACCACTGATAGAATTTAGAGTACCTACATAAGAATTAAATTTATAAAGCTTACTCACAAAAGTATCGGCAAGTTCATTGTTCAAAAAAATTAAGAATAGCTTTCCCGTATCCGTTGCATAATCACAGTGTAATCGAAAATAGTTGATGGAACCAGGCGTTACTTTGCGTAAATCCATGACTTAAGCTGAACAAGACAATTATGCGGATATACACGGAATCACTGTGCATCTTCTGTGTCACATTGTGAGTTGTATTTTAAGTCCTGCGTGCGACTTCCAGCTCTAGTTTTTCAAGTGGATACAGTTGTATGTATTTGGGTTCTTGCGCTGGCGTCGTTTAGTGGAAATTTAAAGCAAAATAAATTCTCTTTTTCAGCTTTAGTAATCGAAAATGTTATGGCGATGTAAAAGCGATAGCTATTAAGGCAAATTTGTGTCTAATTTTTTCAGTAAATGAATTGTAATTTCCTATGAGAAATAAAGTTCTTTAACCGTTTGCTCCGATGTATGTACTATTGGATGGAGCCTTGTGAGAGGGCAGGGCCTCTAGTCAGACAAAAATATCAATCGTTATCTAATAATCTTATAGATATCGTTTGTCTAATATATGCAAAAGATATGTGCCTTCGTTAAGAAGAATTTCACGTTACTAAGCGAAACTACCTACTTACTAAAACATATGAACGTTTCCAATAAACTAAAAGATAAGTAGGTGGGTAGATAAAAAATATTTGTGATTTAATGGTGGCTTGTATTTATTTTTTATGTCGAATATAAATTAAGAATTCAAATAATATATTTTTATAGTTTATATTAGTTTTATTTTATGAACGTAATTATTGTTTGTGTGAAATTAAAACACACTAAATAAACTGCCACGCACAGGCGGGACTCGAACCCGCACCTCTCGCAAGCCGGGCGAATGCTCTCCCAATTGTGACTTACTTAGGCTAAGATGCCCACAACATCCGAAAGAAACACCTTTTCAGCTGTTTTACAATCGGTTAAGACGAGATGTGCGGGTTCGAATCTCGCCTGTGGCAGATATGATCGCTTTCACTCCTAAATTACCAAAGATTTTTATAAAATTGGTATTACAATAAAACAGCGGACAAAGTCGCAGGTAAAACCTAGTATCTCATATATCGCGATTCAAGTTTGTGTGCAGCATGCGTGCACCGTGTCAGACGGTCGGTTGTAGTGATGTGCAGCACCGATAGATGACGCTTCAGACTTTGAGTACCTAAGCATTAAGTTACGGGCATATCATTGGACGCGTCCGAAGGCGTACTACGAAAGCTCATCCGTCAATACGATAACGTACACTGTACAGACGAAAGCACAGCACGCTACGTCTGTAACGTACGTTCTGGTGTCATGTTGACTTATGTCATGCAACGAAACGATTATCGTTTTGACGGATTTCGTTTTTTGTAGTACGGCATGTTTGGCATTTGAACCTATAGCTGAAAGAACAATACAAACTCTATGGTCAAGGCATGTCCACAACTTAGATACGTCCGACAATATACAAATTTTAATCATTTCTTTGTCTAGGTCGCTTCTTCCGCTTCCCGCGTCTGCGCCGTTCGGACGCGTCCAATAATGTGCTAACAGCTAAAAAGATTTAGGAAGTCATCAATAAAACCTTTTCGTAGAGAAAAGTCTCTTCTTCTCACTTTACCTCAAAACTGATGTTTGAGTGGCAGGTTTGACAGAAGATTTTAATGATTTGTCATTTTTTCGTAAATCCATTGCAATAAAAAATTGAAAAATATGCCATTAAAATGGTGTTAAAACACGTTTTTTCATTACACACGTCGCCAAAAGAAGATATTTTCGCAAATCCAACGCAATAGTTCTTTCGAAGCATAGTGCAAAATGGTGTAACGATGGTGGTATTTATGGGTAATTCAAAATCTAAGGTACACCTTTATTTATTTAATTACTGTAATTGATATGTAGATTATCAGGTTACTAAGTTGTTGAATACTGATGGCCAGGGGAATAAGAAAGTTCTGAGTAGATTGGAGACCAATCCCACCGACCTCCCATGGCTATTCCAACCTCGCGGTTATTAAGGCCGAAACGTGAGAGATGCACGCGGAATTCGCGACGGCTAGGCAGTGCTGCACTCCACCGCGTGCAATTCTTGACTCTCTACAAATTCTCAACTCTGCTCCTTGTCCCTTGTGTCACTCCCCCCTTTTCTTGGGGATTGACTCTCCTCGGTGCCATTCCTTCTCCTGTGCCAGCCGTGTGAGAAGTTCCCCTACGAGATCGTTGGGTGGGGGACCAAACTGGACCCACACTTGCAGGAGTGATACCATCCATCATCTTCTGTCGTAGGTCTTCATACAGAGGACATAGCCACAGAACGTGGTGTCTGTCCTCTTCTTCCACTCCACACTCGCACATTCTTCAATCTCGCAGCTTCATGTCACTCAGCCTTTTATTGAAGCATCCATGTCCGGTGAGCATCTGGGAAGTTTCATAATTTGGTTCGACCCAGCGCATCCTGAGTCTTACAGCCACGTCCGGAAAAAATTTACGGAGCTCACGACCCTTAGTTTCCTGCTCCCAACGGTGCTGCCAGTCTATGATTACTGCTTCACGAATTTCGCGCTTACGCCTGCTCATCTCTTCCTTGGTCATGTGCTGTCGCGTCGCCTCCGTCCTGCCTGCACATGTCACGCGAGATTGGATACCAGTCGACCAAAAGCACAGTGTAGGGCGTCCACTGGTAAGATCGACCGACAACCGATGTAAAGATCGTAGAACCGAACTGTCTGCAGACCCCTGACACTAATTACCGATCGAGGATTAGAGTAGGCCTTTCTTCAAAAGAACTTAGATGACTGCGGCTGATTATGATGTGGTTGTTTTATGATTTTTCGTGATAAGCATTCACGTTGCAAACTAAAGATAATATTTTTGCAGTAAAAGAAATCAACTGAATTAGGCGGGAATCGAACCCGCGTCCATGGGATCCAGCCCGTGTGCCTAGACAACTTGTCCACCCAGACATTAGAAAAGCCTGTTGAAATTCGTTACTGCTTTCCTAACGCGTAGGCCGCGTTCACTTCATCACAGCTTGGAGTTTACAACCTAGGAAAGCAGTAGCAAATTTCAACAGGCTTTGCCAATGTCCGGGTGCCGAGTGGCGGGTCCGGGTGGTACGGTCCGGGTGTCCGGGTGGTACAGGCACACGGGCTAGATTCCCATGGACGCGGGTTCGATTCCCACCTCAGACAGTTGTTTTTTTCTGCTGCAAAAATATTATCTCTAGTCGTTGTTTTTTGCTTTTGGTGGTAAGTAGCTGCGATATTGATAGTGTCATTGCAGATTAGGGTTCAGAACCGGGAAATCCCGGTCTCGAAATTACCGGGAATTCCCGGTTCTTTCGTCAGTAAAATGGAACCGGGAAATCTAATTTGATTCCCGGTTCTTTCGGTACTTTCAGGAATTTTATTTTCACAACGCGTTTCACACTACTATTTCCTTACTTACTCTTACTTTACTTTTTTACACATTCAAAACTAACGTGAATAATTTGGTGCTAAAAAAAATAATGCGCGAAATCATTGGCTTGGCTTAGCGCTCGCTGTAACGACTAACTACCTACACTCGCAAAAAAATTATACTAAGAACGGCGTCTCAACCTTGCAGCTGCGACTCTGAATTACCGGTACTACTCTGAATTACCGGTTACTCCGGTAACGTCAGGGAAATGCTGTTACGCATACCCGCCAGCCGCGGGGGCAGCTAGCGGTTAAGTGGGACTCCAGGCCTCAGAGAGAACCCGCCTACCCACTAAATACCTGACGGTGCTCTCGGGTGCCATGTGAGTCGGGGACGTGGCGGGTTCACCGTAGGCCAAGAGGCCACAGTTCCCCGACTCTCTTGGCCGACTAACTTTGCAGCGAGCCTCTACCGGTTGCGACGAGGGAGAAACTTGACGCCGTCGCATAAACAACAGACGGCGCGCGGGAACACACGCAACGCCTCGGGACCCCTTTAGCGGGCGATAGACACCCCCGTGACTGAAGCCCGGGGCCCAGGAAGGGGCAAGTTGAGAATGAAATTCCTTCTTTGGTGCCCATAACGCCGGCGGCGAATCATTGGGGCGTCAGCCGAAGCCTCTTGCTCCCTCTCCGCTGCTTCGAGATGACAGTCTCACACAAGGTGAGCACCGCCTTCCACGCTTCCACGCAGGTCGCCATCCTCCGCAGGATTGCTGCCAACGACAAATCACTGCCCACAAAGGCGACCATGGCACTGCACTCCTCGTCCTGGCCGGGCATGACATGAGGGTGTGCTGCGCAGTGTCAAAGTCGCAACTAGTGCAATGGCGACACTTTGCCGTCGGCTCGCGACCGATTATGCAGAGGTACCACCCGAAGCAACCGTGGTCCGAGAGCATCTGGGTCAGTCCAAAAGGTCAGGCGACCGCGCTGGCGCTGCACCCATTCCGCGAGAACCGGATCGATGGCCCCCGGGGTGCTGCGACCGAAGCGGCTTTCGTACAAGCGCTGTCTCCACCAGTACAGGGCGACCTGCATCAGTTGCGCTCTCTCGGAGTCCACTTCGCAGCGGCGCGGTCCTTTGCCCCTGAGGCCTTAGGTCTCCTCGCCGCCATTTATCGGTGGCGGGGAGACCTAAGGATCTGGGCGTCGAGGTCCCATGGCATGCTCCCGGCAAGCGCGAGTGCTACGTCTGATTGTGCGGTATCCACGGACTACCCGTAAGGCCAAGTGGCGCTGTGCCCTTTGCAACAGCCTGGCCCATAAAAACACAGGGCCTCCGACTTTTCGAGCGCCACCTCAACCCTTTATTTGTAATTATTTTAAGTATTTAAGGAATCTAAAATGACTAAAACTTACTTAAGTACTTCACAGTAAGACTGATTGATTTATAGTTTGTTTAAAAATTAATAACCTACTACTAGGTATGAGAATAGAAAATTAAAGAAAACATTTCCAATTAAAACTACTTGATCAATTGTTGTTTACTTTTGAAGCATGCCTTTCATTTAATAAAACAAAAACCGAAAATACCGAAAGAACCGGGAAATCCCAGTACCGATAAAGAAAAGTACCGAAATTACCGGTTCTCACAAAGAATACCGGTTCCAGAAACACTTTTGAAGATCCACTAAGGAAATGAAATTTATTATCATTGTTTAGTAAATAGGTGCTCTCCCATTTCTTTTTTCTTTAAATGTGTTTTAATTTCACATTGCAAAGAAATAGGCATTGTTAATGCTATAAAAAAATAAGTTTCTTAAGTTACCTATAATAGTGTAATATGTTGATTGAGAGGCTGATTTAGCTAGTTTGCTGCGACATTAAATGGGATTAATTAATTTTGCAGAGTCATAATCCGTACCAACCGCAGCCGCAACCGGTAAGTTACACCACAAGATGGATAAAAAAGTACAAGCATCAAAACGCAATATTCACGCACGGCTCTATGCTTGTATGCTATTTTTTCATGCATGTGTACCTACTTTGCTTGCTTGCTTCCGTGCTACATGCTTGCTTGCACGCTCTACGCTTGCTATCATATTACATGCTTGCTTGCATACTACATTCATGCTTTCATGCTGGACGTTTGCTTGCATGCTGCACGCTTGCTTGCATGCTGCACGTGTGCTTGAATTACTGTACGCTTGTTCGCAAGCTTGCTTGCATCTTTGCCTTAATTCTAATTTTAAAACTATAAAGCGATTTTATAGCGCGCATGTATCGAAACAAGCCCGCTTACAAATAGCTTTGTGTAACAATCGAAACTATTCCAGCATGGGTACATCCTCCATCCGGTGACTCCGCCGCCCGTGGTGTATGGTCAGCCACAACCGCCGCCCGTTGTGTATGGTCAGCCCCACCCGCCGCCCGTTGTGTATGGTCAACCACACCCGCCTCCCGTGGTATATGGTCAACCACAACCACCTCCCGCGCAATATGGTTACGCACCGCCGCCCCAGCAGCAAGTTGCCGCCCCATCGAGAGGGCCGATCAATGCTGACACTGCGAAAGGTGGGTTCACTACTGTTATATGACCCCTATGTCTGTTTGTCCTATATGTGTTTGTGTGTGTCTGTCCATGGCATAGTAGCTTCGATCAAAATTCGAAAGATAATTTAAACACGGTGGTTCTTAGCTATTATAAGCTGCTTCGTTAGTGTAGTGGCAAAGAGAGGTCCTGGGTTCGAACCCCAAATCGAACCAAATTTGTTTCTAAGTTTTTCTGTCATAAATTTCTCAAAAATTGCTCGGAATTTGGAAGTTGGCGGTGTTACACCCTCGTGCCTCGGAAAGCACGTTAAGCCGTTGGTCTTGCGCCTGATCTCTCTCCGGTCATGTCCGATTTCCGTCTCACCGAACTTTGAGAGTGATATAACAGTGAGCTCACCTGTGTAATGCGCTCACACTTGTGCACTATAATATCTCCTGCGTAGTTGGCTAATCTCTGTTGAGATTGGCCGCCGTGGTCTAAATCGGCCAGGAGGACTATTCTTATGTCTGTTCAAAATCAGCCCAGCCGATGAAGCTCACCAGCTGTGTAACGGGCCCATTTGGGTTTTTTTAACACGCTTTTATTAGCTTGACCTGTATGTAACTATGTATGTATGTAACAGAATCTTTGCACTTCATTTTCACCTACTTCTAGGAGTCTGATTAACATGGAAATTTGCACAGGGGTCAAGGACCGATGACAATGCAATAATTTGATAAGAGTTTTCGATTATCCTTATTAACTAAAAAAATAAAATTAATTTTAATATTGCTGAAATCGCCTTCTTACATTTTCCGCACGGCGCCATCTCTTTCACAAATATTACGAAAGTATCTAGTAGCGTTCGCTTAGCTAGTTAGTTTCGATAGCAATCATTAGATATCGCTGCTAATGCTATGCAGTTTTAACTGATGCAATTGATTTGCACTAGAAGCTCTGTATTTTGCCAATAGATGTCACTATTAACTAACACATTAAGTGTAGTAACTATTTAGTAATCTGTGATTAAGTACCAATGACAATGCAATAATTTGGAGATTTAACTAAAAAAAAAAAAAAAAGGGCGCCATCTGTTTCACAAATATTACGAAAGTATCTAGTAGCGTTCGCTTAGCTAGTTAGTTTCGATAGCAATCATTAGATGTCGCTGCTAATGCTATGCAGTTTTAACTGATGCAATAGGCTTGTTTCCACTATGAAAGAAATATTCAAAAACTGATTTTCTCTAAAATTATTCATAATTTCAGATGCCTTTACACTAATATTTTTCTGCAGTTCTTATTATTTGATTTTTAATTGGAATTCAAATGATAATTAGTCACTCAGTCGGCATTGCACGCGATGACGTCAAAGTGTGTTATTCCCATACAAGCTCTATGAAGAGAAGCGTTTTGACAGTTGATAAAAAGTACGTCAACGATTGGTGGTGTCAACTACCGTATTGATTTGCACTAGAAGCTCTGTATTTTGCCAATAGATGTCACTATTAACTAACACATTAAGTTAAGTGTAGTAACTATTTAGTAATCTGTGATTAAGTACCAATGAAAATGCAATAATTTGGAGATTTAACTAAAAAAAATTAAATAAATGATAGTTTAAAAAACTAAAAAAACACTCTTTTATTGCTAACTAAAAAAGAGAAAATAATTTCTGAGTACACGGAATTTATATTACAGTAGAGTAAAAAGCGTGGGGTGCTTCGTATAGTAGTATGTGAAAATCATCCTATTATTGGCACGTATAAAAGCATGAAAACGTCATAAAGTGCACCCCACGCTTTTTACTCTACTGTAATATAAATTCCGTGTACTCAGAAATTATTTTCTCTTTTTTAGTTAGCAATAAAAGCGTGTTTTTTTAGTTTTTTAAACTATTATTTTTAACTAGAAGGTTGGTTTTTTAACCGTTGCACTAGGTCTCAATCAATAAATTGCGAATTGCCTCTCGATGAGTGCAAAAAGTAGAGTCTTCATTTAGAACGTTCAGTCTGACCATATGGTGTTGACGTAAAATTATGGTGCCACTCTTGTCTACATGGCAACATCTGCATACTAGAACCAAACGAATACATTTGTTTTTATTCGTTCTCATTATAACTAATGTTGTGCGCAGTGCAACTGAGTAGATTTGCCACTAAAACTGGAGGTTTGAATATTTACTTCATCTAGTGGTCAAATATTGAGGGTTTAATGTGTGAAATATGCGAGGTTCTACTCAAAAATATTTTCTGTTTGCCAGGAGCTGCTAGCAGCTGCTTTGGCATGCTTGGCCTTTGCATCGGAAAAGATTACTTAGGCAAGATCAAAAACAGTCGAGTTGGCGGCGGTGGGCCTTCTGTTAACGTAAAAGGTTCTCGTAGGAGAAGTAGCGATGAATATCGCCAGCTTCCCTCCGAACGAGAAAGAGAGGAAGCAGAAAGAAAGAAAAAAGAAGAAGAAGACGAAGGATCTGAAAATGAGGGAGAAGAGAAGTCTGAGCCAGAGGCCGAAGGTGAGCCGGAGCATGGAAGTGAGCCAGAGTATCTTGAACCGGAACCAGAACCGGAACACTTCAGTGAACCGGAACCAGAGAGTGAACCAGAACCGGAATACGAGAGTGAACCAGAGCCAGAAAGTGACCACGACTCTGACCATGAATGATAAAAATCACATGATGATCCCATAAGAATGATAAATGATGTTCAAAAATACTTGCGGCTGCGGAGTGTATATGAAAAAAGTGTTATAACTTAAATTGCGGGCCCATTTTTTCAATAGACAGAAAAATAGTCCGATAAAATTCCAAGATGATGTCGGCCAACGCCGGCGGCGGCGCGATATCCGCGCACACCTCAAAACTCCTCTCCGCAACACATCTCCTCTTCGCTTTGGTGGAAATATCCTGCCCGTTTTGCAACACATCTCCTCTCGTCTCCTCTCCTCGACGTTTTGGTGGAAACCGTCCTGAAACTGGTTCGGGGAGGGATCGCAGCCGTCCCACTAATAAAGTCACGAGACTTCATGTCACCTGAGCTGATATAGACTTTCGCTAACACTATCTCCATGCACTTTACCCTCTATTTACTTACTGGAAGTTGTATTTTACTTTCTGCTGCATATACTTTTATGTATATTGCATACCACAACTTGTCCTTCAAGTGGAAACTCCCCCCATATCTTTCAATGACCTTCTCATTATAAACTTTCCCGGTAAATATTAAAAATTTACCGCAGTGGTTTCACGCTTCCTTCCGTCTTGATATTGTTATCATAGCATATAAAAAAAGAGGATATTAGTACAAAGTGTTATATTGTTCTAATACGTTGTGTAGACATTTCAGCAGAAGCTAGCTACAATACTTTCAGCACTCCACCAAAGCCATGGCTTCACCAATCTATAGTTCGGTGAGTAATTACATATTCTCTGCACCTATTGTTTAAATTTAATCCATACTGATACACTAATTAAAAATTAACACACACACACACACGCAAACACACACGCACGTATACACATTACACTACATAAATTAAATTGCTATATTAAGCGTTTGAGGAGGAGCCTGACTTTCTTAGCACAGGGAAACCTTATACGAGAGCAGATCAACTATTGTATACATATAAGTGTATTTTTAAATGAATAACATTTTCATTTTTTATCATTAATAAATCGTATCTTGTTCATTTACAGTAAAAAAGACCTGCTCTTGAGATAGTCCAAATCCACTTTTGGTATAATTCACATTGAACGTCGCGCAGTTTGGCGAAAAAATGCGAAAAAATTGACAGGCGATTTTTTTTCATAATTTATTGATACTAATACTTTCTACGTTTTCTTTTCACCTGCAGATCCGTAGACAGAAAAATATAGGTAGTCAATAAACCTATTTTCAAGCAAATTGGCTAGACAATGGGCTTAGTACCTCTATCCACGGAGCACAAAATGACTACGTTCCACTGCCTACTCTGTGTGCAATCTGATTTTAATAAAATATTTTCATACACTGCATACCTGGGATTTTATTGTGCTTGTAAACTTAATTTTAACGAATATGGCATATTCTGTAAGTTTATAAGATTATCATAGTACCTACCTTCCTAGATAAATAAATACCTTCCTTGATAAAGGTACCTACCTATTACCTGCATACTTGGTTTGTGTGCCAATATCCAGTGGCGAAATATTTTGTATTGTTTATTTTGTTGGCGCTATATTGACGTAACAACGTCTTAAATTAGGTTGTGGCTCAGAGTCACTCTTGAAAAAGTGTAACGCCCGCTCACGTCTGTTACGATGAGTCACCGAATGAGAGAGAGGCCCGCCGGACCGGCGAATGCCTTGCGTCTCTCTCCCACTCAAACATGATCGGTCCGCAGCGCGCGCAGCACTAGAGAATTAGGCGCGTTGAAAAGACGTTGTCACGTAAAATCTTCGCCCGTAAAACCGACTTTACAGGCAACCATTTTTTTTAGAAGAAAAACCTAGGCAGTTTATTAAACACTCTTTTGAAAAAAACATACTACAAGTACACGCATTGACAGCGGACAGCTGTCCAACAATCGACACGCGTTTCCATGGCAACGTATCAAAACAAACGAAAATAAACAAACACGCGTTTGTATTTAGTTCTCTCATTTCTTAAACAAATAAAGTGATAGGAAATGTCTTCCCTAAGCGGTTTCGATAGCGAAGCGGTCGGTTTCGAACCGGTATTTCAAAGCAAGAGATTCGAAACTAGCGCTTCAACGCAGACCAGCGAATTCGGTGAGTCTGGCATCGGTTCCCAGACGAATTTCACTAAAGAATGTGGCTCGATGGCTACACCCAGCGATCTGAATGCGGAAGACGACGTTCTGAAGGAGTATCCTCCGCCTGGACTCAACGCCTTCCTTAGAAGAGTGGTTCCTTGTATGATTGAGCAGCTGGATCAGACTGAACGTGAAATGCTGTACAATTCGTCTGACTCCGAAGAAGAAGAGGCTGTTTCAGCTAAACTTTTCCAAGAAATGAAGGTCAATAAAGACACTCCAGGTCTTGGAAGCGGAGATCATCAAACCGCATCCATTTTGTCTGTATCCTGGAGCAGTGCTGGAAACTCCTTAGCTGTGTCCATAGGGCAGACGCAGCATGAACGCTGGTGCGAGCACGAGGGTCTTATCAGGGTCTATACTGTCAGACGAACTGCTGGAGACAAGTTCGTCCACTCCATTGACATTTCCGAGAAGAACTGCGTCACTGTAGTCAAATACCATCCTTCAGTTGCTGCGTTACTGGCCTACGCTACGAGTTCCGGTGAAGTTGTTATTTGCAATCTGAGGGACAGTGGAAATTTCAATGAGGGCATGCAGTTAACGTCTCCATCTGGATGTCACGGCTCTCGCAGCGTCTCAGCCCTCCACTGGGCTGACGCGTCGTTAGCCAACATGTTTCTAACTATGCAGATTCAGAATACAGGAAAAAGGCGTGGAGCGTCTGACCAGATTCTCATATCAGCTGGTTCCGACGGCACCATAAACGTCTGGCAAGTCAATTCCAACTTGAAGATCTTCGAAAACGTGGTTTCGTATTCCCTGAACGGATCGAAGAAGATTCCAGCGCCTGATATCAGCTGTTTCGACTTTATAAAGAGCTATCCTCTTAGGCCGTGCGATGAGAAGGTGGCTGATGATGTGTTTGTCGTTGGTTCTAAGACTGGGAGCATGTATCTTTGCAGAGTGAAGACTGCCCAGCCTTTAGTTGATAGTAAGATGATGGATCCGGTGTATGACATGCTGGATGGCCATGGCACCTGTGTGCTGGATGTGGCTTTCAGTCTCCAGAGACCTGGGATCTTCGCTTCGGTGTCTATAGATTCGGAATTGAGGGTTTATGATATTAACCAAGGAGGTCCGTTGAAAGTGAGTAAACCTATAATTTTTTGCTGCTCGAAATCCTTTCTCCTAGATTTTTATGTAATACTAGTGGCCGCCCGCGACTTCGTCCGCGTGGAAAGCCTTTATCTTAAAAATTCTTTATGAATTGTAGCCTATATGTTATTCTGATGTATAAGCTATATTGTGGTAAAGTTTCATTCAAATCCATTCAGTAGTTTTTACGTGAAAGAGTAACAAACATCCATACATCCATACATCCATACATCCATACTTACAAACTTTCGCCTTTATAATAGTAGTAGGATAAACGCCGTGAGGAACTTTCTACCCTCATCACATGGATTAAATCTCTTCAGCTACAATCTTCGACTGAAATGGATTTTCCTGAATCCTCCTGAATGTATCCCTCCTATAAAGGCTGTCCAGCCTCTAATAGCAGTTTCACCGTTGGCGACATGGGGCATTCGTGGCACTTTGTGACATGGTTGGTATTCTAAAGTCTTACTTAAGTATTTGTTTCCTATAAGCTGCATTAACTAACATGTTTTGATTACAAGTCAAGGATTCCTTAACCCTTAATTGGTCACGTGGAGTGTCAGCCACCCCAAAGTAGGTTTACAGTCTCATAAAATATTAAAACTTGAATTTAGTGTACTTATCTAGCATTGAAAGAAGTGTATAGTACACGATGCAGTTAGGATAGCGCTCTTCGCAGTCCGTTGGGCTCAGAAAGCGTGTTTGGTTTGCTCCACACCCCAGGTGACTGTTTAGGATAACGACTCGCAACATAGCAAGATCATAAAATTAGTGACCAGACTCTGACATGACAGAGAACCGAAGCACAGAGAAAAGTTACCATGGTACACAAACAAGGTACAGAAAAACAAAGAGTGGATGGATGAAAACTGTAGTGACGGGGGTACAGACGAAGCGGGGGGCCAGGTATCAAGATGTTAACGGGGGTTGTGCGGTGTGGCGGGAAAAATACTTTGAGAAATCACACTTAACTTTTATCCATCGTAAACATTTTATAACTCGAAATGCGTGATTCATATTCAAGAAAAAAACGCGTACGGTGGCCAGCACGTCGCGGAAAGCACAATGGTATCTTATGCGCTTGTAATACGGGTGATTTTGCAACAAAAATGGGTAGCCTGATGTGCTGGTTACTGTACTGTGTATTGAAATTCAAATTTTATTTTGACGTAACAACGTCTTAAATTAGGTTGTGGCTCGGAGTCACTCATGAAAAAGTGTAACGCCCGCTCACGTCTGTTACGATGAGTCACCGAACGAGAGAGAGGCCTGCCGGACCGGCGAATGCCTTGCGTCTTTCTCCCACTCAAACATGATCGGTGTCACGTAAAATCTTCGCCCGTAAAACCGACTTTACAGGCAACCATTTTTTTTATTGTAACGTTACATCACATCGTTGCGTCATCGAGATTTGTCTCAAGATATCTGAGGCACAACTACTCTACGTGTGAAGCGGTCTTGTCAAATGTAGTGCTACCTCGCCCCCCGCTTCGTCTGTCACCCCGCAGGAAGGGTCCGCACGAATTTGTCTAACTGTAGTGTTTACAAAAAGTTATGTTTCATTGAAAAAAAATGTTAATTTGATAAGAATGAAGTTACAAAATTGATTTATTCATAAGACTTAATGTTCTGATTTATACAAGTCTAATTTTGCATGTGTATCATGTTTTTCACTTTATTTTTATATTGGGTGTGCTAATAGACACCCGACGCGACCTATGCAAATTTTTAGGCTCGATTAAAAGGTTAAATAAATCTTTCTTCTTTAAACTTGTCTGTAATTTTTATTATGAGTTGTACAAAACAAAAATTACAGACAAGTTTAACGAATTGTTTCAACGTGTTAATCTATCTTTCTATTTATAAATGTGTCTGATATTTTCAGGTGATCTGCCTCGACAGCCCCGTATCGTGCATGTCGTGGCTGCCCACCAACCCTGGGGTCCTCGTGCTGGGCCTGGCCCGCGCGAACAAGCAGCTTGTCCAGCTGTACAACGTGTCAGGAGGCCGCGCCGTGCCGGTGGAGGGGTTGGCGGGGGCCGGGACTGTCACCGCCGTGGCCGTCAATCAGAGCGGGTGAGGAGGGTTCTTTAGAACATAGTATAGTGCCTACCCTGGGCCTGGGCACAGACCTCATCAGGTGAGGTCTGTGCTGCCACCCTGTATAAGGTGAGGCTCACCTTATACAGGTGTAAAAAAACCTTACCGAAGCCGTCACACACGCGTTCAGTACATCAAACCAAATCGTATGAAAAAGAAATTTTGGCTGGGAAATAACTTTTATTTTTTGACACCAAAAAAAAACATTCTGACCCGCAATGTACAGCGCTCACGCGGGAAAGTGACCGCGGGGCGTGTTGCTATAACCGCGACGCGGTTCGGTTCGAGTGTGCGCTGTTCGTTCGTTGCGGAGTGTGCCATTTGGAGGCTTTTTATGAAAAAACTAGTGAAAATTTGTTTTATGTTTCTTTGGAAAGAAGTTAAGTTATAACGGACAGAAGACATTTCTGTAAAAATCAGTATAACCGTTAACTTCCCAGGTATGGTGTAAAAGAAAAAAATGATCGTAATAATTGGTAGAATATGTGGTATTCGGCTTCGGTAAGGTTTTTTACATCCTGTATATGAGTAGGTACGATACGAGCCATACTTTACAACGCGGGTTCAGTGCGGATTGGAGGGGTGGTTTGTAAGGTAAGTGACCACCCTTACTGTAAGATGTTGTTAAGTCGCCCAAGAGCCTTTGGCTAACGTATATCTACCGACTTTAACCGGGACCAACAGCCTAACGTGCCTTCCGAAACACGAATAAGTTTGTGAAAAGACGTATTACTTAAATGGTCACCCTTCCCAAACACGACTGCACCGATGTTGCTTAACTATCGGTATCACTACCAAAGCGCTGCAACCACTACGCCAAAAGCACAAGCAGTAGTTGTCTCAGCAGAACCAATTTTAATGATGATGAGAGCTAGTCTAGTACCTGCTTACATAGAGAACTAAATATAAGAAATAGGTAAAGAGTCTTTACCTTTACTAAAGACGAAGGGAAGACATCGGTCAAGCAAATCAAAGTAAGTCGAGTTTAGGGCTTTGGTGACCTGTTTGGTTGGTGTTTGGAGGCCGCGCCGTGATGATGGAAGGGCAGGCGGGGGCCGGTACCGTCACCGCCGTGGCTGACAGTCAGAAAGGGTGAGGAGGTGGCCTCTGGCTAGGCTTTACTTATAATATCTATCGATATTAACCTTGAGCAACAGCTTAACGTGCCTTGTAAATAAACATCAGTTTATTTTCATTTTTATTTATTGTTATACATATAAACATACTGGCTAACACCTACCCAAAATGTCAGCATGCTAAATTCGTAACTTTTAAATGGTCTGCATGGTCACCCATCCCAAACACGGTCGCACCGAAGTTGCTTAACTTTCGGTATCACTACCACAGCGCTGCAACTACTGCGCCAAAAGCACATGTAGGGCGCTAAGAACCGTTTACACCCGAAAATCTATTGAGAAGCCATAGTTAGTTCTCCTGTGTATCTCTTCAATTCTGATTCCATTGCGCAGGGAAATACCAAGCATCGCGCTCTCCGCTCGCTGGGCGACACTGAGCCTTCAAGTTGTGAAATCCTATAAACACTTCGATTTACATAGGCTCTGTAGCATAAGTATGTTTTATGTGGTTGGTTATTCTATAAATAAAATAAAATATATAAGACATTCTCTTTCCCCTAGCACATGCCGCATTGCAGCGGGCGACTCCGAGAGCAACCTCCGCGTGTGGGAGCTCCCCGCGCGCCGCATACGACTCTCGCCGGAGGATCTCGAGTTTTAGTTAAATTAAAGTTTAGTCTAGAAGCCGTATTTCGTTATGTTTCGCCTGAGTTTTCGGTTCTAGCCTGTAAGGTCGTACAATCAATCAATGACAATAGTGACTGAGTTTCTTGCGCCGCTCCTTCTCAGCACTGGCCCAAATTGTCCCGAAGGTACAAGGTAGGGTTAATTTATATGTTGGGACGTGTAAAAGTGCTACTTGTTAGTCTATTAACAAAAATTAATTGATTTTATTTTAATCAAGCTAGTAGGTGACAGGGGTGGTTACATCGGAAACTTTGTACACCGAATTAGAGAGATGTAAGGTCAGATTTGGTTGGGCCGTAGGTTTAAATTCACAAGCGTATACCGCATTCTTTCCGGCTATTTCTTGGTGGAAGTAACAAGGTCTTTAATAGGTCCGTTCTGTTAGCGGTGGAAATCTCCGTCTTTACCCTTAAACCCGTTTGTAGATTCGGAAGTAGCCACTCGAGTGAGTGAGAGTGCGAGCGAAAGCGCTGGCTACTTAGATCCGAAAATATGAACGGAATGTCATGGAGTACGCCTTCAGTTTAGTTTTAATTTAGTTTCTTTGTTGCTTTAGTTTAGTGCGGTTTGGGCGAGGGAATAAGCGGTGCTGTATGTTTAACTCTTTCGTTCAATTTTAGCGTTAAAACTTTCGCCACACATTTTCCGACTATTAAGTAACATTTGATTTTGTTTGCCGCACTAACAAACCGCAATTGTGTGGTTTGGTCAATCAATGCATCAATTAATTTCAAAATATTCCGTGTGATGCTCCGCAGCAGAGCCACCTATCTTAAAAACGATCATTTATATATTTAAGGAATGAACATAAAACGTACATAACGCACGTATGCCATTTAAGATTGTACCTGCCGTAGATAATGAGAAAAAAAACATTGATTGTGGCTCTGCTGCGAAGCATACTCCCTAGCAGAGCCACAAAAAATAAGTACCTACTTAGGAAAGATAAACACAACTGTGTTTGGTTTAAAACTGATGTACTTATACTAAGGCAGGTACAATCTAAAAAAAATACATACGTGCTTTATGTACGTTTCACGTACATTCCTTCAAGATATAAATGATAATTTTTAATATAGGTGGCTCTGCTGCGGAGCAGTACAGAATATTCCGAGAAGTTTCACGTGAAAATTAATAATCTTTTGACTGTAACTTCTACGCCGACACAAACACGTTCGCACTACGCAATCGACGCGGCCATTTTAACTCGTGACCAATCAAAATGTAATACAGTTTTAAGCGGCTTCCTATTGGTTGAAAGCAACTAGAGCATTTTTGGCTGTAAAAACTACGAAGAAAAAAAAAACCAAATATGTTATTGTAATTCCTGAATAAATACAGCATGCCACTTATCCCCTCAACTTAAACCATTAATTTATTTACATAAATAAAAAACGTTATATTCAAATCAATGCATTTTATTTTTATTTCATAAAAATTAACACTAATTACTTACACGATGACTCATAATATACATTTCGAATGTCTCGGGGCACCGCACACACACACAGACTAAAATACTAAGGCCCGGAGCACACTTGTGGCATTCTGCTGATGCGAGTCGCGTCTGTCGGGTATTGTCGTACGTGAGTTACAAACGCGAAAAGAGCGGCGCGACAATAATAGACAGAAACTTTGCCACTACACCAACGAGGCAGTATATAGGGTAAGCCGTATTAATCTTGGCCCCCTCCCAATCATTGGCCTCTTGACTTTAAAATCTATTTATTAAGAGATGCCTTTGAGTGGAACGTAAAAAAAAATATTTGGATTTTTCTTTGCTAACAACACTACAAAGTGTCATTGGTAATTTTCAAACATAACAGCTGGAAACACTTGAAAAAAAAACATTTTGCAACGACCTACGCGACCGGTGATTTTGTTAGCAAAATCATAAGAAGTGAGTGCTTTTACACTGTTATTTACCTGTTTTCTTGTTAGTCAAATTGTGATATTTGTATTTCTGTATGTTAGTTATATTTCTAATTAGCTTTATATACCGTAATATGTGAAAAAAGACTCAAGATAACTTAAAAATGGATAGGCTAAGGTTAGTACCTATGGCTTATAAGAAAGATTAGTTGATTGGCCTCCGTGCCAATAATAGTAGTTTGAGATCAAAGTTAACCTTACTATTTTATTTTTTTATTGGAATCCATTGATAACCCCTTTTTTAAGAAAATTAATCAATATATTCTAAAATAGCTGTAACTAAATTTTGGCAGGGCCAATCATTATACTTTCTTGTTATTGGCCATGCTAATAATTATACTTTTACCTATGCCAATCTCTGTACAAAGATATCTAAAATACGTAGTGATGTGTTGATGTCGACCCTATTTGTAGATTGTATTTCATTCAAATAAGTAGATAGGTAGGTACCTATATCTCAATTTTTATGGTGTGTTATGGTAATGAATGATATAGGAAGAACATTTACCTACTTATACTATTTGTAGATAATATTTTATTCTAATAAGTAGGTATATCTCAATTTTTTCTTTTCCACCTCGTAATACCTACAGTACCATATTAAATAATATAATGTGTTATACTTATTGTATTTTCTATATACCAATATTAGTACAACGAGGTCGAAAAGTAAAAATTGAGATAGGTATGTAACTACCTACTTATTTAAGAAATACAGTCTTCTTCTAGTATAGGTACGTGTCCTACCTATATTATTCATATTATCGTATTCAATTATCATACCGAAAACCCAAATATCTCACTTCCGTATATCCGTCCGTCCTTGCATCTGTTAGTCGTTCCCTCTAATTTTTGTATGGAAAATAAATTAATATATACAGGGTGTTTTTCTATAAGTAAACATCGTCTTAGGAGGTGATTTAACTCATGAGTATGAACAACTTTTACTATGGGTAACCAACTCTGTAACTCAACAACGCTCAACAACAACAACAACAACACTCAACGAGTAGGTATTGACAATTAGTATGAAACAGCTGATTTTTTTTGTGGAGTTACAGAGTTGGCCTATTGTTTAAAAGTGACTTTCAAATTATTCAGAAATATAATTTCATAAATAAATCTTTTGCCTATACCTACCTACTTCTCTTTTGGTTTTATTGTTACCTACCTAGGTATTTCGTCGACTAGGTACCTACTGCTCGACACCTGCAAAAAAATACTCCGAACATCACTATCGTCAGAAATAATAATCGTGTATAGTGATTGACCCTAACTTGGTATAAAAATTGGCAGTGCTAATAAACATAAAGTATATTGATTGACATGCCAATCATTATACTTTTGCTATGCCAATTTATATACACCAATGGCCAATGACTATACTTTTGTCTCCTTTTTTCGTTAATTGCATTAAAGTTTTTAATGGGTTGAAATATTAATTTATGGCTGTGATTTATTCATTCTCAAGTTATTAAGTTATAACTCGACATCAAAAGTTTTACGATTTAGCACCTTATTTTGGAAGGAAAAATGTTTAAAATCAATGTTCACCTTAAAGGGCCAATCATTGTATTGCTTACCCTAGTTTAGTAAAAAATAAGTAAATATACAACAACATCACATACATTGATCTGACTCCGTGGTAAGTAGCTTAAGCACTTGTGTTACAGATATCAGAATCAACAGCGATATTACAAATAAACTTGAGTAAATACATATAACACCGAGACCAGTACAAACAGACATGTTTGTACAGTGCGGGGATCGAACCCGCTACCTCTTGGTTGATAGTCAACTTCTTGACCATTACACCAAAGTGGTCTTCGAGTATCTAAGAACTGCGTAGCCTCGTGTGCGAAGGGGGTTATAGTAAATAATACACAAGTCACATACATGATAACGAAAACATCATACTAAATTAGATTTTGTATCTATCAACAATTATAATTATAAATTAATTATTATTTTCTCTTTTTCAAACGAAACCTAGTTTTGCAAATTTTATACAAACAACGGATGTTGACGGATATTATTTATTTATACTTTTAAATATAAACTACACCTGACGAAGTGGCACTTAGCACAACAGAGCAAAGGGATACTAGTCTAAAATCCGAACTTAAATCGACCTTCACCAAGCTGATAATAGAATTAAACATATTTAATAACAAATTTAGTATATTAGATTATATACTAAAATGGTTTTGCTAAAAAAATCCTAGACAAACTCTCTATCGTAGACGAAATCTCTCACGTAAAGAAACAGACACGGAAACTCTTATTTAAAATTTTATTGTTTCGGGTATCCTGTGATGAAAACTTTCGAAATTATAAATAATATAAAAATATATACTTTTTTCCAAAAGAACAGTAGGTAATAAACTTAAAAATGTTTTTACTGCTAAAGAAAGAAAATGCTAGAAATTCAAAACAGCGCGGTGCCAAAATTGACTACGGAACCCTATTTTATGCGTGGTCCGACACGCACTTGGCCGGTTTTTTTATGTATTATCTAATATACTAAATTTATTATAAAATATATATAATGATATTACTATTAACAGCTCGGTGAAGGTCGATTTAAGTTCGTATCTTCTATTATACTGGCAATGCAATGCTTATTAAAATTGTTTCGTTATGCAATTTTTTTTACGGATTTATATATAATGAAAATATATGAGAAATATATATGATGGGAATTTGGTGAACCACGCCAGGCGTAGTAAGTTTTAAAAAAACTATTGAATCCACACAACAGTCATCATCTATGCTATATCATTTAATGTTCACAGCCTAAATTACAATGTATTTAAAAATGCCCGTGCACCACTAAGCCTTATTTAGTTAATCAATGCAAAAAGGCTAACTAGATGATAGATATTGTGTCAAACAGGCTTTTTTCCTTGAAAATGTTCCATTATTATGCAAACAGTTTTAACATTATTTTGCTAAAATGGCCCCGTTTTAGAAAAACAGTTTAAAAACGCATCATTTGTAACATTTATTACCCACACATTTGGTATCAAATTCATGGGACAGAGGTCAGAAGAGGAAATCTTGAAATTATGCTTTTCACTGCTAAATTACCAAAGATTTGAATTATATTCGGATGAAATTAGTACATATTACGGGAAAACAACGCATTTCAAAAAAACTACCTAATGCGGACAAAGTCGCGGGTAAACGCTAGTTTATTATATTTCCTTTTCTAACCTCACCCTATTTTCTATCATGATACTATTAAACTAAACGCACGATAATCCATATCTTCACTGATGCACGCAGGCAAACAATCGCATCGGGTAAATGCTGCGACTTCGTCGCTGCGACTAATCGCAGATGTTCGGTCGCGCGCGCGCGGTGCCCCTAGTCTGATTCTATTTGGTGCTATCCGTCCGTCGAGGCCGTCTGAAACAAATAAAAAAGTATATTTATTTGAAAGAAAGAAAGAAAGAAAGAAAAATATTTTATTTGGTATAAAATTACGCAAAGAACAATGAACTATAGCTGAACAATGAGCTATATTTGCATGCTATTATACCGTATTATAGCTGAATATGCATGAACTTTATGTCGTTTATTTATTACTAGCGGACCCGGCAGACGATGCCTTGCCTGCTGTGTTTTGCATTTTTTTCTCATTAAACGATGAGCCTTTCCTGAACCGCCACAATTAATTCAAGACGTAAATTAGCAAAATCGGCTCAGCTGTTATCGAGTTATAGCGAGACTAACGAACAGCAATTCATTTTTATATTTAAGATCTGTCAATGTACCATATTCAAAAGAAAATAAATGATTCTGATTCTGATTCTGAAAATAGAATATTATTAACAGAACCAAATTGGATCCCACTCAGCTTTGATGCCATGGTGACCCATGGCGCTGGATTTTTTTCTGTTTTTTTTTATTTAGTATTTTTTTGCATTCTCTACGCTATTTTTGAATTCGAAAAGACATTCGTAAAAATATTTCTTTTCGGTGATTTTGTCTCCCACAATCATTAATGAAACACGCTGGCCCAAAGCGTTAGAAAGCACTACAAAATTCAACGACTCCATTAAGGTTCTCGGTGGCTCAGTTGGATAGAGCATTGGACCGGACTTCAAAAGGTCGGGGGTTCGTATCCTCCCTGATGACCGGAGACGAAAAAAATTTTTTAGAGTATACTTATTAAAAGTAATAAAAAGAAAAGCCTTATCTTCGCAAAAAATGTTGTGTTCTGTGTAAATAGTAAGGTCACCTAAACTCATAGGTGACTGACTGACATAGTGATCAACGCACATCTATCTACTGGACGGATCTGGCTGACATTTGGCATGCGTAGATGTTATCCGCTAAGAAAGGATTTCGATAAATTCTACCCCCAAGGGGATAAAATAGGGGATGAATGTTTGTTTGAAACTTGATGGCAAAAAAATGACAACGCGGACGAAGTCGCGGGCAGACGCTAGTCATCCCTTCTCCATCCCTAGCTCCTTAGTGAGCCCGTTTTAAGCTAGTCTACCAAAGACCCCACCAAGATCTAGTAAGTAGTTCACATACAACACGACAGTATCTATTAGCTTGTATTATTACTTACACATCACTACTTAGCGCGTCGTTGGCGGAGGAGACAAATCAAATTTCCAGAAAATCCTATAACTTAGCGCTAGTCAACATACAAACAACGCCATCTATCGGTATCAAGCCAAACTATTTTTTGCATTGTGAAATTTATACACACTAAAAAAAACAGACTGCCACAGACGGGACTCGAACTACGTAGTCGTGTCACGGTAGCTCAATTGGGAGAGCAATCGTCCGGCTTGCGAGAGATGCGGGTTCGAGTCCCGCTGCTTGGAGGAGACAAAAAAACAACAGTTTTCCAATTAATCCTATTACCTAGCGCAAGTCAACATACACACAACGCCATCTATGGGTATCACGCCAAACTATTTACTGCATTGTGTAATTAAAACACAGTTAAAGAAAAATGGACTGCCACAGGCGGCACTCGAACTACGTAGTCTTGTCACGGTAGCTCAATCAGTGCACGTAGCACGGCAGTCACAAGACAAGACATGACAAGACTGATAAAATGGAGTCATTTCTTGAAATTTGTCTTATATGGTAACATGGGCAAAGCCTGTGACTCGTTTTATCACCCGTGACTCGAAGTCTTGTAGCCAACTTCACAGTACGACTCGAATGTGACTGACAGTTGATCTAACTTTTTTTATCTATGAAATTAAATATTTCATTCGTTCTTTTTTGCATAGGTCACTAAATTGAATAGTGCTTACAATCATTTAATTAGTATTCAGATAGATGACTTTACAATTTGTTCATTGTTTAAATGTACTTCTCGTTTGTTTATTTATGGTTTTTGTTGTAACGCTAGTGAGAACCTAAAGAATGGATTACCGATTATGTGAGATTGATAATAATAATACAGACTAGATTTGTTTTATGCATACTGCACTTTGGGGCTATAATAAAGGAGCCTCCCCAAATGACGTATCAACTGTTCCATACACGCACTTTACTACTTACTTTAACGTGGACTGGCAAACCGTCTTCTTCGTTGAGAGGTTGTAAATGTATCCTCAATTCCTCGCACAAATAAATAATAATGTCTTTAGTTAAACGAAACATTTTTTGGAATTCTGTATCCGGCAACTCAAACGGGTTATTTGAGTCCCGGATCATCCTTCTACTTATTTTCCGTTGCTGCGTCTCTTGCTGTTGAGCATAGAGGTAATTAAAATAATTTTGAGCCATTTTAATTTACAACAAAATGCGACAAAATTTTATCACCACCTTCACAGGAGGGTGATAAAATACGACACAAACAATTGTCAAAATGTGACAGTTGTGAAAAAAAATTACGCCCATGCTAAGAAATAAGACAAATAAGTCCAATTTGACTGTCAAACTTATATCTCACACCAGTCTTGATTTTGACATGTCCCCCGTGCTAGCCTATGTGACAAAAATGTTTCTCACACAATTTGTCATATCTGGCTGTCAGATATGTCTTGTCACAGTAAGCCGTGCTAGCAAGGCTGGAGAGCAATCGCTCGTTCTGGTCCCGCGTGTGGCAATCCTTTTTTATTTAAGTGTGTTTTAATTTCACATTGTAAAGAAACTAACATTGTTAATGCTTAAAAATAAGGCAACTTAATATTTACGGCATTGCTACTCACCGGTCACTGCTCAGTCAGTCGCGGAGGTCGTTGGCAGAAGTCATAAGAAACTCCAGACAATCCCATTACCTAGCACGAGTCAATATACCACCAACGCTATCTCGCGGCAACTCTGCAAACCACTTCCTACTACAAGTGCAAGTTTTAAAAGTACTCACTCGTCACTGCTTGGCGCGGCGCGAGGGCTCGGTGGCGGTGGGCGGGGGCGGGGGGCCCTTCTTCTCCAGCTCCTCGAGGTAGTGCGTGATCATCGCCTGTCTCTCTTCCTCTATATGGTCTAGCGCCGTGTATCTGTGGAGCGAACCATAGCAAAATATGTAATGTAATGAACTACGTGATGGCATGGTTGGGGAGAAACAGGCTTTTCTTAAATGTTATCATCAGCCTATACACGTCCCACTGCTGGGCACAGGCTTCACCTCAACTATGAGGTGGTGCGAGAAATACTCCACCACGCGGGCTCAGTGCGGATTGGTGGAGGGGTGTGTGTAAGGTAAGTGACCAACCTTACTGTCAGATGTTATTAAGCCGCCCGAGGGCCTCCGACCAGGCTTAACGACTAATATCTATCGATATTAACCGGGACCAACAGCTTAACGTGCCTTCCGAAGCACGGAGATGCTTGTAAATAGACTCTTGTAATAGTCACTTGTATGGTCAGAATGGTCACCCATCCCAAACATGACCGCGCCGTAGGTGTTTCTTAAATGTTAGCAAAACTAAATATATGCCTTTTGCTCTAAGATTTCGATTCCAGCCATCCTCGAGCTTACATATTACGATGACAGGTGCCCTTTGTTCTTGTGACTGTGCCCCTCTTGAACGCACGGCTAGCATCAAATTTCTTGGTGTCATTGTAGACCTGTGCTTAACTTTCAAACCCCATGTTGAATCACTGGTGCCCAAGATACGCAAGCTAATTTTCGTCTTTAAGTCCCATCGCTATGTGGCAGGTCTGAAACTTGTTAGGATGGTCTACTACGCTCTTTGCCAGCCGCTTCTGGAATTCTGTATCTCCACATGGGGCGGTACTGGCAAGACTACTCTATTGGAGTTAGAGCGGGCCCAGAGAGCAGTTATTCAGGCACCAGCCTCTCGCACCTTAGGTGCACATAATTTCAATTTAATACATGTTAAATATTAATGTACCTATTGTGCCGAGTAGAAAAAAATAAACAAATAATAAATAATAATAATTACTAGTAACTATCGGCCGCCCGGGACTTCGTCCGTGTTCAAGTTCCAAAATTGTTACGAAAACGGTACTTCAATCATATTTTTAGGCCCTAGCACCGCGACACAGTTTATTGGAAAGAGAATGCTCTTACACTGATAAAAATATTAAATAGAGATTATGGGAAAATGTCAATAAATTTTGCCTCAAATATTGTTATTTTGATACACTAGTATTATAAAGAGGAAAGATTTGATTGTTCGTTTGTATTGAATAGGCTTGATTTAAAAAATCTTTTACCAGTAGAATAGTACGTAATCGAACGCGTTTCTAGTAGTATTCACTTGTTTATGGTCCATCTAGTTCGCTACTAGGGATCTATGCATCTTATGCGAAGAAACTAGAGAGTCGAGAACATTTACATTGGCTTTAATTGGCCATAGGGTCATTGTTAGAGTACATAGTAAGATTTTACTGCAGTGGCGTGTACAAGATACAATTACTAGCGACTTGGGAATTCCATTCTAGACTACTTTCAGAATGGGGATTATGTCGAAAGCTATTAAGACTGGGAATCACTTGAATGGCAGACATATATGTGTTTTGGTCGCCTAAGTGTCGTCAATTTGGCTAGATATCCTAAAGTTTGGGTAGATTTGTGTGGGGATCTCATATGAAAGCCAGGCGATCATGTTTTAGTGACTTTTATTGATCCGGTCTAAAGATGTTGAGAGAGCTTCTAGAGGTCATCCGTCCTGGGGGTCATTTGCAGGTTTACTAGTAAAGCTGGGGCTGTCTACCAAGACTACAGAACACCTGGGGATCATCTGTAAGGCTGCTTATTGCCTGGGATCATCGATAAGTGACCTGCACTCACTTCTCGGCACCAGCTCACAAATTGTCCCGAAGCTGTGGTAAGGTACTATTGGACGTTTACTAGTGCCATCTGTTGGTCTATTTACAGAAATAAATGACTTATGACTTCTACAGCGCTTCTGCGATGTTTGCACTGACGGGAGTAGAAAGCTTTGAAGTTATCATGCGCAAAAAGACCGCGTCATTGCTGCACAGAATACGCGGCAGCCGCCACAGCGTCGTGAAGGAGATAGCTGTTAGTGGGGACTGTCCACTGATCGATCACATGATAAAAACAACTTGCTCCATTTACAAAATTAATTACTAACATAGTCATAAAGTCATTTCATTATACCAACACTCTGGATCGCAGTTGTCCGAAATAAATACTTTTTTTTATTTTATTTTTTTTATTCTACTGACCTGGCGTCATGCTTTAAAGCGTCGTGTATTTGCTGCATAGCGGCCGAGTTCTCCTTGACAGCGGCGTGCGACTTGTGCGTAATCGAACGCGTTTCTAGAAGCAATTGCCTTAGCGCCGTCTTCGCTGCGCTCTGTTTGTCGCGCTGGTAGTCACGGAATTCGCGCTCCATCTGGAAAATAAATAAATAAATATTTCACAACAATCACACCAATTCTCTAGTCCCAAATTAAGCTACGAGGCTTATGTTATGGGTACAAGACAACGGATAAACATACTTAAATACTTTTTTTGTAAATAAATACATATTGTACATAGAAAACAAAAATGTATACATTCCGTTCATTATGGACACCTCCTAAATTGATCGACCGCCTATTATGACGTAATTACACAACGAAGCTTGGTTTTCATACAAAATTCTTGAAAAAACGGGTGTAATGACTTCGCTTAAAGTGACGACATGTCGGTTATTATGACCCATTTTGACGTTTACGAATGTTAAAGCTGTCGCAATTTTGTATGATGCTCTGGTTAGGAGTCAGCTAGAGCGTAACGCTGCAATATGGGCTCCTAAAGCAGAAAAAATACAGTCTAATGCTTGAGCGCATACAAAATAAGTTCACTCGATACTCTTACTTTAAACTGTATGGAGTGTATCCTTTTTATCCCTTGATATATCCCACTTTGTTTGTTTTGGGCATGGTGGGATACAACAAGTTGGAAACAAGAAGGGAACTAGCATTGGCCACTTACGCATTGAAAGTTTGCCGCGTAAGTTTTAGCAACCCAGACGTATTACAATGGCTTGCTCTGAGCGTACCTGATGTAGCCATCGGATACGGGATAGTATTTTAGAACTAGTAACTAAAAAGAATTTTAAAACTGGGAATGGGATAGTATTTTAGAACTGGTAACAGAATAGGATTTCAGAGCTGGAAATAGAAAAGTATTTCAGAACTGGTACTGGGCTAGTATTTTAGAACTGAGAACAGAAAATTATTTTAAAACTGGGTATGGGATAGTATTTTAGAATATTTAACTGAAAAGTATTTTAGAACTGGGAATGGGATAGTATTTTAGAACTGGTAACAGAAAAGGATTTCCGAACTGGTAATAGAAAAGTATTTCAGAACTGGAAATGGGATAGTATTTTAGAACTGAGAACAGAAATTATTTTGGAACTGGTAATAGGAAAGTATTTTAGAACTGGGAATTGGAATGTATATTAGATATCGGAATGGGAATGTACTTATAAACTGGGAATGGGAAAGTATTTCAGGAATGGGATAGTATTTTAAAACAGGTAACAGAAAAGTCATTCAGATCTGGGAATAGAAAAGTATTTCAGAACTGGGAATGGGATAGTATTTTAGAACTGAGTACAGAAAATTATTTTGGAACTGGTAATTGGAAAGTATTTTAGAACTGGGAATTGGAATGTATATAAGATATCGGAATGGGAATGTACATTTAAACTGGGAATGGGAAAGTATTTCAGGAATGGAATAGTATTTTAGAACAGGATACGGGAATCTATTTTAAAACTAGGGCAATGAATGAAATGGGCAAGAATATCAACAATAGACAATGCCAAGAATCGCACCTGTGCACTGGAACTATACTGCGGTGCTGCGGGGTTATCTTGAAGTTGTGTTTTCACGTCTCTCCAATGCGCAGTACACGATACGTTTAGTGAAGTTAGCAGGGCGCGAAGTTTGTCGCGACGCTTACTAGCTAGGGTTGAGGTGTGTTGGCCGAATAGACGTTCCTGTGGAGGAAAATATACAATATAATACAACAAAGGTAAAAAATACATATTTGTTTACTTATAAATCAACTAGCGGGCCCCGGAAGAAGTTTTTCTGCTCGATATATGCAGAAAAATGACTTTTTTTCTCTATATGCAGTGATTGTATATATAAAATGTATTTTTGACGTTCATAAATGGCATAATATGTGTCAAGACCTGATTAAATTATATTGCAATGCAATATTATTGGTCCTAACATTATTATATTATAATTTGTCATCATAACACATATGAACGCTATTTATGAACTTCAAAATTACATTTTAGGCAGGCATGAACATGTCTCCTTATCTTATGGGCGCTAGCAACGGTTCGAGACGAAACTAGACATGATGACTTTTCATATCAACAATATTGCAATTTATCTGACTGTCAGCATTAATTGACTATTGAAAATCGAGGCCAAAATAAGTAAATAAATATAAATATACAACAACATCACATACATTGATCTGACTCCGTGGTAAGAAGCTAAAGCACTTCTATTACAGATATCAGAATCAACAGTAGTATTACAAATAAACTTACATAAATACATATACACATAGACATGCGCATCGTCGATGTTCGACCTCTTGGTAAATCAACTTCTTGAACATTACACCAAAGTGGTCGTCAAAAAATGTTTCTTCCTGACCCTAACGCTGCAATAGGTAGTACACTCTTAAATGTAAAATCAACACACCTTGTCCTCCTTAGTGAGCAGCTCAGCCGAGCTGTACCTGTGATCTTTCCGCAGTTGCTTCTTCGCCTCGCGCCACGACAGGTCAGGGTTCCGAACCAAGTCCGCCAGAAGGGCGTTGAAATGCTGTGGAAAGTACAAAATGTGTTGTCCAAAAAAGTTTATATTATTCACAAGTCAGTATAAGTAACGGTGTGATTGCACTACCACTTCATACGTCTTGTTTTCGTCCACTCACTCAATGCAAAGCCTCACTTAAGATCTATAATTAGTTGTTAGTTGTTGTCGTTTGCTAATATAAGATAATAATGTATTCGACCGCCAGGTCAATCAACCACTTTCTTGCATAGATCAGTATAACTCTCTTTCTTTCCAATTCACTCGATCACTGTCTTCATTAAACTTACTCACTTGCTCTTTAAGTAGCAAAAATAAGCTAACTCGCTTACTGACTCAATCATAAAAATAAAAGGCATTTATTTCTGTAAATGGACGCACATGAGCACTTTTATTCGTCTATAAAAATCAGTGAGCGTGTTACTGTCATGCGGGCCGCACCGGCGAATTAAATTTTCCGCATGCGGTTCAATCGCGCGTGCGTGATGAAATTCAAAAACAGCCTTTATAAATACAAATAAAAGATCTTACCTGCACAGCCTCGTCCCGCTTATGGTACTCTCTTTCCTTGTCTCTGTCCCTCAAACTAGTCGCCAGTGCCCTCTGCACTTCCCTCTCCCTCTCCTTGATAGACGCCTGAGCTCGCGCCTCTCTCTCTTTCCGCTCCGCCTCCTCGTCCGCCGCGTTCCCGTCCGTTTCCGCTTCCGGTTCCGCTTCTGCGTCTTCCGTTGTCTCTGGTTGCGGCTCTTTCTGCTGTTTGTGGGTGGGTAAAGAGTTTATTATCTATGACCTTTGCGTGTTGCCTGCGTACAGCAGATGTTAGAATGATTATTTCTAAAGAGCACTGCCTGTTTTCCTCGTAAATTGTAAAAAACATTTAAGTTATTACAATATTACCCGTAATACGTACCATAATAATTATTTTGAATTGACCAGAATATCGAGATTGACATAGAAATAACTACCTACAAATTAACCTACCTACATTCTTAGCTATCATTTTATTCAACAAACTCACCTCAAGTACAAAAAATAGGCAGTATTTATCCCTTGTTTAAATAATATCCCACCAATTTGAAAAGAATACCTCCTTTAGGTTATGTCGTTTGCACTGTCATTTACTTTGAATTAGCTGGCTTATATTAAACAAGAGATTATCAATGCCAAAGTCACTGCCTAGGTATTTTGTAGTAGACGGGTACTCCCCTACACATTGGTAACATTCCCACGAACATATTAATTACTTTCTAATTATTAGGACACCAAAGGGGTAAAATCTGTTATGAAGACTTTAAATATTATTATTATTCGAAAACTAAAGTCAAGCTTGAGCCAAAATAAAACACAAATATTACAATATAAGTTTATTCACATCCATGTTCTTAACTAAACAATAATACAATTAAAATTATTTACAATAAAAAACATACTTAGGAGTTTAATGTATGTACTTATTCAAAAGTAAGGCGAGTTTAAGTGCAAGTAAATTAATTATTATATTTCTTGAACATTACGGTAAAATAATATTTAAAAAATACTTTTCTCTTGAAATCATAAGGAAAAGAACAATTTATGTCTAATGTTATCTTCTCTTTGATTGAAAAATAGATAACTGACAATTTCATACAAACTGGTGTAACCGCAAATAGCTTTAATTCTGGCCACACACCATACTTCCTAATTCCAATGTCCGATTGACAGGACGCAATCGATTGGATCAGTTAGAAATGATCGTGTGTGGGCGTGGATTCCTTTTTTTAATAAATATACAACAACATACATTGATCTAACTCCGTAGTAAGTAGCTTAAGCACTTGTGATACAGATATCAGAATCAACAGTGGTATTACAAATACACTTAAATAAATACATTTAAGACCCAGACCAGCACAAACAGACATGTTCATGCACACAAATGTTTGTACAGTGCGGGGATCGAACCCGAAAGAAGTTGACCTTTACCCAAGAGGGCGACTTCTTGGGAAGTCAACTTCTTGACCATTACACCAAAGTGGTCGTTGCGATTCGCACGACAATGGCGCATGGAACTGTCAGTTATCTATCTTACAGTCAAAGGGAGATAAAATAATGAGACCGTAAGCTTATCTTTACTTTACTGTCTGTAACTTTATAAATGTCACACTACACACATTTTTACTGTCGGACCTAATAACTAAAATTCAATTATCACATTATTATTATTATTATTATTTGGTATATTTTTGTAAGTGTTCTTTTCATTACGGCTTCAGTTAAAATGGATGACAATTACTATGAAGAAGTTTTAATAGAATATTTGAGAATTTTTTAAAACATAATTAGATAAAACATAATTAGTATTAGGAAACGCATAATGAAAACTATTCTAAAGTGTAAAATAATCATTCAAAACTGTATTATCTGAACTACAAACTATAACTTGATAATTTTTGTCGCCGCAAGAGTTGAGACAGCAAAGATTTTCTCAATTTTTTATTTATAACTGCAAGTTTTTTTTTTAAAATTGGCTCTTACTAAGTAAGTAATCAATCAACAATGTATGCTAGGATCATAGCTGATTGAGTTTTAGCACAAAATTAAAGTTGAAATGTTGTAACAGATAATATTACTGGTATTGATGTATGTTAATCAATCCAAGTAAATAACATTGTCACATATTTTATCTTAGAAAAAGTCAGACGTGAGACTGTGGCGCTCCCACTACTTTACCATCGATTGAAAAACATTAAAATTTTATTCAACTATTTACAATGTCAAATCTTTTCAATTTTAAATAATTATTTATTACACATAATAACTGTTACAATACTATTCCATTATTATCGTCTATTATTTACTATACAGGGTATGAATGTAAACTATAGTAAATGTTTATTTAAAACCTGAACTAAGGGTGTTTCTAATATCGTGGGTATTGCATCACGCACGCGGGATTAGCCCGCACGTGGAAAATTTTATACGCGCATGCACTCCGCATGGCATTAAAACGCTAATAGAAGTCGAATAGTGCTCACGCATCACATACCGCGCCCAGCGTGCGTATTCCACGCATTACTATAAATATTTGTATAAAAAGGACATTTTAAAGTATCACGCATGCAGGACAATTCCGCGTGCGAGATGTAATCCGCGCGATATTAAAAACACCCTTAAGATCCAGGAGGGCACATCTGCGGTATACCGTCGCCGCCGCGACTCACGACTGCTAGCTATTGAAGCTCAGCTATTCGTTTTACACGCTTTCAGTAGTGAGTGACAGAAAGACGCATGAGAGCTCTGGCGGTATAACACACAAGAAACTTGGAGTATTTTATGTTTATGAGATAAAAATTTGACACTGACTTAATTACAATGTTTCCGGCCTATTGTAAGTGTTCAAGCATAGCTGCAAATCTGAGATTAATGATTACCGTCATCAGGCCCGCATCGCACGTATATTATTTCAGTAAAGACTCATGCAACAGAGTAAAATAATCCGCAGCTTCTACACAAGGCAAACTAAAATCCGCTACGTGGGATGCGTCTGATGCGGGCATGTGTACGCTTACCTTAAAGGTCTAAGTCAGAGTATGAAAAACATTCCGAGAGCGGCCGCACCATGGCACAGCTTATTGCGGGTGTAAGCATTATGTGTGCAGAGACGATTACTTCAAAGCTATAAGTGGAGTATCTGATTTTTTTTAAACTACATAGAAAGTAAATAAACTATTGAATAAGTTGACACACACGTAACTACGCGTATTAACTATGCCGGTGCCGGACTTAAACCTTTATTTTTAAAAAATGTAATCAACATATGAATACATTTTTGCTAGATATTATTAAAAACGCTTATACTGTTAACAGTACAACAAACAATACACGATTAAAATAGAAATGCCTCTTGTGTAATTATACAAAGTTTTAAAAATTGGCATCATATTTCATTGTATGTACAATTCGAAATGAGATAGATAAAAAATATTACAATACCTATGTCCTTGTAATGGAGAGTTCTTACTGCCTAAAAATCTTTGCATTTTTATTTTAAGTATGGGGGTAAGCTTAAAACCGCGCTTTATCGCATTCCAGACAACTGTAAAAGCACAAAGCTCCTTAGGGTGTTTTTGATAGCCTGCGGATTTCATTACGCACGCGGAATGGGCCCGCATGTGGAAAATTTAATACGCGCGTGTACCCCGCATGACAGTAAAACGCTCACTGATTTTCATAGACGGAAAAGAAGTGCTCACGCATCACATCCCGCGTCTCGCGTGCGTATTCCACGCATTACAACAATATAAAAAGGACATTTGTGAGTGTTACGCATGCGGGGCAATCCCGCTTGCGTGATGACGTTATTTACTTGAAGTTAAGCGGGTCGAAAATACGAAATGCCGGATCGCCCTGGATGTGGCAAGATAAGTTAAGGATTTAACTACGTTCAGATATCGCATGCAATGTCATTTCCATACATTTATTGAACGAACTCAATTAATTTATTACACTAATTTTGTTATTTAATATCTTCGTCATAGACTCATGTCATATAACTTTTTCTATGGGCCCAGGTTTTTGTCGATCGATTATTTAAAAATTACTTGTTACAGCGAATTTCATCACGAACTCGAAACAATATTCCAGCAAATATTTAACAATCAGAAGACAATCTAAACATACGGCCAGCTCAATCACCCGGACGCGAATTTGAATCCAGCGATAAGTCAAATCTAATCGGAAATCGGTTTAAAATGCGTGACCAAATAATTCATCTTAATAAATTTTTATCACTCTTATCATTCTATACAAAAACCGATAAATAAATTAAAAATTAAACTTGACCCCACATCACATCCGTCAAACATTCTAACCTACAAAAAGTCCATCATCAAACCGACCGAGACATTACAAATGTCACTTGGGTCGTTTGAAGAAAACGTTCAAAAAACACTATTCCTTTTCACTCTTCTTCCGTTTTCGCTTGTCCGTCTTTTCGGTCTTTTCAGCCTTCTTCTTTTCCGTCTTCTTCTTCGTCTTCTTGTCATCCACTTCCGGTGCTATAAACTCTTCCGTTTTCCGCTTCTTCGGCGGAGATTTTATCGGTGATTTCTTCTCGGGGTCTTTCTTAGAAGATCTGAGCTGTTTCGGTGACAGCTCCTTCTCGGGGGTTGTGCATTTAGATTGCGCCGATTTCTCGGATTGATCCGAAGACGCGTCTTGGGATTTTTTCTGCTTGTTTTTGTCCTTCCCTTCGCCGGGTATTCCGAGTATTTCCGCCCACTGGTCGGGCGGCGGTGTCGGCTGTTTCCGCTCCTCTTCGGTGTCCGCTTTCTGTCAGAGAGGGAGGGCTGGTGTGAAAATGTGTTTAGGTAGTTGGGAGATGTCGGTGAATACTGGCAGGCTATAAAACGTAGGTGTTAAGCTTACTGTATGGAATTTCATATTTTTATATCTTTACTAGGCCCTGACAATAAGGAACATAAATAAAGAATCATCCAACTTATTGTAGTCAGTCTGAAGTCATGCGCGTACATACATGTCGGCAATTCATTTTCATATAAATAGATTTCGCGAAACAAATTGGAAATAATACTGTTTTCAAAAAGCAGTATCTCTATATCTGTTTTATATACTTTATCGTGATGTCAAACATTGGTTTATGTGTTATTTTAATTACTAATGTATTGTTATAACTGTATTTTTCCCCAAAAAATAAAATAAAAATTATACTTTAGTGAACATAGTGAATTTTCCTTAATATTGGGAAAATGTATATTGTTTGAAATAGTGATTTTCAGCCATAAGCTTAACAGAAAGCCAGTATATTCATCAACATCTCAGGATAAAAGAAGTTGGTCATAACATAATTCGAACCTGCATCGGACAACGGAACGGCCTTAGGATAAAAAACTTAATATTTCTCAATACTTATGTCATGTTTCATCTAACAAATTAAATTAAATCATGCAAACGCCAAAATCTGTAGAACGGTCTTAACACCCGCTGGAGTTAGTAGTTAGTTTGTTAGTATTTCTTCTTTTCATCTGCTTTAAATTTAATCAAACTACTTTTAAATGCTAGTTTTACCATGACATTTTTTCTGCTTTTCAATTACCGGTTTTAAATAAATAAACAGTAAAATAAAACTTGACAACTTTCAATCAGTTTCATAAACAAATTAATTTTGACCAAATGCTTTTGGGCGAATTTTAAAAGGCATGGGCTTTTTTTATAATCTTACCCTCACGTATGCTGTGTCTGCCAAATCTCGTGCGCAGCGTCTAAATCGTTCTACAGTCTATGGTCCTAAGGCCGTGTCATTATCTGCGGGGCAGCTAGCGCCTGCGATGGCGAGCCGGAGGGGTCGGGGTTAATAGTTGCAGAGAGGGTTGATAGTTGCGTGGCGAGTGGGGGTCGTGACCCCTACTGTTGCACAAGTGAATAACAGCACTGAAATACTACTGGCATCGATTACACCTAACGGATAGTCCTATGCTCAGCATACAGTGAGGTGAACACGAAAAACTATCGTAACGTGTTCGTAGCGTTTACCTATCGTTAACCCGCCAATTTGTATGGAAAAACTGTCAGTTTCTGACATTTAGACGACTCGAATACATTACGATAATGTTCGTGCTCACCCCACTGTTCACGCAAGGACTCGGCCTGCAGTATGTGTTAACTTCAAGGTGATAATAGGCTATCAACGAAGCAAATCAGCTGTCATGTAATCATACATGCAAAGCAATCATACATGTCGCGTAATAAAATTGTCGGTTGTCGAGAGCCAGTGACTAATACGCACTTCGTATTGGCGTGTAGTCGGTTAGGTGTGAACGAGAATGGAAATTTTTATGGATAAGCGACACACTGCGTAACGCATGCTCACAATCAGCAGTGGACAAACTGCCTGATTGTGTGAACGATGCCAGTAATAGCGATAATAGCGAAATTCAACCCCATTTATATTTAGGGATAGTGAAGGGCAATTATGTGGAAAACATAATCCACCTTGACAACTTTTCACAATTAAAGACAACAGCCCACCGTACATTATTGTCAACTACACTCACCCTGACTACTATTTCCGCCAACCCCATCCTGCAACTATTCATTATGACCCCATCAAGTGGCAACTATTCATTTTGACTCCAACAAGTGGCAACTATTCACACTAACCCCACCCAAAAGGTCCGATGCAGGCTATCGTAACGTAGACTAAACAACTCAAAATCTTCTTACCGCGCACCTCCCTCTAAGACGTCTGTAAACCAACACTGCACATTATAAAGCACTGCCGCGACGGGGCCCGGGGCCCAAACCGGGGCCCGGGGGCCCGGAGGGGGGAAAGCCCCCGCAGATCATGACAGTCGGCAAACGTTTTGACACGCAAATGTCCGCGTTAAAACATGACAAATGTCGCAGCAGATATATATGATTCACCATATTTAAAACATTCTAAGACTTATCTGGTCGCTCAATAATTGCTATAATGTATAGTGAGCGTCCACATTGAATGCGCGGTGTCTGGTGCCTAGACGAGCACGGCGAACGGGCACGAAATATGGCGTTGCGTGTCGTCTAAGTAGCGAGCTCGTTCCAACGTAAACAAGCACTTACACTCCCGCTTCAGTCTTCAGCACTGTAGTATGGACGCAAAGGCGCGTTTCATATGTGGATCCACTCTTAGATTCATGAGGTGGCATTCTTGTGATAACCACCGAAACCATTGCAAGATCATTACCTTAATGGGAATCGAACCCACCATAGCCGTTGCCATATATCTGCATCGATAAATACCAACTCCGCACTCCTTTATGCTTCTCGAGTCGCATTCGGCTGAAGGCAGGTCCATAACAATAAAACTTGTCTTTGATTTACGTCTTACGGCCAGTCCCTCACAGATATCCTTTCTACCGTTGATTGAGAGTTAAAAAAAAGGTCTCAGATTCCTACTTAAAGCTATGCGAGAATTCAGATTTTTCTACGAAAGCGACACCTATCTCAATTTCAGTCAACGGTAGATAATGTATTGGGTACCGGCCATTGTGTTCAATGGCCGGGTTCAATACGTCTAACTATGTATATATACTGTTTTTTTATATATAGTAATGAAACACCGCATAATATTAAATAAATAGCTGTTTTTAACCAACCAAGTCCGAAGCAGGTTCTATACTATGCTAAAAAAATACGTGCACATTTTCTGAAGACAGAGAATATTCACAATTTTACTCGGTGAAATTAAAAATATTTGAAGTTCTAGCTAGTAGCTTGGAATTCCATTACACTGACTATTAGAAGGATTGCATATGATTTATAATATTGTTTAGTAAACAATTTCTCAATCAAGGATTTCGGATTAGGCCTCTCAGCATTCAAAGGTAACCACATTAATAAGAAAAAAACAGCTAACAAATTATCACTTTAAATTTGTGTATAGTTAAGCATTGTTATTTATTGCATAGCAAATGTCTAAAGGTGGAGCTTTTGAATAATATTTTTACCACGAACTCCACTTACTTTGCAGTAATGAATGTATGTATAGCTTACTCTTACACAGCAAATATTTATGTATAGCTATAATACTATACTAGTACCCCTCTTCTTAAGCACAGTCAGTGTTCAAAGAACTTTTCATAATGTTCATCTAATTTAAAAAGGGTTCCTTAGGTTTATTCTTACAAGACACGCGCCAAAGATATCATAAAATCATAAAATCCATGTACAGTTATAAGGCACTTACCTCTCCCTTCTCCTTCTCCTTCTTCTTCTTGCTGCCGCTGCCGCCGTCCTTGTCGCGCTCCTTGTCCTTCTCTTTCTCCTTCTCCTTCTCCTTGTCCTTGTCGCGGTCCTTGTCCCTCTTCTCCTTCTTGCTGCTGCGGTCTCGCTCTGCGGATAGGTTATACAGGATATAAGTTGACTTGTTTTGTTTACACTTTAAAAATATGAGGTGAATAAAATGTTTGGATCATAACTCATCATGTTGGGGCTGCCCCAATTTTTCAGTTGTTCGATAATGTTGGCTGTAACACGCACTGACGATTTCTACGCTATCATGCGTAAAAAAGCGGCGTCGTTACTATGCAGGATACGGGCCAGCTCCAACTCCAATCTTACGACCATTGCGGGAAGATATGACTCCCCTATAACTCGCCACCTTGCCAGGGTGTTGGTCAAAAGAAATACCGATTGACCCGCCGCGGCTATGTGTGGTATCTCGCTATTGTGTATTGTATTTTTTTTTGTTACTACGAGTAATATATCTTGTAAAATTGTTTTGCTGACGAAATGGACCTGCGTTGACTGATTTCCTAAAATAAAATAAAATAAATAAAACCGGTCAAGTGCGAGTTGGACTCGCGCACCGAGGGTTCCGTACAAACCTGTAGGTATATAACTCTTATATAGTAACTTTGAAATTTTCAAAATTGTCAAGAATATTTTTTTATATATGATGAAACTGAAAATTTACGGTTTTCGTAATTTTTCCTATATCTGGACTATGAGACGTGACTTCGTACTAAATTTCAAGATTCTAAGTTTACGGGAAGTACCCTGTAGGTTTTGATTCCCGTGCGAGTTTCGAAAATTTGCGGAAATTTGCGGCCTAAATGGCTGTATCTTTTGATTGCATTGGCTTAGAAGGTTGATTTTTCTACAGCTTCCAGGGACAGTAGACCTAAGTATTATATAAATTTCAGTTTGATACCTCCACGCGTTCCTGAGAAAAACGGTCTTGACAGACGGACGGACGGACGGACAACAAAGTGATCTTATAAGGGTTCCGTTTTTTTCTTTTGAGGTACGGAACCCTAAAAATAACTTTTGACGCGACAACGTCTTATAATTCGATGGAGCCGGCTTCACGCAACAAAAAACATGACGCATACGGTCTTACCTCGCTCTGAGACGTTCCATTCAAGACTTGAAGTGCAAGCGAGAGCGCGGAACGAGCGACAAAGTGGCAAGGTGACAAAGACGTTGTCACGTTTAACTATTGTCAGTACAGACGGTCGATTTTATTTTTGTGTTATGTGTAGTTAGAAATTTGAAAACTTATTAAAAGTACGTATTATGCTGCTTCTTTTTTATACTTTTTGAAGCTCAAACTTATTATGATTAAAAGTCGTAAGCTATGATGCGCGCACAATTAGATAAAGACAGCTGAAAGAATGTAAGATAGTGAAAAATGGAAAAATACCGTAAGCACAGATTACTAAATAGTTACTACGCCGTAAGAGCTGCTCTCCACCGCCTTGTACGGCGCGTCGGCATCAATTGACGTAGTTTATAAAATTAGAAAATAACTTATCCTTCTCTTTTTGGTGGTCTCCGTCACAGGTTCGATGTGGTGGCATGCGTACCAGTTTCAAGGGTCTCGGTCTTCTACCACTTTGGTGTAATGGTTAAGAAGTTGACTATTAACCAAGAGGTCGCGGGTTCGGTCCCCGCACAGTACAAAGATTTGTGCGCATGAACATGTCTGTTTGTACTGGTCTGGGTGTTAAATGTATTTATTAAAGTTTATGTATTAGTAATACCACTGTTGATTCTGATATCTGTAACACAAGTGTTTAAGCTACTTACCACGGAGTCAGATCAATGTATAAATTATAAATTTTATAAATATTTCACAACAATCACACCAATTCTCTAGTCCCAAATTAAGCTACGAGGCTTGTGTTATGGGTAATAGACAACGGATTAACATACTTAAATATTATTTTTTTGTAAATAAATACATATTATACATAGAAAATACCCATACCAGTACAAACATACATGTTTAAGCACACTTATGCTTGTACTGTGCGGGGATCGAACCCGCGACCCTTGGTTTTAGAATTCCAACATATGGACTACTGCACCAAGCGGTCGTCAAATGTATGTGATGCTGTTGTATATTTATTTATTTATTTACCATCTCCGAGGTCCCGGGTTCTATCCTCGGACGGAGACAATGTAGACAATCTATATTTTCATGGGACTTGGTGTTTATGGTACCTTACCTTCGTTGTTTCTGATTTCTGTTATACAATTTACTGAGCTACTTACTTTGAGATCATAGCAATGTAAGACAATAAAAAAATACGAAAAAAAAAAACTCACCCTTCTCCTTCTCCTTCTCCTTCCTATCCTTCTCCTTCTTCCTCTCCTCCTTCACCATCTTGCAGTACTCCCGGAAGTAGTCCTCGCGCACCGAACTGCTCTCAACCGCTTTATACCGGTTGTCGGCGTCAATCTTCTTCTTTACATCCGCCCAGCGCGCGTGTCGGTCCACCGCCTTGTCTTTGAGGAGCGCGATGAAATCGCTCTTTACCTAGAAAAGGGGGGAGAGTTAGATGGGGTAGGTGTTGGTGCGTATCGGTAGGGGGGGAGTGTGGGCAGTGGTTGGTGGTGGCTTATTTTTTTTTTTTTAAAAAGATGGTGTGGAGGGCCGTTGAGATTTTAGATTTAATAGAACTCTCTGATAAATTAAGTACGGATCAGTAAATGTTTGTAATCATATGGGATAAAAAACTATTTTAATGTTTCAATCTGGTTTTTTTATCACTGTTGTTTTCATATACACGGATTTAATTGTTATGACAGATTAATGCATCAATTATGATGGAAACAGAAAAAAAAATTGGTTGCCTGTAAAGTCGGTATACGCGCGAAAGTTTTACGTGACAACGACTCTGAGTGGTAAAATAACTTTAATGTGAATATTCATTCGTATAACATGAACCGGTGTGTATGCCTATCTCTCTCTCTCTCTCGCTCTGTCTCTCTCGCGCGAAACGTGAGCGGAGCAGCATAACGCAGTTTCTTGAGGTGTCACCTGGCAAACCAATTTATAAGACGTTGTCACGTCAAAAAACTCTAACCTAATTTCAGTAGATGAAGGCACATGAGTTTAAGCCAATTACCATGTGGTAAAAAGTTGGAGATATACATTTTTATTTCGATTAAACAAACGATATTATTTATTCAGCAATTTTTTGGCATTTCATTACAATAGCCATGACCATTTTTGCCAATCTTTGCAGTTATAGATTTTATCTCAATCAAAGTGGACTTTTTGATAAAAACGGGGATTAAAAACGGTGCCCCCCACAAAAGAATATTCGCTTAACAAACCACCGTCCAACGACTGCCCACACCCCATTCACCCAAAGATCAGCGGTACACATAACCCTGAAAGAAACATAGATTAGCGGCTGAAAAGAAGATAACATGTATTAGACCTGTGAAGAGAAACTATTATTAGCGCCTGAAAAGGAATGCATTATTAGTTGACGGCAGGAGAGAGTCAAGGTGTTTTGTCTATTATTACTTTTAAATGTGAATTTTAATGGCACATCTGCTGCCCTGCTCTGCGTGTCAATAAAATCATTTTTTTTTTTGTAAATTGACTTACTACTGCCGCTTCGAGACAATTTGGGCCAGTGCTGAGATGAAGCGGCGCGAGAAACTCAGTCACTATTGTCATTGACTCGTCACAGCAAGAACAAGGACGCAAGGACCTTTAAAAATCCACTGACAATACTTGGTCGGTGGCTGAGTTTTGCTCTTCAAAATTATAACTATGCCTATGTCGACACTATATGAAAAAGATTTATAAAAAAAAATAGTGCGTGCACTTTGCGTAAATGACTAGTTTGAATTAAAACATCAGAGCTGTAATTCTCTTTTCTGAGTTTATTTTGACTAAGTTGTTAGAGTTGCTTCTATTCAACAATTTAACTAGGATAAGTATTTAATTATATATTGCTTATTTACCTGATTTTAAACAAATGAGAGAAATTAAAATTTTATACCACCGTACGCTCCTCAAATGAGTGGTTGAGCAGAAATACGACGATATTTTATTAAATTCCACCTGTAATTAGTTTTTTTGTCTGTAATCGAATCTTGTTAGCTAAATTTTACTAACATCCCGCTACACGATTGAGCTGTAATTTTGTATGCACGTTCAGTTTAGATAAATATATACAAAAAATGACAAAAGCTTTATTTAATTTTGTCTCCAATTAGCTATTTATCTTAAGGGTTCGCAGGATTCGAGTCCTTTCTAACCAGTCGCCTGAATCGTGGTAGCTTGATTAAATACAATGGAAAACACATTAACCCTCGACTACCGTATGATCCTAGCGTCCCTATCGCCTCTATTTTTACTCACAAGAGAAGCCAACATTACGGGCAGATGCAAAATATAGGTAGCACCTTTAAAACTACGTATTAAGTAAGGAGCTTAAAATTGAGGACATGGAATATTACTAAATATTTAAAATATTGCTGGCCGAAAAACAAAATTACATGTAGCCATATTCGATTTTTTAAAACACAATCAAGGTATTTCACACAATTCTCATCGGATTCGAACCAACTAGTCTTAATTACATTGAAAAAGAATAACGGTTTTGAACCGTCTTCGATTTTACGTCAAAGTCATTCGTAATCGAAACGAAATAATAACTTGATTTGAGAGCTGCGAAATATTGATCACAAGTAAAACACAATCAGTTTTGGGCAGGTCAGCAGACTAATATCTTCCATTAACAAAAACTCTAAGACGTTTTGATCTTGTGTTCTTTACGGTCCACCTACTATAATTCATACTTTACAAGTAACCAAGCCTTTCAAGCTATATCATCATCATTTACCATCTACCAATAAGGATGATGACACATTATTTTTATCATCAGTCAAAACGGTGTGCCTTCATAATACTGGTAACCACAACTCAAATCAACTGACTTTTTTACAACTACATCCGACCACTGTTTTAAAAATATAGTAATATCTATTACTAATGAGAGAAATATTTAAGATATATTTTTCTTGTTGTGTAATCACCCTTATTCAAAAACAGTAGAATATCCCTAATGGGCATAGACCTCTTCTCAACCATAGACTGAGTGGAGCACAGGCCTCTTTATATTCATAATCTTCGCTTATTTTACTTATCTGGGGAATAAAATTCTAATTAGCAGAGGACGCCGCATCAACTCTACATAATCTATTAACTTTTATCTTATATTAAATACATTAATTCCAATATCAGATGAGATATTTAGACATATTATATCGGGTGAGTTGTTGAGGCGCCCTATGTACTTTACTTTGCAAATTATCATTTTAATAAGCAACAGCTCTAAATGTTATCGGCCCGTAATTTTGACTTCTCTTATCTATGTATTATATATCTATTTCGTTACATTTCCATTGATATTTAATTGCAATGCAAACAATATTTACTTTGAGCTTGTTTCGTTTTGCAAATTTTACAATCTGTATATTTGTTTACTTTTTAAATTATATATTAAAATTTTAATTTCAAAATACTTATTGCGTTTCTGTTTATTTTAATTTATACGCAAATATTTTTTACTTTTTTAACCTTGAAAGGTGAAAAAAAAAACTATTACCATTTTTTGTAAATATACTCCTCATCAAAAAAATCAAAACAATTCCGTTTAAGTGGTTTATTATCAAAATAAACCCAAAAAAGATTGTATTTCATTTAATAAACTACATGATTGACCAACAGTCAGCTAAACAATCATATTTTTTTTTTTCATGCTTATAGCTTTCTTGGTTTTTATTAGAAGACAAGAAACATAGACGTCTTATGTTTTTTTTTAATGCGGAGCATATTTTGTAGTTGTCATTTATGTAAAAAATATTAGCGCACACGAAAAAAAGAAATAAAATAAATAAAGTGCTGAAAAAGAAATTGATTAGTGAAAAACCTATCTGACAATAATTGTCTAACTGTTCATATTTACATAATTTTACTAAATACCAACACCATTTTCTCTTTTTATCTGATAATCAAATGCCTTTGTATTAAAGCATGCACTTTCTGCTTTTTATCATTACTGTAGGCTCGATTACTAGTTGAATATAATGTGACATTTTATTTTATTTTTAAATCTCTTACCCAAATGGTAAGCGTAGACAATGTTTGGGGCGTAATAATTTGTTAGGTGAGGCTCTCTTTGGTATGATGGTGTAAAGCACAAACATTAAAGGATCCGAACTAAATATTAGATTGTTCTAACATAACTTTATTTAAGTCGATCATCGTTGTTGCGTAAAAAAATAAATATTAACATTCTAATGACAGCTAATGAGGTCCAATACTCCGAATTGTCTGTGGCAGGAATCGAACCCGCTCATTGGCAAAGCTTGTTTAGAATGTTTTATTGATTTTACTTCACAAGTAGACCATGTAACTTGTTCAATGTTGCCGACGAAAACCATTGTGTAGTAGCATACGCACCGGTATTCAAGGTGTCACCACCATCACTGAGTTCCCGGGTTTGAACTTCGGACGGGGTCAATGTAGAAAAACACATTTTGATGTTGTCACAGATCTGGGTGCTTGTAGGACCTTCTTCGTTGATTTCCATAACACAAGTGCTTTACTCATATACTTTGGGATTAGAGCAATGTGTGTGATAATATCCCGGTTTCTTTATTTATTTTAAGGAATACTTTTGTCCACTTCAGTGGCCATTGATCATCATCCATTTACATAAAAATCACCGCTTCAATATGCAGTGCATGCAAAATTCGGGGAGACCTATTTTCATTACCTTATTGCGAATCCCAAAATAATATGCTTTACACAAACATACAATATATTTATATAGCTTATTATATCTAACCTTATATACTGAGGCGATCTGTCTCGTTCCGAACAGACTATTACCAACGCGAACGACCAAAATATCCACTCGATGAAACTCCAACTGACTAGTCAATACGACCTGTCGTCTAAATTCAAGGAGTCTCTTGCTATATCAATAAAAATGTATGTACCGCCCATAACTTCAGACCGACTGCATCAAATTGGATGTTTTTTGCCTATTCTCAATAAGTGTTTCTTATTGTCAGGACAAATACAAAAAATAACATAGTTTTTAACAAAAAAAATCTTATTAAACATTTTTTTTTACAAAGACTTATTTTTTCAGGTCATCCTCTACTAAGTAATATTTTTCTTTCTTTACTCTTAGGTTTTAAAAATAATAGTCAAAGTAGTTTATTATGAATAGGTATTACTATCGTTGTTGTAATGATTTTTTAAAGTATTTAAAGAATCAAATGATCATTAAGATTGATGTTACTTTAAGGTATATTAATTTGTTAAAAGATTGTTCAATATTTTTTTTATATTTTTATAGTCTAGATTGATAGGTTTCGTCGTTTTAAGCGATCAATAACAACATAAAAGAGACTCCTTTGTTCAGACGGCCCTAATAGGGTTGCCAGACGCCGGGTTCCCTACTATTTTAACAGATATAACTGTATTTTTTAGTTACTTTTGTACTATTTTTTCGTATTTCATATCTAATATATATATAACAAAAACTGTTTAATTTGATGAATTTCTCCGATCATTTAATCTGTATGTGGTGTGAGAAATAATTTTTATTTTTGACACACCCTTGTCATGGATATATACATTTTCGAGACAAACAACCCAAACGTAACCCTTACTTAGTTTTACGGGTGCCATACCCAAAATATTTTTTTCAAATTTCGCATTTTTTTGTTTTTGATATTTATTTTTTTTATTTAAATTTTAACCCCCGGCCCGGCAACCCAAACCACCACGCCTCTATCGAGATAGTCACCGTTGCATTCCCGCGTGGGCCCCGTTCGCGGTCTCGCTCGCTCTCGTCGCGTCTCACTCGCACGCCCGTGACAGTGTCTCAGTCTCACTCAGTCTCGGTCTCGGCCGGCTCAAGATCTGCTGCTAACTCGGGTCGGGCGTGTCTCGTGGTCGGGCTGGGTTCAAATGTTAGGATGTATACGATTTTGCGTTTAGTTGTCATTTAGAGATTTTCTAAACTTTTCTGAAGAAAAAATGGATGACTCCAAACCCTTTTTGGACCCTAAATTCGCATGGCGCTATTCGCTAATCGTTGCTCGATTGGGGACTCTAAATCCTAATAATGATCGAAATATTGATCCTTAAACATGGGGTCTATCAAATATGTACCAGCATTGAAACTATTTTTCATTTATTCATTTATGCTCGACCAAGAGACATACTCGCCGTTAACGAAAGACAAAAACAGGTTGGGTAAAGTGATTTTTTTAATATCAAAAAAATATATATTTCGGTGCAAAAAATCACAAAATAATACAAATGTTTCGTTTTTGACATGATTAAATCACTTTTTTTCGACTTTATTTTACTTTTTTTGATTGAATAATGTCACAAACAAAAATGTTTTAGTATATTTAAGACGTAAAAGACATTTTCGCACACAAAATGTAATGATATCGCCAGCAGCATTTTTACTTATTTTAAAATATTTAATTTAATTTAAGTCAGGATTCGAACCTGCGTTCATCTTCAGCTCAGCACTTCTATTGAGCATTTTTGCCGAGTACATAAATCAATGGGAATCGAACCCAATTTTTTCTAACAATTCGCAAAAGAAGTAATGTAATAATGTAAGAAAAAAAGATGGATAGTTAAAAATATCTCCAAGTGGTTACAAATACTTTTTTGTAAATTATTTTTTATTACACATTCAATATTATTTTTAACATGGATGGGAATTGAACCCAAACCAACTTCTCTCGGCTATGTTGTAGATAAATAAAATAAAAAAAGGATTTTAAGCTGAGTTAGCAGGGAAAGTTCATAATTTTGAATAAAAACATCATTTCGCGTACATATCTCTATTTTGATAAACTCAGGATTCGAACCTGGTCACTCATGATAATTTTTAAAAAACTGAAAAGAAATCCAATAGTTTATTGAATATATAATTTGCTCATGCATAATCTACATCAGACTGAGAAGCTTTATCAAGTCTGTTTTAATTCCGTGAAATCAAAACATCGTCATCGACGTCAAAAATGTCAATGATTGTTTCATTGACGACACAAGCAAATTTCTAACAAAGTATTTCTAAAATATGGAACGGATTTGATTTTGAAATATTTCATATTAAATTGGCTCATCTTAAAAGAGAAAAAAAAATGTATGATGCAATTGGCAGCATAAGTTTCTCTAAACTAAAGTTTATTATTAAGATATCCTTTCAACGATGTTTAAATTCACAGAAGAAATAAAAGCCAGGCTGTATATAAAATTCACTAATGGTGCGTTCCTGTACTAAATATGTACCTGCACTTTTTTGTTTTCCTTACAACAACAAAATATTTTCTTGGAAACCGAGTCAACACTTTCATCTATTACCCGTGTTCACTATATTCCATTCATACAGGCATACGACAAAGGCAATACAGACAAACTTACAGATGTACATACGATATAGAAACGCACCATTTAAATATATAAATAAATAACATTCACACATTTCAATCAACAGCAAACACTAACGGTTCTTGGGCGGAATGTGTTTGCCATCACCTTGTTTCTGACCCGGCGAACTTCGTACCGCCTTAGCGTTGCAATGATTGCGCGTAATTGTCATTCGATGACATTGACATTAGTTACGCGCGTTTTTTAAAATATGCAAAATTAAATTTATATTTTTCAATATTTCTGAAAGATTTTCTTAATATTTTTTTCCGTAAGAAACTTCTCCTAATAATAACAAATACAACAAAAAAATAATAAGTGACATCGGTCCAGCCATTCACGCGTGATGCCGTGACCAAGGAAAACGGGTTTCATTTTTATATATATAGATACTTTCGAGAGTGCTGGAACAGCGAGTGCACCTGTGTATTGCGCTCACACTTGTGCACTATAATATCTCCTGCGCAGTTGGCTGATCTCTGTTGAGATTGGCCGCCGTGGTCGAAATCGGCCAGGAGGACTATTATTATAAACCATACTAGTGGACGCGGCAGACGCTGTCCTGTCCACTGTTTTTGCTATTTTCCATATTTACTCATTGTTTAAACCTTCCATGGGCTTCCACGAATATTTCAAGAATAAAATTAGTAAAATCGGTTCTCGAGTTTTAGCGAGACTAACGAACAGCAATTCCATTTTAAATATAATAATAGTAAATATTTCACAACAATCACACCAATTCTCTAGTCCCACATTAAGCTACGAGGCTTGTGTTATGGGTACTAGACAACGGATTAACATAATTACTTAGATATGTAAGAATATTTATATCAGATTCGAAATGTATTCCACACCTAGATTTAGATTTAAAGGCTCAATCTGTAGAACTACAGAGGCGGTACTAATCGTTTCGTTAGTATTTTAGTGTCTAGCCAGCGCGTTTGGTCGCACGGTCAGGCTTGTAAGAGTGTCAGGATGGCTTCATTTGAAACTACACAGGTAGCCTAGACTAGAAAAGGCGAACCAATGGCACTGTCATATTATATCATCTCATCTCATCTCATCAGCCTATATAAGTCCCACTGCTGGGCACAGGCCTCACCTCAACAATGAGGTGGTCCGAGCCATACTCCACCAGGCGGGCTCAGTGCGGATTGGTGGAGGGGTGTGTGTAAAGTAAGTGACCAACCTTACTGTCAAATGTTATTTAGCCGCCCGAGGGCCTCTGACTAAGCTTAACGACTAATATCCATCGATATTAGCTGAGACCAACTGCTTAACGTGCCTTCAGAAGCACGGAGCTGCTTGTAAATAGACGTCACTTAAATGGTCAGAATGGTTACCCATCGGCTGTATTTCAGCAATAACGACTGCTAGTTTTGACATCGGAGATCCTGCCTTATTGTAAAACTGCCTTATTATAGATTATAGTTGCACAAGATGGCCGCCCAAACACGCCCCGCCCAACACCATCGCGCCCAATCACACGCCTCTCTCGCCCCACTGCGCGCGCTCACCTGCTCTCTCTTCTTCTCCTTATCCTCCTTCTCTTTCTTGCGCAGCTCGGCGATGTACTCGTTGAAGTAGGTGGTGCGGTCGCGCGGCTTCTCGATCGCTTTGAAGCGGTCGTCGCGCCCGTACTTCGACGAGAACTCGCTGAAGGACGATCTGGAGAGGTTGAATTGAAAAAAAAGATATAATAATATTAATAATAAATATTTCACAACAATCACACTAATTCTCTAGTCCCAAATAAAGCTACGAGGCTTGTGTTATGGGTACTAGACAACGGATAAACATACTTAAATACTTTTTTTATTGTAAATAAATACATATTATACTTAGAAAATACCCAGACCAGTACAAACACACATGTTCATGCATGAATATGCTTGTACTGTGCGGGGATCGAACCCGCCACCCTTGGTTTTAGAAGTCCGACATGTGGACCAGTGCACCAAGCGGTCGTCAGAATAATAATAAATAAATATTTCACGACAATCACACCAATTCTCTAGTCCCAAATTAATGAATGTATGTATATTCTCATGCAGTGGCCGATTTTAACCGAAATTGCAACCTAGGCGAGTTTTTTATTTTGAGTTGTTGCTATTTTGAAAAGTTCGCATAGTTCAAGACTCCGGAACAAGCAAATTCAGGATTTATGATCGGATTCGTCCAAGATCCTCCAAAAGAAAATCAGTTGTAGCGCCAAAAAATACAATTCCAATATTTATTTCTTCTATTTACGAGAACGTAACTTAATATTTTTAAGTGATGGTAGTTTGTTTATTTTATCCTGTGACCACGGACGCTGAAAGGGTCCGAAACGTCAGGTTAAAATAAAATGTAAATAAATCGCGGAAATAATCCGTAAAAAGTGTTCAAATTTTCAGACTTTTTGACCTTTGGGAATGCCAAAAGTTAACTCTAAGTTATGCAGACTTTTGATCCTCGAGATCCAAAGTAATCAAGTTAGTGCACGAACAAAGCGAGCACTCCAAATTTGTGAGGTCACGATCTCAGACACGTTCTGTGACCACCCTGGTAAAAAAAAGTACTTATTTCGTCACAAAAGTGTGTAACTCACTTGGGATGCAGCTTGGCGTCTTCCATGAGCGCGCGGAATGCGAGCTTCTTCTGCTGGAGACGGTTCTTCATCTCCTTGCGTTCTTCCTCGGCTCGGTCGCGGACGTACTGGTCGAACACCTGAGCAAAAAACGCATTTAAATTAAACCCCGTCCACATTAGAAGACAAATTTCACATGACCGAGTCGCTAGAAAAGACGAACAGCGTTGCGCCACGTCACTGGACGTAGCACGGTATAGTGTATAGTGTACACACAGCGAGCCTTGTACAATAGCGGCGGGCGCTAAAATATCAAACATGTAAAACGCGCCTTTGCCCCCATACTGCTGACAAGTGCGGCGAAAGCCTAAGCGATTGTTCACGCCTCGCGGGCGCAGTAAACTAAGTGAGTGAGTGCGTGCGTGCGTGCGTGCGTGCGTGCGTGCGTGCGTGCGTGCGTGCGTGCGTGTGTGTGTGTGTGTGTGTGTCTGTGTGTGTCTGTGTGTGTCTCTCTCTCTGTCTCTCAGTCTCAGTTTCTCAGTCTCTGTCTCTCAGTCTCTTAGCCTCAGTCTCATTCTCAGTCTCTGTTTCTCAGTCCCTGTCTCTCTGTCCCTGTCTCTTAGTCTCTGTCTCTCTATCTCAGTCTCTGTCTCTCTCTCTCAGTCTCTGTCTCTCAGTCTCTGTCTCTCAGTCTCTATCTCTCAGTCCTTGTTTCTCAGTCTCTGACTCTCAGTCTCTGACTCTTAATCTCTGTCTCTCAGTCTGTATCTCTCAGCCTCTGTCTCAGTCTCTCAGTCTCTGTTTCTCAGTCCCTGTCTCTCAGTCCCTGTCTCTCAGTCTCTGTCTCTCTCTCTATCAGTCTCTGTCTCTCAGTCTCTCTCTCTCTCAGTCACTGTCCCTGTCTCTCAGTCTCTGTCTCTCTCTCTCAGTCTCAGTCCGTCTCTCTGTCCCTGTCTCTTAGTCTCTGTCTCTCTATCTCAGTCTCTGTCTCTCTCTCTCAGTCTCTGTCTCTCAGTACTTGTTTCTCAGTCTCTGACTCTCAGTCTCTGATTCTCAGTCTCGGACTCTTAGTCTCTGTCTCTCAGTCTGTCTCTCAGTCTTAATCTCTCAGCCTCTGTCTCAGTCTCAGTCTCTCAGTCTCTGTTTCTCACTACCTGTCGTCTCTCAGTCTCAGTCTCTTAGCCTCTGTCTCATTCTCAGTCTCTGTTTCTCAGTCCCTGTCTCTCAATCTCTGTCTCTCTCTCTCAGTCTGTCTCTCACTCTCAGTCTCTGTCTCTCTGTCCCTCTCTCTCAGTATCTGTCTCTCTCTCAGTCTCTCTCTCTCAGTCTCTGTCTCTCTCTCTCAGTCTCTGTCTCTCAGTATCTGTCTCTCAGTCCTTGTTTCTCAGTCTCTGACTCTCAGTCTCTGACTCTTAGTCTCTGTCTCTCAGTCTTAATCTCTCAGCCTCTGTCTCAGTCTCCGTTTCTCACTACCTGTCTCTCAGTCTCAGTCTCTTAGCCTCTGTCTCATTCTCAGTCTCTGTTTCTCAGTCCGTGTCTCTCAGTCTCTGTCTCTCTCTCTCTCTCTCTCTCTCAGTCTCTGTCTCTCTCGCTGTCTCTCTCTCTCTCGGTCTGTGTGTCTCTCTCTGTCTCTGTCTCTCTCTCTCGGTCTGTGTGTCTCTCTCTCTAATTCTCTGTCTCTCTCTCTCTCTCAGTCTCTGTCTCTCTCTCTCAGTCTCTGCCTCTCATTCTCTGTCTCTCAGTCCTTGTTTCTCAGTCTCTGACTCTTAGTCTCTGTCTCTAAGTCTGTCTCTCAGTCTTAATCTCTCAGCCTCTGTCTCAGTCTCAGTCTCTCAGTCAGTTTATTTTATTTTTATTTTATTTTATTAGGAAAACACTACAGTATCTTAAAAACTAAATTACTAGCTAGACTTGTCACTAAACACCTCTCTTTCTCACTACCTGTCTCTCAGTCTCAATCTCTTAGCCTCTGTCTCATTCTCAGTCTCTGTTTCTCAGTCCCTGTCTCTCAGTCCCTGTCTCTCAGTCCCTGTCTCTCAGTCTCTGTCTCCCTCTCTCAGTCTTTGTCTCTCAGTCTCTGTCTCTCTCTCTCTCAGTCTCTGTCTCTCAGTCCTTGTTTCTCAGTCCTTGTTTCTCAGTCTCCGACTCTCAGTCTCTGACTCTTAGTCTCTGTCTCTCAGTCTCAATCTCTCTGGCTCTGTCTCAGTCTCTCAGTCTCTGTTTCTCACTACCTGTCTCTCAGTCTCTGTCTCTCTCTCTCTCTCTCTCTCTCTCTCTCTGTCTCTGTCTCCCAGTCTCTGTCTCTCAGTCTTAGTCTCTCAGCCTCTGTCTTAGTCTCAGTCTCTCAGCCTCTGTCTTAGTCTCAGTCTCTCAGTCTCAGTCTCTCAGTCTCTGTCTCTCAGTCTCAGTCTCTCAGCCTCAGTCTCAGTCTCTCAGCCTCTGTCTAAATCTCAGCCTCTCAGTCTCTCAGTCTCAGTCTCAGTCTCTCAGTCGATGTTTCTTAGTCCCTGTCTCTCAGTCTCTGGCTCTCTCTCTCAGTCTCTGTCTCTCAGCCCTTGTCTCTCAGTCTCTCTCTCTCTCTCTGTCTCTCTCTCTCTGTCTGTCTGTCTCTCTCTCTGTCTGTCTTTCTCTCTCTCTCTCAGTCTCTCTCTCTCTGTCTCTCTCTCTCAGTCTCTCTCTCTCTCTCAGCCCTTGTCTCTCAGTCTCTGACTCTCAATCTCTGTCTGTCTCTCTCTCTCTCAGTCTCTGTCTCTCAGTCTCAATGTCCGTCTTCATCTCGTCTCGTCTCGTGTATGTGCGTGTATGTGCGTGTGTGCGTTTGTGCATGTGTGTGCGCGTGCGCGTGTGCGAGTGTGTGTTTGTGTGTGTGTGTTCAAGTCGAACTAGCGGCAGAGCGCGCCATTCACTGGCGACGTCAGAGGTTTTTTTTTAACCAGTTTGAACTTGTCGCTAGAAACGAACAGATTATTTTTTGTCGCGCAAGCCTAATTAGCGACGGGGCGCGCATAATGTTCGCCTGAAGTTCCAACAATTCAATTCATTTTTTTTAAGCTTTATTGCACAACAATACTTTGTACAAAAGGTCGACTTAACGCCGTAGTGCATTCTCTACCAGTCATACTTTTTGGCTAAGCAGTATTATCAATATTCTCACCGTGCGCCTCTCCTTGGCGTCGAGCATGAGGTACCGCGGGTCGAACACGATCTTATGCAGCTCCTTCTCCCATGCGCTGAACGCAGACACATCCTGAGAACAAATACAGCGTTAAATAAGTTTTCTTTTCAACACACATGCTCATAAAGTGGTAGTAATTTCACTGCAATTAGACTAATAATGACACCTATAATCAAACTGTGACTTTTTCATTGCTATAACTCACTAGTGAGTTATAGATTTAAAAAAAGAAAACTTTAAAGTCCCCATTTTGTACGTGGCAGAATAGGCGCTACTTTTTAACTACTAAATAAAATGAGTTTTTATTGTTATTTTATTCACAAGTGTGTTGAAAAACGTCGTATGATACACGTGTGTATTGATGATTACCGTCCTCGACATTCTTAAGACGCTCAATGGCGCCTCGGCGGTAATCACCAATGTTACACACTAGTACCATAATGAACTATTTTCTATGTATTACTTAAGCTGAGGAAACTTAATTGGTTTATGAGTTTTGAGTGCAGAGTTTGAGAGTTGAGAGGTGCTTGTGGCGCAGTGATTGCAGCGCTTTGGTAGTGATACCAAAAGTCAAGCAACCTAAGGCGCGGTCATGTTTGGGATGGGTGACCATTCTGACCATTAAAGTGACGTCCATTTACAAGCATCTCCGTGCTTCGGAAGGCACGTTAAGCGGTTGGTCCCGGTTTATATCGATAGATATTAGTCGTTAAGCTTAGTCAGAGGCCGTCGGGCGGCTTAATAACATTTGACAGTAAGGTTGGTCACTTACTTTACACACACCCCTCCACCAATCCGCTTTGAGCCCGCGTGGTAGAGTATGGCTCGCACCACCTTATAGTTGAGGTGAGGCCTGTGCCCAGCAGTGGGACTTATATAGGCTGATGAGAATGAAAGAGTTTTGAGCGGTCCGATGATAAAAGGGTGTCTCTGGGGGAAGCCAACGTCCAACGTTGGACATCTTGCTACCTATTCTGATAATGATTTTATATTACCTTGTGAAATTAAAACACACGTACTGAAAAAACGGACTGCCACAGTCGGGCCTCGAACCCGCAATCTCGCATGCCAGAGCAATCGCTACTCTTCGAAACCAATTTTAGCTAGCGTGAAACTTAGATACAACTGACACACAAATTTCACGGTAGCTCAATAAGTAGAGCAATTACCCGGCTTGCCAGTGTTGCGAGTTCGAATCCCGCCTGTGGCAGTCCCAAATTTTTCTTAAAGTGCATTTTAATTTCGCATTATGAAGAAATTTGTGAATGCTAAAAAAATATAGGAATACTAGCTGACCCGGCAAACGTTGTTTTGCCATATTAATTATTAGTACAACCCTTATTACACTAAGAGGTATGAAAAATAGATGTCGGCCGATTCTCTGACCTACTCAATATGCTCAAAATATTTCATGAGACTCGGTCAAGCCGTTTCGGAGGAGTATGGGAACGAACATTGTGACACGAGAATTCTATACAGGGAATTCTATGAAAATCAATTGCTTCTAACCCCTAGTCGATGGAACCTTTTTTGTTGCTCATTACCTCTTCTTTGTCTCTTTTTAAGGAATACGTCGAGTTACCAGTTAGCCAGTACATATAGAGATAAATAAAAAAATTGGTTGCCTGTAAAGTCGGTATACGGGCGAAAGTTTTACGTGACAACGACTTTGAGTGGTAAAATAATTTTAATGTGAATATTCATTCGTATAACATGAACCGGTGTGTATGCCTATCTCTCTCACTCTCTCTCTCTCGCTCTGTCTCTCTCGCTCTTAGGCGGGTTAACTGTGCTCGAGTGGAAGGGACGCGTGCCTTTCACTTTTTATGTCTGTCTCACTCGCTCTTAGGCGGGCTAACCATGCCCGAGTCGAAGGGACGCGTGCCTCTCACTCGCTCTCATTGTGAGCGGTGAGCGCGGAACGTGAGCGGAGCGTAACGCAGTTTCTTGAAGTGTCACCCGGCAAACCAATTTATAAGACGTTGTCACGTCAATAAATATTTCACAACAATCACACCAATTCTCTTCTCTAGTCCCAAATGAAGCTACGAGGCTCGTGTTACGTGTGACGGGTACGTCACCTTCTCGTGCAGCATCTGCAGGAAGGCGCGCAGCCTCTGCTCGTGCGGCACCACGGCCCGCTCGCGCGCGGCGCGCATCTCGGCCTCCACGGCGGCCTCCTTGCCCGCGTCTATCACTTGGCCCGCCGCGGCCGGCTTGCTTTTCGCTGTGTAACAAAAAGATATACAAGGTTACAGGATAAAAGAAGATAAACAGGAGTACAGGGTAAAAAACGATATACAGGATTACAGGGTAAAAAAGATATACAGGGTTACAGGGTAAAAGAAATACAGGGTTACAGAATAAAAAGATATACAGGGTAACAGGATAAAAAAGATAAACTGGGTTACAGGGTCAAAAAGATAGAGCGTGGAGTACTCGTCATATCAGACATATTTCACTATTAAACACCCTATTCGAAACTTAACCGTTTTCAAGATTTTTGACTCTTAATTTTGTTATGGGAAATTGCCGATCTTTAGGCTGCTAAATTGAATTTTGTATATTTTTGTGTGTCGTATTATTATTATTATTTCGTATTCACATAATTGGCATGATGACAGCTATCTTAAATATTTTCAAGACCATGGCTATTAAAAAAACATAGCCCTTATGAAGTTAATATAACCAGTTTATTTCTAAAAAGCTGTCGTAACCAATTTTTAAACACACAAAACTCAATAAATATTCAGTCAATTGACTCCGATTTCTAATATATGACCGTGACGTCATGTTCATTTATTCCCATACAAAATCTATGGAGGCAGACCGTTTTGACAGATAATAAAAAGTATGCCAACGATTGGTGGTGTCGTCTAGCCAATTATAAGATGCTCTAAGACGTAAATCATTAAATATAATGGGTAGGTTAATTGAATAGCCCGTATTAGACGAGTGAAAGTTAAGAAATTATCTTACACATTTGTGAAATACAGGCGATTTTGCAACAAAAATGGCCTGATGTGCTGGCGGCTGTACTTTATTTTGTTCTTTCTGTATGCAAAGTATACTCACTCTCATCGAGTTTGCTCTTCTTCGGCGGTTCGATGGAGTCATCACTGTCGCTGTCTTGAGACCGCTTCAGCTCGCCGTTGGTCGATTTTGCTGCAGTTGTAGCGGCCGCTTCTTTCTTCTATATAAGAGTTTGTAAAATTAACACATTGTAGAGGAGTAATACGCTAGTTGTAATAAATATATAACATCACATGCATTGATCTGACTCCGTGGTAAGTAGCTTAAGCACTTGTGTCACAGATATCAGAACTAACAGTGGTGTTACAAATAAACTTAAATAAATAAATATAACACAAAGACCAGTACAAACATACATGTTCATGCATATAAATGTTTGTACAGTGCGGGAATCGAACCCGCAAACACTTGGTCTGTCAACTTCTTAAACATTACACCAAAGTGTATACCTAGTGCGAGTCAACTACAAACAGTGCCATCTGTTGACATATTAGAGAACCAACTATTTATCCTACCATTTTTATCTTCACCGAGACATTGTATGTGTGTCCGCGATTATCTCGCGTTCTTCATTTTGATGCAATTTTCGTAAAATATTTTTTATTTGTTATATTGACGAGAATTGAACCTGCAACTGAAGCAAAGCAGCCGGTGGGTGCGCCAACGCCTTGTCAACGTCAGCTCGACCGAGAAGCTGTTGTGGCCGCTCCCATACCGAAGAATGTGTTGTTGGGTTGTAGAAGAAAACTCTGCCATCGCCTGTCCATACCACGCACCTGGAAGGAAAAGGATTTGCTTAGTTTCTTAGTTACATTCTCGAATACGCTGCTCGTTACTCAGCCTAAATAATAATAGTCCTCCTGGACGATTTCGACCAAGGCGGCCAATCTCAACAGAAATCAGCCAACTGCGCAGGAGATATTATAGTGCACAAGTGTGAGCGCAATACACAGGTGCACTCACTGTTCCATCACTCTCAAAGTTCGGTGAGACGGCAATCCGACATGACCGGAGAGAGATCAGGCGCAGGACCAACGGCTTAACGTGCGCACCGAGGCACGGGGGTGTAACACCGCCAACTTCCCGACTCAGAGCTGTTGCAGAGAAATTGATGACAGAAAATCTCAGAAACAAATTTGGCTCGACCTGGGATTCGAACCGAAGACCTCACGGATGTAAGGCAGAAACTTTGCCATTACACCAACGAGGCAGTCGGAAATCAAGTCAAGAGTCAGCCTACATTTATTTTTATTTATTTAAAAAGGAACACCAACAGTATACATAATACAAGGTTAAATTTTAGTGGATGTTTTCCCGCTGCGCTAATTATCTAGTAGTTAGTAGTAGTTTAGTAGTAGTTAAAACCATATTTACATGCCATGATTGTGGCGAAGCATGCCGTTCTATAAATGTAATGTAAATCTGTATATGTACCGTGTTTCGAAGTAAATAAATGAAATTGAATTAAATTGAATTGCGGAACGAATTACTTTCTGTAATAATATCGAATCATGGTAGTTCTTTTTATTTTTAAATAGGTTCTATTTTTGTTCTCCATACTGCAAGCGCTCCATGAAACGCGCCCGCCCATACATAATGTTGAAAATTTTTGTTGATTTTATTTAAAAATAACTAAAACAATCGATTTATCTACTGATATAGAATCAATTCACTGCGGGAAAACAACCACTAAAATTTCACCCTGTATATACATTGCTCATCCTAAATTGAAACATTAGTATTTAAATCTTACATATATACCTATTATAGGTGAAACACAACATTCGTAACAAACAATAGCAGTACATATTATGTTGAAAACTACAGGTAAATAATGGACAATTTAAATAAATATATAAAAAAGAGATAAAAAATACATATTCAGCTGAAACACTGCACAGAACAAGTAAACTAATTATTTTCCATAAGCCTCTCCTTTTTTAAATTTTGGTAAAGAGTCATGGAAAATGTCAACTTCCCTAAATTTACAAAATACTCACCAAGGCGTGCCGGATATGGGCGTTTTCGAGATCGGTCTGCTCTTATCTTGCTTCGCCTTCTCCTTGTCGGCTTTCTCCTTCTCCAACCTCTCCTTCTCGGCGCGCTCGCGCTCGGCCTTCTCCCTCTCGAGCCGCTCCCGCTCCCGCTCCCGCTCGCGCTCGCGCTCCAGCTCCCGCTCCCGCTCGCGCTCGCGGTCGGCCGCGGCCGCGCGTTCCGCTTCCGCCGCAGCCGCAGCTTCCGCGTGCGCTTCCACGTCGATCACTGATGGTGGAAATTCTATTTGTATGACTTGAGAAAGAGAAGGTGGTTTTGTAAATAAAATGTGAATAATAACAAAATAAACATTGTAAGTTATGGTCAGCAAAATAATTCAAAAACGCATAAGAACTGCTAATTAATAGTTGACTTTAAGATGTGGGAACCACCATATTTAATGTATATTCAAGTTTGCAAGTTTCAAATACCTGTGCTAATTTTGAAGCAACAGAAAATTTACATTTTTTTTCCGTTGGAGTTTGGATTTTGGTCGGAGTTTTTTTTTGTTTGTGCCAAGTTAGCACATGGTTTTGAATTCTCAACCAAATTAAATCTGTTAATTCACTGTCTTTGCAGTGTTTTGTACACATTTTACTTGACAGAAGAAAAAATGCTTGGAATTACAGTAAATCAAATTAAACAAACAAAATAGGTACTGATAAACCATTACATTAAAAAAACACAAAATTATCAAATTCGCACAGCAATATAAGTAAATGTTACTCACCCTCCATTTTGCTCTCGTCAATGTCAATCTTATTTTCCTTCTTCAGCTTTTCAGCCTTGAGCATAGCTATTTTGTTCTGGAGTTCTGTAACAATATTATTGGTATTAAAATCAGCCAAAATATTTCTTCAACATTCAAGAAAAGAGTTTTGAATGAAAGAGTTGCTCAGACCATACCTTATTATAACTTATAATTCGATGGAGCCGGCTGCACGCACCAAAAAACATGACGCATGCGTCGTTACCTCGCTCTGGGGCGTTCCATTCAAGAATTGAAGTGCAAGCGAGTGCGCGGAACGAGCAACAAAGAGGCAATGTGACTAAGACGTTGTCACGTTCAACTTTCGTCAGTAAACCGACTTTACAGACAACCGATTTTTTTTTAGACCTGCGGCATACTGCCTTTGAAACGTTGTCAAAAGCGAGTCGCGGCGACAGTAAGACGCAGGTGTGTCTGTGATAGACGTGGTTAGACTTGCTAGTTTGGGAACTATGACATCACCTAACCAGCCCCTTAAGTATTTTAGTTTATTTTATAGCATATAAATGACTGATGATGACGATGACGTACCTTCAAACTCCTTGAGAGGCTGCGGCTTCTCCCACACGCTCTCCTGCTTGCCCGCGTTGAAGTAGTACGGGCGGCCGTCGGGCGCGCGGTGCGTCGTCCATTCTGCTGCGCGCGCTCGCAGCGCTTGGGGTATCACCTGTACGAGATAACATAATATATTAATCTTGTGCGGATTGTCTGTTGGCTTTCTTTTCTTTATTTCTTTATTTATGTTAAAACAATTTACATTAAGAAACATATTTAAATACCAACAAAATCCTATTCAGATTTATATGTGGTAATGAGTCACTACACTAGTCGTTACAATTTTAAGAGAATATGTAGTTCTTAATTATTTTTATACATTTAGCACTATTTTCTAAATTACTTATTTGTTCAATAATATTGCTAGGATATTCATTTAATGTAGATGGCAGGAAATACTCCCAGATTCTTTTACCATGAACATTGTTGCATGAAGGTATTTTATATCTGGGTAGGTTTACGCAATCGGGTGCTTTTAGTTTTTGACGTGACAACGTCTTATAAATTGGTTTGCCGGGTGACACTTCAAGAAACTGCGTTACGCTCCGCTCACGTTCCGCGCTCACAATGAGAGCGAGTGAGAGGCACGCGTCCCTTCGACTCGGGCATGGTTAGCCCGCCTAAGAGCGAGTGAGACAGACATAAAAAGTGAAAGGCACGCGTCCCTTCCACTCGAGCACAGTTAACCCGCCTAAGAGCGAGAGAGACAGAGCGAGAGAGAGAGAGTGAGAGAGATAGGCATACACACCGGTTCATGTTATACGAATGAATATTCACATTAAAATTATTTTACCACTCAAAGTCGTTGTCACGTAAAACTTTCGCCCGTATACCGACTTTACAGGCAACCAATTTTTACTTGTAATGATTTAATTTGATCTAGACGGATGTGGGTGAAGTGGTATCTTGTGTTGCCTACCTAAACTGCTCGCACAGACTCTCCAGAAGGTTGCCTATGGGGTGCGTGAGTAACAAATGGAAAATGAATGTCACACAATAAATAACGTTACAAAAAGAAAATCGGTTGTCTATAAGTCGGTTTACTGACGATAGTTGAACGTTACAACGTCTTTGTCACGTTGCCTCTTTCTCGCTCGTTCCGCGCTCTCGCTTGCACTTCAAGCCTTGAATGGAACGCCTAAGAGCGAGGTAACGCCGCATGCGTCATGTTTTTTGGTGCGTGCAGCCGGCTCCATCGTTGTCACGTCAATATAAGTTAGTGAACGATTTAGTTTGGTGCGCGACGGGAAACGGCTAGCGTGTTTCGCCGTGCTCGCGCTGACTCTGGCTGAAGTGCAGATTTAGGTAAACTGCACGCGTACATACTGTGTCAGTCAGTCAGTGTACAGTCTTATGTTTCTGTTTGTTTAACCAACTAGAAAAACACATGTAAAATAAAATTAATCAGTAAAAAAATACGACTACGTTTTGCAGAAATTTTCAGAAAAAATAAGGTTTTTTTTTCGAGCATTGCACTTTTTAACAAAAAGAATATGCCCAATTGTGACACAGAATTTGCAACTCTTATTGCAAAAATCGGATAGTTTTTATGTTATAGTCCGCCAAATTGACCGCCGACATGAAAAAAATCCATCAATCAAATTCTATGACTAATGCTTGTTTAATAATAGTAAATGATAAAAAAAGGATTGAATATCTTTGTTAAAAAGTGCAATTGTTGAAAAAAACGTTTTTTTTTTTAATTTCTGATAATGGTAGTCGTGTTTTTTAAATTGATTAATTTTAAGCTACAAGCAATCGATAGACAAATTTAAATAGATGAAAACTTAACGTATATTGAACGCATATAAACCGAGCTATGACGCAATTAGTGTTACAGTACTTTTAACCGGACAAAAAATATTTGGACTGTCGATAGAAAAAACACAAGGTGGATAAAATTAGATATAGTACTTTTATCGACAAAAAATAGCAACCCTACCACATTGTATATCTATCTATGTATGTATGCTTAAATCTTAAATAGCTTAAATCGGATTTAGGTGTGTATAGACAGAGTGATGCAAGAAGAAGATTTATATGTATAATAACATGACAGATATATTAAAGAAATTACATTGCTAATAATAACGTTACAAACATCTAAGCAATAAAGCTGAAAAAGAGGATTATTTTGCTTTAAATTTCCATGTTTTGACAGACTACGAGCGATCGTCGCTCGTATTCTGTCGAAGCGACAACATCTCCTGAGGATGCCAAGTGTAGTGGCGAAACGCGTCGAGTGTTTTGTTGGTGTCAGTGTTATCATTCCAGGTGCACCTTCTGTGTCACTTTGTGAGCTGTATTGCAAGTCCTGCGACTTCTAGCTCTAGTTTTTTCAGGTGGTTACAGTTGGATGTATTTGGGTTCCTACGCTGGCGTCGTTAAGTGGCAATAGGGATGTGGACTGTACTCAAATAAGTATATAATTTTACCACAAAAGGGTACTTTCTATAATACAAATCATAAAAAACACAAAATTTTCTTCAATAAACAAGGGAATATTTATTTATTTAATAAAATGTAATTAAATATTTCACTCTCAAGTCACGTGACAATGAACACCAATCAAAATTCGTCACGTCACCTGTTGCCAAACAAGAATTTTCACTGTCAATTACTATGGTGTTTGTTGATATTTGGATAATATTATTGTTGTGATTCCTGTGAAATTTCTTCGAAATTCGTTAAATTTTCTTATTGAATCGATTTTTAAAGGCTTTCCCATAATGGACAGTGGATTTATAAAGGCAGATAAGTTCAAATTTGCCAAGAATCGATTGCTTAACGGTGGCTAATTTCTTCGCAACAAATAGTAACTTCTGCTCTGCTGAATTTAGAAATGTGAAGACCTCCATGTAAGTAATATACTCAGGATACATTATAATAGCAATCGTAGGTATTTAAACTGGAAAAGTTATATTGATTAAATTAAATGATTGATGTATGATTTTGAGGTTATGTTTTATCTTTATAACAAATTGTTTCATTTCTTTTTAGCTCCTCGAGGCGGTCACATGGAGACGAAGCTGTGGGATATGTCCAACTTCGTCGAGATTCAAAATTGTGCACAGTTAAGTGCAAAATTTGCCCGGAGCATAAAGTTCGTAGCAAACCATATTCAGCCACTATGGTTGTGGATGAAGATGCTGTTCGCAAAATCGTAGAGATTAAACTTGGAGCAAAAATAGGAAAATGTGGATTAATGATTTCTCAAGAGTATTTGATGATCGCTGGTTCACCAGATGGTATAAGTGATGAATTTGTCATCGAAATTAAGTGCCCAACTAGTGCCAATAATTACAAGAACTATGTTCAGGAAGAACAACCTACAAAATTATATTATGCACAAGTGCAGTTACAAATGTTTTTGTCTGACAAGAAAAAGAGTTATTTTTGTGTAGCAGATAATAACTTTGAAACCAATGAATATGTGAATATCATTTGTGTTCACTTGGATGTTGACTATGTTAATAATTTACTAGTTCAACTTTCAGCATTTTGGAAAGAGTATGTCTGTCTACCCATTGTTGAATAAAAGTGTACAATAAAGAATTAAACAATACTTTCAATGTTTTATTTTCAAACAGCCTTTCTAATATTTAAAATGATAGTTACTGTTTCACGGAAATTGTGAAATGTTCAAAAGTTACACTTAAATTTTATCTAGACTACTGAACCGATTTGAATGAAACAAAGCTCAGGACCATCTCGATTAAATTGGCTTCAAAATAAAGAAAACTGCATTAAAATTGGTCCAGCTATATGGGAACTACGCTGCCACAGGCAGACATACAAAAGTCTGTTTGTATGTCACACTTTTAATACTCTCCTTTTTGTAGGGGGTTAAAACATTACATAGTAAAACTTAAGTCTAAACCTATCAGATATGATTCTCATCATCCTATAGTATAAGTCCCACTGCTGGGCACAGGCCTCACCTCAACTATGAGGTGGTCCGAGCCACACTCCACCACGCGGGCTCAGTGCGGATTGGTGGAGGGGTGGGTGTGTGTAAGGTAAGTGACCAATCTTACTGTCAGATGTTATTTAGCCGCGCGAGGGCCTCTGACTAGGCTAACGGCTAATATCTATCGATATTAACCGGGACCAACCGCTTAACGTGCCTTCCGAAGCACGGAAATATTTGTAAATAGACGTCACTTAAATGGTCAGAATGGTCACCCATCCCAGACATGACCGCGCCTTAGGTTGCTTAACTTTTGGTATCACTACCAAAGCGCTGCAACCACTGCGCCACAAGCACCTTATTAGGTGTGATGATTGTAATCAAACTAAACATGGTCGTTTTTGTACGTGGAACGTGAATAAATAGTTTTTTAGGTGTTTTAATAGTAGTACTTTCACACTGCGGCACCGCACAATATTTATAAAATTTAGAATCCATCTTAGTAGCACAAAACTACGAAATAGCTTTCTTTTACATACAACTTCGACAACGTTTTGGAACAGGTGACGTCACAGCGGTATTTTGACAGGTTCGTTCGTTCTGGCGCGAAATTTGTAATACAATTTTAAATAATTAATTTTAAAGGTATTTGTTGTATTAAAAAAATAAATAAAAATATTTAGTGCTATTTTTGGTACTTATATATGGTTTTAAACACTTTCCCAAAAATAGTCCACATCCCTATTTAAGGCAAAAAAATCCTCTTTTTCAGCTCTAATCATGGATATCCGCAAAGTAACGCCAGATTCTATCAACTACATATAAGCAAATTTCATAATGGAAAGGGAAATATCAAAATGGACTTGATATAGAAGTATGCAATTGCAATGTAACATTTGATATCAGTAGCCATCGCTCATCTCTGTGTTGGGTATGGAACTCTAATAGTCCTCCTGACCGACATCGACCACGGCGGCCAATCTTAACAGAGATCAGCCAACTACGCAGGAGATATTATAGTGCACAAGTGTGAGCGCAATACACAGGTGCACTCACTGTTCCATCACTCTCAAAGTTCGGTGAGACGGCAATCCGACATGACCGTAGAGAGATCAGGCGCAGGACCAACGGCTTAACGTGCTTTCCGAGGCATGGGGGTGTAACACCGCCAACTTCCCGACTCCGAGCTGTTTTTGAGAAATTCATGACTGAAAATGTCAGAAACAATTTTGGCTCGACCAGGGATTCGAACCCAGGACCTCTCGGATGTAAGGCAGAATCTTTGCCACTACACCAACGAGGCAGTCAACTTGACTCTCAGAACTCAATTTTATGTAGACTCTCATTTTATGTAAGTAGTTATATAGTTTGTATGTTTATAAATTTATTTTGTACATAAATAACTTCAGTCAAATTGTTTGTTTTCCTCTATTACTTTAAATGCACCGCCTGAATTTTCTCTGCTTGGCCCTATGGTTGACTGGTAGAGAATGCCTTCGGCATTAAGTCCACCATTGTACACGTTTGTGCAGAACTTAAATAAATAAACTTTAAAAACACATACCGGTATAGGTTCCTCCCTGGGTGGCTGCGCGGGCGGTGCTTCTTCAGCTAACCCCAGGTCGGGTGCGGCGGGCGCGGGCGCCGCGTTGCCGGGCGGCGGGTGCTGCGTCGCCGCACCTGAGGGTACGACTTCTTCATCAACGACCACTCCGGTGTAATGGTCAAGAACTTTCCCATATAACCAAGAGGTCGCGGGTTCGATCCCCGCACAGTACAAGCATAAGTGTGCATGAACATGTGTGTTTGTACTGATCTGGGTGTTTTCTATGTATAATATGTATTTATTTACAAAAAAAAAGGATTTAAATATGTTTTCAACACACTTGCTCGTAAAGTGAGCCTTATTATATCGTTCTTAGGGCCATAAACCGAACTATAACATACACGTGCATAATAATATTACACACTAGTGCATAATAGAATGATCCCTACAAAGTTAAGTTAGTACCTAACTGCAAATTATATGCGAGTAAACAGAGCATTTTCAATTTAACCGGGTAATACAGTTTTTTTTTTGTAACAACAAAGAGGTTTTATGCCACCGAAAATCCATTTACATTTTTGAAATCTATACATCTATACATATAATAAGACTGTAAAAGATCGATTTCTGTACATTGAAGATTTTTATGAAAAATTGTTACAGGGGGTCTTAATTACCGTAATAGAAGCCAAAACAACAATTTTTAAAAATTTTGTCTGTCTGTCTGTCTGTCTGTTTGTCCGGGCTAATCTCAGAATCTACTGGACCGATTTTGACGGGACTTTTTTTATTTGACTCAGTATCACCTGGTGAGTAAACTGGGATATAAATAATCACGCCGATGAACTTAGGGGGCAGGCAGGAAATTGAATCTCAGAATCTACTAAACCATCCTTGAGTTGCGTACGCTGCGAAAACGGTTCAAGATACCAAACATATAAATATGAAAGAATTATTCCTCTTGAAATGATCTAAAAAACTGTCTGCGACAGTACATGTCTATGCCCAAAATTACAACTCCACGCGGACGAAGTCGCGGGCACAGCTAGTAAATAAATAATGTGTCCCTAATTAAGACGAAAAAACATTTATTATTATCAAATTATTTATAATTCACAATAATTTCTTATAAAATATTTGCATTTTATCACTAAAATTATCATTTTGAAGTAGGCTGTATGACTGTAATCAATCACCTTACATTTGGCGCGTGCAAAAAAAAAATCGCGCGCCATTTCCCAATTTTCCCATACTTTATTAAACGATTTATGCAATACATGTTTGTTTTTTCCTCGCAAGTGTGTTGAAAAACGTCGTATGATACACGTGTGTATTGATGATTACCGTCCTCGGCTTTCTTAAGACCCTCACCTGACGGCTCGGGTCTCAATGGCGCCTCAGCGGTAATCACCAACATTACACACTTGTACCATAATGTACTATTATCCGTTGTCTAGTACCCATAACACAAGCCTCGTAGCTTAATTTGGGACTAGACAATTGGTGTGATTGTTGTGAAATATTTATTGTTTATCACTTTGGTGTAATGGTCATGAAGTTGACTATTAAACCAAGAGGTCGCGGGTTCGATTCCCACACTGTACAAACATTTGTGTATGTCTGTTTGTACTGGTCTGGGTGTTATATGTATTTATTTAAGTTTATTAGTAATACCGCTGTTGATTCTGATATCTGTATCACAAGTGCTTAAGCTACTTACCCATGGGCGCGCATTCCATACAGGCAGTTAAGCAGTGCCTACCTCATCATTATGACCATTTTATATTACAATATAGCTGCAAAAACTAAGCTACAAAACAAAACCAATTTTAAATATTTTTTGAACATATATGAAAAACTGTCGTCAATTTACACGCATTAGTACCACCCGCTCAAGTAAAAACCGAAAGTAATCAGGCAGTAGGCTGCCAAGTGATTGCTTGCTAGATACATGCACACATTTAAATCCCGTCTCATACCTACAACGACACACAACAAATTAAAAACCCGAACAAATTAAAAATGACATATTGTTCATACAACTCAAGGTGACAGATGACATACGCATTTTATACCCCTAAAGTAGGCATGCATACTGAGTGACGTAGAATACTTCGGAGTCAATTTAAAACACAACTTATAACTTTAAACTTTTGGATTGAATTATGTTCAAATATTGGTTTCAAATTGGTAAATCATGCTTTTATTTAAACCTTATTATTGTATTGACAAACTAATAAAATATTCAAAATTTGAGATAAAAATCTTTAAAAGAAGATCGTGTGTGTTTAGGCGGAAATAGAAAACATCCCGCTATCTAGTATCGGGTTAATCGGGTAATTGAGCTAATAGAGCTACCCGATACTATAGCCCTTTTCACCTAGGATGATTCCTGTGACACTTCGTTTGAAAAAACAAAAATAAATTATTGTATAACATTTTTATATTTAAAATTATAAAAATCAAACTTCTTCAGCTAATAAGACAAAAACAGTATCGCTTAGTTTAATTTAATGAAATATAAAATAAAAAAACACATAAAAAAATCTACGCAATTCGTGTACATGAAACGGAACGTAGAAAAAATCATAGAGCTGGGAAATCATATATTCGGCGGCCTTCTTGTGATCGCTTGTCAATCGCGTCAGTTGGTCAGTACGAGTGCGTCAGCCGTCAGCGTCAGTTATTGTTGACTTTTTGTTGCTGTTGTTTGTTAAGTTTTGTTTGTTTTTTGTTGGCAAAATGCCGAAAAAAACTAAAAAGACTGTTTCGTTTTATTTTCCCTTAATGATACTATGTAAAATATACATTCAATGCATTTATTGACAATGAACTCCCAATATTAATCAATATTAACAATTAATGTTTAAAGTTTTAGTAATTTATTCAAATCGATTTCATTTCCTTATAAATTTTTATCGACTATCGGAAACAATTGATACGATTTCGCTAAAGGACATCTCTACAAGTGTCAAAAATCGATCTGCCACAGAAATCATCTAATGTGAAAAGGACTATAGATGGCACGTCTGTAGCTGTTTCCTGCGCCTAAAATTTTCAAAGAATTTTCTTACTTTTATGAAATAAAACTTCAAATGATTTATTTATATGATCAAAATAAAAAATAATTTTATAATTTAAATACCAAGCATTTTCTTGTGAAATTAAGTTGCGCTAGTATGATTTTTTGTTTAAAAGTAATGCAAAAAATGTTTTTAAATAAATTTTTCGCCGGCCATTTTTTTCTATGTAGTTGCTTTCGACTTCATCTTCGCGAGTGTTTAGAATATATGTATAGAATATGTAATTTACTCAAGCTTCGGTTATTAGGTGCTTTCCAAGTGTAAGAATGTGTTTGTAAGTTTTGTTTTGCATTCGAAACGATGGAGAAACTGCAGTGTACCGTTTGTGATGGCAATTCTAGTGTTTGTCTTGAAAAGTTACGCGCACAAAATAACAACGACTGTTCTCAAAGCCGCTATGGGTATCAGTTAAATGATATATCATTATGTATTTATTCATTCATTTCCTTGATGCCTGTGGTGGTAAATTAAATCATCAATTAAAGAACATAATTTGCACAGATCAAGAAAACTTGTTAAGTCATTTTTTGTTTTGATGGTGTTACGCCGTCATTTCTCAGAGCTGTTACTCAAAATTTGTATGTGCTTACTTACATAAAAATTCAATGCGCGCCCCTGTACTTACCACGGAGTCAAATCAATGTATGTTTATTTATTTAAGCTTTATTGCACAACAATACTTTGTACAAAAGGTGGACTTAACGCCGTAGGGCATTCTCTATTCATTATGTGATGTTGTTGTATATTTATTTTAATATAAGTGAGGATAAGCAGCGCTTCTTGAGAGGAAGGTAACATCGCAATGGGTTTGCTGCTGTCTTGTGGAGTCCATAAATGACAACTCCTCAAAATCACAACATGTTGAATTCTCGAAATTATACTACAAACAACTTTTTACCAAATAAAACAAATACTTTAAATGTCAACTTAGCAAAATGACAGCTATCGATAATTTCTGCTTTCTCAAACAAATATTTTAAATGTGAAATTTTCTTTGTTTGGATGTTTGTCTGTCTGTCAATCACGCTGAAACTATTAAACGGATTTAGATGAAATTTGGTATACAGACAGGGTATAAGGTGACTTGGGTGGTAGGATACTTTTTACTCCGATTAAATTCTTCGTTGGGATATCCGAAATAAAGACCAACGAAGTCGCGGGCGACCGCTAGTAGTGAATAAAACTGATTGATTATGAATATGTTTATGCGAATTCATCACATATTAAGTTGTCATATTAACAAGTTGAAAGTTAGAAAGCCTGTCAAACCATACATTTCCCAATTCACCAAGTTTCCCTTGCAATATTTTAAAAACAAAAACCCAACTCACCGCTAATAGGAACATTCTGCGCAGCCATGTTAGGCGGGGGCTGCGCCACCAGCGGGGGGGGCCAGCCGCCCCAGCCCCCCCACCCGCCGGGGAAGCCACCCGGGGGGCCACCGGGGCCGCCCGGACCCCCCGGACCACCGGGACCGCCGGGAGGAAACTGACCGCCTCCCATCGGACCGGGGTAGCCTACCATATTGCCTGGGAACAAATATGAATATAGTCTTACTTCAAAATAACTGGGCAGTGTTGAACGTTCCTAATAGGCTTGTTTCCACTGTGAAAGAAATATTCAAAAACTAATTTTCTATAAAATAATTCATGATTTCATTATTTCATTAATATTTTTCTGCAGTGCATAAAATTTGATTTTTAATTGAAATTCAAACGATAAATAGTCACTTAGTCGGCATTGCACGCGATGTCGTCAAACATGCCGTTCTATGAATGTAATTAAATCTGTATATTTACCGTGTTTCAAAGTAAATAAATGGAATTGAATTGAATTGAATAGCATTACTTACCGGGGGGCGGGTGTAACGGTCCAGGCGCCGCTTCTCCGGGGGGCATCTCGTCCGCTTCAGACGCGCTGCCATCTTCCTTCTCTTTGGACGCCGCTTGCACTGTTAACAAAAACATTTATAAAGAGATGCCTATCAGCTGTTTTCTTAGCTACATCAAGGGTTTTTGAACTTGTAGTGTGTGTCACGTCTAAACGCGTAACATCTGTTTAATTGGCTGCTCCCGGGTCACATCCTTACATGGTTTTTTTTTTTCGTTTGACGTATGGTTTAATACTGGCTTGCTTAGACAGGTTACACATTGATATAGTTCAGCTTATGTAAGGGGACGTGACACACACTACAAACTGGACAGTCAGTTTTACGCACTTACGCTACTATACTGGCCATTTGACCATATAAGGCAAAACAGTGTGGTCTCGCCCGTTCTCGTCGGCCTGGCCTATACGAACCCCGACCCAAAATAGTTCGTCTAGGACGAAAAACGTGGACAAAGATTTATACTTAATTATTTATTTTTGTATGGCTACATTAATCTCATGTTCTGTTACTTAAGCACTATTTATTGTTGAAGCAATAAACTATTTCATCCTTTAAAATTATCTTAATTTAATTATATTATATATCTATCTTGCTTTTAAGTTGAGCAAATCGTAAGTAAATAGTGGGTGACTCGCGTTCGGCATCTATTTATACCGGCCAGGGGCATAGAACCCTGAGGCATTCCGCCTTGAGGCATAAGCAGTGTGATCGCGCACAAACTCGTCGGCCTATATTAGTACGGTCATCAACTCACCCTGCGGCTTGCCCCACGGCGGCGGCTGGCTCACGAACGGCGGGTGGTTAGCGTTCGGCATCGCTCCGTTCGGCATCATGTTCATACCGCCACCTTGGGGCATTCCACCTTGAGGCATTCCACCTTGAGGCATTCCCCCTTGAGGCATTCCCCCTTGAGGCATTCCCCCTTGAGGCATTCCCCCTTGAGGCATTCCGCCTTGGGGCATGCCGCCGGGCATCGCGCCCGGCATGTTGGCCGCTTGCGCTGGAAAGAAAATTGATTATTTACATGGTGTACAAAAATAAATAACTAAAGGGCGTAGGCGTCGGCGTATTAGACAAAGAGCGTAAAAACTAGATCTCTATATAAAAATTCTCGTGTCACAATGTTCGTTCCCGTGCTCCTCCGAAACGGCTTGACTGATTCTTATGAAATTTTGTGAGCATATTGAGTAGGTCTGAGAATCGGCCAACATCTATTTTTAATATCCCTTAGTGATACGGGTTGACCACAATAATTTATATGGCAAAACAACGTTTGCTGGAACAGCTAGTGTTATATAATATTTGGAATTTGAAGTGGTTTAGCACATGTGTGTTTAAAAAAGTAATTTCCAAATGAATATACACTTATCCAAGTGACCAACTTGAAAGTTAAGTTGGTGGTGACTTTAATAAGTCTCCCAATGGCCTCTGACCAGGCTTCTAGGCTAGGCTATCTATCGATATTAACCGGTACAAACAGCTTAGCATGCCTTCCAAAGCCCGGAGATGATGTAAAGTTTGCGGGATACATTTGCCCAGCAGTGGGATGATATAGGTTTATAAAAAAAATTAAGTAACTCACCAGCAGCACCCATGGCTTCCAACTCCGATTGGGTGATGACCTTCACTGTGGGGCTCTCCTGCGGACGAGACCAGGTCGTCTCCCGAGTCCGGCTGTGGTAGTAGTACGACTTGCCGTCCTCGGATTGCGTCTCCACCCATATCTCTGGTGCGGGCTGATGGGAAAACTATGTGAATGAATAAAAATACCATGAATGAACACGAAAAAACTGATATTGAAATGAAAATTAGTTAAAAAAATGCACATTGTGTTATGAAAAAAATAAAAGTACACACTATACAGTGTAATTCTGCTAAAGCTGAAAAAGAGAATTATTTTGCTTTAAATTTCCACAAAACGACGCCAGCGCAGGAACCCAAATACGTCCAACTGTAACCACTTAAAAAACCAGAGCTGGAAGTCGCTGGACTTACAATACAACTCACAACGAGCGACGCTCGTAGTCCAATACCACGTGTAGTGGCGAAACGCGTCGAGTGTTTTGTTGGTGTCAGTGTTGTGTTTCCAGGTGCATCTTGTGTGTCACGTTGTGAGTTGTATTGTAAGTCCTGCGACTTCCAGCTCTAGTTTTTTCAAGTGGTTACAGTTGGACGTATTTGGGTTCCTGTACTGGTGTCTTTTAGATAGATAGATAGAACACTTTATTGTACAACAGAAAACAAAAATTACAGATAAGTTTAACAAAGAAAGAAATACAATTTAGGCGGTCTTATCGCTTGTAGCGATCTCTTCCAGACAACCTTCGCTGAAAGGAACATTTAATTAACCGGAAGTGTATGTGTGAAGTTTAGTGGAAATTTAAAGCAATATAGTCCTTATTTTTCAGCTTTAGTCATGGATTTCCGCAAAGTAACGCCTGATTCCATCAACAATAATTCTGCTAATGCAATCATAACTGAATTGGCCGATTTTGACATTTCATCCATACTAGAACTGGCATAATCGGTACAACCTTTGGCTGCACTGGAACATAGGATATTTGGTGTTTCAACAACAAAAAATCCTTTTCATGTTGATAACATAAACTTTATGAAATGTTCTACATTTATTCAACATAATTTATTGCAGACTGCAGGACAGCTAAAAGGTTTAGGCACGTTTCTGGTATGCAAAGGATTTGCTTTTTGATTTATTTCTCAAGAAATATTTAGCTAAAACATTTACCACTCTACTACAAAAGAACTTGGCAGGGATGATCCCTTGTTTATATATTAGCCAGCCAATTCAAAGTGACTGACAGCTCAAATAACATTACCTTAGGATGCAATGTTTTAAGTTGGTTGGATATTATTATTACAAGGGATATATACTGCCTATTTTTTTGTAGTAGATGAGTAAGTAGAGCAATAACTTACCATATTAGGTGGTGGCATGCCAGGCGGTCCGCCCGCAAACGGTGGAGGCTGACCCATCATATTCGGTGGAGGTCCCAACGGTCCCCCGGGGGGCATCATACCCGGCGGGGGCCCGAACGGGGGCGGTCCCCCCATCATACCGGGCGGAGGGGGCCCCATCGGTCCCCAGTTGTTGTCGAAGTTCGGCCCGTTGTTCGGTCCGAAACGAGGGCCCCCACGACCGCGGAAGAAGCCGCGACCACGCATCGGGGGACCGCCAGGGCCGTAACCGCGGCCTCGGAAGCGCATCGGGGGCGGGGGGCCGTTCATCCAGGCGGGGGGAGGGCCCCTACCGCCGCGTCTGAAAGGACATAAGCGTTATAATAACAAATATATTAGTTATTACAATAATGCATCATGTCACAACAAAGCAGCAAATACGCACATTTTCTAATGAGTTATAGAGCACAAATGTTTTGTCACAACTAACCAGCATGTAAAGCAATTTAAATGAGATAAAATAATACATTGTTACATTACATAATTATGAAGATAGTACAGGAAACAACTTCAAACAAACATAGTACAGAAAATGGCAAGTCAAAATGAACACTTGGGTATCTTATACGGTTTTCAAAAGGGGTGATTTTACCACTATAAACAATACATACTCGTATAGTATTGTTTGATGTGTAACATAGTTTAAAAAAAAACCGGCCAAGTGCGAGTTGGACTCGCGCACCGAGGGTTCCGTACAAACCTGTAGGTATATGGTTAAAAGTTAAATAAAATATTTTATATAAATATTTTTCAAAAATATTTTTTTTATACATACTGAAAATTTACGGTTTTCGTAATTTTTCCTATATCTGTACTATAAGACGTGACTTCGTACTAAATTTCAAGATTCTAAGTTTACGGGAAGTACCCTGTAGGTTTTGATTCCCGTGCGAGTGCGAGTTTCGAAAATTTGCGTAAATTTGCGGCCTAAATGGTCTTTTGGTAAAAATCTTTTGATTGCGTTGGCTTAGAAGGTTGATTTTTCTACAGCTTTTAGGGACAGTAGACCTAAGTATCATATAGAAATTTCAGTTTGATACCTCCACGCGTTCCTGAGAAAAACGGTCTTGACAGACGGATGGACAACAAAGTGATCTTATAAGGGTTCCGTTTTTTTCTTTTGAGGTACGGAACTCTAAAAATACACCATACTCAATACCTCAAAGGTCTCTATCTATCTGATATGATGAATGGAAATGCTGTAATGGTAGACCTCAATCTAAATTACCATGTTCATTGCTAAGCATAAAGACAGATATTTGTCAACCATACACCCTAAACCTAAACTGTATTTATCTATATTAATAAAAAATGAATTGCAGTAATGTACCTCTATGTAAGTACATGCATAACTTCAGACCGACTGCACCAAATTGGATGATTCTTTTTTCTATTTGTTCCTTGTTGTCAGGTCAAGTTAAACACTACAGTATCTTATTCCCTTGTGATATGGGTGATTTTACATAAAAAATGGGTAGCCGGATGTGCTCGCCACTATACACAGTCATTATGTAAATATTTGACAGTATGTATGATAGTATCAGTGAACACAAATGCTAAAATTCGAGTCAAGGTTATCCCAACCTTGCAAGTCTTGAAAAATTTTAGCATTTTTAACACATGTAACTTTATTATTAGTATGATATAAAATCCAGTGATTATTTGCCATGAACACAACATAAAGAACCGTCTTATCAGTTTAACACATATTTAACTTTATATTAATTACATTAAAGCAATTCAATAAAAAAATGTTTTATAATAAATTGTGCATTAAATAAATAAATATTTCACAACAATCACACCAATTATCTAGTCCCAAATTAAGCTACGAGGCTTGTGTTATGGGGACTAGTCAATGGATAAACATACTGAAATACTTTTTTTTTGTAAATAAATACATATTATATCTAGAAAACACCCAGACCAGTACAAACACACATGTTCATACACACTTATGTTTGTACTGTGCGGGGAACGAACCCGCGACCCTTGGTTTTAGAAGTCCGACATGTCTGTGTCCGACCACTGCACCAAGCGGTTGTCAATGTCATCATTAAATGTTTATTGAAATGATACACTTTTTTACAGATTATTTCGCGATTTATTTACATTTGTCTACAGTTTGCGTAAACCGAAGAAACAAATATAAATATATATAACCTAATAGGACATAGGTATAGTGAAATTTAGCTTGCAAGATTTGATAATATTCAAATAATCACTGGGATAGGTGAAATTAAGTAAGAACTTGTAAGAAATTGATTTTGTTTTTTTCATTTAATTCTTTAAATTTAATGTTCTTCAACACAAGAGGTGAAATCAATATGTAAGACCAGTACAAACAGACACATTTATGCACACAATGTTTGAACAATGCAGGAATTGAATGCGTGACCACTTGGTCTGACAATCAACTTCTAAACCATTATAACAAAGTGGTCATCAAATAAGCTATATTGGACAATGCATGCTGTGTGTGGACTTACAGAGGATAATAATTAGAGACGGGCCGAGTAGTGGTTTTACCGAGTACCAAGTATTACTCAGATTAAAGCTTGCCGAGTACCAAGTACTCGGCCGAGTTACTTGGTTTAATTTGAGGTCCTAAAACAAGATCAAACACGACCGCAACGCGCTGCCAGCAATACCTACTCACTGTAATATTAAATTTATAAATCATGACTACATTAATCAACATAATATGTATTTGATTTTATGATATGTCCCTTGAACTACATACAGTTTGTTGATCCGCAGTGGCCTGGCTGTCCTATAATTAACCAATAGTAATTGACAAACGCCAGATTAGGGGCTTGTTTATTGACTTAAGTATGTGGTCATTTAGTACATACTTTAATTCCTTCAGTTGGCCACTAGCAAACTTATTCCAGACTTGCTGCTAATTAAATTTACATAACCGAATACTTGTCAGTTGAACCGAATTATTTGGCCGAGTACGAGTATTAAAAAAACCACCGAGTACGCCAAGTTCCGAGTACTTACCGAGTACTCGGCCTATCTCTAATCCTTTAAAAAAGAAATATAGTAGAGTCCTGATTATCAGAAATAATGGGCAGACATGGGTGTCTGGATAACTGAACTGTTTGAAAACACCCATTAATATTTATCTGAGCACAGTTAACAGTTCATAAGCACAAATTTAGTTTAATGCCAGGCCATGTCAAGAGAAAATGTTATTTTAGTATATTGAGTTCCTGAGATGAGTGTTCAGAGGCAGTTGCTTTGTTTTAGTCAACACTATGTTAATTGACACCTACTTGAGTTCTTGATGCAATAATAAATCAAATGAATGTTTGTAGACCAAAGTATAGTTGATGTACACATAAAATGTTAGCCTTGACACAAACAACTTAAAGTGCACATAAAGGCATGAAAATCCATCATACAGAGTCGCAATTATCTGGATTGTTCAAATTTACCATTTTAATGAATAAAAACCACGCCGGGCTAACCAGCGCTCGTTAGTATGGTGGAGGAATTAATGTACAAACCTGAAATTCCCTCTTCCTCGATTGCCTCTGAAGTTGTTCCCGTCTTCATCGTCGTAGCCACCTTCGTCAAAAGCCATCATCTCGCCCCCTGAAGGATCCACATTTTCACTCAAGTCACTGTTTCTGTTCGGCTGCACTTCACCCATCGCCGAGTCCTGCGCTTCCATATAATCGTCACCCATTTTAACTGATTATTATTTTGCACTGTAATCACTGAGTCTTCATTACTTATTTGGTTTGTTTTCGCGAAAAATCACATCACATTGATACCGCGGAATAACAAATTTCCACGCAAAATGGCGGCACATGCGAACGCGGCTTCTCTAGAGGTGTCACCTCAAACAATGTTTTGTCGATTGTCATGGTTACGTAATCGATAATCGAATTTATTTGTACAAAAAAAATTCTTACCTAAAATACCTACCTACTTGTTTACATCTGCAACTGCTATGATTATCAAATCAATAAATGTACATATACCTACATTTATTATTTCCCTAATTTCGTATAGCGTAAAGAGTGGGTCGTGATTGTAAAACTATCCACATAAACGATCACTTTTATGTGATGGCCAAGAAGTTGACGATTAACCAAGAGGTCGCGGGTTCGATCTCCGCACTGTACAAACATGTGTGTGCATTAACATGTCTATTTGTACTGGTCTGGGTTTAATATGTATTTATTATTATTTGTAATCCTACGTACTGTTGATTCTGATATCTGTAACACAAGTGCCTAAGCTACTAACTACGGAGTCATATCAATGTATATGATGTTCTTGTACATTTACTTATCCAAAGGTACATGGAAAGAAGTAAGTAGTTTTTTTTCTGTAGTGGTTTCAGAGGATTACCTGCCAGCACAAAAAACAAGCTGTAAAATAGGTAGGTGTTGAAAATCCTGTAGTGTGGAGGAGGGATTCTCCACGTTAAGGATAACGCAATATCGCTCTTTGCGATAAGACCGCCTTGATAAACAACATCATTCTACAGTCCCTCCTAGCTACTGCCCCTCCTAGCTACTGCCCCTCCTAGCTACTGCCCCTCCAAGCTACTGCCCCTCCTAGCTACTGCCCCTCCTAGCTACTGCCCCTCCTAGCTACTGCCCCTCCTAGCTACTGCCCCTCCTAGCTACTGCCCCTCCTAGCTACTGCCCCTCCTAGCTAGTGTCCCTCCTAGCTAGTGTCCCTCCTAGCTAGTGTCCCTCCTAGCTAGTGTCCCTCCTAGCTAGTGTCCCTCCTAGCTAGTGTCCCTCCTAGCTAGTGTCCCTCCTAGCTAGTGTCCCTCCTAGCTAGTGTCCCTCCTAGCTAGTGTCCCTCCTAGCTAGTGTCCCTCCTAGCTAGTGTCCCTCCTAGCTAGTGTCCCTCCTAGCTAATCCCTTAAAATACAAATAAAAAAATTGTTGTACCATTTTTATTTTTTCACTTTTGCTAAATACATTTCAGTGGCTGGGTTTCGAGCAAACAAATACTGTGATCCTTAATAATTAAAGTCCAAATTAATTCTTGACGTAAGTGACTGGGATACGTGGCAAACATTTGCGATTGTGTGGTTTCTTGTGCAACGTTAGTTCCTGGATATTCTTGATAGCTTTTTCAGCGCCAACCTTTCCGGACTGAGTCGAAAAGTAATGAGCTAGAATAGTACTGAAGGGAGGCACCGTCTTGGCATTGTATCTCGGCTTGACTTTATTATAGGGCTGAGTTCTGATTATATTGGGATTATTATCGCATTTCGGTGGAGGTGGCAACGGTAGAGTCTTGGGGGTTACGATTTCAGTGTTCTTCGATTCGTTATCAGCCGTTCTGGCAGCTCTACATGTATTGCAGAAGCACACTTCATTTTCTTTGGCGAGCGGGTCTGTCGCTAAGCATGAGCCGAAGACGCAGCACTTGGCGCAGGGTCCAACCGGGCTGGCCGGGCCTTTCGGGCCGCACGGACCGCCAGGAGTGATAGGACCGCAGACTGGGAACGGGGGACAGGGGCAATTCAGACATGGACCGCTAAAGCATCCGCCGCAGCAACACCCACAGGGACCACATGGGCCGCATCCACATCCACACGGTCCGCACGGACCACAGCCGCAAGGGCCACAAGGCCCACATCCACATCCACAAGCACAGGGTCCGCACCCGCATCCGCATCCACACGGTCCACATCCGAATGGACCACATCCGCACCCACAAGGACCGCATCCGCATGGACCACATCCGCATGGACCACATCCGCATGGACCACATCCGCATGGACCACATCCACAGGGGCCACACCCACATCCGCAGGGGCCGCATCCACAGGGTCCGCATCCACAGGGTCCGCAAGGACCGCAAGGTCCACAAGGCCCGCAAGGCCCGCAAGGCCCGCAAGGCCCACACGGGCCACACGGGCCACACACGCCACAAATTTCGAGCAGATCAGGCAAAACACAGCAGAGCGGTCCACAAGGACCGCAAGGTCCACACGGGCCACATGGTCCACAAGGACCGCAGGGCCCACAGGGTCCGCAAGGTCCGCAAGGACCACAGCATCCGGGACCGCAAGGAGAGCAAGGTCCACAGCCAAAAGGCCCACATGGTCCACCGGGATTCGGCGCTGCTGGCCCGCACGGTCCACCAGGACTAACAGGCCCTGCGCAAGGTCCGCAGGGGCCAGTTTGAATATGATAGGGCCCGCAAAACCATGTTCCGTAAGGGTAGTAGTAATACCCTGTCATGTATTGAATGCACTTCGCTGGCGTATTGCAGGGTGGTGGCAGGCAGTTGCCGCCGGCGTGGCCGCAGGGTGGACAAGGGCCGCAACACGGACCAGGGCCACAAGGGCCGCAGGGGCCGCACGGACAAGCGCAGGCTGAAAATAGCTGCGACATGGCATCATTAGCGGTGGCTTTCGCATGATTATTTGCAGGGATCTCAACTTCAATCAGATCAGGATCGTTTTTCACTGCACAGTGTGGAGAATCAGCGTAAAGACATTGAATGCCGCTGGGGTGCCTGAAGTAATTCGGACATTTCGGGTCTTCGTAGAAGGTAGCAGAGTGTGTTCTAGGCAAATGATCGCACAGTGTTGCTGGGTTTTCCTCATGCATCTGGCTATAGAGGCTGGGGCAGGACCTGCTTAGGCGTGGCGTGGCTGCGGCTCTCCGAGGCATCTCCTCCGGACACGGCTTGGTCTGGATGAATTTCAGCATTGGTGGCTCTAGTTTCATCTTATTAATGTGCTCTCTCAACCCCATCTTCTTGGTGAGATTCGCTGAAAGGATGATTGGGTACTGTAATGACAATCCTACAATCATACTATGCAAAGGGTCAAGTTTGAAATGAAACTACCGTTCAGATTACATTGGATAGTTTATTCTCACTTATGAGCGCGTTCGATACAGAGCTATTGCAAAATATGGTCGAAAAGGGCTAAGTATTAGGCACGTTTCGTTTAGCCTGGCGTCTAGTCTCGCCTAATAAAAAGTCATTTTGATATGTCCTAGCAAAGATTTAGTTACCGCCTAGTAAGTCATAGTTGGGAAGTTACGCTTCATATGCCTTAAACTCAACGTTTATGTTCGGACGCGGGTAGGGGTTCCTGTAGTTTGGGATAGAGGCATAGTCAAACGCGCCCGCCTTGAACCTAGGCCTGTCTCTTTGTTCTTGAGTCATTATAGTTCTGGGCTTTTCAAGGGGAGGGCAGGGCCCGGACTTTTTGTGATGGAGTGGGCTCTTATATTTGGGATCAAAGTCAGGGAATCTAGTTTGAATCGAAGTGTCAGTAAAGCTCTTGTTATTGGCAACGAAACCCTGGCTGGGACTAGCGGTGTAGCTGGCAGACTTGGGGCGTTCAACCTGAGGTTTAGGGAGCAAGTCCTCAAAGGGCGAATCTGGTCGTGGTTGAGCGCTGTAAGGACACACAAAGGAAGAGAGGATTGTAGCAGTTGGAAGATGTTTAGGATCCATTGGTGGCTGCGGTCCACCAAGAGCGGTACTATTGAAGGGAAGGAATCTTGATATTCCAGATTTGCTAGTTTGGCGCGTCGCAGAGTCTTGGGACAAGGGGTATCTTATTTGGTTGCCAGGCATGACTCCAGATCGCGCTTGCTGGGGAGGAGCGCAAGGAGCAGGGGCAGGGCTAGGTGTGCCCATGACAGGCATAGGGCAGACAGCTGCGGGACATAAGCAGCAAGGGCCGCACGGGCCACATTTAGGCCCACATGGTCCGCAAGGACCACAGGGGCCGCAGGGGCCACATGGTCCGCAAGGCCCGGTAGGTCCACAGGGTCCGACCGGACAACAGGTTCCAGTCACGTGGTATGGCCCGCAAAACCAAGTGCCATAAGGGTAATAGTAATAGCCAGTCATGTATTGGATGCATTTAGGTGGTGTGTTGCAGGGTGGGGGCAGGCAGCTACATCCACTAGGGCAGCCGCAGGGCCCGCAAGGGAAGGGGCAGGGGCACCCGCAGTTGCAGGGCTTCGAGTAAGAGCGGGTGGACATGGCCGTGACGTTGGTCGCTTGCAGGAGGTTGGCGCAGTTTGCGAGAAACGGAGACGCTGATAACTGGAGGGCATTAGCAGGTCTGGTTCTAGGAGGGCTGATGTGCCGGACGGCAACGCGAATCCTCGGTCTCGTCTCCGGGACGAGCGTCGGGCACGACATGCTGAGTCGCACTCGCAGCGTCTTGCGCGGCTCGTGGCTCCTGCGCACCGGTGATAGTCGCTTCGAATTGTCGATCTTCTTGTACCCCAAGCAGAGTGCCCTTTTCTCATCCTTCAAGCTTCGGCATAGCACTGCCTTCGCTGCAAAGGTATGGTTATGCTATTCACCTCAATTAGAAATCTTAATTTCGTCCTATTAGTATTTAAAATGTGGGATGGCGAAATCAAATAAAAGACTAGGTATTAAACGTAGAATATATTATATTGGAATAGTCAAAATACAAACGTATATAAATGGAAATAAGCTTAATTCAAAAGTGTCACTGTAAAGATGTTTCTTCAAGTTGTCATGGGCTGACCTTCACACCACTGATGCGAGTTGACATCTTGTCTTTTTGACGTTGATCTTGCTTCATAGGTGGCGCAGGTGGCATGGCCTGCGCTGGGGCATGGTGTGGAGCCCCACACGTGGCACATGCACAAGTAGCGCATGCAGCGCAATTGGCGCACTCGCATTTCACACTCTTCGGCTTTGGTGGGCAGGGGCAAGGGCAGCAAGGTCCACAAGGTCCACACGGCCCGCAGGGGCATGGGCACCTACATGGTCCGCATGGCCCGCACGGTCCACAAGGTCCACAGGGTCCGCATGGCCCACACGGTCCACATGGGCCGCAGGGGCCGCACGGTCCACATGGGCATGGGCATCGGCAAGGACCACAAGGTCCGCAGGGTCCGCACGGTCCACACGGTCCGCAAGGCCCGCAGGGACCACAGGGTCCACAGGGCCCGCAGGGGCACGGTCCGCACGATGGGCCACCGCAGGTGGGGCAAGCTCCGTCCTTTTTCTCGTCACCTTTTTTCTCAGCGTAATTGCGCACGGAGCCGGTTTGGTCACCGCAGCAGAGGATATTTGTGCGGCCGCTCAGCGCCGGGCCGAAGGCCGACCCAGAGAAGGCCACCGCTGCAAAAGACATCCATCATATAATACTCGGCAAGGAGGCCGCTGGCTGGCTGCGGATGCTATTCGGAAGAACGACAGATGCACGTCGCCTCGCCGAGTATTATGGGTTGGAGGTCTTTTGGCGGCCACCGTTCTCCAAAATAACACTCACAAACCTCACCAGCGGCGGGAGGGTTACGGACGGAAAACGCGCCTGACGACGGACGCGAATCTATCACGTCAAACTGACAGGTGTCACGATATTCAGTTATTTTTTTTCAAAATACAAAATTGAATTGTTTTGATGTACGTAAATAGTAAAACAGCTTACGCAGAAGTCGAATAAGATTGTCTAAACAAAATAATCTGGCACTAGACTTACCTGTGAATTATAAATTTCATGCTAGTATCCATAATGCTACATTTTACCCACAAAAACGACAGTAACAGAAGAAAATCTAGATTAAAGCTAGATAGTCCAATAGCATAGTAGTATAGTAAATTTAAGTAGTAATAAACGAAGATTTATACATACGGTAGATTTCTAGCGAAACTACACAAAAAATCTCTATACGGGTCCATGCAATCAATCACATTAGCCACGGAATTCTACCAAGCTAGTGTTGTGCCAATAACATTCTAAATCAAGTTTAAGTGTTATGAAAATATTAGATCCACGCTCAACAGCTAAACGGTAATAAATTAACGTTGAAGCTTAAAAATAGTAGCTACTTACACAGTGGTGCGGCATTTTTCTTGGGGGTAGTGGTGGCAATTTGTCGCCCTTTTATGCATTTCAGCAGCGAGACATTTCTCGGCAAAACCGCCTTCCTCAATACTAGAGCCATGGTTTTATTGTTTTGTTTGGTTTTGTTTATTTGGCCGGCTGGAAACTTGGAATTTTTCTAGGGTTTTTACTGGTTACTTGAAAATTTGGGCCATGGTAGGGTGGTTGAACGCGTCTGATGTGAGAGAACAAAAGATGATCACACGTTTTCAATTTTCAAAATTTCGTATTCGTTCTTTTTATTCTTCTGAATATGGTTTGAATTTTTCTGAAAGAAGTTCGCGAACCGATGTTAATCCTTTTTAGTAGCGTATTAAAATTAAGGCTGGTTCACACAGATGGCGACTTTTAAAGGTGGTTTACAGGTTGTTCTTCAGCCATGTTGCTGGTCGGTGGTGACCACTTTGGCAAAGGAAGGTCTTGTAGAAATAATAACTCCGATGATAGCAGAAGGTTGAATGTATGCTTAAAAAAACTTAGCCTAGTAATGTACAAGAAAGAGAGCACTCACAAGTGACAAAACGGGTTTACATAAACAACCAATAGGAAAAAGGTTTGCCATTTTACTCGCGCGTTACATTTTAAATCCGCGGTTTGACCTCGCGGGGAGCGAGGCGCGGGGAGGGCGTCACGCGTAGGAATAGTGCGACTACGCGGTGCGTCTTTGCATTCTTCTCCGAATGACCGATCCCGGCACCCGCACCTGAGGAGCATCGACCCATAACTTTCGCGACCCCAGACCACGGCTTAGCTCGCTACCGAGCGTTCCTGCGCGACCTTTTCTCCAGGAGCGACGAGTCCTTCACTACCGGACACGACACCTACTAACTAAGCACTACCACTAACCAAGACGCTAATTCGCAGCTGCAAAGCTTGCCAGCGCCACCACCTTATATTATCTCCACGGACAGCGGTAGATTCCACCGAAAGAGGCTCTTGCCCCGAACGGTTCGCCCCCGACCCCTACGGGGTCAGGAGGAGTCAGGCTTTTGCGTCCTTTTCCTCAACAAGCAGCTTCGCAAGACAGACGTAGGCAGTAAACGAAGGAGCTCAGAGACTCGACGAGTACATGTTGTGGATAAGAGCTAATAAGAGCTATACAGTATATAGCCGTAGTAACTAATTAGTAATCTGTGATATAGCTCTTATTAGCTCTTATTCTGCCGGAGCATGAAGATCACTGTGTCTCATAGCTCTTGTTTCTATATGAGAGTCACGATATTGTTTCTTGAAGAATAGACGTTGAAACAGCTCTTTTATGAGCTATGTGTGGAGAGTCGATATCGCAGTATTTTTAGGGTTCCGTACCTCAAAAGAAAAAAACGGAACCCTTATAAGATCACTTTGTTGTCCGTCCGTCCGTCCGTCTGTCAAGACCGTTTTTCTCAGGAACGCGTGGAGGTATCAAACTGAAATTTCTATATGATACTTAGGTCTACTGTCCCTGGAAGCTGTAGATAAATCAACCTTCTAAGCCAACGCAATCAAAAGATACAGCCATTTAGGCCGCAAATTTTCGAAACTCGCACGGGAACAAAACCTACAGGGTACTTCCCGTAAACTTAGAATCTTGAAATTTAGTACGAAGTCACGTCTTATAGTACAGATATAGGAAAAATTACGAAAACCGTAAATTTTCAGTTTCGTCATATAAAAAAAAATATTTTTGACAATTTTGAAAATTTCAAAGTTACTACTCCTTATCTACAGGTTTGTACGAAACCCTCGGTGCGCGAGTCCAACTCGCACTTGACCGGTTTTTTTTCAAAACTATTCCTGTTTCTCTTTTATTGACGATCATGTTTCTGTGCGGAGAGTTGGACGATAGCGTGGTTTCAAACTGCGACGATCAACGGACGTGCGGTTTGTTGCGTCGGGGTTAGTTTGCAGCTGCTATCGTGATTTGCGTTTTCCAACACATTTTAAGGTTTTCGATTTATTTCTATATTACAGATTTGATTTTCTGTTGGCTTCAGCCATACAACGTATAGCATGTACATAGCTTAATAGTAAAATACTTAAATAATAAAATAAAGAAAGAAGAATTTATTCCATGGAACTTTGTTTTTTATGGTTTGAGCTTGAAACGAATAAGGTCTTCGTGTTATTGTTTAAAGAGGAGAATTAAGTGGATTGTTAATAGCTTTCATGCTTTCATGTTTGTAGTAGTTTGTAGATTAATTTAAAAAAAAACATAAACTTGGCTCCATCGATGTTTCGATGGAGATCTGAGAAAAAGCAAAAAATCAGAAATTCGAATCAGCTCAAACAAAAACGGTTTAAACAAAAATACATGTCTGGAAATTCTCGGCAAGTGGGACAAAAGGAATAGGTAGGCATATAAGCCTAGCTCATTGTAATGCGAGGATGGTTCACATTTCAATGTTCAAGAAATGGAGTTGTACGCGGGAATATCGATCGGATCAGTACGGAGCACTTTACTCTATTTCTTACATTTAGGTAATTCTTTGTTTTACTTCAGTAACACATTGTGATGATAATCTCACCTCACTATCAAAATAGTAGGTACGCCCACGAAAAATCAATTTAGAAAACAAACTCATCCCATCTTTATCCTTTCGTTTCCCGCGTACATCTATTCATTGTTCTGCAATGACTAGGCAGCATGGTCTAAGTCCTAAGCCTGTTCTGTTAAAAATTCTGACCTTTGTATCTGTCAGCTGTCACTTTTGATGTACATGCTTGCTGCCTGCCTACAAGTACACTACTTTTTGACAGTTTGTTTCGTTCACGTGTTGTGTTTTTCACCGTAATGTGCGTGAAAAATTAAGTTTATTACCGTATTCTATGTGGTAAAATCGTAAATAAGATGCTCACGCAAGATAAGGAGTTAGATTTATTTATTGGCACAAAAATTGGATCATTCAAACGTATGTTTTACCTACCGAGCCTAGTTAAAAGCCATGCTCTATTTTGTGTTTATTTTAATTATGTTTATTTTTATATTTTCTAGTATTTACCGTCATAATAATTATTTTAAATTATGCTTAAGTAACTTTAAAAACATTTCCAGTTGAAAAAATCACTTATGAACATATTTCTGAGCCGTTTTTTACCATATTAAAATTATGTTTTTTCAGATATAAAATATCACACTGACGCGTCTAAAAACAATAAAAAATGCATAGAAAACCTCGTAGACATAAAAACGCTTCAGAAAGACGATGGCATTACATGTATGGTGTGGGGAAACCCTGAACAATCTGAAATATTGCTAGCTAGGAAGAATCAACAGGTAATTCATCTCTATATACATAAAATTCTCGTGTCCCAATGTTTGTTCCCCTACTCCTCCGAAACGGCTTGACCGATTCGCATGCAATTTTGTGAGCATATTGAGTAGGTCTGACAATCAGCCAACATCTATTTTTCATAACCCTTAGCAATAAGGGTTTTCCACCTTTTTACATATGGCAAAACAATGTTTGCTGGGTCAGCTAGTATGCATATATACTTTTGCACCATGCAGTCCCTTCATCTGAAGAAAAATATTCTTGACCTTGAGGTTGAAATCGTTCTTAGCAAAGACTGCCTAGGATATACATATTTCTATGTATTTTCATTTATTATGGTGTGCTAAAAGAGAGTTGAAAATAACTTGGACTCTGGATACATCGGTCATTATTCTTGCTAGACCCACCCAATCAAACAAAATAATAATCTTTTAATGTGCACCTTTATGAATAGGTTTTAATAGAATAGATTTTAAAAGAAAGTGGTGTTAGTTACACAATTTATAACTCAAGAATGGATGAACTGACTTGGCTGAAAATTGGTGGAGGCCGCAATGTCAAAAACAAAGGGATTCCATGCAGGGGAAGTCGCAGGGGGCCACTAGTACATCATAATAAAAAAATATTTGTCTGTAAAAAATAAGTTTAAATTTATGTTTTTATTAAAATTTATATTTTAAGATTTTTAATTATAGTGACGTAAAAAATTACCCCATTATTTTAAGCAATACTTACTGACATTGAAAATTATTGTAAAATTTCATAAACTTACAGATACAAGTATACAACACAGACGATGGGTTCACAAAGATCTACACAGCAGATTTTGGCACCGGTGACGTAGTAGGACTCGGACGGTACAAGAGGAAACTATTAGCAGCTCTAGCGAGTGGTGTCGTCAAGATTTGGAGCAAAAAGCAGGGGGATTTGATACAAGTGGGCAAAATTGATAGGATGAGAATGTGTCCAGATGATAATACATTGTTTGCTGTTGGTAAGTGAATGGTTAACTATTGGTTATCGGGTCTAAACGCGAACTATTTTAATGAGTATTTAGGTACTCACTGGTTGACGTTTTAGCTGGATTGCACACAGCCATGGTCATGAGCTGACTGGTGGCTTGCGGCATACATAATATTATTATTATACATAATATTTACCTATGCTTGCGGCGTCGTCTGCTCGGGGCGGCCGCAGTTTCCAGATCCACCCTCACATTTTCATTATTAAAAATGTTAGTACAGTCACCGCGACAATCCAGCCGAAACGTCGAGCAGTGAGTGCCTAAATACTCATTAAAATAGTTCGCGTTTAGACCCGATAACCAACAGTTAGAGTTAAAATGCAACGCGAAAGTTTAATATCATATAAGTGAATGGTTGTTTTTATAAATAAGGAATTAGAGACTGAGGGGTGAGCACGAACAACTATCGTAACGTATTTGCAGTGTGTACCTATCATTAACTTGTCAATTTGTATGGAGAAACTGTTAGTTTCTGACGTTTGGACGACACAAATATGTTACAATGAAGTTTGTGCTTACACTACTGTATATCAAAGTAGAGTGTTACGCTGCGACTGATCCTTGCGAAGAAATAAAACCACAGTGTGCTGGCACGAAAATTCCGGGTATATTCACTCAAGATCCCAATACATCAGTGGAACCGTGCGGTGCGGCCCACGTATAGCAGAGGACTGTAGTAACTATTTAGTAATCTGTGCTTTCGTCCCGAACGCTAGACGTTCGTTATATAGGTTACTTAAAGCTACCAACTTTAACAATGAAATTTTATTTAGAATACCCTATAAATACATGGCATTTACAAATAATTTTTAAAGACATTAGGCTACATAGAGGTTGGGTTCGATCCTTGCACTGTACAAACATTTGTGTGCATGGGGGTGTTATATGTATTTAAGGTTATATGTAAATTTTGTGATACATAACTCAGTTGATTCTGTTTTCTGTAACAAGTGCTTAAGCTACTTATCATGGAGTCAGATCAATGTATGTGATGTTTTTTATAGATCATATCAGCCATTTGACACCCACTTCTTAGCATAGAATCTCCACCACGATAACATAATTCAATTTTGTATTGTATGCTCACATTATGGGTCTTAGTAACCTGAAATACACCTATTTTTTTTAAATCTTACAGGTGGCGAAGAAAACGACTTGAAAGTATACCGCATAGGCGAACCAGAGCCAACCTTCGCAGCGAAGAACCTGCCGCATGACTGGCTCCAACTTAGGAGACCGGTGTGGGTGTCAGACCTGACCTTCTTGCCTGGGGAAGGGGGCAACTTGGTGGCCGCCTGCTCGAGATATGGATATGTCAGGTATTAGGGTAGATTGCTCACTGGGCTCATTGACATATAGTATTTGACCCAACATTGGCGCAAGCATTGGTCCCAGCGGCCAATACCCAACTTACGCATCTAAAATGTAACCATCGCCGTCGGCCATTGCTTTTTTAGAGTCTCTCATCGGATGAATAGACTTTAGCCAAACGTTTGCCCAAAGATTCGCGTCAAGAGTGAATAATGAAAAATAAATGTATAAAAAGTGTTTACGAACACATGTTGGCGCCAATGTTGGCCCAAATAAAATTTGTCCAACGAGATAAGATAAGATAAGATATATTTATTTACGAAAACATGTGTGGACATTACATAGCATGAGTTACACAGTAACAGTAAATGATAATTTGAACAGTGGTTAGTATCAACATGTCTTACCAAAAGTTGGCATGTAAATTTATTGAATATGAAAGTTTATTGTATGTTTAAAACGAGTCAATGTAAATCTAGAAAAAGCCTTGGCCAAAACACTGGGATAAGCTATATTGCTTGGACCAACATATTGGTGCCAATATTGGTTTAAATATTTAGGTGAATGATTCATCAATCTAGAAAAAGTGTTGAGCAGAATACGTTGCCGCCAATGTTGATTCCAAAGGCTAGTCGCACATGGTTTTGCAGCTTGCGGCAAATTTTCGGAGCTATCCTCTTGCTACGAGTATAGTGCGACACGTTCGTGTCGGGACTTGCATCGCAGGAGCGAACCTGCCGCACAACTGGCTACAACTTAGGAGGCCGGTGTGGGTGTCAGACCTGACCTTCTTGCCTGGGGAAAAGGGCAACTTGGTGGCCGCCTGCTCGAGATATGGATATGTCAGGTATTGGGGCAGATAAGGTGGTCTTACCAACACTTTTTTAGGTTCATTCACTCATTTTTGACCCAACATTATACCCAACTTACGCATCTAAATTTTAACTGGTGGGGCGCCATCGCTGTTTCACTCACTCATCGGGTAAAAAGACTTTGGACAAACATTGGTCCAAAGATTCGCCTCATGAGTGAATAATGAAAATAAATGTATAAATAAGTGTTTATATAACACGTTAGTGCCAATGTTGGCCCTTACACTATTGGTCCAATGAGTAAATACAAATCTACAACACCACTCGAGGCAGACGTTGCTCTGGTATTTCTGTCGCATCGTAGCACCCGAACATATGGACCGATTTCCGACCGATGTGGTTTTTTTGACGTGACAACGTCTTATAAATTGGTTTGCCGGGTGACACTTCAAGAAACTGCGTTACGCTCCGCTCACGTAATGCGCTCACAATGAGAGCGAGTGAGAGGCACGCGTCCCTTCGACTCGGGCATGGTTAGCCCGCCTAAGAGCGAGTGAGATAGACATAAAAAGTGAAAGGCACGCGTCCCTTCCACTCGAGCACAGTTAGCCCGCCTAAGAGCGAGAGAGACAGAGCGAGAGAGAGAGAGTGAGAGAGATAGGCATACACACCGGTTCATGTTATACGAATGAATATTCACATTAAAATTATTTTACCACTCGAAAGTCGTTGTCACGTAAAACTTTCGCCCGTATACCGACTTTACAGGCAACCAATTTTTTTTTATTCGAAAGGTATGTAATTTAATCATTTAAGTCAAAATCCGTCCAGCCATTGAAGTTCACCAGCTGTTTTCCTGGCTCGTGTCAGGGGTTTTTATTTTTCATTAGATAATCTTATTTAATATATAAAATTCTCGTGTCACAGTTTTCGTTGCCATACTCCTCCGAAACGGCTTGACCGATTCTCATGAAATTTTGTGAGCATATTGAGTAGGTCTGAGAATAGGCCAACATCTATTTTTCATACCTCTAAGTGATAAAAAAAAATTAAATGGCAAAACAACGGTTGCCGAGACAGCTAGTATATACATATACTTATATAAAAATGAAACCCGTTTTCTTTGGTCACGGCATCACGCGTGAATGGCTGGACCGATTTCACTAATTCTTTTTTTGTTGTATTTGTTATTATTATTAGGAGAAGGTTCTTACGGAAAAAAATATTAAGAAATTCTCTCAGAAATATTGAAAAACATTTAATTTTGCATATTTTAATAAAAGCGCGTAACTAATGTCAATGTCATTCGATGACATTGTTCAATCATTGCAACGCTAAGGCGGTACGAAGTTCGCCGGGTCAGCTAGTCTTATATATAAAAATGAAATGCTGTTCGTTAGTCTCGCTAAAACTCGAGAACGGCTGGACCGATTTGAATGATTTTAGTCTTGAAATGTTTGTAAAGGTCCAGGGCAGGTTTAAAAGATGAAGACTGTATAGGCTGTTAATAACCAGACATGATCCATCTCCGGTCGCATCGTCGCTCACCATTAGGTGAGATCGCGACCAAATATCTGGTTATTCATATTTAAAAAACCGGTCAAGTGCGAGTTGGACTCGCGCACCGAGGGTTCCGTACAAACCTGTAGGTATATAAGTAAAAGTTCACCCATCACGGGTATTATAGACTTAAGTATTTAATATAAATTTTAATTTAATATCTCAACGCGTTCATGAGATAAGAAGTAGTAACTTAGAAATTTTCAAAATTGTCAATTATATGATGAAGCTGAAAATTTACGGTTTTCGTAATTTTTCCTATATCTGTACTATAAGACGTGACTTCGTACCAAATTTCAAGATTCTAAGTTTACGGGAAGTACCCTGTAGGTTTTGATTCCCGTGCGAGTTTCGAAAATTTGCGGCCTAAATGGCTGTATCTTTTGATTGCGTTGGCTTAGAAGGTTGATTTTTCTACAGCTTCCAGGGACAGTAGACCTAAGTATCATATAGAAATTTCAGTTTGATACGTCCACGCGTTCCTGAGAAAAACGGTCTTGACAGACGGACGGACAACAAAGTGATCTTATAAGGGTTCCGTTTTTTTCTTTTGAGGTACGGATCCCTAAAAAGATTAGAAAAAAACAGAAACGTGCAGGTCAACCTTACAGGCCTTTTTAATTCCAGGTTGTACGACACGCGAGCGCAAAGAAGGCCGGTGGTGAACGTGGAGTTCCAGATGGCTGCCACTTGTATGTCGCCCAGTTTTGACGAGAGGTAGGTTGCATATAACTACTAAGTACCTTTGTGATAATTCTACTAATAATAGTCCGTAGTAGTAGATCCGGATTGAAACGTAATAACGACTTTGTTCGCTTTTCAGACAAGTGCTAGTGGGATTCGGGCGCGGGCAACTACACCAGGTAGACTTACGTAAAGCGCGGCCGGACAAAGGTAAAAAAGTAACTTAATATTTGACATGCTAACCTTTGAAATGAAATCTTACTATTTTAAAGCTGCAAAAGAGGATTATTTTGCTTTAAATTTCTACTAAACGACGCCAGCACAGGAACCAAAATGCATACAACTGTAATCACCTGAAAAAGCTATAACTGGAAGTCGCAGGACTTACAATATCTATTATTAATATTTTTCTCTCTCTCTCTATTATAATTAATTCGAGTGTTTTTTGGTGTCAGTGTTGTGATTCCGGGTACATCTTCTGTGTCACGTTGTGAGTTGTAGATATTGTAAGTCCTGCGACTTCCAGTTATACGAGGGTGAATCAAAAAATTCTTGGAATCAATATTAAAAAATGCAAAGATTTAAATAATAATATTTTATTTTTCTACATAATCTCCCTCCAATGCAATGCATTTAGAATAACGCGTTTCTAACTTCCTTATTCCTTGTGAAAAAATATTTTCTTGACTCTCGAAAAAGTCCTCTACGGCAGCTATAACCGCGTCATTATCGTGTAATTTTGTTCCACGAATTTCCTCTTTTAATTTTGGAAATAAGTGAAAATCACTTGGGGCTAAGTCCGGAGAATATGGTGGGTGGTCAAGGAGATTGAAGCCAGCACAGCGGATTGCGTTGAGCGCAACTTCCGATCGATGAGCAGGAGCGTTATCTTGAAGGAACAACACGCCCAACGACAGTTTTCCACGACGTTTTTCTTTAATCGCTTCACGCACTTTCGGGATTAAATTTGCATAATAGGGTCCAGTAATCGTCTGGCCTTTTGGCATGTAATCAATAAAAAGGATTCCTTCACTATCCCAGAACACAGAGGCCATAACTTTGCCAGCGGTAGGAGCAACTCGAAATTTCTTAATGGATGGAGAGGATGGTCGTTTCCAAGACATGCTTTGTCTTTTAGTTTCAGGATCAAAATGGTGGACCCACGTTTCATCCATGGTGACAAGACGACGGCAAAAATTATCCGAATCACGCTGGAACATTTCGAGATTACGCTTGGAAATTTCCAAACGTCGCTTTTTGTTTTCGTCGGTTAACATTCGTGGCACCCATCTTGCAGACACTTTTTTGAACCCCAGTGAATCAATTAAAATGGATTGAACGCTACCAAAAGATATCTTTAGGATCTCAGCTATATGTTTTATAGTCATTCTTCTGTCTTCCAAAACCAGATTCTCAACCTTTTTGTCATTTTTTTCTGTAACGGATGTTGAAGGCCGCCCAGAACGCGGGTCATCTTTACAGCTTGATCTACCTCTTTTAAATTCAGCCACCCAGTACGCAACCGTATAATAGGGTACAGCATCACCCCCTAATGTCTGCTGAATGTCCAAAAAAATTTCCTTCGTAGACATTTTTTTCAAACTGAGATATTTTATCACCGCACGTAACTCACTTTTATCCATAATTTTGACTTTTTAGCAACTAAAAAATTATTACATGCGCACGAACTGACAAAAACAAGTGACAGTCTGCATAAATATAGTGTGATAGACACTCTTTAATTTGAATATCGAACTTGATCCAAAAAGGTTTCATATACAGGGTGTAAAAAAACCTTAACGAAGCCGAATACCACATATTCTACCAATTGTTACGATCATTTTTTTCCTTTACACCATACCTGGGAAGTTAACGGTTACTGAGATATTAATGGTTAAAGTTTGAAAAAAAAATTGATGATTTTTACAGAAATGACTTCTGTCCGTTATAACTCAACTTTTCTCCAAAGAAACATGATACAAATTTTCAATAGTTTTTTCATAAAAATCCTCTAAATGGCACACTCCGCAATGAACAGCGCACAGTCGAACCGAACCGCGTCGCGGCGGCGTAAAGCAACACGCCCCGCGGTGACTTATCCGCGTGCGCGCTGTACATTGCGGGTTAGAATTAAATTATTTTTTTTGATGTCAAAAAATGAAAGTTGTTTCCCAGCCAAAATTTCTTTTTCATACGATTTGGTTTGATGTACTGAACGCGTGGTTGACGGCTTCGTTAAGGTTTTTTTTACACCCTGTATATGCACTTCTAAGAACTTTTTGATTCACCCTCGTAGCTTTTTCAGGTGATTACAGTTGGATGTATTTTGGTTCCTGCGCTGGCGTCGTTTAGTGGAAATTTAAAGCAAAATAATCCTCTTTTTCAGCTTTAGTCATGGATTTCCGCAAAGTAACGCCTGATTCCATCAACTTGACTAGTAGGTATCTATAACCTATAGTTAGATTACTACTAGACTAGATTCTATAACCTATATCTTATTATTTTATTTTGTAGGGATGCGCCGAATATTCGTTTGGTATTCGGCTTTTCGGCATTTTTTCCACTATTTGTATTAGGCCGAATTATTTATAGTTATTTCTATTTTCCTGGCTACAAAACATGGAATAGAACTGAAAGACAAGCTCCTTATGCAAGATTGATGTTTTTTATAAGTTAAATAAAACTTGCGAAGAACGTGTTAACACTATTCGGCGCATCTTTATTATTTTGATATATATATATATATTTTTTTAAATATTTTTTAGTAATTGGACGCAATGTCATTGTAATAAAATGACGGATCCTGTGCCTCAAATGAATATTTATTATTATTATATAAGGGTTCGCGGGCGCGGCGGGCGCCATTACGTGTGTGTATCCGGTCCAAGATGGCCGCCTCGTCGTCAGCACGAGTCTGGACAGGCATGCGCGCGCGCACCGGTACGAGAGCAAGGAAATGGTTTATAAGGTGGGTACAACATCTTATTCTTATTTTTTTTGTTTTCTCTTTTGTTTTTTTTGTCGCACCGCCCACTGATCATTTCTGCTTAGCCCCAAGCTCAGAATACAGATTTTCTGTATTCTGAGGCCCCAAGGTATGACTGGTAGAGAATGCCCTACGGCGATAAGTCCACCTTTTGTACTTTTTGTTGAGCAATAAAGCTTAACTAAATAAATAAATAAACATCTTGACTATATTGATGCTTTGTAGTAGTGAATGCCTTAAGGCGTTAAGTCCGCCAATTAACGCAAGATTTTGGTCATTGATGGATGCGCTATGTCCATCATCATCATCACCATTACAGGTTGACTGTTTGAGAATGCTTCACGGCTTTAACTCCGCCAACTGACACTTAGTACCCATCACCATCACAACCACTTTCACTCGGTTGACTGGTAGAGAATGCCATAGCATTAGGTCCGCCAATTGCCCTAAGCCAGCCAGCAGCGTGTACGTAAGGCACCGCCAGACAAAGGGTTTGCGGGCGCCATTACATGTGTGTATCCGGTCCAAAATGGCCGCCTTGTCGTCGGCACGAGTCTGGATAGGGACATATTAGTAAGTAGTCGTGACAAAAATATGTAAACCGCCGTTTTGGTAGTGGCGGACATCTTGGATTTTCAATAAAACAATTTTATTCTATTTTTTTATTATCACCATCACCAAGACTAAGGAAGAATACAGTTTTCCAATCAATTTGACATCAGGAAGGGTGTCAACTGTTCAATTACTAGTTTTGACCTAAACAACAAAATAATAGGCATGATGACACCTATCTTAAATATTTTCTTAATAAACTTTATATATTTTCTTTGTATATTTCCAAAAAAGAGAGAGAATTTTCAAACACAAAATTCAATCAATATTCGGTCAATTGTCTTCCGATTTCTGATACACAACCGTGACGTTACGTTTTTGTATTCCCATACAAAATCTATGGAGGTAGACCGTTTTGAGTATGTCAACGATTGACGACCACTTTTGTCTAATGGTCAAAAAGTAGACTATTAACCAAGAGGTCGCGGGTTCGATCCCCGCACTGTACAAACATTTGTGTGCATGAGCATGTCTGTTTGTACTGGTCTGGGTGTTATATGTATTTGTTTAAGATCATTTGTAATACCACTGTTGATTCTAATATTTGTAACACAAGTGCTTATGCTACTAAGTTATAGCTATAGTTTGCCCAAATTCCCCCTTCCTGTTCATTAAATGGTCCCTTTCAACCGAAGGTTGTCTGGAAGGAATCGCTACAGCGATAAGACCGCCTAAATTGTACATCTTTCAATGTTAAACTTGTATGTAATTTTTTTTTGTGTTGTACAATAGAGTGTTAATCTATCTATCTTCTAAACTCGGAGTCAGATCAATGTATGTGATGTTATTGTATATTTGTATTTGTTATGATCTCTCCAAAAAATGCATTATTTCCAGCAATACTTAACCTCGAAGCTGACCTGCTTGCTGGTACAAACGGAGCGGAGTACACCGCTGAAGTCAGCCCCCGGGGTTAAGGACGAGGAGGAAATACTTTCGGCTGCAGGGGACCCCGTGGAGGCTGACGACGATATGGATCAGCTGTTCGATAATATGGAAACAGTCAGGTTAGTGTTATTTTAAGGCCTTGCTTAGACTTCTCTCTTACTCTCTCTCATCAGCCTTTGGCGCAACAGATTAAGATGGTCGGGATAGACAATAGACGTCATCTTGGTTTGTCTATCTATATTATTCTGGATCTAAATCTTATATGCCGCGGTTCGCGTGCGGTACTAGGCTACCAGCGCCATCTAGCCTATGGAGCTCGCTGTCGTGCGGCACCGTTAGGCACGCGCTTGCGATGGCGCACGGTAGAGGTCGCCACAAGCCTATGAACTTCACACTGCTGGGCTCAGACCTCACCTCAACTGTGAGGCTGTACGAGCCATACTCCACCACGCGCCCCACGCGGTCTCAGTGCACCGCGGTGGAGAGGTGTGTGTAAGGTAACAACAACCTTACTGTCAGATGGTTTTAAGCCGCCCGAGGGCCTCTGACCTGACTTAACGACTAATATCTATCGTACAGTACAATAAATTTGAAATAAAATATTTTCTATCAAACTCCAGTGAGAAGCCCCGCAAGCAACTTACCGAGCCATCCGAAGCGAGCGACGCCAAGCGCGCCAAGACGGAACCGGACGAGGCTATCTTCCACCTTCTCAGAAGTACGGAGAAACAGAAGAGAAGGAGGGAGAAGAAGAAGAAGGAGAAGAAGGCAAAGAGCGTGTTTCATAATGCGTAAAATACATTTTAGATGGGAAATTTTGGTTTTATTTAATGATAATTAGTAACGTAAGTTCTTATAGTTCCCTGGTAAGATGCGATTGGGTTGTAGAATCAACTCAAATCGTAATGTAACGAGCTCGAGATAAGTCTGACAATTTATGTTTATACTAGCTGTGCCCGCGATTTCGTCCGCGTGGAATAGTTATTTTGGGCATAGACATATACTGTTGCAGACATTTTTTTAGATCATTTCAAGAAGAATAATTCTTAAAATATATGTATGAAACATATATTTTTGGTATCTTGATCCGTTTTCGCAGCGCACGCAACGTTTTTTTTTCCATTTTCCATTATTGCTTCGCTCCTTATAGTTGCAGCGTGATGTTATACAGTCTTCCTCGATATTTGTCTTTCAACTCAAAAAGAATTTTTCAATTCGAACCAGTAGTTCCTGAGATAAGCGCGTTGAAAAATACAAACTCTTCAGCTTTTTAATATTAAGTATAGATTACCTACAATTTCGAAATTTCCATTCGATGGAAAAGTTTGGGGGAAACCTTTGCGTAGCAGTGGGACAGGCACGGCTTGTAAAAAAAAGTATTTATTCTTTATCATCATAATAATAATACACGATAACTTATTTCCTTTAATAAGTCGCGCCAAATAAAATGGACACTAACAGTCACCTGCACACTACAATACATAGACAGAATATTATCTCATATTTTTAATTGATTCATTTATTCTGGCCTGCACTGGAATTATTGGAATTAATTCTGTAAAGATAGACGTATTTTATAAAATATAAATAAATTAAAACATTGGTGGTACGAAGTGGGTATGCGAGTGAGCGAGATAGCGTTTGTTTCCAAGCGCCATTCCCCAGCGTTCTTCTTAAATGGCGCGACTTATAGTATGAATTATTTATTTATAGGTTTGTTCTCGTCATTGTGTGTGTGAGTATGATCACTCCCCACAACTGTGTTCAGCAGGTTCCACAGTGCGTTGCTGTCCGCTGTGGTCATGTCTATCTCGAATGGATGAAGCTGTTTGTGGTACTCGCTTTTTATATCTGCAGGGTAGGGGTTAAGGAAATCATATAATTTAAGACAGCAGCATATAAGGGGGGCAATGCCGCTAATTAATGGTAACGAAATCGTAATAAAATTATTTTCTTTTTTGGGATAGGTTTTACCCCTAGACCAAGCCGAACAAGGTAAAGATTGATTTGGACATAATATATTTTCTACTGGATCCGGATGTATTGTATTATGTGTAAAGCACATTTAAATGAACTTGTAAAACTGATGTTATACAGGGTGTAAAAAAACTTTACCAAAGCCGAATACCACATAAATATCTTACCAATTGTTACGATATTTTTTTTCCTTCACACCATACCTGGGAAGTTAACGGTTACTGAGGTATTGATGATTAAAGTTTGAATAAAAAATTGATGATTTTTACAGAAATGTCAACTGTCTGTTATAACTTAACTTTGTCCAAAAAAACATGATACATTTTCACTAGTTCTTTCATAAAAAGCCTCTAAATGGCACACTCCGCAATGAACAGCGCACACTCGAACCGAACCGCGTCGCGGCGGCGTATAGCAATACGCCCCGCGGTCACTTCCCCGCGTGCGCGCTGTACATTGCGGGTTAGAATTAAATTGTTGCGGGTTAAAAGTAGTTTCCCAGCCAAAATTTCTTTTCCATACAATTTGGTTTGATGTACTAAACGCGTGGTTGAATGCTTCAGTAAGGTTTTTTTACACCCTGTATATAAATGTGCCAAAAGACTGAAGTGAATCAGGATAAATGAAAAGTAAGTAGCTTAAGTATTTGTGCTATGAAAATCAGAAAAAAAAGAACATTGCAGTAGTTCTCAAAAGGATACAGCCTTTGGCGATATGTGGTGGTGCACTGAAGTCTAGGCGAACGCCTGTTAGCTCCTTTGCCAGCTGGTAGGCCTCTCTGTAAAATTAAATATAGTTTAAGGGTTTTTCACATTAATATCAAGATGAAGTACTTTTTTTTACCAATGGTAATGCCAGTCCCATTGTACCCAATACATATGTACATACACAAATGGAATTATTTAACACAAAAAAAAACGGATTCAAAGATGACTGGACACCATTTTACACACTAGTTCTGCTGCTACCAACGTGGGTTCAGCCAATAAAGACTGAAAGGCACCAACATCTGTAGTTTTAATATTTAATAGTCTTATTAAGAATTTGCGATCCATCTTATTTTTCGCACATTCCACCAACAAGTGCTGCACATCTTCTACTGTTCCACATACAATGTAGTACTTAAATGTCTCAAATAATATCAAGCCATAAGCTATACACTCGTTTTTTTGTTATAAATGGTCATGACGGCTGAGTAAGCAGCACATTTTAATAATATGTCATCATTGGAAGACATAGGCAGATAATAAATTTCATTTTATTTCATCACATACATTGATTTGACTTTGTAATAAGTAGCTTAAGCACTTGTGTTACAGAAATCAGAATCAACAGTAGTATTACAAATTAACTTTAAAAGATACATAGATAGATGTAGAGGAAAGATACATAGATACAAGTTAGGAGTTGACTAAACTGAAATCAAAACTTAGGTTCTTATATAATTTCAGTCTAATGCAGGCTGGAATGACCTGCTTAGCATTATCTTCTAAGATTACTACATGCAATCTAGTTGGATAAAGTTTTACCCTAGTAAATGCATCCCTACATAATATCTGTTGAGAACTATTAAAATATAGCTTAAAGGCTTTAAACTTACTTAGCATTATCCAATCTGGTCTTATCACTGTCTGCTATCGTCAAGCACGACTCGAACGATGCACAAACTCTGTCTAATTCGTTTCCGCGGCGTGATAGCTCTGCCAACCTTTCTGATAATTCTGTCTGGAAGTTTCAAATTATTTATGGTGAAAGTTCTGTTACGCATACTATGAAATGACTGAAATGGGAGTAATAAGAACAGACAGGTGGTAATTATCTTTAACTTTTTTTTAAATATTCGTAAAGTTTCTTTTCTTTATAATATTTGAAGCTTTGACACACCATATCTAGGGCGAAGAAATTATGATGTTTACTTACGTTTAACTTCATCTCATGTGCTAATTTTGATTCCAATTCAATCCTCTTTTTACAAGCTTTTTGTTGTTGTTGTTCTTTATCTATTTTTTCTGCGAAAATAAAATTTATTTGGTGAAAACATAGAGTGACATTGCAATGCAAGTCCACAGTCTTCATCTCAAGTCGTTACCATCGAGACGTTTGCAAAACGCATCCAAGTCTTCCACTGCTTTTAGGTACCACTGATCTTTTATTTCTACGGCCATTCTTTAAGCACGATATTCACTATTTTTCTTTCAATTTGATTTATAGAGAAACCCTGCCCTTTTGTTTACTCATACAAACGAAACGATTGAATAATTTGAATTCAAATCAACTGACATAACTGACAGCTGTCAAGTAGTGACGTACTTGTAGGCTTAGTCTGACAATATAGCCGGTTTGAAACGTTAAAATAGTGTGAGCTAAATGAGCTCAGCAAAGAAGTGAAAATATGTATTAAACAAAAAAGCTTGTGCACAGATAAGAGAAATGTTTGAGCTTAGGAATAAAGTCTATTTTAGAGGTTGGAATATGGCATTGGGAAAGAATAGCAAAGAAAAATGAAATCCGGGCAAAGTAGAATCCTTGAAAACCTGTTAGAAGTTCTAATTCTTTTCTATTGTATTCTCACTCAACAAACAAACTCAGTGAACAATATTTTTGTGGTTTACTTTAGTTACAAATAAGTTATTTGAAATAACCCGTCATGTATGTGTATCCGAACGGTTTCCAAAAAACAACACGCTTCAGTGGCGCCACTCGCTGTCAAATCCCGGAACCTGTTTATCGTTATCGCCATTTTTGTGATGGCCGCTGATATTTATAGATCGTAGGGTGTTGTTATTTTCTAATAAATAAATGCATTGAAAATGGAGGAAACAAAAGTAATTTATTACATAGATGATGAGGAGACGCCGTATTTAGTTAAAATCCCCATATCCCCGGAGCAAGTTACGTTGTTGGACTTCAAGAACCAACTCAATAGGCCGAATTACAAATTTTTCTTCAAATCAATGGACGATGATTTTGGTGTGGTGAAAGAAGAGATTGTGGACGATAACGCTCATCTGCCGTGTTTTAACGGGCGTGTGGTGTCGTGGTTGGTGTCTGCTGAGGGTTCTAACCCCTCTGACGGTGCGTCTCAGTGCACTGATAGTAATGTTGGGAAGACGAAACCAAATCCCCACGGGGCGCCTACGGTGCCTCTTACGAGGGATACCTGTACTGACACGGACAGCACGATCAGCTCGCGGCCCGGTCACAGGGCTTCTTGTGACAAATACAAGTACAGAGGCCTCCGAATAAATGGTCATTCGAAGTACGGTAACCATGGCTTGGAATACGAAACTGCCTCAGTTCTCAGCTCGGACCTGGACTCCACGAGTCTTTTTGATAGTCAATCTGAGATCACAACCACTACAGGGAGGCATACGAATGCATCTGTGGACCGTGCATTGACTGAATGCAGTAGTGTTTCCCACCTCCAAGTAAGTTCTAGAAAACGGCCTCAGCGACGACGGAAAAGACCTCAAGTTATGTCCAGAACATCTTCATACTCATCCATAACGGACTCTACTATGTCTATGCATATAATAACAGTGACTTTGAACATGGATACAGTTAATTTCTTGGGTATATCAATCGTGGGCCAGTCGAATAAAGGTGGTGATGGAGGAATCTATGTGGGAAGTATTATGAAAGGTGGAGCAGTGGCTCTGGATGGGAGAATAGAGCCGGGAGACATGATTTTGCAGGTAAGGGTGGGTTACTTTCAAATAGGTATACAAAGTCTTCATTATCATAATATTTGTTGCAAGTCACATGTAACAGTTAGGTAGCTTCATTTGTAGCTTAGTAAAACTGACTAGTACATAATACTTTGTGGTGTTAAGTCCACTTTTTATGCAATTAAGCTTAAATAAGTAAATTAATTAAATAAGTGAATTTTTTTGTGGGCCCTGTGTATTTTCTTCAATTAGAACTTGTTTCATATGTTTTCAATCAGCTGATTTGGAAATAAGGTGTATTTAGGTAATGGTTTTCTTGCAAACTTTTTCTCGAAGTTAAAGAGCCATCCCATCAGCTATCTCTGTATTAAAGTTTATGGTACATAACACATTCAGCAATAATTATTTAGGTATAAATTTTCTCTGTAAACAAACTAACAAATAAATTGTATATCTACTTACAAATGCACAATCGCTAGCTACATCCAAAACTTTCAGGTGAACGATGTAAACTTTGAAGATATGACCAACGATGAAGCGGTGAGAGTGTTAAGAGAAGTTGTTCAGAAACCTGGACCCATCAAGCTGGTGGTGGCCAAGTGCTGGGATCCCAACCCTAAGGGGTATTTCACGATACCCCGGACGGAGCCCGTCAGGCCTATTGATCCAGGTAACGTGTCTTTTTCATGTTATTTCAAATCTAAGTTGCTTGTTTACATAGGATAGAGTAGGCGCAGGTGCAAGCTCACTACTTAGGCTGCATGTGTGTTTTGTGTGTAAACTAACACATGTGCAGACATAATACGTTGTGTGTGTGTTTAGATAGATATAAATTAGTTTAAAAAGATGTTTTAATGTCAAAAGGGTATTATAAAATTGATGATATATCAAAATGTTTAAGTTTATAATTATTATTATTGTAAATCAAAAAGGAAAAGAGGCAATGACAATAGTGACTGAGTTTCTTGCTTTGCTTCTTATCAGCACTGGTCCAAATTTTTCCGAAGTGGTGGTAGGGTTAATTTATATGTTGGGACGTGTAAAAGTGCTACTTGTGAGTCTATTTACAAAAAATAAATTGATTGTATCACTTTATATGTTTGATATTTGCGCGCGATAAGCCGTTGGTCCTGCGCCTGGTCTCTCTCCGGTCACGTCGGATTGCCGTCTCAACTTTGAGAGTGATGGAACAGTGAGTGCACCTGTGTATTGCGCTTACACTTGTGCACTATAATATCTCCTGCGCAGTTGGCTGATCTCTATTGAGATTGGCCGCCGTGGTCGAAATCGGCTTGGAGGACTATTACTATTATTTGTCCCGCCACCGCGCCCACGAGTATATGTGAACAAGCAGTAATGTTTAGTATGAGTCTCATTGTTTTCCTTGCTATATTGTAATGGTGAACAAAGCAAAGCCTAAACTAGCTACACACACACACACAAAACACACACACACACACACACAGAGAGAGAGAGACACAGACACACAGAGAGACACAGACACACACAAACAGGTCTAGGGAGAGAACACACGATATTATTACAAAGCCCCTTGACCGCAGGTGCGTGGGTGGCGCACACGGCGGCGCTGCGCGAGGCGTACCCGCCGCCCCCGACGGCCCCCTCGGAGCGCTCGGAGCGCGCGCCGGGCGACGCGCCGCTGTCCGTCAGCATGGACGTGGCGCAGGTCGTGCGCGCTATGCTCAGACCTGACTCTGGTATGTAAAATTTACAGTTTTCGTAATTTTTCCTATATCCGTACTATAAGACGTGACTTCGTACTAAATTTCAAGCTTCTAAGTTTACGGGAAGTACCCTGTAGATTTTGATTCCCGTGCGAGTTTCGAAAATTTGCGGAAATTTGCGGCCTAAATGGCTGTATCTTTTGATTGCATTGGCTGAGAAGGTTGATTTTTCTACAGCTTCCAGGGACAGTAGACCTAAGTATCATATAGAAATCAGTTTGATACCTCCACGCGTTCCTGAGAAAAATGGTCTTGACAGACAGACGGACGGACGGACGGACAACAAAGTAATCTTATAAGGGTTCCGTTTTTTCTTTTGAGGTACGGAACCCTAATAAAATGAGATTTTATTGTTATTTTATTCACAAGTGTGTTGAAAAACGTCGTATGATACACGTGTGTATTGATGATTACCGTCCTCGACTCTCTTAAGACAGTCGAGGTCTCGTAAGTCTCTTCTTTGGTACACACTAGTACCATAATGTACTATTATTTGTGACATGTGAAAATAGATGTTGGCCGACTCTCAGACCTACTCAATGTGCTCACAAAATTTCACGAGTGGATACTCTTCCAACCGTTTTGAATGAGTACGGGCACTTTCTGTGTGTGGTTCGTCCACAAGGCTAGGTGTACAGTGAGGTGCAGTATGATCAAAATGGAATGGTTGCATCACTTTGGTAGTTATACCAAAAGTTTAATAAAAATACATTTATTATTCAAACAGCAAGATCCAGAGTATTAATAACAGTAGTTTATCTCCTATGTTAGTTAAGCAACCTACGGCACGGTCATGATTGGGATGGGTGACCATTCTGACCATTTAAGTGACGTCTATTTACAAGCATCTCCGTGCTTCGGAAGGCACGTTAAGCTGTTGGTACCGATTAATCTTATGTATAAAAATGAATTGCTGTTCGTTAGTCTCGCTAAAACTCGACAACGGCTGAACCGATATTGCTCATTTTTGTTTTAAATTATTAGTGGAAGTTCAGGGAAGGTTGGTAAACGGTGAGAAAAATTTAAAAAAAAGACAAAAAAGCGGGCAGGACAACGTCTGCCTGGTCCGCTAGTCTCATATATAAAAATGAATTGCTGTTCGTTAGTCTCGCTAAAACTCGAGAGTGGCTGAACCGATTTGAATAATTTTAGTCTTGAAATATTCGTGGAAGTCCAGGGAAGGTTTAAAAGATCTAAAATTAAAAAAAAAAGCAACGGGCAGGACAACGTCTGTCTGGTCAACTAGTCAATAGATATTATCGTTAGGCTTAGTCAGAGGCCCTCGGGGGGCTTAATAACATCTGACAGTAAGGTTGGTCACTTACCTTTCAATTCAAACACCCCTCCACCGCGGTGCACTGAGCCCGCGTGGTGGAGTATAGCTTGTACCACCTGACAGTTGAGGCGAGGCCTGTGCCCAGCAGTGGGACGTATATAGACTGGTGTGTGTGAGAGCACCTCTTGATGATTTGCAGCAGAGCTTATGAGCAGAGAACAGCATCCTACAATTCTCACTGCTGGCAAGGACTCGCGCACCAAAATAGTTTATTCCCGAGTGACAACAGCTTTGTCAGAGCTTGCTCAACAAATAAATGTACAAAAACATCACATACATTGATCAGACTCCGTGGTAAGTAGCTTAAGTACTTGTGTTACAGATATCAGAATCAACAGTGGTGTTACAAATAAACTTGAATAAATACATAAATAAACACCCAGACCAGTACAAACAGACATGTTCATGCACACAAATGCTAGTACAGTGCGGGGATCGTACCCGCGACGTCTCGGGTAATAGTCAACTTCATGACCATTACACCAAAGTGGTCGTCCACCAAAGAAGTCGTTGATTACTTGGTTTTTCGCCGCCACAAGACAACTTACCATGGTATTCTTACTTCGAATCAGTCTTCTAATTCAGTTTTACTTTGTTTCCTTCAGGCCTAGAGATTCGTGACAGGATGTGGTTGAAAATCACAATACCCAACGCTTTCATCGGAGCAGACGTCGTGGACTGGGTGCTACAGCACGTCGCGGGTATAGCCGACCGACGCGACGCGAGGAAATACGCCTCGCATATGCTCAAGGTATTGTATTAATACTCATTTCGAAAAGACTTAACACTTAAAAAAATCTTTTCGGCTTTTTTTAAGTGTTATGTCTTTTCGACATTAAAAATAGCGTTGTGAACGCAAAAAAAAAACTAAACAAATTAATACTCATTTATCATCATAACTTTAAGGAGGAGTTTCATGGAACAACTTATTTACATATTTAAGTTATGCACAAACATGTGTACAATGGTGGACTTAATTCCGAAAGCATTCTCTACCAGTCAACCATAGGGCCAATCAGATATAAAACAGGCGGTGCACATAAAGTAAAAGGAAAAAATCAAACAATTAAATATGGTTAAATTGTTTGTTTTTTTCCTTATTAATTTATTTTGTACGTTATAACGTACAAAATAAATTTATACGTTATAACGTACAAAATAAATTTATAAACATACAAACTAATTACTTACATAAAATAAAATAAAAATACATAAAAAATCATAGACATACATTATTACGTATACATAATATGGAAAAACTTTGAGTGAAGTCGTACTGGGAAGTCAAGGAGAAGACGCACGACAGAACACAGTGGAGAATGCTCCACCGACAAGAGCAAGGTTCTTGGATTTGAAGAAGAAGATCATTACAATTGACATGATGACACCTATCTTAAATATTTTCAAGAACAGGGCGTTTAAAAAACATAGCCCCTACGAAGTTAATACAACCAATATGGAAATCAAAAAGCTGTAGAAACCAATTTTTAAACACACTAAGCTCAATAAATATTCGGTCAATTGACTCTGATTTCTGATATATGATCGTGACGTCACGTTTTTGTATTCCCACACAAAATCAATGGAGGCAGACCGTTTTGACAGATAATAAAGAGTATGTCAACGATTGGTGGTGTCATCTAGCCTTTTATGATTACTATTTTGACGACCGCTTGGTGCAGTGTTCCACGTGTCGGACTTCTAAAACCAAAGATCGCGGGTTCGATCCCCGCACAGTACGAGCATATGTGTGCATGAACATGTGGTGTTTTTACTGGTCTGGGTGTTTTCTATGTATAATATGTACATATTTATTTACAAAAAAAAGTATTTAAGTATGTTAATCTGTTGTCTAGTACCCATAACACAAGCCTCGTAGCTTAATTTGGGACTAGAGAATTGGTGTGATTGGTGTAAAAAAAACCCGCAAAGTAACGCCTGATTCCATCAATTATGATTGCTATTATAACTCTTGCATTTTCACCTTGCAGGCTGGTTTCATACGTCACACGGTGAACAAGATAACATTCTCCGAGCAGTGCTACTACGTCGCCGGTGAACTTTGCACCGGATTGGCAGCGCTGAGTTTGCGCGGCCCCGACCAGGATTCCCTTGCGTCGGATACTTTAGCGCCCTTACCGAATCCTAAGTAAGTTTATCTATTTATTTAATTCTTTATTGCACTAGAAATGTACAAAGGGTGGACTTAATGCTAAAAGCATATTCTGCCACTCAACCTCAAGGTCATGCAGAAAGAAGGCAATGAGTGAAAATTAAATAAATAATACTAAATAATAAATATTTCTCAACAATCACACCAATTCTCTAGTCCCAAAGTAAGCTACGAGGCTTGTGTTATGGGTACTAGATAACGGATATACATACTTAAATACTTTTTTTTTGTAAATAAATACATATTATAAATAGAAAACACCCAGACCAGAACAAACACACATGTTCATGCACACTTATGCTTGTACTGTGCAGGAATCGAACCCGCGACCCTTGGTTTAGAAGTCCGACATGCAGACCACTGCACCAAGCGGTCGTCAAATTAAATGAGAAAAGTAAATTGTGGTTAATAACTCAAAAATAAATAATAATAGTCTATTGTCAGCTATTTAAACGATTCATTGCTATGTCCTTATTGGTAACTTCTAACTGTGGCACTGAAACAAAAATGGCGTGGCACACCTGGCGTGTATAACGCTTTATGTTTAAATGACAAGCCTCGTGTCGTGTTTCTTTCGCCACGCGGAAACGAAAACAGTACATATTTACTTCTGTGTCACGTTGTGAGTTGTACTGTAAGTCCTGCAACTTCCAGCTCTAGTTTTTTCAAGCGGTTACAGTTGGATGTATTTTGGTCACTGCGCTGGCGTCGTTTAGTAGAAATTGAAAGCAAAATAATTATTTTATTTTTCAGCTCTAAACTGTATTTTTTGACCATTTTTTTAAATGTTCTAAGCTACTTTCGGTTTGCAATTGGCTAGACGACACCACCAATCGTTGACATACTTTTTATTATCTGTCAAAACGGTCTGCCTCCATAGATTTTGTATGGGAATAAATGAACGTGACGTCACTAGAAATCGGAGTCAATTGACCGAATATTTATTGAGTTTTGTGTGTTTAAAAATTGGTTTCGACAGCTTTTTGGAAATAAACTGGTTATAATTACTTCATACGGGCTATGTTTTTTAAACGCCATGGTCTTGAAAATATTTAAGATAACTGTCATCATGCCAATTGAAATCTAGCTTGAACGGAAAGGAGAGTCGTTTCAAGTGATTTTAAAGTTGCAAAATAAAGTTTGGAAATGGCTTTTTTTATCACATACTAGCTGACCCGGCGAACTTCGTACGGCCTTAGCGTTGCAATGATTGAACAATGTCATCGAATGACATTGACATTAGTTACGCGCGTTTTTTAAAATATGCAAAATTAAATGTATATTTTTCAATATTTCTGAGAGATTTTCTTAATATTTTTTTCCGTAAGAACCTTCTCCTAATAATAACAAATACAACAAAAAAAGAATTAGTGAAATCGGTCCAGCCAATGGGTTTCATTTATATATATATATATATATATATATATATATATATATATATATATATATATATATAGATGTGGTAAACCTTTTCAATTTACTCTATATTTTTAATACAATATCTAGAAACCAAGGCGAGCTTGATTTATGTAAAAATTGTTTTGGATAGGTCTCTCAAATACCTAATTAGATGGAGTTACCATCGATTTAAACAACCCACAACCTCTGTATGTACCTATGTTTATGAATGAATAAATGATTATGATTATTATTATTATTATTAAAATGACACGCCTCTAGTGCCTTACGCCACACACAAAAGAAAGTGGTTCCATCACTTTCTTTTGATGTGTTTGCTTTTGACGAATCGGTTATGTGACATTTAACCCCTTATGTATGTTTCTAGCATGATGGGCCCCGGCTATATGCCGTATGCGGGCTCGTACGGCTACCAGCCAATCCCGTACAAATACTCTTCGTGCTTGGCCGCCGACCACACAGTTTATGGGTGAGTTTTTGCGAGATTTGTATGGGATTGTATAAGATGACCAGCCGATCCCGTGGGAGTATTCGTTGTGCTTGGCCGCCGACCACACCGTGTATGGGTAAGTTTGTATGGGATTGTATGTAATGGCCGGCCGATTCCATACAAGTACTTTTCGTGCCTCGCCGCAGACCACACTATTTATGGGGCAGTTTGTATGAGATTTGTATGGGAATGTATGAGATGTCCAGCTGGCCCCTTACAAGTACTCTTCGTGCCTTGCCGCAGACCACACAGTTTATGGGGCAGTATGTATGAGATATGTATGCGATTGTATGGGATGTCCAGTCGATCCTGTACATGTACTCATCGTTTTTAGCTGCAGACCACACGGTTCACGGGTGAGTATGTATGGGATTGTATGTGATGTCCGGCCGATCTCATACAAGTACTCTTCTTGACTCGCAGCCGAACACACATTGTACAGGTGAGTTTGAATGGGATTTGTATGTCATTGCATGAGATGTCCAGGCGACCCGTACAAGTACTCTACGTGCCTCGCCGCAGACCTCACAGTTTATGGGTGAGTTTGTATGGGATTTTTAAGTTCTCGTCGTGTCTCGCCGCCGACCATGTGAATATAAATAGGTTTTGTATGGGATATAACATTCGCAAGCAGCCAGCGATAATTCATAGAAAACTGAAATTAAAATTCCCAATATTGTACGAAAACATCTTCAAAATGAAAGATCCAAACCAACAAACTAAGGCACCTTGGTGGAAAAAAAAAATACATAAAACTGCATACACCCAGCATACATACTGCAGCACCCATCGCGGCTGTGAAAGAAAGAGACACATAATTTTTCATCCCACCATCTCGGAAAGAGTCATTTTACTCTTCAATATCTGAGTGGAAAAGCCGTTTTTATTCACTAGAGGTTAAAGTAAATTTGAATTTAGAACATCGTGTGCACCAAGTTTGTGAATTAAAAAAATCATTAAACCTATTTATTGCTACCTCTATGGTGCCAAATATATCATACAACATTTTTTTAATTTGTTAAAAACTCAAACTCGGAACCTTCTTGGTGTTCTTTTTTCAATATGCTTTGTTGGCGGTTCTATAAGCGACATTTTTTCACGTCATTGTTAAACCTTAAATTAAAAACAAGAAACTTGAAAACAAGTGAAAAAACTAAAATCAGTGATTCTAGCGACGAGAAAGTTTGTTTGACTCCAACAGAATTGAAACTGTTAATAATGCGCAAATGATCTTTCTCCCTCAATAATCACGCGAGAAGTATTTAAAACAGTACGTTATGTTCAACACGTGGCGACTAGCAAAAGGAGCCAAAACTTTCTCAGAAAACGTTTTGCTGGCATATTTTATAGAACTATCCGAGAACAAGAAAGCAAGCACTCGAAAAACAGTACACAAGTGACTAACACCAATATTACAGTACCCAACAAAAATATTACACTCAATTTGAATAACTGTAGCAACGTTACTTTCAATTTTTATTAATTATACCTAAGTATTATTTTGTTATAATTTAAAGATTATTCTGTAATACTTACCTGTCATAATGTAGTAGTTAATACCTAAACTGAAATAAAAGTACCTATCTTGTGATTGTCAACGGTTTTATTTGCATTTAGTCATTTCCTCGCTGAGGTGGAATATAAAGTTACGTGTTGCACTCGAGTGCAAAGATTTTTCACCTCGTGCTCTTTTGATTCCGTCGCTAACGCTCTTCGCTTGCTCGGTCATCAAAATTGAACACGCGGTTAAAAAGCAACTTTTCACTCTTGTATAACAAATAACTTAATAACCATGATATAAAAATCAAATCGCAAATAACAATGTAACAAAAAAATCCTTTCTCTCTTGAATAGCAGTTATTTTGCAATGTGTTTTTGTTTCTTACGATATTTTTTGTCGCAGATACAACCGTGAAGAAAGCGTGCTATCGGGTAGTGGGGGCTCGAGTGCCGGCTCCGATCATCTAACGGCGAAAGAGCATACGGGTAAGTTCATAAATCAGATTTCATATCGGTCAAAAACTCGAAGCCCAAAAGTGGTGTTGCTTAAACTAATATTGTGAACATATTAATAGGCTAGATGACAACACCAATCGTTGACATACCCTTTATTATCTGTCAAAACGGTCTGCCTCCACAGATTTTGTATGGGATTACAAGAACGTGACGGCACGGTCATGTATCAGAAATCGGAGCCAATTGACCGAACATTTATTGAGTTTTGTGTGTTTAAAAATTGGTTTCTATAGCTTTTTGGAAATATACTGGTTGTATTAACTTCATAGTGGCTATGTTTTTTAAACGCCATGGTCTTGAAAATATTTAAGATACGTATCATCATGCCTATTGGTCACTCAATGAAGGTGTTAAATTATGTGTTAATTTTGAGAAATAAGGTTTTTGGGACTAATTTTAATTGGTGTCAAATAACCATTAAAAAAAATCATTTCCAAGTTTCTAGCGCAGTTTCTTCTCGGCATAAGCCTACAAAAAGTCTTGAAGCTGTGGGTAGGGTTTAATGGGTGGTGGGGTTAATTTATATGTTGGGACGTGTAAAAGGGTTATTTTGACCCCCTATAGGTGGTGGGGTTAATTTATATGTTGGGACGTGTAAATGGGTTATATTGACTACCTATAAGTGGTGGGGTTGTTTTATATGTTGGACGTGTAAATGATCTCCATGAGTCTATTTACAAAAATGAATTGATTTTATTTACCTACAGCTATGAATTAGTGTTATGATATTTGTTTCTACTGTTTACGTGAACATTAGACATTGAGATAAATTGTGAAATAATCCTTTAACAAAGTGTATAATTAATTTCGTTAAATGCAGTCGGAGGATCGAAATAAAAACAAAATTAGTAAGAAGAATATTGTAATTGAAAATTATAAAATTACATTAATCACTTATGTATGACAAAGGAGATGAGGCCTAATCGAAGTATGATTAAATAAATATTATCGAAAAGACAACACTTAAAAAAATATTTTCGGCTCCGGTCATCGGGGAGGAATCGAACCCCCGACCTTTGGAAGTCCTTTAACCGATTGTTAAATATTTGTAAAAATATTTCTCTCGGGTTATTTGAGGGTGTATCCCACAATCATTGATGAAACATACGCTGGCTCAAAGCGTTAAAAAGCACTTACAAAATTCAACGACTCCGTTAAGGTTCTCGGTAGCTCAGTGCTCAAAGCATTGGACCGGACTTCAAAAGGTCGGGGGTTCGATTCCTCCCCGATGACCGGAGCCGAAAATATTTTTCAAGTGTTATGGCTTTTCGAGAGAGGAGATATTTGGCAAAATATGTAATTGCATATGCAAATGCATACTATCCGGTGTATAGTTATGAGTTATCCCCAGGAGGGCGGGAAGGCGAGGTGAAGTCAGCGTCAAGCGGGTCGGGTGCGTCGGGCGCGGCTGATGGTGGCGGCGGGGCCCGGCCCGCCCGGAGCCACTCCAGCGGGTCCGAGCGCGCCGGGGACCGGCCCGTGCTGTTCCTGTAGTGAGTATACATCACACTAGTAATGGCAATTATTGCTATTTTTTGTTAATTTAATTAGCATGCTAAATTTCATAGCATAGCATGCTACGCGCTATTGCTATGCTAATATGAAATTTCATCGAAATTGAGAAATAGCGTTAGCATATAATATTAAATTGCGAAATTGTGACTGTTGTATGCAACGTACATTTTAATGTTGTGACTAAGATTAGATTAAATTTGACTTCATTAAAATTAAAACTGCACCGATCGAAAAGAAAAGAAAAGACAAACAATTTCATTCAAATAAACAGTTCAATAAACCGCACGCAAAATACGACTCTAAATGCAAGGATGCCGTATTCTCTTCTCTTTCTTTGTTCGCCATTCACTCGGGTAACGCTCTAAAGCCGATCGTCGCCCGACAGCACGCGAACGCGAGTTTCAATTGGCTGCTACTGCTAATAGCAGCCTGCTAAGGCAGTGCGTGCGAATCTATGAAAGCAACGACACGACGCTGTCCGTGAATTTTAGCATTCACACAATTTAGCATCGTCAAATAATTTAATTATTGCTAACTATGAAATCGCATGCTAATTATTGATGCTAATGCTAATTATTCCATTACTACATCACACTGTATACAGCACTGTATACTATATTAGGTGAAGTCAGTGTGGAGCAGGTCGGGCCCGTGCTGTTCTTGTAATGAGTATATATCATACTAGACAACGTGTCTTTCTCCATATCCCATAACTCTAGGATTTGAATGAGACCTTTAAATAGAATCGAATCGCATTAACATCAATTTTTATTATTATTATTTTGACGTGACAACGTCTTATAAATTGGTTTGCCGGGTGACACTTCAAGAAACTGCGTTACGCTCCGCTCACGTTCCGCGCTCACAATGAGAGCGAGTGAGAGGCACGCGTCCCTTCGACTCGGGCATGGTTAGCCCGCCTAAGAGCGAGTGAGACAGATATAAAAAGTGAAAGGCACGCGTCCCTTCCACTCGAGCACAGTTAACCCGCCTAAGAGCGAGAGAGACAGAGCGAGAGAGAGAGAGTGAGAGAGAGAGAGTGAGAGAGAGAGAGTGAGAGAGATAGGCATACACACCGGTTCATGTTATACGAATGAATATTCACATTAAAATTATTTTACCACTCAAAGTCGTTGTCACGTAAAACTTTCGCCCGTATACCGACTTTACAGGCAACCAATTTTTTTTTGTTAATTTATTTTAGAAAACCATCAGCAACAATATCTTATGCTAATTTGTTAAGTACTAGTTTAGTACTAGTAAACCAATTCTAGGTTTTCCTTAAATAACAAATAGTGTGAAGCTGTGAGACTTAATGTTTTCTTTAAAAAAGATAATGTACATTATTTATAATATTTGTAATACCACTGTTGATTCTGATATCTGTAACACAAGTGCTTTAGTTACTTAATACGGAGTCAGATCAATGTGTGTGTTGTTGTTAAATTATTTATTGCTTGAGGATTTTTTCAAAACATGTTGGTATAAAAAAAATTGGTTGCCTGTAAAGTCGGTATACGGGCGAAAGTTTTACGTGACAACGACTTTGAGTGGTAAAATAATTTTAATGTGAATATTCATTCGTATAACATGAACCGGTGTGTATGCCTATCTCTCTCTCTCTCTCTCGCTCTGTCTCTCTCGCGCGAAACGTGAGCGGAGCAGCGTAACGCAGTTTCTTGAGGTGTCACCCGGCAAACCAATTTATAAGACGTTGTCACGTCAAAAACCCAAATTGTTTCGTGTAATACGAATTATAAATAATGTATCTGTAACACAAGTGCTTAAGCTACTTACCACAGTGTCAGATCAATGTATGTGATGTTGTTGTATATACAGGGTGTAAAAAAAACCTTAACGAAGCCGAATACCACATATTCTACCAATTGTTACGATCATTTTTTTCCTTTGCACCATACCTGGGAAGTTAACGGTTACGGAGATATTGATGGTTAAAGTTTGAAAAAAAAATGATAATTTTTACAGAAATGACTTCTGTCCGTTATAACTGAACTTTTTTCCAAAGATACATGATACAAATTTTCACTAGTTCTTTCATAAAAAGCCTCTAAATTGCACACTCCGCAATGAACAGCGCACACTCGAACTGAACCGCGTCGCGGCGGCGTAAAGCAACACGCCCCGCGGTGACTTTTCCGCGTGCGCGCTGTACATTGCTGGTTAGAATTAAATTATTTTTTTTGATGTCAAAAAATAAAAGTTGTTTCCCAGCCAAAATTTATTTTTCATACGATTTGGTGTGATGTACTGAACGTGTGGTTGACGGCTTCGTTAAGGTTTTTTTACAGCCTGTATATTTATATGTAATATGTATGTATATATTTACAGGTGTCCCCTTCAAAATTTAAATTAAAAGTCAAATCACAAAACGAGCCTGTACATTTTCACGTTAAGTAAAACTTTTTCAGCTATAAATCACAAAAAGCTTTGCAATGCACTGTTTTTAGAAACAAAATTGTTTTACACTCACATCTTATAACCTAAATAATGAATAATTTGTGTACTTCCAGGACCAAAACCCCGTTGCAACGCGGAAAACTGCCAAATAATCCTAGATGACCGCACCCGCGTCAATCATGCTAGCGTAGCGTAAGATTGGTAAGCCATACTACTACTAGTGCGCGTGTCGTCCACTGCTAAGCGATGCTATAAATATGTATATATTTTTGTGTATTTCTTTTAGCAAAACTAAAAGAAGAAAAATACCTAATCCAGATTTTCTCTTAAAATAGTCACCAGCTGTCTGCCGGTCGGTTTCAACCTTTTGCTTATAGCTCAATTAGATAACTGTCAGTTTCATAGATAGATATAACAATGGAATATTATTTAGAAGATTACAAACAATAGTTTTAACAGAAGTTGCACAATTAAGGCGGTCTTATTGCTTGAAGCGATTTCTTCCAGGCGATCTTCGAGCAAAGGATATGCTTTGAATTGCATACTAAAAGCAAAATAATTACATTTACATTTACAGCTGTACAATGCCATGTTACTTAATAATGAAAAATACATACCATACAAACTTCATTTATTTTTTTCTACTATTGCTCTTTTTATAGTATCGCTTGCAGTGGATGTGATACATGCCATAATAAGAATAACATTTGATAACGTTATTATTTTATACAACCGCAATGGTCAACATTTTTTTTTGTAAATGTACTGAAAATTTAATTCAATTTTTTAAATATTTATATTCTTGATGCAGTGATTTTAGATCGTACAATATAATGAGAGATTTATTTATATTTTTTAAAATAATATTTTATAATTTGTGATTTGGTCAATCACAAGTTATGTAATATTATTTAACAACATTCATTAATATTAGTTAAAACAATGGGATATGTGATTCAATATTTTTTTTTTAAAATCCTTTGGGTATATTTATAAAACAAAATGTAGACTTTAAAATAATTTAATAGTGGAAGATTACAGGTGATGTAAATACATACATAGCGTTAGTTTAGTATAATTAATAATTATACTGGTATTTAACATTATACATATAAAATAAACTGTAGTTGTGATGTCATTCAGTTAAAAATTTTTTGCTATTTTCAATTATGTTATAAATAAAATTAGTTGATCACAAAAGTTAATAAACTAAAAATATTATAAACTTATTTTTTTTTTATATTTACGAAGAGATTCTCTTCCTATACATTACATAATTATAACAGCATCAAAATCAGCCTAGCCAACAAACAGACTGATGTTTCTGTATGTTTTTGATAAACTTTACTCGGAATTATGACAGTCATTTATAGATTAATGGATGTTTATTATAAATACGTTCTTTGTTTTTGAATTATGGAATTGAATTGTTAAAATAATGTGCCATCTTTTTTTTTAATTGATTGTGACAATTTAAATAAACAACACTTAATTTAGTTTAAACATGAGATTATTGACTGAAAACCGACTTCAAAGGAGAGTGGTCATTGAAAATTAAAATGTTACTTATTCACTGCCCCCACAATTTCTAATTACCACTGTGTAATTGGTGTACATTAAAATTATTGTTGTAAATATTTTTGAACGAGTAATAATATCAGTGGGAGAAGTAAAAAATTGCGTTCGGTGGATGTATTTTTAAAGGCCTAAAATTTGAGAAAAATAATAACATTTTTTTTATACAATAGAATTTGGTATTTTGCACCAGTCAAAATAATTTTCATAATCTTGTTTCTCAAAATTGACCATCAAAACTCCATAATTGTGTAAGATTTATACGTCATACTAGTGGCCCCCGCGACTTTACCAATTTACAGCCAAATCGGTTCATCCGTTCTTGAGTTCTAAATAGTGTAACTAACACCACTTTCTTACATATTTATAGATTCACCATATTTATTTTGCAATTGATTAAAAATATGCAAAATGTACACCGATTGACGAGTGTGAATACTGACGTCACGACGTACCGCCATACAAAATCTATAGGGAGACTGGCGTTTTGATTGTCCATAAAAAGTACGTCAATGATTGATGGTGTCAAATAACCAATCAAAACAAATATTTGTATGATTTTTCGTGATAAGCATTCACGTTGCAAACTAATGTTTATTTTGACGTGACAACGTCTTATAATTCGATGGAGCCGGCTGCACGCACCAAAACACATGACGCATGCGGCGTTACCTCGCTCTGAGGCGTTCCATTCAAGGCTTGAAGTGCAAGCGAGAGCGCGGAACGAGCGACAAAGAGGCAACGTGACAAAGACGTTGTCACGTTCAACTATCGTCAGTAAACCGACTTTACAGACAACCGATTTTTTTTATTAAGATGTGATTCCAAACTGTGATGAACGCGACCTACGCATTTAAAAAAGCAGTAGCAAACTTCAACAGGCTTTGCCACTGTCTGGGTGGCCGAGTGGTATAGGCACGCGGGCTAGATTCCAATGGTCGCGGGTTCGATTCCCGCCTTAGACAGTTAAATTTTTTTTGCAAAAAAAATATAATTAAAACAAAGTTTGAATTTTTTATGTAATTTTATTTTTTCCAACAGATCAATATTACTTTCATAGATACCCATCGAACGCAGATAATAAAAAAGATTGTGGTTAAAAATTTAGAACGGCAAAGAAGGTTGTATTGAAAAGTATTCGCATTTATTTAATTATAAATAATATTCGTATTCCATTAAAAAAGTATTTATTAAAAAGCGTGCTTTTTAAAAACTTGGGGCACATTTAAAAAAAAATGAATGTATACGTAGAGATGTTTATTAAAAATTGTATGAAAGTGTATGACAAAATATGATGATGATGGTATTAGTGTAAAATGTATTGAGAATAATATTTATGAACCTTTGAGGAAATCCGACAATTCTTGTTTTTAATATAAAAAAACAATGACAGGTTGTTTAATACTAATTTTTAAAATAACTTCAAACCAACGAAATGTTTTTTCTTTTAGATTTACCTTGCTAGCTTATATTTAGTAAGCTAAAAACAATTATTGAAATTTCAAGCTTAATTCTACACAGAATCTAAAATGTAGTTTAAAAACTATTCAAACTAAATGCATAAATTTTATAATTAAAAAAAAAACTAATCGCAAATGTGTATAAAAATCATTTGTTTAGTGAATTAGTTTGTGACATATCAACGGCTTGTATTTCGCTAAATTCGCCAAATCAATATTTAAATTATTATTATTAATTGATTATAAATATTATTATTATTATTATAATTATTGTCAAAAAATTACGCTGCATTGTTTTGATTTACTGATTTGATGAAAATGTATCCAAAATTAAATCTTATTACTCTTCTCCTCACTCTTAACTTTGTTTTGAATTTTCTCTTTTTTGAATGTATTTTCGAATCATTTTTTTATTCTTTTTCTTTTAGGTTGAGTCCATATTATCTAACATGTTATATTGTTTAACTTTTGTTATACCTATGACACACCTTACATTTGCCGCAATATACGAGTTATTTATAATATTACAATATGATATTAAAATACAAAGCATCCAAATCTCATAAATTAGGCGTGTTTAAAATTTGTATGATGACATTCGGGAAATTGGATTAAATAAGTTTGATACTTTGTATTTTTAACTGTTATAATATTTTAAGTGAAGTCGTTTTATGAGATATATAACACATTTATGGTAAATATTTTCATCAAATTGGTTTTTTGACGCTTTGTGTAGTTATTTGGTTATATTTTTATTGTTAATAGCTATATATTAATCGAGTAGGTACTAAAATATACCTTAAAACACGATGTGTAAAATGATATACGTAATTTGTAAGGATAAAGATTATTTTTTTTCTTTACTATTAAAAGGTCCTTGAGTCATATTTTTTCGGAAAATAAACAATAATAAGTAAATAAAACCCTTATGTCAATATTTTTTTTTTTGTTTTTTAACAAAACAGTCACCTTAATTTATGAATTAAAACTTAACAATTAAAGATTTTTCTTAAATACTTTATTTTGTATTACAAAGTGCCATATTATTATTATTGTAATTTTCATATTATTTTTTATTTTTCAGACTACCCCTTTTCCATTTTTGTAGGAAAAATGGTGACTCAAAGACCTCATTAAAATTATGTTTTCATTCAAATGTTTCAAAAAGTGTCTGGATTTAAAGTCCTCACCTAGTAACTTATCTTCCGACAGAGATATGTCTAAAATATGTATCCTTTGTGCTATGTTATTGAAAAAATGCAATCATTCAAATTCATAAGCTATCATAATCAAAATTTTAAACTTTCATATAATTTTTACACTTAAAATCAAAGTTTATACATAAATATACTATTAGACGTTACTGAAGTTTTAGTTTTATGGAGCCCCTAATGGCTCATATCAGAACAATTATGAGAGCTAAGCAGTTTTTTTGGCGAAAACTTGAATTTATAAAATTAAATAAAAAAGCGAAGTATCCTTTGAAATTCCATTTTTCAGCAATAAACTCTTTAGGTGTCAAAATCTTTGTTATACGAGGTGTAACAAAAAACTCCGTTATTATAACTGAAGGGTGTTGTTGTGCCCGTAAACCTGAACCACTTTCGCTAAGAAACCTAGGTCGAAATCTCAAACAATCTTTTGGCTCTCCCATAGTAAATCGATCAGCTGATTGGCAATTTTGTATGGGAGGCCCGATTTTTTTTTTGATATTTTGACCAAGGTATCATTGGGAATGTTGTGCAGTCTTCCGGGCACAACAACACCCTTCAGTTATAACGGGGTCTTTTGTTACACCTTGTATATGAGCCTGAACTTCCGTTCATCATTTACGGTTGCTAAGCAACGATTGATTAACAAAGCGTATACACTATATAGTGTAAGTGTGAAATACTCGTACATTACACAAATTACAAGAAATAGTCACGATTACGTATAAATTTAAATGATTGCATCAATTTTGTAAATACGAATAAATAATACTCATTTTTATTGTTTAACGGTCACATTTATGATGCATTTAATTTTTTTATATGATTTACGGATTGTCATTTGGACTTTTCATCATGATAATCTTATATTCTACGTCGCCATTGAATTAATAAATAAAAAGATTTGAGTCTTAAAGTAGAAAAAAAGATTTTCTGATTCAAAAATGATTGGACTTTAAGTACATCAGGGATATTGTATGAAGTTGTCATGGGCATTCTGTCGCGGCGACTCGCTATTGTCAGCGGTTTGGCCGCGGTGATTGGCGACGCTTTCAAAACGACAATTTGTCGCAGGTGTGCGTTGGCGTTTAGTCCGACAAAATCTATGAACCTTATTTTAGGTGTGGAGTGTCGCGTTTGAACTTGTCGTTTTATAAATCGCACATCTAGCGCTTTCACTTTCTTTACTCAATAGAATTGTATAAAAGCCGACCAGTGGCATGGTTAACTCAATTTTAGATTTTTGACATTTATGTATTTATATATAATATAGATTTCAGTTGGTTTGATTCAACATAAAGGCAAGGTTAAGTTATTCATTGAAGTCCAAATACTGTCAATTGATACTTTGATCTCATATAAAAATAGGAGTGTAACAATACAATCTTGAAATTATCTAGCAATACATGAATAATAAAAATATAGTCCTGGCCGATTTCGACCACAGCGGCCAATCTCAATAGAGATCAGCCAACTGCGCAGGAGATATTATAGTGCACAAGTGTGAGCGCAATATCGCAGCGATCAGGCGCAGGACCAACTGATCTCTCTCCGGTCATGTCGGATTGCCGTCTCACCGAACTTAGAGAGTAATGGAACATTGAGTGCACCTGTGTATTGCGCTCACACTTGTGCACTATGATATCTCCTGCGTAGTTTGCTGATCTTTGTTGAAATTAGCCGCCGCGGTCGAAATCGGCCACGAGGAATATTACTATTATAGTCGCATCGCGTAGCACTTGTCCCGTTTGTAGCTCTCGTGGGACAACGGGTATGAAGCGATCGTTCAATACCCCGCCCCCCGAGTGTCTGTCACACTGTGTTCTATGTATAATATGTATTATTTATTTACAAAAAAAAGGATTTAAGTATGTTTATCCGTTGTCTAGTACCCATAACACAAGCCTCGTAGCTTAATTTGGGACTAGAGAATTGGTGTGATTGTTGTGAAATATTTTATATATTTAATATTTAGTTTAGTCAGGGACGGTCGCGTTCGAAGTCGTCGGACTAATACTACCTACTTTTGTATGAGATCACCGTAACAAATATTTAAGTTGTGATAAAGGCAGCCTACGATCATTTTCGAAATGTGTAGATTATTGTACATTGCTATTATATTATTATTTTTGGATATATTATTATTTAATGCGATAGCTATGTTTATGACATGTGTAATTTTTAATAAACGAATAGCATTTTGTAATTTATTGCACGACTTTTATTTTTAAGTAAGAATTAATACTTATATTTGACTAGTGGACCCGGCAGACGCAGTCCTGCCCGCTGTTTTTGCAATTCATCAATATTTTCTCTTACATATTCCCTGGACTTCCACAAATATTTCAAGGGTATAATTATTGAAATCGGTCTGGCCGTTCTCGAGTTTCAGCGCGGTAAAAAGTAGCCTATGTCCTTTCTCGGGCATCAAAATATCTCCATACGAAATTTCATGCTAATGGATTTAGTAGTTTAGGCGTGATTGAGTAACAGACAGCCAGAGTTACTTTCGCATTTATAATAGGTATTTGTATGGATGTTACGTCCAGTTTGTTCCGACTTCTCATCTCATCAGCTGGGCACAGGCCTCACCTCAACTGTGGGGTGGTACGAGCCATACTCCACCACGCGGGCGAGGGGTGTTTGTAAGGTAAGTGACCAACCTTACTGTCAGATGTTATTAAGCCTCCCGAGGGCCTCTGGCCAGGCTTGACGACTATTGACTTTTGATATTAACAGATAGACAGACGCACAAAGCGTAAGTAATAGGGTCCCAATTGGCTAGACGACACCACCAATCGTTGACATACTTTTTATTATCTGTCAAAACGGTCTGCCTCCATAGATTTTGTATGGGAATAATGAACGTGACGTCACTAGAAATCGGAGTCAATTGACCGAATATTTATTGAGTTTTGTGTGTTTAAAAATTGGTTTCGACAGCTTTTTGGAAATAAACTGGTTATAATTACTTCATAGGGGCTATGTTTTTAAACGCCATGGTCTTGAAAATATTTAAGATAGCTGTCATCATGCCAATTTCTTCAAGTGCTTCTTAGGCTGCAGCTAGCCATGATTCATCACTGTTGCGGTTAGATACCTACCTACAACATCCGAATGAAACACCTTTACAGCTGTGTAATAATCGGTTAAGATGTATCACCTAATTTATTAAGTTACTTTATTTTTTAGCATTAACAATGCAAATTTTAATGCGAAAAAAACCGGTCAAGTGCGAGTTGGACTCGCGCACCGAGGGTTCCGTACAAACCCAATACCCATACCCATAAGGAGTAGTAACTTTGAAATTATAAAAATTTACAAAATTATTTTTCTTCATATGATAAAACTGAAAATTTACGGTTTTCGTAATTATTCCTATATCTGTACTATAAGACGTGACTTCGTACTAAATTTCAAGATTCTAAGTTTACGGGAAGTGCCCTGTAGGTTTAGATTCCCTTGCGAGTTTCGAAAATTTGCGGCCTAAATGGCTGTATCTTTTGATTGCGTTGGCTTAGAAGGTATATTTTTCTACAGCTTCCAGGGACCGTAGACCTAAGTATCATATAGAAATTTCAGTTTGATACCTCCACGCGTTCCTGAGAAAAACGGTCTTGACAGACGGACGGACAGACGGACAACAAAGTGATCTTATAAGGGTTCCGTTTTTTTCTTTTAAGGTACGGAACCCTAAAAATGACTTAAAGTAAAATGGACTGCTACAGGCGGCAGTCCCTTTTTTTTAAGGGTATTTAAATTGCACATTGAGGTACTTGTGGCGCAGTGGTTGCAGCGCTTTGGTAGTGATACCAAAAGTTAAGCAACCTACGGCGCGGTCATGTTTGGGATGAGTGACCATTCTGACCAAACAAGTGACGTCTATTTACAAGCATCGCCGTGCTTCGGAAGGCACATTAAGCTGTTGGTCCCGGTTAATATCCATAGACATAAGTCGTTAAGCCTGGTCGGAGGCCCTCTGGCGGCTTTATAACATCTGACAGTAAGGTTGGTCACTTACCTTACACACACCCCTCCACCAATCCGCACGGAGCCCGCGTGGTGGAGTATGGCTCGCACTACCTCATAGTTGAGGCGAGGCCTGTGCCCAGCAGAGGGACGTATATAGGCTATAACATGACAGGACGTATAAAATTTCACGTATTATTTTTGAACTCTAATTAATATTAATGAACCTGATCTGTATGTAACCCAAAATAAATGGTTTCAATTTCGGCGGCGGAACATCAATAGCAAAACATTTGGCGGCCATATTTTTTGCGGCTGTACGATCGAACGGAAGTTTGTTTTTTTCCCGTCAAAGGCCCCATTTGAGTTGGAACATAATAAAGCGAGATTCAGTGACTACAAAATTACTCTTCTTTTTTTTCAACTTACATTTTTAATTTTTTATCGCCGATAAAAAAGAAGGATGTTATATTCTGTTGCTCCCAAACGGATGCAATGATTGCAGCCCGGTTTTATTTTATTCTATTCGAAAGATCAATCATATATTGACGTGACAACGTCTTAAATTAGGTTGTCGCTCGGAGTCACTCATGAAAAAGTGTAACGCCCGCTCACGTCTGTTACGATGAGTCACCGAACGAGAGAGAGGCCCGCCGGACCGGCGAATGCCTTGCGTCTCTCTCCCACTCAAACATGATCGGTCCGCCGCGCGTTAGAATTCGTTCCTAAAGACGTAAAATCTTCGCCCGTAAAACCGACTTTACAGGCAACCATTTTTTTGAAACTTAGCAAAAATAAAATGTCTTAACCCCTAAATTTTGGTTGTTCGGAAGTGTTTTGTATAATTCAACCTCACCTACTTTATCTATTAAAATAATGTTGGTACATAATTCCGAAAAATATTAGTTTAAAAAACTAAGAAAACATGCTTTTATTGCTAACTAAAAAAGAGAAAATAATTTCTGAGTAGGTACACGGAATTAATATTACAGTAGAGTATAAAGCGTGGCGTGCACTTTATGACGTTTTCATACTTCTCTTTTTATAGTTGCCAATAAAAGGATGATTTTCACATACTACTATACCAAGCACACACACTTTTTACTCTACTGTAATAAATAAAAATTCCGTGTACTCAGAAATTATTTTCTCTAAACTATTATTTATTTTTATTTTTTAAGTTAATAAAGATAATGGAAAACTCTTATCAAATTATTGCATTGTCATCGGTACTTAATACGTGTGCAAAGTTTCAAATTAATCCGATTTCTGGAATTTGGTGAAAATTGAGCTCAAAAATTCCGTTACATACATTCATACATACATCCCGATCTAATAAAAGCGTGTTAAAAAAGGAAGGGTTGTCAAAGAACAAGGTTATGTGTCAATGAGTGTCGGTCCAAACCTCAGATTGAGAACAGTGGATTTTACCTCTTTACCTTACCGCGCGCAGAGCGGCGTTCCGTACGCAGGTCCCTACAAGGTGGACCGACCTGGTAAAGTTTATATCCGCACCTCCTACCTTTATTTTTCCCTTTATTATCATGTAAACAACCGTTACATAACAAAACACTTAACCAGGCCTCTCTCACTCGATGTACTTGCGCGCGGTAATAGCCTACTCTCGCCCGCACAGCCGGCGGTGCGAATTCAGTGGGCTGCCAACAACCGTCGGACGCGCTCACGACGCACTATAATTATTCGTGTTACGCTTACGATCAATTTAGTTTTCATACGAACCAAATAAGTAATCTGTATAAAAACAAACAAATAAGTAGGTGGTACCTACGTAGGTAAATTGGATAAATTCAGATAAATTGGGGTTCGGCTTTATTGAATTAAAATGTAATACCTACAGGGAAACATAGGTCAGTTACTTTATCGAAATAATACCTAAGTACCTATTATACCTATTAGTCTACTTTTTATGGGCTGCGCTGCGCACCACCTACGAACTGTGCGTACCTACCTACTCGACGTGGTGGATTAGTCGACTAATGACTAATTAAATCGCGAAACGACTAGGTAGGTAGGTAGGTACCTACGTAGTTGACAATAAAATTGACCGATTCTCGATTTCTAATTAGACATGGAGACCGCTACCAGTCAGTGACGTCACATGCTCGTAGCGCCATACTCTCACCGTAGAAAATTTCGTTTTAGAAAGAGATAGCAAGAGTCACAATTAAGTAGCTCATAATTCGCTTGTTATACCTAATACAGGCTGAATTTTTATTTCACATTTGTTATTCAATAATGTTATATTATTTCAACAACAGTCAATCCAATACCATTTTAGAAAAATGTGGTTGAAATATTTTTACAGAAAGTGTCAACCCTAGTTCGATTTCGCTCGGTCTCACGTCACGTGGTCTCGCGCAGCTGCAAAGCAATAGTGGCTTTATACTCAGAGCTGTAGGTGCATTTTTGTACGCGGCAGAAAAGGTAGTCTATTAACGCTGTAGGTATCGATATTTTTCTATGGAGTGATTTATATGTTACGTAGTAACTATTTAGTAATCTGTGACTTAACTAACTCACTTAGTACAAATAAACCACGAGGGTTTGTAATAATTATACTTAGTGTTACAAATAAAGTTAATAAATAAATAAAAATAAGAATTGGACAAATAATACAAGCCGTTTGGTTAATAGATTAATAATTTAATTATTGCTTATTATCGGAAAGAGAACCAAGAAAGTGTAACTTAAGCTTTAATACCTATATACCTACTACGAGCCAACGAGGCTTTCCAGTCTGAAAGAAGAGCAAAATGTTAGTGTTTTCTTATTTCGTTAAAACTGAGTTGTTTTTTCATTAATTTGTTATTGTATTTCCGTCACTGTGTGTTGTATTTATTAGGAACCCAATACATAAAAAAGTATTACTATTTTTTAAATAGGGATAAGTGGTGGCTCACTAGGATCCACCGACAACAGACTGAGCTTACCGACTCCCTCTCCAGTTGATGTATGGAAAAAACACCACGAATCTCGTTCAGATGTTCTTAGTAAATCAATGAAGCCACTGGGTTTTTTCACAAAGATATTCTGCGTAATCCTTCTTTTTATTTTTATTTTGGATTCCAAAAGATGTGTCGTCAGGAATTTTTTCTTGTAGGTCGTTATTTTTTTACAACTACCTGAATTCTGACTAGCTGTCTCATCAGCCTATATACGTCCCACTGCTGGGCACAGGCCTCACCTCAACTATGAGGTGGTCCGAGCCATACTCCACCACGCGGGCTCAGTGCCGATTGGTGGAGGGGTGTTTGTAAGGACTTACCTTACTGTCAGATGTTATTAAGCCACCCGAGGGACTCTGACCAGTCTTAACGACTAACATCTGTCGATATTAACCGGGACCAACCGCTTTACGTGCCTTCCGAAGCACGGAGATGCTTGTAAATAGACGTCACTTAAATAGTCAGAATGGTCACCCGTCCCAAACATGACCGCGCATTAGGTTGCTTAATTTTGGGTATCACTACCAAAGCGCTGCAACCACTGCGCCACAAGCACCTGACTAGCTGTGCCATCTTCTAAATATGCGGCACTATAGCACAGGATATATATAGACTAAACCAGTATGCAAACACACTCAAAATGCCACAACAGCGCCCGAAGGTCGTTTCGCAGTACCAATGATAGGTACAAAATAGTAACCGCCCGTGAATTCGTCCGCGTGGCAAACCTTTATGTTCACAATTCTTCATAAATTGTGGGCTATGCGTTATTCTGATTTATAAGCCATCTCATCAGTTTATATACGTCCCACTGCTGAGCAGTTGGATTTATAAGTCATATTTGATATATGTATATATATTCTTGACCATTACCACCATCACCATCACCATAGTGGTCATTAGTCATTACATTACACACTTTGGTGTAATCGTCAAGAAGTTGACTATCAGCCAAGAGGTCGCGGGTTCGATTTCTACACTGTACAAACATTTGTGTGCATGAACATGTCTGTTTGTTCTGCTGGTCTTTATTTGTAATAGCTACTTACCACGGAGTCAGATCAATGAAAGTGATGTTGTTGTATATTTGTTATTTAATTTTTCATTAAAACCCATACACTAGTTTTTCGCGAAAGAGTAAAAAATATCCATACTTACAAACATTTATAATGATAAATGGAAGCGAGTCCTGTTGATGATGCGTCTGTGTGTGTCATTTCAGCTTTAGTCATGGATTTCCGCAAAGTAACGCCTGATTCCATCAACTAAATCTTTTGAGCTTGTTGCTTTCGGCTTTGGATCTAATTCTGTGTCCAATGCGTCTTTATGGTATACCTTTTTTTTTCTTCTCGCTGTGGAAATGCTTTTACGCATGCCCCCCCACAGATCTGCAGGGGGGTATGTGGGACTCAACGGCTGGTGTGCAAGGCCGTAATACCCACTAAAACCACAGCGCATTCCACCACTCCGCCATTGTGGGGGGTGCCATGGGGTCGCGTGAGCATTCACCACGGCACCCCGGCGGATAGCCCGAGGGCCACAAACTCCTTGGCGGCGGAGCAAGGTGTTGGGCTCCGCCACCTCCCGGCCGCAGAGGATAGGGAGGACGGCAACGACACACCGCATCTCCTCTTCCTCTGCGGCCCCACCGCAGCGCCATCCAACGGTGCGCCCCCGTTTGGTCGCGGGAGATAGGCCGCACGGCAACGACACACCGAGACGTCTCTCCTCCCGCGACCGCACCCGACTGCGAGGGACAGCCAAAGCTGTCTCCCACACCCGCACCCTTGGACGCATCCTGCGCAGGCCTCCCCAAGCCCACGTGGAGCGTCCCCTCCCGGGATCCCGCTTAGCTTCACCGTGGGTGGCAAAGCCACGGTTACTGAGCCCCCCCACCACGACAAGGTGGAGATCCCACAGGGGGGACGAGCCCCCCCACCACGACAAGGTGGAGATCCCACAGGGGGGGGGGGGGGGGTGGAGATCCCACAGGGGGGTTTATGGTATACCTAATCTAAGGTAGGTACAGTGGCCAGCACGTCAGCTTACACATATTTGTTGCAAAATCCCCCGTATCACAATTAAATAAGGTACCGCATTGTTGACCGTGAGACCGTGACGTGCCGGCCACCGTTCATCCAAAAGGTGCTTTAAAGACCATCTTTAATAATAATAATAAATAATAATAATATATTTATTTATTGCACAAATACAATGTATTTCAAAATACAATTATAATAAAGTAAACTTAGAGCAGATTGCATTGTGCAATTTGAAGATTGCAACGCAAGAAATTTTGCAGGGGTCCCCAAACTAGGCAGAACCTGTGACTTAGGAAAAGCATTATTAATATTTAAATTCCCAATAATAAAAAAGTTAATGTACTTAAAAACGTTTGAACTACATAGAAGCTATTTCTATTGCTAACAAAATCGAAAAACAACCAATAAATAACAAACCAACTCAACTCGTCATTATACTTTCAGTAAGACATAATCCAGTACCTATGAAGTAAATTAAGCCCAGTAGCTGTTAAAGGTATTTGTATTCGCAAAATAGAATATTTATTGCGTTCTACTGAGATAATCTAATAAAATAAATATCCTAGATAATCTGGCAAAGCTGCTTTTTTATATCCTAGCTAGATAAATTGTAATAACTATATTTGACTGATAACTTTATCAATATTACGATGGAGCACTAGTTGGTTTTTATGTTTTTATAATGTTTCGCCAGATTGGTAGTAAAACTGTTTCATTACACTATAAAAAAAATTTTTTCCTATAGTGGTGGGTATTTCAAACATATTTCCTTTTTATAACTGTGTTTACTAGGATTTTCTGACAAAAAATCCAATAATGTGTAATTTTATATTGTAATTGAGTAGATCGCCATTTGACATGGTTTAGTTTTAATTAAATTTATTATTGTCATTGAATTTGTAATTTAATTAACGTTGTATAAAAAAATAATGCCTAAGTAAAAATTAAAAAAAAAATAACTCAATTTAACATTGTAAAGTAAGTACTTGAATGTTTAAAAAATATAGTAACTTCAGCTATACAGGGTGGCCCATTTATCGTGGATCAAACGAATCAGGGTGGTAGAAGAGGTGATTTCCAATAAAAAATCTTTCTACAGCATGGTCATAACTTAATTGCATAAATGTTATGGTCATTTTTGTTTTTTTTAAATAAACTACCGATTTTTGTACAATTTAACGAATTCAGAAAAAAGTTTATAAAAAACAACAAAACAAAAGGTGTTTTACTATGACTAGATAATGTATCATTACAAAAAAAAATGAATTGCAGCTCTGGGTGCCAAATTTAAAAAGCAATTCATTTTTTTTTGTCAATTTTGAAGGATTACAAAAAATTACTACTCTCTTTGAGAACACCCTGTGAAAAAAAAATGTACTACGGAAAAGTGACCCTGTATTAAAAAAACTTGCTGATTTAATGCTGATTGAAATGAGGTATTACACTTTAGTGTCAGTTTTTTATTTCAGGTTTTATGCGAGTTTTTTTCATGTCAAGGAGCAAATTTTACGAGCAAAATTAACGTAATTGTCTGAAGGCACGTCTGTTATTCATGATTTGTACTTTAGCAGTCTCGAGATTTTGTCGTAATTCTTGTTCAGTGTTGTTCTCTCTTTGATATTACCACTTCTTTGAAATAGCCCCAAATAAAAAAATCTAATGGATTAAGGTCGGGAGACCGGTTTTAGTTTATCATAAACGGCAAATGCGTTGGATTGCTAGAACTGCTTTGTACTTCTCACACTTAGGATTTATGAAACGGACAGAAACTTTTTCACACCAACTATTGAATTTTATAACTTTAATCCATTGGTGTGAAAAAGTTTCTGTCCGTTTCATAAATCCTAAGTGTGAGAAGTACAAAGCAGTTCTAGCAATCCAACGCACAAACAACTTGCCGTTTATGATAAACTAAAACCGGTCGCCCGACCTTAATCCATTAGATTTTTTTATTTGGGGCTATTTCAAAGAAGTGGTAATATCAAAGAGAGAACAACACTGAACAAGAATTACGACAAAATCTCGAGACTGCTAAAGTACAAATCATGAATAACAGACGTGCCTTCAGACAATTACGTTAATTTTGCTCGTAAAATTTGCTCCTTGACATGAAAAAAACTCGCATAAAACCTGAAATAAAAAACTGACACTAAAGTGTAATACCTCATTTCAATCAGCATTAAATCAGCAAGTTTTTTTAATACAGGGTCACTTTTCCGTAGTACATTTTTTTTTCACAGGGTGTTCTCAAAGAGAGTAGTAATTTTTTGTAATCCTTCAAAATTGACAAAAAAAAATGAATTGCTTTTTAAATTTGGCACCCAGAGCTGCAATTCATTTTTTTTTGTAATGATACATTATCTAGTCATAATACAACACCTTTTGTTTTGTTGTTTTTTATCAACTTTTTTCTGTATTCATTAAATTGTACAAAAAACGGTAGTTTATTTAAAAAAAACAAAAATGACCATAACATTTATGCAATTAAGTTATGACCATGCTGTAGAAAGATTTTTTATTGGAAATCACCTCTTCTACCACCCTGATTCGTTTGATCCACGATAAATGGGCCACCCTGTATATAACCTTACAAGGTCATAATGGTTGTGTGGGTCACAAGGGCTCTTACATTATGGGGGTGAATTATTAAATTATGAATTATTTCACTACAAAACTTAGTACAAATGGTGCACTTAACGCCATAGGGCATTTTCTACCTTCATCTTCATCACTACACAATATAAAGCTAAGGCGCTTCCCCTGTCCCTATGTACGTAATCTGTATGTATGTTGCTTAGATTTAAAAACTACTCAACGGATTCCGTTGCAGTTTTTTTTTAATTGATAAAGTGATTTAAGAGGAAGGTTTGTAATATAACAAGCTATTACAGTTTTAAGTTTATAGTTTTACTTTAAAGTTTTAATTAGTTAGCTTAATATATTATTTAGTTCTGGCGGGTAGCAAGTTCTGTATAAAATAAAAATCTACCTAAGTTTTCTAAGGGTCTGAATAAAATAAAAAGTAAAAAAAACAGATAAAGATAAAATAAAATAAATTTTTATTAATTTTAAATAAAACTATGAATACAATATCTGAAAATAATCATCATTTATGACATTTCTTAAGTTTCCGTTCTTGAATTAAAATTAAAATACTTTTTATAGCCAAACATTTAGGAACACTTAACACACCAAAAATAAAGTAAAAAAAATTAAAAATATAGGGTAACATACAAAATTTTACACTGGTGAAAGTTCAATAGGTAATTGTAATTTTGTTAAATAAAATAAATTTATTCAAAATAAAACTATGATTACAAAATCTCAGAATAATCATCATTAAACACATTTCTTAACTTAGTTTCCGTTTTTGAATTAAAATTTAAATACTTTTAATAGCCAAACATTTAGGAACACTTTAAACACACCAAAAATAAAGTAAAAAATATGAAAAATATAGGGTAGATGTAACATTCAAAATTTTACACTGGTAAAAAGTCAATAGGTAGGTAATTTAAAATTTGTTTTATAAATTTTATTATTTTTGCCTAAAATTATGATGCACAAATTTTTATAGATTATGACTAATTTTAAGGCACCGTTGAGTATGTTAGGTACCCTAAAAATACTGAGTTGACAAAAAATTACCTAATTAAATAAAATGTAAAAAATAATAGGAATGTAAAAAAAAATACGGCAAAATACAAATTTATATAAAAAATCTGGTTATGTATGTATGTAAAATGAAAAAAGGTATAAACCACAGAATTTAAAATAAATGCGCAACATATTATAAATATATTTTTTTTCTATAAAATATATAAATATAATATTACATTTTTATTTGTCACTTGAAAATAAAAAATAGAAGCAGTAGGTCGACCAGTATTTAGAGCAATATTCAGAAACACAAATACCCAAGTTCCCTTTTTTTAAAATAAAAATAAAAAATTTTTTTGTCATAGCTAAAATAAACAAAAACACTGAAAACTGAATTTAGGTATAATTATTGCTTTATTCTGTTAACGCGAACTCTACACATTGCTTCAAGACTGAAGCAAGACCTCAAGATACGGTTAGCTCTTATTGTGTAGATAGGAACGTGACTTAATAATTTTGAGTGATGGTAGTTTACAATGTTTTCAAAACTATGTAATGACGACTAACACCTTAGTCTACCTGTGACCACGGACGCTGAAAAGGGTCCGAAACGTCAGGTTAAAATAAAATGTAAATAAATCGCGAAATAACCCGTAACAGTGTATCATTTCAATGTTTAGGTATTCTTCTTCAGAAAGAGACGAATAACTGAAAACTTTTTTTCATGAGCAAAACATGTGCATACGCAATAAAAACCGGTCAAGCATATAATTAAGTTTAATTAATATTACACGTTTTGTGACCAACATCTTAAGTATAATTAGTTAGGTTAGGCATAATATTGTATTCGACGCCCAAATAGCAAAATAATGCAAAAAAAAAATTGGTTGCCTGTAAAGTCGGTATACGGGCGAAAGTTTTACGTGACAACGACTTTGAGTGGTAAAATAATTTTAATGTGAATATTCATTCGTATAACATGAACCGGTGTGTATGCCTATCTCTCTCACTCTCTCTCTCTCGCTCTGTCTCTCTCGCTCTTAGGCGGGTTAACTGTGCTCGAGTGGAAGGGACGCGTGCCTTTCACTTTTTATGTCTGTCTCACTCGCTCTTAGGCGGGCTAACCATGCCCGAGTCGAAGGGACGCGTGCCTCTCACTCGCTCTCATTGTGAGCGCGGAACGTGAGCGGAGCGTAACGCAGTTTCTTGAAGTGTCACCCGGCAAACCAATTTATAAGACGTTGTCACGTCAATAGCGTTATACTAGGTATTAATACCTATCATGCAATCATTATCTTGATCAGCCATTCATTACAGTTTTGTATTATGTGTATCCAATTAAATTCATGAATCAGTCGCATAATTCAGTATTGGAATTTAGCTTAAAATCGGTCAAGTTCGAGTCGGTTCGAGACAAGCAGAGTTCTTGTCTTTACCATTGTACAAGATATATCAATGTGTCATAGGCCTAAAATGATTTATTAATTGGAAAAGCATCCGATTGTAATTTTTTTCTTTGGGATAGGTTTGCTCTTGACCCAAGACTAAGTGCCCTTCGTGTCCAATTCAACAATGCGTTTAGGGTGCTGTTGGGGCTGCCGCGGTACTGTTGTGCCTCAGGGATGTTCGGAGAGTACCGTGTGGACTGTTTCTACGCTACAATGCGGAAACGGTGCGCGTCCCTGGTCCACAGAATGCGCGCCAGTACCAACAGCATCCTAAACATGATTACAAGTAGGCTAGATTGTCCTTATGTCAATCACTGCTGCGCCATGGCATGGCGCTTTAGTGATTATCGTTTTTTTGTTTAGATTTTAGATAAATTGTGTTGGCTAGGCTTTGTTACTAACTACTCTTATATGGGCTGTGTGGCCTGAAATAAATATAAAAATAAATAAATAAGCCCAAACGAGGCAAAGACTGTCTACGATGGAGCGAGCTCACCTAGAAGATGCATCTGCTAACATCAAATGTTCTCTTTTGACACGGAACCATTAACTAAAAGCTGATTGATGCACTGTTTTTGGACACCCTGTATGACTCCGCCTGCTAAGTCAGTGCACTATATCTATAGAACTACAAGTCTCTTATTTGTTCGTTCGCTTCGTAACTCCCAAACGGATGGACGGATTTCAGTGCGTTTTTAGGGTTCCGTACCTCAATAGAAAAAAACGAAACCCATATAAGATCACTATATTGTCAGTCCGTCCGTCTGTCAAGACCGTTTTTCTCAGGAACGCGTGGAGGTATCAAACTGAAATTTCTATATGATACTGAGGTCTACTGTCCCTGGAAGCTGTAGAAAAATCAACCTTCTAAGCCAACGCAATCAAAAGATACAGCCATTTAGGCCGCAAATTTCCGCAAATTTTCGAAACTCGCACGGGAATCAAAACCTACGGGGTACTTCCCGTAAACTTAGAATCTTGAAAAGTACGAAGTCACGTCTTATAGTACAGATATAGGAAAAATTACGAAATATTCAGTTTCATCATATATAAAAAAACATTTTTGACAATTTTGAAAATTTCATAGTTACTACTCCTTTTCTCATGAAAGCGTTGAGATATTAAATTAAAATTTATATTAAATACTTAAGTCTATAATACCCGTGATGGGTGCACTTTTACTTATATACCTACAGGTATGTACGGAACCCTCGGTGCGCGAGTCCAACTCGCACTTGACCGGTTTTTTTTTTATTCCAATGATTTTTTAATTACGGTGCTTCTTAGCTATGGCTGGTCAAAATTTGTCCAGCCGTTGTAGTCCACCGGATGTCTTCCTGGCACATGTCAGGTGTTCTTACAATTTTAGTTTTGACGTGACAACGTCTTATAAATTGGTTTGACGGGTGACACTTCAAGAAACTGCGTTACGCTCCGCTCACGTTCCGCGCTCACAATGAGAGCGAGTGAGAGGCACGCGTCCCTTCGACTCGGGCATGGTTAGCCCGCCTAAGAGCGAGTGAGACAGATATAAAAAGTGAAAGGCACGCGTCCCTTCCACTCGAGCACAGTTAGCCCGCCTAAGAGCGAGAGAGACAGAGCGAGAGAGAGAGAGTGAGAGAGATAGGCATACACACCGGTTCATGTTATACGAATGAATATTCACATTAAAATTATTTTACCACTCAAAGTCGTTGTCACGTAAAACTTTCGCCCGTATACCGACTTTACAGGCAACCAATTTTTTTTTATTGACATAACTTCATGATCGGTGTATTTAGGCAGCTTTTTCTCTGTTTGTGTTTTTGCTATAGATTTTTTATGTCCATGTTTCACAGATTACGTATTATCAATCAATATTCAATATCATTTTTCACAGATTATGTATTATCTGAACACATTGAGAATAAATACATAATCTGTAAAAAAGAACACTGTCCAGCCGGTTTATTAATCTCGTCTTCTTGTAGTCTAGCTCAAATATATTGGACTGTTTAAAATTAATTGGTCACTTCTTGTTATTAGCAATGAAATAAAACAAAAACCTTCTTCAAATCACGTGTGTACCATCGTGCATGAAGATAAGATAGATAGATTATGATGTTATCTAACACCGATGTGTATCTTAATTGAATTAGGCGATACGAATCATTTTTTTTATATTTGACCAACTATCTTCGGCCGTCCCACGGGAGCGACGCAACGCGACGCGAAGCGACCAATACTTGTGTCATTGTCAATAGCGCTTCGTCACGTAGACGAACGTCACGACACTATCATAGACGTGCATACATTTGAAATTGTCGCGTCGCGTCGCATTTGTCGCTTTTCTTGCTCGAGTAGGACAACGGGTTTATTAATCCTCTCAGACAAACAAATGTTGTTTTTTCTTGTCCCTCCTCACCCAGTCTGATAAAACAACACACCCCAAATTAGGTAAATACAATTTGTACAATTCAATTACGACTCGACTGGACAAATTTTCATGATGTCATTCCTTTTTTTAGTTTGTCGTGTAAACAAAAACCATATTTAATAAAAGAAACAAGATGAAAATTTAAGGACGAAAGTTTTTGCAGACAATCCAGTAAGATCTAGCTATAAAAATCTAATGCAATCTGACAAAATGTACCTCATTAGGGGTTATTCCCGATTCCCGAGGCCCCGTCACGGAAGATCCAAATTTATGTTATACTCGTAAATAAATATACAACACCATCACATACATTGAACTGACTCCGTGGTAAGTAGCTAAAGCACTTGTGTTACAGATATCAGAATCAACAGTGGTATTACAGTGGAATCCGTTTATAATGACATCGAAGGGAATCGACAAACACGTCATAATAAGCGGACGTCATACAAAGCGTTTTGTAAAAAAAAAAACTATTTTTGCGTAAATATGTATGTATGTACATATTTTAATTGAAAAGTATAGTATGTAACTAATGAAATCAAAATTGCACATTTATTACGTACACATGATACACATACAAGTGTTTTTTTTAATGAATAAAATCTGTAATCTACATATTTTTGCACCTTTCTCCTCAATCGTAAATGCTTTACGACGTTGAAATGACATTCTTTTCACAGTATAGACACAAACGACAAACGAAAAATAATGCGTGACCTTCAAGCGTCAATTACTCACTGAGATTCAAAACAAAAACGAGCCATGTGCCGAACGTCGTCGGGAATCAACGAACATTACCGAAGGTGTAAACATGATACATACTTTGCAATGTAAAGTATCATATCGGTCATTATAACCGGACATAATTTATTAAAAATGGGTCATAATAAGCGACATGTCACTATAAGAGAAGTCATTATATCCGACTTTTTTGTAAAGAATTTTATATGAAAACAAAACTTCGTAGTGTAATTACGTCATAGTAGGCGGTTGGTCAATGTAAGCGGAGTCATAATAAACGGATTCTACTGTACATATAAACTTGAATAAATACATATAACACCCAGACCAGTACAAACAGACATGTTCATACACACAAATGTTTGTACAGCGCGGGGATCGAACCCGCGACCTCTTGTTTTATAGTCAACTTCTTAACCATTACACCAAAGTGGTCGTCATGATATCTTGATGAACTTCTCCAGGACGGGATCCTCGGGGATCGGGGTACTCTATTAACCCATCACATCAATCCGACTTATTCCACATTCGAACAATAAAAAATAACTTAATAATACTATTTTTATCTAAATCAGTATTACTTATCAGTACTTAATTTGTGATATTTCTTTCGACGGCGTTTGCTCGGGCGCCTGGAACAAAAAGATTATGCTTCAATTCAAATATAATAAATGTAAAGGATAATTGGAAAATACGTTATAAATTACTTATAAGAATATATAGTTACACCGAATTACTCTCACGTCTATTATTTATATATTATATTATATAGTTGATGGAATGAGGCGTTACTTTGCGGAAATCCATGACTAAAGCTGAAAAAGAGGATTATTTTAAAATTAAAGCAAAAATTAAATTGTAAATTAAATTAAATTAAGTGGAAATTTAAAGCTAAATAATTTTCTTTTTCAGCTTTATATATTATATAATATTTACGGCTCCCGAAAGGACGCACCGGATTTAGTGCGGAGCTATCAAACCACTCTACCTTATTAAAAGTTTTTTTCATCCTAGTTGAAGTTTAAAAACATAAAATAAAAATCAAAATTAGTAGGCACACGGACAGCCTCCTTTTTTGTAGTCGGTTAAATTTAAGTGTCAGCCCTAACAACAACAGTTCGATGGAACTCGAGAGTGAAATCATTGTATAGGTGCATTAACCACATGATGTCATAACGAATGCAAGATTCTTTCACGATTACTGCGTTCGCCCATACATGCATTGAGGAAATGAATACTTATCTACAGTAATATTATGTTTATTTACTTTTTGCGTTATTATTAACCACAATTTACCTTTCTCATTAAATTTTCACTGAAACTTTAAAATGAAATAAGGCACCCCACCCTTTTTACATTAATTAGCAATTAAGTTTTAAATAAATAAGATAATATTAAAAAGGAAAGATTTGATTCTTTGTTTGAATTGAACAAGCATTTAAAAACATCTATCCGGGATTCGTATCCCAGGATCGGAACATATTGTATTCGGTTTGTATGGAAACAGGACTTGCTAAAAGTTCGTCTGGTGGCTATATCTACCGTGTGTAAGAAAATCTTAAGTGTTTCTTAAGTTTTTAGATTTCCTGAACTGTTTTTAGAATCTATAGGGTTGTGATTCTGTTTGTTTGTAATCAGCAGCACTGCTGTTGTCGAATTTTCTTCTAAAACGTCCATAATCTAACCATTATGTATCATGTGTACTCGATATACGAGTAATAGTGCGTTATCAAAACATTTTGTATCCGCTCCGATAATGGGGACATACAAAAAAAAAATAGTTTTGTACTAGATAAGTACATTACATACGAGTAGTAAATAATAATGTCCTCGTCCATTGTAAATATATAAAATTTCAACAGAGATTGGACAACCACACAGAATTATGGAAATACGTTCGTATGTCATAACACGCAAATAACGCTCTCTTTCAACATGTTTTTCAGCATTTTGACGTGACAACGTCTTATAAATTGGTTTGCCGGGTGAGAGAAACTGCGTTACGCTCCGCTCACGTTATGCGCTCACAATGAGAGCGAGTGAGAGGCACGCGTCCCTTCGACTCGGGCATGGTTAGCCCGCCTAAGAGCGAGTGAGACAGACATAAAAAGTGAAAGGCACGTGTCCCTTCCACTCGAGCACAGTTAACCCGCCTAAGAGCGAGAGAGACAGAGCGAGAGAGAGAGAGAGAGAGAGAGATAGGCATACACACCGGTTCATGTTATACGAATGAATATTCACATTAAAATTATTTTACCACTCAGAGTCGTTGTCACGTAAAATTTTCGCCCGTATACCGACTTTACAGGCAACCAATTTTTTGCCTAATTGGTTGGTTCTCGTATGTTTGGTACTTAGGCAGTTCAGCCGGGTTATAATTATTTTTAACTACTGTCAGCGTCAAAAAATATGTCAGTGATATCTTTTTTTTATTTGGGATAGGTTTGCTCTTGACCCAAGACTAAGCCCAACGAGGCAAAGACTGAGTCTACGATATCGCTTCAAAGAAGCTTTTATTAGCTACTAGTGGACCCGGCAGACGCTGTCCTGCCCGCTGTTTTCGCGATTTATCAATATTTTCTCATCGTTTACACCTTCCCTGTGAACTTCCACAAATATTTCAAGGCCAAAATTATTGAATTCCGTTCAGCCGTTCTCGAGTTTTAGTGAGACTCACGAACAATTCACTTTTATAAATAAAAAAGCGATCGGCCCACCTGAATTTTCCCATGGGAATGCGTCATTTTTCCGCGGTAGTGTAATAAGTAGTAAAAAGCAGTGTCCCTTCTCGGGTATCAAAATATTTCCATACCAAATTTCATGCAAATTGGTTCAGTAGTTCAGACAGACGGAGTTACTTTCGCATTTGTAATATAAGTATGGAAGCATGGATTTAGTTGTACCTGACCCGATTAAATAAGTTTTTATTTATTGATAATAATAATAAGATATTTATTGCTTACATCTTACAAACGAACATTCAATGAAACATAAAGACGGCAAAGCAACTGGAAGTGGCATCGCTTGTGCTGACTTGGTACTAGTATATGATTTTGAAAAGACAACACTTAAAAAAATCTTTTCGGCTCCGGTCATCGGGGAGGAATCGAACCCCCGACCTTTGGAAGTCCGGTCCAATGCTCTGACCACTGAGCTACCGAGAACCTTAATGGAGTCGTTGAATTTTGTAAGTGCTTTTTAACGCTTTGAGCCAGCGTATGTTTCATCAATGATTGTGGGAGACACCCACAAATCACCCGAGAGAAATATTTTTACAAATATTTAACAATCGGTTAAGATGAAACAGGCTATAATTTTATTTGTTAAGTATTTTTTCGCGTATACAACGCAATTTTTTTTTAATTTTGAAAAGACAATAAATTCTGATGACCGGAGCCGAAAAGATTTTTTTAAGTGTTGTCTTTTCAAAATTAAAAAAAAAATAGTGTTGTAAACGCGAAAAAATACTTATCAAATAAAACTAGTATATGATCCCAAACAGCGCTGGTTTTCAGCCACACCCGTAGATCTCTCCATAGATGTTGGGTGAGAGGTAGGTCTAGAGGGCTTTCTTATTAGATTATGAAGTTAAAAAACAGTGGTTGCCTGTAAAGTCGGTATACGGGCGAAAGTTGTCACGTAACAACGACTTTGAGTGGTAAAATAATTTTAATGTGAATATTCATTCGTATAACATGAACCGGTGTGTATGCCTATCTCTCTCACTCTCTCTCTCTCGCTCTTAGGCGGGCTAACTGTGCTCGAGTGGAAGGGACGCGTGCCTTTCACTTTTTATGTCTGTCTCACTCGCTCTTAGGCGGGCTAACCATGCCCGAGTCGAAGGGACGCGTGCCTCTCACTCGCTCTCATTGTAAGCGCGGAACGTGAGCGGAGCAGCGTAACGCAGTTTCTTGAAGTGTCACCCGGCAAACCAATTTATAAGACGTTGTCACGTCAAAATAATGAATAAATCAAAAAGAAAGAAACATTAATGTGTGAGTGTGTATTTCTTATGTAATTACTTTTTAATTTCTGAGTTGTTTAGCATAACTAAGTCCTATTTGTACCAGCAAGTAAGAATTGTAACACCGTACTGTAACGTGTGACCTGCAATAAATATTATGATTATATGTTTGTTTCGAACCTTGAGCATGTATTTGTAATTAATGATTAAATAATTATCTACTACAGTTGTACAATTTATCGTATTATCAAATGGATCGCGATGTAGTAAGGTGGCCAGCACGTCACAATAAACACAATGATATATTACCTATACGCTTGTGATACGGGTGATTTTGCAATAAAAATGGATAGCCTGATGTGCTTGCCTGAGTACATTTTCACGTGACGTGTGTTTGATCAATGATCTACAAACATAATTTCCTTTCTCATTACGTCATTATTAACACCTGATAATAACCATACTATTATTATAAATGCGAAAGTTAATCTGTCTGTCTGTCTGTTACTCAATCACGCCTGAACTACTGAACCAATTTGCATGAAATTTGGTATGGAGATATTTTGATACCCGAGAAAGGACATAGGCTACTTTTTTTTCCCAAGGAAAAATGAATGATGATAGCTTTTTATATACCGAGAGAACAGCTGAACCGATTTCAATAATTTTAGCCTTGAAATATTTGTGAAAGTCCAGGGAAGGTGTGAACGATGAGATAATATTGATAAATTGCGAAAACGGCGGGCAGGACAGCGTCTGTCGGGTCCACTAGTATGTTAAATAACGGATAATATTTAACGTCAAATCTGCATTCAATAGACATGCAAATTCAAGATAATATTTTTGCATTAGAAAAAAACAACTGTCTGAGGCGGGAATCGAACCTGCGTCCATGGGAATCTAGCCCGTGCGCCTATACCACTCGGCCACCCAGACATTGCCAAAGTCAGTAAAAATTTGCTACTGCTTTTCTAACGCGTAGGCCGAGTTTTTTTCCACTGCAAAAATATTATCTTTAGTTTGCAATGTCAATGCTTATTACGAAAAATCAATGGCGTTGTTCAGTCATATAGCTAGCTGTTTGATTGAACGGCTATTTAAATATACAACACCATCACATACATTGATCTGACTCCGTGGTAAGTAGCTTAAGCACTTATGTTACAGAAATCAGATTCAACAGTGGTATTACAAATAAACTTAAATAAATACATAAAACACCAGACCAGTACAAACAGACATGTTCATGCACACAAATGTTTGTACAGTGCGACGTACTTTGGCTGCGACATACATTATCATGAATTATGTCAAATAAATAATTCCTATTCTATTATATCAACTATTGGTTTTATTCTCGTCTAAAAGCTTTACCAATTCGAACATCGAAAACTTTAATATCTATCAAACAAACAATGACGCATTTCCTGACCAAAACACGGTACGGTGTTTAACAATAACATTCTGAGCACTGAACATGTTTACAATGTAAATGAGACTCGATTTTAGGCATCTAAGTATGAACAGTTATGTAAAATTAAAACACACTTAAAGAAAAATGGGACTGCCACAGGCGAGACTCAAACCCGCACAACTCGCAAGCCGGGCAATTGCTCTCCCAATTGGCTAGACGACACCACCAATCGTTGACATACTTTTTATTATCTGTCAAAACGGTCTGCCTCCATAGATTTTGTATGGGAATACATGAACGTGACGTCACGGTCATATGTTAGAAATCGGAGTCAATTGACCAAATATTTATTGAGTTTTGTGTGTTCAAAAATTGGTTTCGACTGCTTTTTAGAAATAACTGGTTATATTAACTTCATAGGGGCTATGTTTTTTAAACGTCATGGTCTTGAAAATATTTAAGATAGCTGTCATCATGCCAATTGACCTACCGTGACACTTACTCATCGGTTCGAATTTCTTCAAGTGCTTCTTAGGCTCCAGCCAGCCATGATTCAACACTGTTGCGGTTAGATACCTACCCAACACGAGTAACGGGTTCGAGTCACGCCTTAGGCAGTCCATTTTTTTTAAGTGTGTTTTAATTTAACATAAAAAATAATGTAATTTAATGTACATTCATTTTAAACCGTTAGCAATATTCGCTTTGGGAAATCAAACTACGACGATCATCTAGGCATAGATTATCTCTACATATCTTTTGTGTAAGAGCATTCCTTTCCTACCAGCCTGAGTCGCGGAGATAGGGCCTATAAATATGATTGAGGTACTGAGGGCTCAGCACGAACAATTTCGTAACGTTTTCGTGTCGTCCAAACGTCAGAAACTGTCAGTCTGAATGTTTTTGGAAGAAATGTCAGACGCAAAAAAAGTTTGACTCGAATTTTAACCACCAACCACACCAATATGCGCTTTAGCAGCCATGAATTGGCCAAGAGTAGCAAGGACATGGATATAGATATTTTCAATGGCAATTTCCGTTTGTTCAAGAAAGCTATATCTGACACTCAATGCGCTGTTGAATCTGAATAGGCGCACTCTAAATTGTCTAAATTGTTTAATTTTTATTCTAGTTATATGTACTCACATCCAAAATAAATTTGTTTTTTCTTTTTTATCTATTAGTTTATTTTTTAATTTCCTGTTCTTTAAAGTAAGCCCTCAAGACCTACCTCTCACCCAACATCTACGGAGAGATGGGTGTGGCTGAAAACCAGCGCTGCTTAGGATCATATTCCAAGTTAGCACAAGCTGAGCCACCTCCAATTGCTTTTTCATGTCCAATTGTTTGTTTGTCAAATTCAAATTTCTTTGTTTGCTTTTAAATAGGGTACATAACATAAAAATGTGGTCGTAAATACATAAAATAGAGCTTTGACCTATTTAGCCATATAAAATAGCATGCAAAAGTTTAATATTAATACATTTATGGAGAAATTATTGATTAATTGATTTATTTAAATGTCAAGAGTAGAAATTATATTTGTACGTCAATTTTCCACAAAGTTATTAGTATAAGATTTTATTAAATTAGATTTTGCATCGACTATATTCAGTTTCTTTATGTTTTACAAATTCCTTAATTGAGTAGAATGCTTTATTTATCAACCATGAACGCAACGAGATTTTAAATTCACTAAGAGGTAATTCTTTAAGGTGGTCGGGAATTTTATTAAAGATTGTTATGCACATGGAATAACAATTATTGTGAAACCTTTGGGTTTTCGGAATTATGTCTAGTACTAGTCTATGACAATTTCTCGTTGATCGCTGATGTATATCCTTCGCCTGTTTGAACTTTGTAGGGTTTCGTTTAACAAAAACTGCCACTTCAAATATAAAAAGACATGGTAGGGGTAATATTCGAAGTGATTGAAAATATGGAAGACATGATATGTCTGGTGCTATGTTACATATGGCTCTTATGTTACAGCGTTTTTGTGCTACAAATAGTTTATCTATGTCGGTTCCATTTCCTCAAATTATCAAATCATATCTCAAAACCGATTCAACATAGGCATAGTAAGCAGTGATGTCTGTACTAATATTTGCAACCCTTGTCAGTTTATGCAGAGCAAAGGCGAATCTATTTTATTACATAATTTTTCTATTTGATATTTCCAACTAAATGTAGGATCTAAGATTAAACCTAAAAAACTCACATAATAATAACCAATTTTCCGGGTCCCGTTAGTAAAAAAAAAACATTACAAACCGAGGAGAATACCGGGTTTGAATACTTTTTCAAGTCTTAATTAAGGGGGATTTTAATTTTAATTAGCTAGAAAATATCGAAGAATGATCCATATAATGAGTATTATTATCACCATTAAACAGTTCACAGAGATGTTTTGTTTTCATTTAGTTTTATATGACAGCTAAAATGGGTTCTTTTATTATAAGTTTAGCTATTTAAAATAATGAGCATGCTATATTTTTTTATGGCAAAACTATAAATTCTTATCACTACATAGCATAGTATAAAACAAAGTAACTTCCCGCGTCTGTCCCTATGTATGAATGTATGGTTAGATCTTTAAAACTACTCAACGGATTTTGATGAAGTTTTTTAAATAAATAAATAAATATTTCTCAACAAGCACACCAATTCTCTAGTCCCAAAGTAAGCTACGAGGCTTGTGTTATGGGTACTAGACAACGGATATACATACTTAAATACTTTTTTTTTAAATAAATACATATTATAAATAGAAAACACCCAGACCAGTACAAACACACATGTTCATGCACACTTATGCTTGTACTGTGCGGGAATCGAACCCGCGACCCTTGGTTTAGAAGTCCGACATGCGGACCACTGCACCAAGCGGTCGTCGTTAATGGATAGAGTTATTAAAGAGAAAAGTTTATATCCGCCGGCGGGATGTTAGTCGATTAGAAATAATGTTGAAAGTTAGTGAGTCAATAACGCTATTTTAATTCTTTGATCTATGATTTGAAACGATCTAATTAGCAATTAGAAAAAAACACGGGTTGCACTCCGGGAGTGCCGGCAGAAGTGAAAACTTGATTATTAACGTTGTGCATTTTTGATTTATTTGAACCGTCTTACGGTTTTTCGATCAGCATCACGTGACCTGACGCGAGTTTCACAGTTTCTACCCATGCCACAAAAGTGCTCAACGCCGCTAAAGAAGTTTTCACTTCAAAAACTAACACGGGTTGCACTCCGGGAGTGCCGGCAGAAGTGAAAACTTAACAACCGTCTTACGGTTTTTCGATCAGCATCACGTGACCTGACGCGAGTTTCACAGTTTCTACCCATGCCACAAAAGTGCTCAACGCCGCTAAAGAAGTTTTCACTTCAAAAATCTACTATCGGACGCAGGAATCGAACCTATGTCCATGGGAATCCAGCCCGTGGATGTGACCTAAACCTAATCGTAGCTTAACTAAATACTTAATAACTAAATAATTATAATAAATAATAAATATTTCACAACAATCACACCAATTCTCTAGTTCCAAATTAAGCTACGAGGCTTGTGTTATGGGTACTAGACAACGGATAAACATACTTAAATACTTTTTTTTGTAAATAAATACATATTATGCATAGAAACCACCCAGACCAGTACAAACACACATGTTCATGCACACATATGCTTGTACTGTGCGGGGATCGAACTGATAATGTAAGTAACATAATGTTAGTATTGTCCACGAGAGCTCTGTCGACAAACTGTTACACAGTTTGGCAGAATAGTGCAAATAAATTGTAGTATGATGTTACTTTTGAAAAATAAACAAAAAAAAAACACTTCTACACTCAGACATGGCAAAGCTTATTACATATACCTACACATGGGTGCAACGGTTACAGGTTTGATTCCTGCTTCAAGACAGCGGATATTTTCTAATGATTACCATTAAATCTAAGTTAAGTGACGTCTTCCATGGTGTAGTGGCGTGAGTACCTGTGTTAAGGTGTCGCCTTGTATGAGGTCCCGGGTTCAATACCCGATCAAAGACAATGATGGAAACCAATTTTTAATTTTGTCATGAATCAAGGTGTTTGTGGTGCCTTGTTGTTTCTGATTCCCATAACACAAGTGCTTAAGCTACTAACTTTGAGATCGTAGCATTTTTTTAAACAACATCACATACATTGATCTGACTCCGTGGTAAGTAGCGAGTGTTACAGATATCAGAATCAACATTTTGGTATTACAAATAAACTTAAATAAATACATATAACACCCAGACCAGTACAAACAGACGTATGTTCATGCACACAAATGTTTGTACAGCGCGGGGATCGCACCCGCGATCTCTTGGTTAATAGCTTACTTCTTGACCATTCCACAAAAGTGGTCGTCGAATGTTGTGATGGTTATCATCATCAGCCTATATACGTCCCACTGCTGGGCACAAACCTCACCTCAACTATGAGGTGGTCCGAGCCATATGCGGGCTCAGTGCGGATTGGTGGAGGGGTGTTTGTAAGGTAAGTGACCAACCTTACTGTCAGATGTTATTAAGCCGCCCGAGGGCCTCTGACCCGGTTTAACGACTAATATCTGTCGATATTAACCGGAACCAACAGCTTAACGTGCCTTCCGAAGCACGGAGATGCTTGTACTTAGATATACGTCACTTAAATGGTCCGAATGGACCCCCATCCCAAACATGACCGCGCCTTAGGTTGCTTAACTTTGGGTATCACTACCAAAGCGCTGCAACCACTGCGCCACAAGCACCTCCTACCAAGCACAAGTTGTGATGGTATGCCCATGAAATACCTAAACGTAATGTTTCACTGTTTTAACCACAAATAATATGCGCAAACGAAGAATTCGTGTCAAGGCCTGTCATTTTCGCGATGCAATGATAATAGAATAAAACCTTTAAATATAAGCTAGATTTTAGATCTTACCTCTTTGACATTAAGACTAAAATGATGACTTAAAATCTTCGAAGTGAAATCTATTGTTTTAAAGATGTTTGTTTGGTTTTATTCTGGTTAAAGATACTTAGAGCAGCGTACAACTGGAAAATTAGTTTTCTGATACAATAACAATAGTCATTCTGGCCGATCTGGGAACAGAGATCAGCCAACTGCGCAGGAGATATTATAGTGCACAAGTGTGAGCGCAATACACAGGTGCACTCACTGTTCCATCACTCTCAAAGTTCGTTTAGGCGGCAATCCGACATAACCGGAGAGAGACCAGACGCAGGACCAACGGCTTAACGAGCGCACCGAGGCACGGGGTATAACACCGACAACTTCCCGACTCCGAGCTGTTTTTGAGAAATTCATGACCGAAAATTTCAGAAACAATTTTGGCTCGTCCTGGCATTCGAAGCTGGGACCTCTCGGATGTAAGGTAGAAACTTTGCCATTACACCATAACTGCCTCGTTGGTGTAATGGCAAAGTTTCTACCTTACAACGAGAATACAATACAAGAGTATCAGAACACTAACTTTCCAGTTAAAAAAAAACCCCCGAATGGACCAGGAAAACCGCTGGTAACGGCTGGACGTATTTTAACCTGCCGTAGCTAAAAACACCGTGATTAAACCATCTTTTTAACAAAATGTAAATCCATCGCGTATAAATCCGTTAAAAGTGTCTCATTTCAATGTCTACTGTTCGCGTAAACCGAAGAAACAAATACAGGGTGAAATTTTAGTGGTTGTTTTCCCGCAGTGAATTGGGATGATGACACCATGATATTTTAAATATTTTCAAGACCATGGCGTTTAAAAAACATAGCTCCTATGAAGTTAATACAACCAATATATTTCCAAAAAGCTGTAGAAACCAATTTTTAAACACACAAAACTTAATAAATATTCGGCCAATTGACTCCGATTTCTGATACAGGACCGTGACGTCACGATCATGTTTTCCCATACAAAATCTATGGAGGCAGACCGTTTTGACAGATAATAAAAAGTATGTCAACGATTGGTGGTGTCATCTAGCCAATTGATTCTATATCAGTAGATAAATCAATTGTTTAAGTTATTTTTCAATAAAATCAACAAAAATTTTCAACATTATGTATGGGCGGGCGCGTTTCATGGAGCGCTTGCAGTATGGAGAACAAAATTAGAACCTATTTAAAAATAAAAAGAACTACCATGATTCGATATTATTACAGAAAGTAATTCGTTCCGCAGCGGGAAAACATCCACTAAAATTTAACCTTGTATAATATCAACAAATTATGAAATCCATACTATTATTATAAATGCGAAAGTTAATCTGTCTGTCTGTCTGTCTGATACTCAATCACGCCTAAACTTCTGAACCGATTTGCATGAAATTTGGTATGCAGATATTTTGATACCCGAGAAAGGACATATGCTACTTTTTACCACGGGAAAATGTTGCATTCCCATGGGAAAATTCAAGTGGGCCGATCCCTTTTACGCCTAAACTACTGAACAGATTTAAATGAAATTTGGCAAGGAGATAGTTTGAGCCTTAAGCAAGGACATCAGTTACTTTTTACAGCGGAAAATCAACGCCTTTCATCGCTTTCGGCCCTAAATTACCAAAGATTTTAATTATATTTGGATAAAATTAGTATAAAGGGAAAACAACGCATTCCAAAAAATCTACCTATGCAGACGAAGTCGCGGGTAAAAGCAAGTATAATTACAAATTGAGGTTTAAAGTTTTTAAAAACTATGCAAAGTCAAACCATACTACGACCACGAACATCATTGTATCCAAAAAAAATTGGTTGCCTGTAAAGTCGGTATACGCGCGAAAGTTTTACGTGACAACGACTCTGAATGGTAAAATAATTTTAATGTGAATATTTATTCGTATAACATGAACCGGTGTGTATGCCTATCTCTCTCTCTCTCGCGCGAAACGTGAGCGGAGCAGCGTAACGCAGTTTCTTGAGGTGTCACCCGGCAAACCAATTTATAAGACGTTGTCACGTCAAAAAATATTTTTCAACTAAGTACTTAATCACTAAATGTGTGCCAATACTATGTGTTCGCGTAAATTAAACAACAGTACATATGAAAACCAGTTATAACTAACACCAAAATAAGTAGCTTCCGCCGCGCATGCAAGTTCGATGCCCTACTACTGACGGGTAGTGCAAAAAATACGTTTGGTGGCTGTAGGTAGGTACTCATAGCATTTGTGCATGAACCGGTTTTGAGAATTCCGAGTAATGTTGAACTATCTATAAGCTACACTTGGATATTGCATGTGGCTGGGGTCACATTTGAGTCCATCAAAGAAAAGGTGCATCTTATACGTACTAATATTATACATAAATGCAAAAGTTACTCTGTCATTCTGTGTGTTACATATAGTCATGTATTTAATTACCTTTATGAGAATAAAGGAGGTGCTTGTGGCGCAGTGGTTGCAGAGCTTTGGTAGTGATACCTAAAGTTAAGCAACCTACGGCGCGGTCATGATTGGGATGGGTGACAATTCTGACCATTTAAGTGACGTCTATTTACAAGCATCTCCGTGCTTCGGAAGGCACGTTAAGCTGTTGGTCCCGGTTAATATCGACAGATATTAGTCGTTAAGCCTGGTCAGAGGCCCTCGGGCGGCTTAATAATATCTGACAGTAAGGTTGGTCACTTACCTTACAAACACCCCTCCACCAATCCGCACTGAGCCCGCGTGGTGGAGTATGGCTCGGACCACCTGATAGTTGAGGTGAGGCCTGTGCCCAGCAGTGGGACGTATATAGGCTGATGAGATGAGAATAAATATCTTTAAACCTAAACCTAACCTGGGCTTCTTTTTAACGCCCTTACCTATGGACCTCATAAGAAAGCAGAAAGTCACGCAACGAGTCATCAAGTTAAGAATGAGGAGATACGTAGAACTTATGTAACGGACTTAGCCCAGCGCATCAGTGGGGTGAGCACGAAGAACTATCGTAACGTATTCGTAGCGTTTACCTATCGTTAACCTGTCAATTTGTATGAGGAATCTACCATCTGCCTCGTTGGTGTAGTGGCAAAGTTTCTGCCTTATATCCGAGAGGTCCTAGGTTCGAATCACAGGTCGAGCCAAAATTGTTTCTGAGTGTTTCTGTCATGAATTTCTCAAAAAAAGCTCGAAATCGGGAAGTTGTCGGTGTTACATCCCCGCGCCTCGGTGCGCACGTTAAGCCGTTGGTCATGTCGGATTGCCGTCTCACCGAACTTTAAGAGTGATGGAACAGTGAGTGCACCTGTGTATTGCGCTCACACTTGTGCACTATAATATCTCCTGCGCAGTTGGCTGATCTCTGTTGAGATTGGCCGCCGTGGTCGAAATCGGCCAGGAGGACTATGTATGGAGAAACTGACAGTTTTCGACGTTTGGACGACACGAATACGTTACGATAATGTTCGTGCTCACCCCACAGTAAGCTCAAGTGATAGGCAGGGCACATAGCGCGAAGAACTGATGGTCGTTGGGACGGAAAAGTTTTAGTTTGGAGACCATTTTTAAATCCCAACAAAAGAGAGGGGACCCATCATTGTTATAAGATTCTCCCGTTTTCTGTTTGTATGTGTCTGTCAGTTGCATTGTAACTTCCGAACGGATGGACCGATTCCAGTGCGGTTTTTTTTATTCGAAAGATAATTTATTCACGATGATTCTTAGGTATGGCTTGTCAAAATCCGTCAAGACGTTGAGGCTAACCAGCTGTTTTCCAGGCTTATTAGGAGGTTTTTTTAACTGCAAAGTTTGTTTTTAAAGTTAGTGTTTAAAAGTTGGTACGCAAAAGGAGAACTTAGTATTGGCCTACTTATCTATTAGTACAGTGTAATAAGCAATTGTAAGCTGTTGGTTTTCTTAATAAATAAACAAACAATAAAACACGTTTATGACTTCAAGCTCCCTTGCTATGTACACACGACTCTACATCAAGCTTCTCATTTTCGTTGCAAAATCACCCTTATTATTACGATCAACTTAAAAAAAAAATAGCGTTTAAACGCAAAAAAACTTTAACAAAATTATAGCCCGTTTCATCTTAACCGCTTGATAAATATTTGTAAAAATATTTCTCTCGGGTGATTTGAGGGTGTCTCCCACAATCATTGATGAAACATACGCTGGCTCAAAGCGTTAAAAAGCACTTACAAAATTCAACGACTCCATTAAGGTTCTCGGTAGCTCAGTGGTCAGAGCATTGGACCGGACTTCCAAAGGTCGGGGGTTCGATTCCTCCCCGATGACCGGAGCCGAAAAGAATTTTTAAGTGTTGTCATTTCGAAACTTCACCCTTATTATTAAAAACATACGATACCGCAGTGATTAGTTTGACGTGTGATGTGACCGTGCGAACAACTATCCTTGAGAAAACTTTAGAATAACGAGGAAAGAAAAATCAATTGCATCCATTCTTTATGAGCTAATCGATATTTACCTTCACCTTGGCGAATCACGAATGATGTCGTAATCATAATTGGAGGAACGTGATGTGAACATCAAATAATTTGTCGAAATACATTTCCTTAAAACCAGGGTCATGTTATGATTGTAAACTTTGTCTCATCGATATTATAAAATTAATGATTATATAAATGACAAAGATATATGGAAATGTTTGAATGTAAACAATTACAATTATTGTAAATCAAAATTTGAAAAGAGGCAATGACAATAGTGTCTGAGTTTCTTGCGCCGCTTCTTCTCAGCACTCTAGCCCAAATTGTCCCGAAGCGGTGTGGTAGGGTTAATTTATATGTTGGGACGTGTAAAAGTGCTACTTGTGAGTCTATTTACAAAAAAATAATTGATTTATCGATTGATTTATTATCGAACTGGATACGGGTCGCTTGTAACCGCTTGACCTGGAAGTCTGTTGGGGTGGCACTGATTTTAGCAGTGGACCCACCGCTGAATAAGTGACGCTAACGCGCTTTACGTTTTTCCAGCAGAATTAATCACGCCCACGATCACGACCACTTTGGTGTAATGGTCAAGAAGTTGACTATTAACCAAGAGATCGGTTCGATTTTGTGTGCACATGTCTGTTTGTACGGGTCTGGGTGCTATATGGATTTATCTAAGTTTATTTTTGTAATACCACTGTTGAATCTAATATCTGTAACACAAGTGCTTAAGCTACTTACCACGGAGTCAGACCAATGTATGTGATGTTGTTGTATGTACATATTGCTGAAAATCGGCGCGTTAGATTAAGACGAATTGCAAGGGATAAAACAAAATGGAAAGCGTCAAAGGAGGCCTAACCAAAGATTAAGCCCAACGAGGCAAAGACTGAGTCTACGATGGAGCGAGCTCACCTAGAAGATGCCTGTTCACTCTAGCTTTGAAGATTCCTAGGTTGTAATTGCAGGGAATGTCTGTTCGTGGCATTGTAGCTCCTGAACGGATGGACCAATTTCAAAGTGTTTTTTTATTTATTAGAAAGATAATTTATTCACATTGTGGTTCTTAGCTATGGTTTGTTAAAAATCTGTTTAACGGTTGAAGGTCACCAGATGTTTATCTGGCTCATTCGAAGGTTTTTTTAACTAGAAAGTTTTTTTTTAAAATTTTTATGGCTAGGGCAATGCAGAAAACAATTTTACAAATGCCACATCCACTCTTTTAGAAGCGATTTCGTACGACTTCGCTCCCTAGTCGCTGTCACCCTGTTTTGAAGGAGGGACGGCCGCGTACCAAGTTGTTGAACTATAAGTTTTATTTTTAAATAAAAAAGATATAGGATTAGAAATATAAATTATCGTGCGTACTAGCAGTAGATATCAAATAAAGATAATACAACTTTTTGGAAGTCTTTTCTTACTCTAAAAACTAGAAAAATATAGTTAAATCACTTACATAATTCTATACTATGGCTGCGTTTGACTTCCTTGCGCTCTGATGCTCCCCGCTCTCGACAGTCGCTTCCCAATGGTCTGTACGTGAAAACCAATGTTCTGCAACGCTTCATGATCCAATATCTTTCTTCCATCGAACAAATACGCTGGCTTCATCATCACATTGTATATCTTCTTAAAATCTAACTCCTTAAATTCATCCCACTCTGTACACAACACTATGGCATGAGCTCCAGCAACAGCCGAGTATGCTGAGTCGTGGATTTCAATGTTTTTACGAACCTTCTCAGGTTCATTTGTGACTGAAGGGTGCGTTAGATCGTAGTATATCTGGTCGATTTCTACTTTAGGATCGTAAATGTGTAATTTGGCTCCTTCATCTAGTAATGTCTGTGATACATAAATAGCAGGTGACTCTCTTGTGTCACCCGTGTTCTTTTTGAACGAAAATCCTAATATAGCTATTTTCTTGTCCGTGACCGTGTTGAATAATGATTCGATAACTTTGCGAGTGAACCTTGTTTTTTGATAGTCGTTCAAATCAATGACTTGCTGCCAATATGCTGCTACTTCTGGCAAGTTTAGGCATTCGCAGAGATATATTAAGTTGAGAATATCTTTTTGGAAGCAGCTGCCTCCAAATCCAATTGATGCTTCAAGGAATTTGGGTCCGATTCTTGAGTCTCTGCCCACTGCTCTTGCTACCTCGGACACATCAGCACCGGTAGCTTCACAAACAGCTGATAAAGAGTTAATACTCGAAATTCTCTGTGCTAAAAAGGCATTGGCTGCTAATTTAGACAGTTCAGAACTCCAAGTGTTGGTGGTAAGAATGTTTTTAGCGGGAATCCAGTGTTCGTACACCCAGCACAACTCTTGCACGGCTTTCTGACCATCAGGAGTGTCTTCACCACCGATTAACACTCGTTCTGCCTCAACCAGGTCAACAATAGCAGTTCCCTCTGCCAAAAACTCCGGGTTCGAGAGTATCTGGTACTGGACACCAGGTTTCGTATTCGCTCGGAGTATCTTCATGATGATTTCAGCTGCTTTCACGGGCACAGTGCTCTTTTCAACGACAATTTTGTTGCTTGTCGCTAAATCTGCAATCATTCGAGCCGCCCCTTCTATGTACTTCAAATCGGCGGCTCGCCCTTTGCCGTTGCCAAAAGTTTTCGTAGGCGTATTCACGGAAATAAAAATCAAATCAGCCTCGCGAATGCCTCGGGCGATGTCCGTGGAAAAGAATAGATTCTTACCCCGACATTTCTTGACAACCTCGTCCAACCCGGGCTCGTAAATCGGTAATTTCTCGGAATTCCACTGGCTTATCCTTTCTGCACTCTTGTCACACACAGTTACAGTTATATCGGGACATTTAAGAGCTATAACACTGCATGTAGGTCCGCCGACGTAGCCCGCTCCTAAACAGCAGATTTTTTGTATCACCATCTTCACAAACTTGGGTTTTACACACTTTAATAAATTGCCAAGGCTATAGGGCGGATTATGACGGCCTCCTTCCCTCGACAACGGGCTGCATCTGATGGGAAATAATTAATTTACTATACGCGAACCAATCGCAACGAGAGGTGAGCGAAGTCAATGACATTTCAGTGTAGTGATGTGTGTTGATAAGGTATACGGTCTGGTTCGGACTTCGAACCGGAGCTTCGGCTACCTAACTCCTGAGTTAGTTAGGTGAAAGTGACAATATCCGAGTTTGAGAGCGAATTATTTCACGTTGTAACTTAGAAACTTAGCTTATTTTTTATATTATAGCACAAGAAAATCTATTTCACCTGTTATTTTATTGAAGCCTGTTATTTTATGACATTACTAGTGGCCGCCCGCGACTTCGTCCGCGTGGAAAGCCTTTATCTTAAAAATTCTTTATGAATTGTAGCCTATATGTTATTCTGATGTATAAGCTATATTGTGGTAAAGTTTCATTCAAATCCATTCAGTAGTTTTTACGTGAAAGAGTAACAAACATCCATACATCCATACTTACAAACTTTCGCCTTTATAATAGTAGTAGGATTATTATAATTTAGACATTATTTGATTAATCATTATAAACGCACCTTTTTATTGATTTGTTATAATGTTTATTAATATTTGCACGCCTGAATGCAGGCTTTTGTATATATTTTGGCAAATAAATGATTGATTTGATTTGAAGATCTTTTTTTTTCAAAATCATATTTACTACGAAATTTACGTATGTGTAATGCATAATACGTGATGCACGTAAAAATCTTTTTTCACTCATTTTATTTTTCGGCCATGCCGGTTTGTTTAGTTTTTAAAAGGTCCGATTAACAAAAATATTTCACAACACTAGTGGTGTTGCAAGGTAAGCATACTGACAAAACATTGGTAATTACGCAATGTGTGCAATGCAAATTCAAAAGTAAGCATTTTAGTGATTTCTAGCATTCTCTATAATATAAACTTTCATAATAAATGCATGTATGATGAATAAAAAATAGTTAGTAGGTAGTAAGAATATTAAAATAAAATAGCATCGCAATCAGCACAATGACCACATATTGCATGGCATGGCAGTTTTTCTAAAGCTTAATAAGACTGAGTTATGTATTTTCTTGTTATGTAGTGGTAAGCATGTAATTTAGGCCTTACATAAGACGTCTAAATGGTTCAATAATTATAAGACAAATAATATTTAAAAAGTTAATGATCAGTAAACTAAATGACAAGATTATATCATTTCTAACATCAAATGTGTTGTTCTAGGCGGTCATAACTACAGAACTTTAGATCCATTTTTTTTCCATACCCCGAAACCACCGAACGTGAGGGTGTTGAGTTAGGGAGAATGAAAATTAATACAGGCAACATTGAGCTGTCCTTTTGACAGTGACTTTACGATATGGTTTGCAAAGGTAGTTCGGGTATTTTTTTACAAAACCACCAACTTTAAATCAAGAGAACTTTCTCCGTAAATGAACTGTATTCAGCCAACTGCAAAAATTGACATAAAAGCTTTCCTTAAATCGAAAGTTTAAATTAACGCACTTCATTGTTTTTAAATATTTCTTCTAAAGTAGAGTGAGGTGAGGCTGAAGCTTTATTGAAACGGTCACCCAATATTATTACATAGCACGCAGTAGGCTGTTAATGACACAGAAAAAAAACACTAATATAGATAATATTTTTTATTTTAATACGCTTAAACAATAACTTTTTTGATAGAGCGAGGCAATAAAACAGCTTTGATAGAGACAAACACAATATAATTGCCCGATTTATTATTAAAAAGAAAGGGGTCGGTGTCATTACAAAGGTGTTCATTATGACATATCCGGGGCCCAAAGCTTGAAAGTCCTGTCGAATGAACACGTCGCTATGTACTTGTTGTCGAACGATATGTCTGCACTCATCACCTGCAAAAAATAAGTTTCGTCAAAATTTATAAAAGTTTTAGGGCCCGAAAAAGATTCTGTTTACTTTTTACCGCGGGAAAATGACGCATTCCCATGAGAAAAATTACTTTCCGGAGAATCTGATCGCTTATACTCCTAATTTACCTAAGATTTGGATTATATATGGATACAGTTGGTATTAACGGAAAACAACGCATTCCAAAAATCTACCTAACGCGGACGAGGGCGCGGGTAAAAGTGATCAATAAAATGTAATATTATATTGTATAATATAATATTTTATTATATATAAAGGAGATATTATAGTGCACAAGTGTGAGCGCAATACACAGGTGCACTCACTGTTCCATCACTCTCAAAGTTCGGTGAGACGGCAATCCGACGTGACCGGAGAGAGATCAGTCGCAGGACCAACGGCTTAACGTGCGCACAAAGGCACGGGGGTGTAACACCGCCAACTTCCCGACTCCGAGCTGTTACAGGGAAATGCACGACAGAAACACTCAGAAACAATTTTGGCTCGACCTGGGATTCGAACCCAGGACCTCTCGGATGTAAGGCATAAACTTTGCCACTTCACCAACGAGGCAGTCTTAAGGTGGTAAACACTATCAGATCTGATCGTCACTGTACCTTATTGTCATGCCCTGACAGGGTCCTGAGCGGGTGCCACGCGGGGTTCGACCAGAGCTTGGCCGACTTGTCATACGAAGCCGTCAGCAGGAAATGGCCGTGACTCCGCTGGTACCTTACATCTGAAATAATATTTAAATGAAACATACAAACATTGAAATTCATCATCATCATCATTATCAGCCAAAGGACGTCTACTGCTGAACATAGGCCTTCCCCACAGTTTTCCACATCGACCGATCAGAAGCGGTCCGCATCCAGTGTGATCCTGCGATCTTTACAAGATCGTCTGTCCATCTTGTCGGTGGACGTCCTACGCTGCGCTTTTGGTCGAAGGGTCTCCAATCCAGAACTTTTCTGCCCCAACGGCCATCAGTTCTTCGCGCTGTGTGCCCTGCCCATTGCCACTTGAGCTTACTGATTCTCAAGGCTATGTCGGTTACCTTAGTTCTTCTACGTATCTCCTCATTTCTGATTCGATCTCGTAGAGAAATACCGAGCATAGCCCTCTCCATCATTGAAATTCATACTTAAATACTAATATTATAAATGCGAAAGTAGCTCTGACTGTCTGTTACTCATTCACACCTAAACTACTGAACCGATTTGCATGAAATTTGGTATGGAGATATTTTGATACCCGAGAAAGGACATAGGCTACTTTTGACCGCGGGAAAATGACGCATTACCACGGGAATAATTACTATCCGGAGAATCTGATCGCTTTCACTTCTAAATTACCAAAGATTTTAATTATATTTGGATAAAATTGGTATTATGGGAAAACAGCACATTCCAAAAAGCAGCAGCAAGTAAAAGCTGGTCTATATATATAAAAGAAAGTGGTGTTAGTTACACTATTTATAACTCAAGAACGGATGAACCGATTTGGCCGAAAATTGGTGAAGAGGTAGCTTAAAACCAGGAAACGGACATAGGATATTTTTTATCCCGTTTGACCGCTATTTCGAAAACAAAGGATTCCCACGCGGACGAAGTCGCGGGGTGCCACTAGTTTGTTATAAAATAAATACCATGCACTAAACTGAATTTTCCTTTTGGCTATCGTTCTGTACATTAACAATGGTTTTACGCAATAGATAAATTCATATGTATGTAATTATGATATTCCTACTACATCGTAGCGTCCTCGGAGTTTTGAGTTATCCTATGAAAACCCCAAGTTTATTTTTATTTTATTTTTATTCAGGAAATCAACAGCGATACATTTTGTTTGACATATGATCATGTGGATAACCATACAGCTAATTATAGATTTCCATAAATTTACATTTCGAGTTGGAGTTTTCGGCAAAAAACTGCTTGGCTGTCAGTATTTTGCGATATGGCTCTTGAGCTGAATTTTTGTATGCGACACTGAATTATGTTTATGTTAAGTATACAGGGTGTCCCAGGAAACCTGCACCAGGAAAGTCTAGGGTCCTCAGACTCTAATACCTAACGTTTGACGCCATTTGTATTTTTTTTTCAACAAAAGTACTCAGAAATCAATAAAAGCGTGTTTTTAATTTTTACTAACTATAATTTATTTTTATTTTTTAGTTAATAAGGATAGTGGAAAAATCTTATCAAATTATTGCATTGTCATCGGTACTTGATACGTGTGCAAAGTTTCAAATTAATCCGATTGCTGGAAGTTGGTGAAAATTGAGCTCAAAGATTCCGTTACATACATACAGCCCGAGCTAATAAAAGCGTGTTATAAAGGTGACTTACCGCTCACTAGATGCGTGTGCGCCGGTATTGTGTACAAGATAGATCGTCTCCGGAGATCCCATATTTTTGTCTGAAATAGAAAAAGAATGAATGCTTATTGTTCAAGCTTCTTCAAAAACTTACTTGCCTACCTACTACTTTACTTAAATGCACTTACAAAGCACCTATCAACGTTTAGACTAGCGCTTTTTTCTAGGTCAACTCTTTAGGTGTTAGTTTCGTAGGCCAAGGTTGGCGCAATAGTGTGGATTCAGGGTGCCCTCAGCGCCCACGGCGGCGAGCACGGGCCCCAGGTGCCCCTCCAGGAACATCCCGCGCGCCCGCCCGCGTCCGTGCCGCTAGGAACTCACCTGGTGGCCGGCGGCGGCGGTGGCGAGCTGGTGCCCCTGCGGCGCCCAGTCGGCGGCGAGCACGGGCCCCAGGTGCCCCTCCAGGAACATCCCGCGCGCCCGCCCGCGTCCGTGCCGCTAGGAACTCACCTGGTGGCCGGCGGCGGCGGTGGCGAGCTGGTGCCCCTGCGGCGCCCAGTCGGCGGCGAGCACGGGCCCCAGGTGCCCCTCCAGGAACATCCCGCGCGCCCGCCCGCGTCCGTGCCGCTAGGAACTCACCTGGTGGCCGGCGGCGGCGGTGGCGAGCTGGTGCCCCTGCGGCGCCCAGTCGGCGGCGAGCACGGGCCCCAGGTGCCCCTCCAGGAACATCCCGCGCGCCCGCCCGCGTCCGTGCCGCTAGGAACTCACCTGGTGGTCGGCGGCGGCGGTGGCGAGCTGGTGCCCCTGCGGCGCCCAGTCGGCGGCGAGCACGGGCCCCAGGTGCCCCTCCAGGAACATCACGCAGCGCCCCGTGCGCAGGTCCCACACGCGACCGAACGCGTCCATGCCGCTGGAGGAGAGAAAATAGTTTCATTAAATAATAATAAATCGGGAAAAAAGCAAACAACGAAAAAATCAAATTCGCTGACTGAAATATTAAACAAAAACCGACCGCCAAGGTATTGACTTAATAATTTGGTTAAAAATTGTGTAAATAAATAACTCAATAATCAGTATTTATTCATCCACATCACTTCAGGGAAACCAGTTATAACAATTAAAAAAACCGGTCAAGTGCGAGTTGGACTCGCGCACCGAGGGTTCCGTACAAACCTGTAGGTATATTAAGTAAAAGTTCACCCATCACGGGTATCATAGACTTAAGTATTTAATATAAATTTTAAATTAATATCTCAACGCGTTCATGATATAAGGAATAGTAACTTTGAAATTTTCGAAATTATCAAAAATATATTTTTTTATGTGATGAAACTGAAAATTCACGGTTTTCGTATTTTTTCCTATATCTGTACTATAAGACGTGACTTCGTACTAAATTTCAAGATTCTAAGTTTACGGGAAGTACCCTGTAGGTTTTGATTCCCGGGCGAGTTTCAAAATTTGCGGCCTAAATGGCTGTATCTTTTGATTGCGTTGGCTTAGAAGGTTGATTTTTCTACAGCTTCCAGGGACAGTAGACCTAAGTATCGTATAGAAATTTCAGTTTGATACCTCCACGCGTTCCTGAGAAAAACGGTCTTGACAGACGGACGGACGGACAACAAAGTGATCTTATAAGGGTTCCGTTTTTTTCTTTTGAGGTACGGAACCCTAAAAAAGACTATTCTTAGGAGAAAACATCTTCAAACTTAAAATTTAATTATAAATTATAACATTATTTTTAAATTGTTATCTAAAATCTTTCTTAAAAAGGTTTCTTTTGCACATCCGACGAAGAAAATATGGAACTCTCCATAATTTCGTGGAAGCACACTGCGAGAGCCTTACCCAGTGACAGCTAGGGAGCCATCAATTTGGAATGCTATGCTGTACACAGGTTTGGCATGACCTTCTTGATGAAGCACTTCGGTAGCTGAAAACCAAAATTTTATTATAATATTATAAATAAAAAATGAAATAAAAATGCAGTTGATCACAGGCCCATATCCGCAGCGTTAATGATTTTTGGCTGAACAAGTCAGTTTTATTTCTTGTATTTACCTATTATAATTATTATTACTTCTTTGCTTTTATTCCCTACATTGTAAGTAACTTAGTTGTTTAAGTATTTGTTACTAACCCATATGGATACCTGTTGTCCGACATAAACTATTTTTATTTTAAAAATTAAAAATACAGACTGAAAAAAAAATCTTAGTCCCACACAACTAAGTACGGCTTTAGGTAGTTGAGTATTTTCATTAAGAAAATAACTATTATATATTTTGAGCCGTCAGTGTTCACGGTCAGTGGGGTGAGCACCAACATTTTCGTATTGTATTCGTGTCGTCCAAACGTCAGAAACTGACAATTTCCCCATACAAATTGACAAGTTAACGATAGGTAAACGCTACGAATACGTTACGATAGTTGTTCCAGCTCACCGTACAGGAAACAATTTTACAAAAAAAAACTTTGAAATAGTAGATTGTTATACAAGGGTGGAAAGAAATCAATTCCCATACGAGGTATTTAGACGCACGAGCGAAGCGAGGGCGGCTATAGTCCGAGTGGGAATTGATGACTTTCACCCGTGTTAAACACTCTACTTTTCATTTCAAATATAAGGAAAGTAAAAAATAGTAGTTTTTCTAAAATATTTATTGATAGTAATAACATGAGTCGTACCTATTTAATAGTCTTTTTTAATTTAAATTTCAAATATGGAACACACCGCCCGCGTCACCGCCGCGGGCCATCCCACTTTAATAGGTTTTTTTTTTAATTCACATTGGCCGTATACACTCACAAGACCGCAGCATTTTTTTTAATCGATATTTTTCTTAATTATGTAAAAAAAATTATAGCCGACTAAATAACCAATTTTAGTCCTATTTTTTAAATTCATTCCCGCCCTAGGGAGGGAAGCAATTACTATGAGTCTTTCCCGCCTAAGGGAGGGAAGCATCGTTTTCGACCCGCTGCTCTGATCAAACAAACACTACTTTCCGAGTATGAGAAATGAAATAGTAGATTGTTATACAAGGGTGGAAAGAAATCAATTCCCATACGAGGTATTTAGACGCACGAGCGAAGCGAGGGCGGCTATAGTCCGAGTGGGAATTGATGACTTTCACCCGTGTTAAACACTCTACTTTTCATTTCAAATATAAGGAAAGTAAAAAATAGTAGTTTTTCTAAAATATTTATTGATAGTAATAACATGAGTCGTACCTATTTAATAGTCTTTTTTAATTTAAATTTCAAATCAGGAACACACCGCCCGCGTCACCGCCGCGGGCCATCCCACTTTAATAGGTATTTTTTTATAATTCACATTGGCCGTATACACTCACAAGACCGCAGCATTTCTTTTTTAATCGATATTTTTCTTAATTATGTAAAAAAAATTATAGCCGACTAAATAACCAATTTTAGTTCTATTTTTAAAATTCATTCCCGCCATAGGGAGGGAAGCAATTACTATGAGTCTTTCCCGCCTAAGGGAGGGAAGCATCGTTTTCGACCCGCTGCTCTGATCAAACAAACACTACTTTCCGAGTATGAGAAATGAAAAATATATATTTAGTCATCCATATTTACTATACGTCACTCACATAGTTTAGCTTGCCAAGTGACAGACATTAGAAATAATGGGTGTCCGGTGTAATATTAATAACAATATCAGCAAACTACACAGGAGATATTATAGTGCACAAGTGTAAGCGCAATACACAGGTGCACTCACTGTTCCATCACTCTCAAAGTACGGTGAGACGGCAATCCGACATGACCGGAGAGAGATCAGTCGCAGGACCAACGGCTTAACGAGCGCACCGAGGCACGGGGGTGTAACACCGACAACTTCCCGACTCCGAGCTATTTTTGCGAAATTCATGACAGAGAATCTCAGACACAATTGTAATATCTCAGAAACAATTGTAATATTACCGAACACGTGTCGTCAGCGCACCCGTTCGCGATGCATTTATTTTACCCAATTCACCTAATTAGTGCGACACGCGGAGCCATCGCGACCGGCCGCGTACTCATAACAACTTAACATTAACATTTAGTAAAACATGTCGTGAAGCGACAAAGAAAAAAAAAAAAATGAGAAAAAAAAAGACCTAGCTTGTCGTGGAGCGACAAGGAAGGGAAAAGGGAAACGAAAAGAATTGAGAAATAACAAACAAATTATATTAAAAGGAAAACAGGAAAAAAAAAGACATATATAGATTACATTAAAAAAAAAAAACCTAGACGAGTGAGAAGTATGTATGAGTGTATGTGAGCGAGTGTAGTGAGTGGAGTGGGCGTGGGTAGGTGTCCTCACAAGAATAGGCGGGTCCGGAGGCGCCGAAGTGAAGTGAAGCGTTCTTGGAGTCAGGTCCTCGCAGTCCCTCGGGCTTAGGAGAGGTTAGTCCCTCACAGTCCCTCCTCGGGCTAGGAGGGGTCAGTACCTCGCAGGCCCTCCTCAGGCTAGGAGGGTTCAGTCCCTCGCAGTCCCTCCTCAGGCTAGGAGGGTTCAGTCCCTCCTCAGGCTAGGAGGGTTCAGTTCCTTGCAGTCCCTCCTCAGGCTAGGAGGGTTCAGTCTCTCGCAGTCCCTCCTCAGGCTAGGAGGGTTCGGTTCCTTGCAGACCCTCCTCAGGCTAGGAGGGTTCAGTCCCTCGCAGTCCCTCCTCTGGCAAGGAGGGGTCAGTCCTCAGTGTTGCAGAGGGTGAGGGCCTTCCGGAGGTACAGAAGTCCTGGTCTTCCTGTAGTACTTCTTGAAGTGTCGTATAGTAAAGAGTTTACTGTTGTTGAATCGAAGCCAGGAATAGAATACCAAAGATGTGGATGGTCTGGGCTTATATAGGGGCCCGGGCCGTTCAAATTTAGAGCGTGGATAGAACGCGAAAAACTCGTGCTTTGCAGAATTTGAAATGGAAATTGTATTGAAACTTTGCTAAAAGTTGTCAATTTTCAGAAAAAAAATAATAAGACTCCCGTCACTCAAAATGTCAATCACAGTGTCAAAAAGTACAAAATTCGGAAAAACACTAATAAATCGTGTTCACAATAAGAAATAATTATGCTGAGAAGGAGAGGAAAACCATTTAAAAGTTAGTTATAACCCTTTTTCCCTATTTTACAGCGGAATATCACATTTATAGGTGATACAACCTTTGACGTTTATGAACACGTAATTAGAAATTCCTTATTTTTCAGTAAAAAGCGAACGAAAACAGATTCCACGGAAAAGAATAATAATTCACGCAAAATGCATATATTGTGAGAATGAAAATGACTGGAAACCCAAATCGGGAACAAATTATTAACAGTATACCAGAGTATGTACGTCGGTACAAACATTTTATTAAACGTGGGTTTTAATAAAATAAACAAACAATGAAATGAGACAACTTTTTACGGATTATTTCGTGATTAATGTACATTTTATTTTAACCTGACGTTTCGGACCTTTTTTAGCGTCCGTGGTCACAGGTAGACTAAGGTGTTAGTTGTCATTACATAGTTTAAAAAAAAAATTAAACTACTATCTCTCAAAAATATTAAGTTACGTTCCTATCCACACAAAATGAGCTAACAGTATCTTGAGGTCTGCAAGACTCAAGATAAGGTGCGGGGTCGAGCTTGAAAATCGGATCCCAAGCTGGTGGAATTTTCCAACCATCTTCTCTATTAAAATTAAAGGTGTCTTCTAATTTCAATGGCCTCACAGAGCATACGAGGAAGAAAACGACGTTCTCTTGCGAGGACCTTCGGTTGTCAAAGCGTATAAAGTGGTTGGGTGTATCTAATGCATGTACACACACTGCAGACTTTGCGTTCCGTCTATTAAAAGTGTCTCATATCAATGTCTACTGTTCGCGTAAACCGAAGAAACAAATATGAACAAACAATCTTCTCATTCAACACTTGCTACCCCGATCTCCAACAGTGGGCATCGGCTTACATTGTAAACTCTCTGCTGACTGCCTCGTTGGTGTGGCAAAGTTTCTGCCTTACATCAGAGACGTCCTGGGTTCGAATCCCAGGTCCAGCCAAAATTGTTTCTGAGATTTTCTGTCATAAATTTCTCTGCAACAGCTCTGAGTCGGGAAGTTGGCGGTGTAACACCCCCGTGCCTCGGTGCGCACGTTAAGCCGTTGGTCCTGCGCCTGATATCTCCCCGGTCATTTCGGATTGCCGTCTCACCGAACTTTGAGAGTGATGGAACAGTGAGTGCACCTGTGTATTGCGCTCACACTTCTGCACTATAATATCTCCTGCGCAGTTGGCTGATCTCTGTTGAGATTGGCCGCCGTGGTCGAAATCGGCCAGGAGGACTATTATTATTAAACCCTCTGCTGTATTATTGCTGTCGATTAAAGATCAACAAGCCATAAAAGTCTGCTAGAAAAAACTCACCAGTCTCCAGATCCCACAATCGCCAGGAGTGGTCGAAGACAGTTGTGGCCAGGAATCGACCTGACGGGTGGAACTCCACCCTCGACACACGCGAGGGGCCGTGCCCGTCCAGGGAAGCCATTGGGGATTCACTGATAAACAGTCAATGAATAAATAAAAAAATATACAACAACATCACATACATTAAAACACTGATTTTTAACGGGTTTTACGCAAAACAAACACTTTTTAAAGATAAAACTTTCATGACCCAAAAATCCTCTTACCTGATCGTCATTATCATACCAGATTAGTACGTGAAGCCATTGAAATGAAAAGGCACAAAAATTTCAATCGTGAAGATTGATTCAACTTGTCATCTGCGTGGAATCCGGTGATTACAAAATGTAAACCGCGTTTTAGGCCGTCGCAAAGAAACCCGGACATTGTTAGTGTAGTTTATCGGACTGACTGTACTGTAGATATGAATATCCAACAAATGCGGGTGGAAGAAGCGCCCGAGTAGACGACGCCGCCAGCCTCCAGTTCGCCCGCGACCATGATCTGTGCAACCAGATCGAAACGTCGGGAAGGTAAATACTTTGTGTAAAGTAAAAACCCGTTAAAATCAGTTTTTAGTGTAATAATGCAATAGGAAAGTATAAAACAGCACATCACATACATTGATCTGACTCCGTAGTAAGTAGCTTAAGCACTTGTGTTACAGACATCAGATTCAACAGTGGTATTAAAAATAAACTTAAATAAATACATATAACACTCAGACTAGTACAAACAGACGTATTCATGCACACAAATGTTTGTACAGTGCGGGGATCGAACCCGCGACCTCTTGGTTAATAGTCAACTTCTTGACCATTACACCAAAGTGGTCGTCGACCATACATCAAGATCACATGCTTGTGGCACTGTGGTGGCTACGTTTAGGTAGTGATACCAAAAGTAAAGAAACTTAAGGCGCGGTCGTGTTTGGGGTGGGTGACCATTCTGACCATTAAAGTGACGTCTATTTACAAGCATCTCCGTGCTTCGGAGGGCACGTTAGGCTGTTGGTCCCGGTTAATACCGATAGATATTAGTCGTTAAGCATAGTCAGAGGCCCTCGCGCAGCTTAATAATCGCATCAACGCCTCTCTACCGCACCGCACTGAACCCGCGTGGTGAAGTTTGGCACCGTTATTTAAAATAAGTATCTAAAATAGTAATTTAGAATAAGCTCTAGATAGTGGATGATAAAGATCATCTGAAAATCGTATAGGTATATGAATATGAATCTTACTTACAAATTATAAATAAATATATCTTCATCTTATCTTATCTACCAATACACGTCCCACTGCTAGGCACAGGCCTCACCTCACCTAAGAGGTGGTACGAGCTATATATACTCCAACGCGCGGGCGAAGTGCACCGCTGTGGAGGGATGTGTGTAAGACAAGTGACCAACCTTACTGTCAGATGTTTTAAGCCGCCCGAGGGCCTCCGACCAGGTTGAACGACTAATATCTATCGATATTAACCGGCACCAACAGCTTAACGTGCCTTCCGAAACAGACGTCACTTGTATGGTCAGAATGGTAACCCATCCCAAACATGACCGCGCTAGAGGTTGTTTAACTTTTGGTATCACTATCAAAGCGCTGCAACCACTGCGCCACAAGGAGGTGCTTGTGAACATAGTTTACCTGCTAAAATTCCATAGATACACCGTGCCATCATAGGCACAAGATGCCATGGTGCACGTTGTAGGTTTACTGTCAGTCTCCATCGCTTCGGGCGTGCCGTCTGTGCCTTCTTCTGTGTTCGTTAACTGGTGTCGAAAAACAAAAAAAAAAGAAATTAGTTTAGTGTTAAAATTAAAAAATATATATAAACCTACTACATGAGCCAGAAAAACATATGATTCACGTGTATGGTCTTCACTTTAATGTATAGTCACCATACTAACCGATCTTACCTAATGTCTCTTCCGCAAGGTGTTTATAATAGCTGGCGAAACGCTCTCTACCTACAGTCACATGCCTTCGCGCTCGTTCGTGGTCACCTAATCTAGTGTCTGACGTGAAAGGTGTTTATCAAAGTCTAGTATGTATATGGCGCTCGGCGCCACGCTCTCTACAGTCGCTTGCCTTCGCGCTCGTTCGTGGTCACCATACTAACCTCACATTTTTTGGCATATAAGTGAAATATTGTATTGTATGCAAATTCATAAATAAAAATAGTATTTTCATATTCTTTGTCAACGCACTATGAATCAAAGTATTGATTTAATTATGACTTTAAAGATCATGGCTACTTCCATTATACGTTTCACATTGTCGAATAGATTCCTTTTAGGCATATAGCAATTATGCTCTTCACGTGTATGTTGTTTTGTATTATGCTTTTGCATGTAATGCTAAGTGTTAGTTATGCCAATCGAACCAGTATGCGTTTTAAACGATATGCTTATTGCTTTTTATGCGAAAAAACTGTATGCTAATACAGTTGCCAGAAAAAAATATGCGACCAAAAGGACAAATGCCGTGTGAACGGGGCCTTATTCTGTGAATCCTGGCTAAGGCTGTCTGATACATTTTTAATTATTGCTAACTATTAATATGAAATTTACTTATCCTACTATGTTTAATCAATGGCGTGCATTCCATACAAGCAGTTAAGCAGTGCCTACCTCATCATTATGCCCATTTTTCAATTCAATTCAAATCATTTATTTCAATCTCTTGGATCATAATGTCATAAAGATACATTTCATAAACACAATCATAAAAATAATTATTTCACAAAACATTAAATCCATATTACAATATAGCTGCATAAACTAGGCTACAAAACAAAACCATTTTTGTGTGTATACATATGTGAAAAACTCGTCAATTTACACGCATTAGTACCACGCGCTCAAGTAAAAACCAAAAATAATCAGGCAGTAGGCTGCCGAGTGATTGCTTGCTAGATACACGCACGCATTTGAAATCCCGTCTCATACCTACAACGACACACATACAAATTAAAAACCCGAACAAATTTCTCTGTCAGTTCACTATTGAGAAGTATTTTTGTCCTACTCGTGCAGCGACGTAGAATACTTCGAAATCTAATCAAAACCGCCATCTTATATCGGGTAATTGTGCTAATAGTTACAACCCTATAATAGTAGCTACCCGATGCTAGATGGCACGACTGCAGCTGTTTCCTGCGCCTAGAATTTTCTTACTTTTATGAAATAAAACTTCACAAATGATTTATTTCTATGATCAAAATAAATGATAATTTTATAATTTAAATCCTAAGCATTTTCTTGTGAAATTAAGTTGTGCTAGTATGATTTTTTGTTTAAAAGTAATGTAAAAATTGTTTTTAAATAAATTTTTCGCCGGCCATTTTTTTTCTATGTAGTTGCTTTCTACTTCATATTCGCGAGTGTTTACAATATTGTAACTTACTAAAGATTCGGTTATTAGGTGCTTTCCAAGTGTATGAAAGTGCTTCTAAGTTTTGTTTTGCATTCTAAACGATGGAGAAACTGCAGTGTACCGTTTATGATGGCAATTCTAGTGTTTGTCTTGAAAAGTTACGCGCACAAAATAACAATTATTAACGTCTTTTCTCAAAGCCGCTATGGGTATCAGTTAAATGATATGTCATTATGTATTTATTCATTCATTTCCTTGATGCCTGTGGTGGTAAATTAAATCATCAATTAAAGAACATAAATAGCACAGATGAAGAAATCTTGGTAAGTCGTTTATTGTTTTGATGGTGTTACGCCGTCATTTCCCAGAGCTGTTACTCAAAATTTGTATATGCCTACTTAAATAAAAATTTAATGCGCGCCCCTGTGTTTAATCTAAGATAGTACAATCAACATCATGGGGTGCCATCTTCAAAGATGGTTATAATAATAAATATAATTTTAAATATCTATTTTCTACATAATGGATATATAAATATAGCCTATTTATTTACACCTTAATTCACTTGACACTACACTTACACACTAATGGATAAAAGTCAGTAAGTCGAATCAAATAGCTTCATACATTATCGCGCGTAAATAGCTATCGCCGTGCGATGCATTGGAGCGGTCATGGTCGGCGAATGCAATAGTCGTGACGTCACATAGGAGTTTTAAACTAGACACACCGCCCGAACGTCGTCGAATATATGCGCGCGCGCGTTCGGCGCGAGCCAGTGCGAACATAGATACGACGCGGAGCGCACGTCGCTCGCCCGCCCACTATACCTATCAGCTTTAACGTATTTTGCATTCGGACACTGTGCTTTGGTTCCTCTGCCCCTAAAAGGCCAATAGCGGAAAAGTCTCTGGACTTTTCAGGGGCTGCAGTGGTGGAGGAAACTACGGTGGGATAAGTCAGTTATCACGTAATAGAATAGTCCTCCTGGCCGATTTCAACCACGGCGGCCAATCCAATTGCCACTACACCAACGAGGCAGTTATCATGTACCTTATCTCTAAAGTGATCTGGTAGTACTGCGTGAGGATGGAAGGTGGCGCTGCTGACGTTGCAGGAGTGGCCCTTCAGCACCTGCAGCGGGGTGCAGTCCGGGACCGACCACACTTTGCTCAGACCAGACCTGGGAAATAATAAATAAATAATAATAAATAAATATTTCAATCACACCAATTCTATAGTCCCAAATTAAGCTACGAGGCTTGTGTTACGGGTACTAGACAACGGAAAAACATACTAAAATACTTTTTTTTGTAAATAAATACATTTTATGCATAGAAAACACCCAGACCAGTACAAACACACATGTTCATGCACACTTATGCTTGTACTGTGCGGGGATCAAACCCGCGACCTTGGTTTTAGAAGTCCGACCTGTGGACCACTGCACCAAGCCGTCGTCCACTTTAAAAATAATTAAAAATTAAATTCAATTATTTCAGGTTACGAAGACCTATAATCGTGATCATACAAAAGAGAGAGAGCGAGAGATAATAAAAATGTTGTAGGTATCTTCTTACAACAGCTTAGCAAATTTCTTTAGAATGTGAAATTCAAAATTTAAATTGTTAAACAGCTAAAAAGTTTTTTTTCCTTTCGGATGTTGTAGGTATGAATGCAGTGATGAATCATGGCTGGCTGCAGCCTTAGGAGCGCTCAAAGAAATTCGGACCGATGAGTAAGTGTCACGGTAGCTCAATCGCCCGGCTTGCGAGAGGTGCGGGTTCTAGTCCCGCTTGTAGCAGTCCATTTTTCTTTAAGTCTGCTTTTTAATTTTAAATAATTAAAAGTTAACGATGCAAAAGCTTTTTTAATTTAAATACTGATTAAGCACGTTATATAGGTACCCACCAATTCGCACGTTCGCATTTTTCCAGATTCATACACCCATTAAATTACATAAACACACTCGCGCACACACACTTCATCATCATCAATTCATTCATTACACATAGTCACTTGCATCCGTCGCAATCCTGTAAGAACCATCGGGTGCCCACGACACAGAAATTTGCTAGTGTGGGGCCTACATTTATTTTATTTATTAACACAAAACGTGTGTATATGAAGTACAATACAATGAGTTACAAATTATGCTAAATAATTACGATAGACAAATTACAAATTTTATACCTTAAACTAGAACAAAAGCAAGTGAGACTTCTAAAGTAATTGGTCCCCTACGTACAGCGCATAAAACCAATCACTTCAGAATTTAACGAATGAATTTGTAAAGGCATTTGGATCAGCAGAACCCAGAATATCACCATCTGGATATTCCTGTGATATATCATTGTAGAGGCTGGTTGTATTGTTGTTGGCATAATGTGATTTGCAGCGTGTAATATCAGTATAATGTCTTCTGTACCTTATAAAATAACAATTTAGAAATAAAGAATCATTTTTTAATATTAAACCAGCAGCACGAAAGTTTTGATTTTTGATTTGATTTAATTCACTAATTGATTCACTAAATCAGGAATGCAAATTTTTATACATATCTCCAGATATTTTTTGGCAGAACGTCAGTTAAATTTTCTTTTAATGTTAGTTCAATATAGGAATGAAATATACATCATACCAACTAGACGTGATCAACATTTTGCTATCGCTGCTGAATCTGCAAAAACTTAGCGGTCGTGTGTCTCCGATCTGAAATCAAAAAACATCTTTCAGGATCAGACATCAAGTTTAAACATGTTTTGACGTGACAACGTCTTATAAATTGGTTTGCCGGGTGACACTTCAAGAAACTGCGTTACGCTCCGCTCACGTTCCGCGCTCACAATGAGAGCGAGTGAGAGGCACGCGTCCCTTCGACTCTGGCATGGTTAGCCCGCCTAAGAGCGAGAGAGAGAGAGTGAGAGAGATAGGCATACACACCGGTTCATGTTATACGAATGAATATTCACATTAAAATTATTTTACCACTCAAAGTCGTTGTCACGTAAAACTTTCGCCCGTATACCGACTTTACAGGCAACCACTGTTTTTTTTTTGTATTTTTTATTCTTGTATTTGGTAGCTCATCTATATATATAAAAGAAAGTGGTGTTAGTTACAATATTTATAACTAAAGAAAGGATGAACCGATTTGGCTGAAAATTGGTGGAGCACTAGCTTAGAACCAGGAAACGGTCATAGGATACTTTTAATCCCTTTATTGTGAAAACAAAGGAATTCCACGCGGACGAAGTCGCGGGAGGGCACTAGTAAAAAATAAATTAAGGGGGAGTTCATTGCAGTGTTGAAAAAATATAGCTGTTTAAGAAAAATGTGGACAAAATCACATAAGCCCTCATGTTATGTGAATCAGAAACAATGAAGGTACCACAAACACCCAAACCCATGAAAACATTGTAAAACTGGTTTCCAACATTGCCACCGTCCTGGGATCGAACTCAGGACCTCAGTTTTTTTTACAACCTCAACATTATTACATACATTGATCTGACTCCGTGGTAAGTAGCTTAAGCACTTGTATTGCAGATATCAGAATCAACAGCGGTATTACAAATTAACTTAAATACATACATATAACACCCAGATCAATACAAAGTGTTCATACACATAAATATAGCACACAAATGTTTGTACAGTGCGGGGATCGAACCCGCAACCTCTTTGTTAAATAATCTATGTTCTTGACCATAATGGTCAAGAACATAGATTAACGTAAGTATCGTTTACAAGGTGACGACCACTTTGGTGTATACCAAAGTGGTCGTCACCTTGAAAACGATACTTACGCCATACACCACGAAGGTCATAGTTATTTTATTATTGTAATTGTCTGTCTCTGGGCATATATAACCACCTCGACCAGCTATGATCTATTGTGTCAGCCATTTTGTTTATAGTTCACTGCTTAGCCCCGTTGAATCCAGGAATGTCCAGATTCTTTGGAGAGTGACGTTAGGCATCACTTTTGGATGCATGATACGTTACCCCAGAAATAGTAGTAATAGTCATCCTTGGCCAATTTCGACCAGAGATCAGCCAACTACGCGGGAGATATTATAGTGCACAAGTGTGAGCGCAATACACAGGTGCACTCACTGTTCTATCACTCTCAAAGTTCGGTGAGACGGCAATCCGACATGACCGAGGAGAGATCAGGCGCAGGACCAACGCCTTAACGTGTTTAATAGACCCCCAGAAAGATACTTCTTTCGCTCACGAGTGGTCAGCAGGAGCAGAGTATATGCATGGCTGTTTCCCCCGTGGTTAGGCCACGGTAATATTATCTATACAGTATTCCAACTTCATATAAACGGACGACGCGCGAGCTATACCTACGCTCTCTGATCTCGGCATGCGCTCAGCATTTTTCCGCCCGAATTTTTCCTCGAAATAAGTGCAAATAGCTATTTAACATGACAAGTAGAATATATTGTGCTGTTTTTGGATTGCGGATTTTTTATACACTGAAATATAATAATAAAGCATTTCGTTCATACATACAGTCAACGCGCAAATATTTTTCGGTCGCAAATTTATTAGACCGATTTGTTATAAAGTCACATACATAATCATGATTTTTTAAATTAAATCTATCAATCAATAAAACAACTTGCTTGTTTATTGAACACTTTCTATTCAAATGTAATCATATACATATTTTATATTGTTACTAAGTATCTGTGTTTATAAATAAAAAGTAATAAATTAGGCAGATCTAATTAAATCGCTATAGGTAGGCGACAGCGACAGCCCTATCTCATGCTTACGTACCGCGCGGTAGGCACTTATTTCGAGGACACGGCCGAGTTGGAATACTGTATAGATAATATTACCGTGGTTAGGCTGAATCTGCACATGGGGTCTTACAGTCATTTTGACATACATTCATGAGGTCGTTGTTACCTGACTGCAGTAAACAGAGATGGCGGAAGCTTTCCTCTGCGAGTCTTGTTTGGCGGCTGCGCGGACGCTGCCCGCCAACTTCAGTTCTTCGCGGGCTTTGTTGAGTCTGCGGAGAAAATTGACAGGTATCAGTGGCGCCATTACAAAAAAAGCTAACCGTCAGAAGCTCCGCTGCATATACTGTACGAAAGATAAGGTTTCTAGACTGATGTTGAAACGGCAAGGCTAGTTTATTTTAGTTATTTTCACAGTATCATGTCATACGGCATCTTACTAATGGGGCTCAGCTGCAGATATAGAAACAGTTTTCGTATTGCAAAAACGAGCCGTGCTTGCTTTTTACTAACTTAAATCCGGTAAAACTCCAGTCCTAAATTGTCCCGAAGCGGTGGTAGGGTTATTTTATATGTTGAGACGTGTTAATGTGCTCCTTGTGAGAAATTGATTGATTTATTGATTTTATTTCATGTTTTTATGACGAAATACGGGTCTGATTGGCGGTACGAAGTGGGAAGGGGGCGCGAGATAGCGACTGCTCCGTGTGCAAAGTCCTATCATCCAGCGTTCTTTATATGTGGCGCGACTAATATTTCCGATTCTACTATGTATTTACCACGGAGACAGGAATAAACTAGAAATATCATGATCGCTTATTTGTAGGAGAACCAGTGTAAGCATATTCACACATTCGCCTGTGGAATCAGGCGTCACATTGCGGAAATCTATGACTAAAGCTGTAAAAGAGAATTATTTTGCTTTAAATTACTACTAAACGACGCCAGCGCAGGAACCCAAATACATTCAACTATAACCATTTGTAAAAACTAGAGCTGGAAGTCACAGGACTTACAATACAACTCATAACAAGGCACAGAAGATGCACCTGGAAACACAACACTGACACCAACAGAACACTCGACGCGTTTCGCCACTACACGTGGCACGGTTACAGTTGGATGTATTTAGGTTCCTGCGCTGGCGTCGTTTAGTGGAAATTTAAAGCAAAACATGTATGATAAGATAAGTTACAACTAAGACCTAACTAACTTATGTATATACCTGAGAGGCTTGTCAGGGAAGAGTGGTTGCAGCACTTTGGTAGTAATACCAAAAGTTAAGCAACCTAAGGCGCGGTCATGTTTGGGATGGGTGACCATTCTTACCATTTAGGAGACGTCTATTTACAAGCATCTCCGTGCTTTAGAAGGCACGTTTGCACGGCACTGTTGGTCCCGGTTAATATGGATAGATATAGGCTAGGCTTAACGACTAAGCCTAGTCAGAGGCCCTAGTTTGGCTTTATACAAACAGTACGTTGGTTCTCCAATGCGCCAGCAAATGGCGCTGTTCATAGGAAACTCGCGCTAGCGACGTTTTAGCTTAGGGTCATATACGTGAAAATTTACACAATATACCGTTGCCGACAAAGTTGGCTTTTATTTAAGCAAAGCTATCTAGCATTCTCTCGACCAATGGGCACTGAAGTTGTAAACACATTCATCTTCTCTTATCTATTTCTTAAAAATGAATTGCTGTTCGTTAGTCTCGTTAAAACTCGAGTACGGCTGAATTTATTTGAATTGAATTTTAGTCTCGAAATATTCTTCGAATTTCAGGGAAGGTTTAAACGGTGAGAAAATATTAAAAAATTCAATCTTTCACCTTTGCTTCGCTCTCGGCAGCGAGTACTTGGCGATCACAGCCTGGCGTCCCTCAGCTGCGGGGGCCTTTCGTGGTACCAAGTGCCCTCCCGTCCTCTGTCCCGCTCTATACACTACAACAGTCCAATGCTACGCTCCTTCTAGGCTAGAGCACTAACTAGATTTATTTTATCCATGGACGATCAATAACAACAGTACGTTGGTTCTCCAATGTGCCAACAGATGGCGCTGTTCATAATAAACTCACGCTACCGATGTTTTAGCTTAAGGTTATAAGAAATTTACTATACGGACACAATATACCGTTGTCTGCAAAATTGGCTTATAATTTTAGCATAGCTACTTATGGACCAATAGGCGCTGAAATTGTAAACACATGGATCGCCCATTTGCCCAAGATAACCTGTGTCGGTGGGGGTACTTAAGCAGTGCAGATGTCAGCTGTGAATGTAGAGAACCCCTGCAAACAATGGCCCACCTCATTAACTGTCCCGCGTGCCTGACCACCTGCTCGCGTGAGGACTTACTTGTCAAGCTTTCTGGGCAAGTAAGATTTTTGCCGACACGAAAGAAGAAGAAGAAGAATTGTAAACACATTCAATCTCTTACCTCTGCTTCGCTCTCGGCAGCGAGTACTTGGCGATCCACAGCCTGGCGTCCCTCAGCTGCGGGGGTCCCTCGTGGTACCAAGTGCCCTCCCGTCCTCTGTCTCGCTCTATACGCGCTTCCTCCTCTTCCATCTTCTTGTGGATAGCATCTTCGCCTAGGCTGTAGGAAAAAGAGGATCTCAGTATAAAAGCTTGAAAAAATCATCACCACATAGGATAAAACAAAGTCGCTTTCTCTGTCCCTATGTCCCTTTGTTCTCTTAAATCATTAAAACTACGCAACGGATTTTCATGCGGTTTTTTTTTAAAGAGAGTGATTCAAGGGGAAGGTTTATATTTATAATAACATCCATGTTGAGAAATACTGTTATTTTTTAGGTTTCTAATGTGATGTCGTTTAATTATCATTTTTTTTCCACTTACATTGCAAACGCAGGCTGAACCCTACCAGATGGAAGGGGGGGGGGGGGGAGGAATGGCTAGAGTTATTGACAGATATCACTGTGAGCCCTACCTTCCTCATTTAACCCTTTGCAAGATATACCTGCTGAACCTTAAACTACCTACCTGGTAATATCATACCACTACTGCCAAGGTCACATCTATCAGACAGTCAAAATTCAATTATACATTAGACTGCTCCAAGAAATTAGATAAATGTAAAATTAAAACACACTTAAAGAAAATTAGACAAATTACATAAAGTATTGAATGCACCAGAAAAAGTAAACAAATTAAAACGGGGTAAGAATGCATTCCTAGATTGATACGTACTAACTAAGCAAATCTCTTAATCTGACTCTCCTCTCAGCTGGCCCCTCACCAAAGAGACACACGGGCTCACCCAGCTGACGGAGACTTCTGCGAACCTGTGAAAATAATAGATTTATTAATTACTTTATTGCGGTAAGTAGAGAAAAGCCATCAACAAAGGCTGTAAGAACCATGATACAGCCTGGTTTCAAATTCTGGGCCAAAAACGGGAAAAACGACATGCTTTTGCAGTGGGTTCCGTCACAACGGACTCTCAGTTTGTATGCTGTAAGTGCAGACAAAAGTGTTGTTCGAGGATTGGTTTATTTAGCCATGAGCATCGATGCTTTTCTCGCATAAACGCTGTTTAACTCATCTGCCAAGGTGAAAAAATCCTAATGATGATTAATTTTAAAATATGTAACCACTTCCTATACCATATATTTAGTTACTCTACTTTTGAAGATTAAAGATATGTCTTTTAAAATGCTTTAAGCAACAAAATAACTTGCATAATAAAATAACTTCTATTATCACTTTGTAATGTTATCTGATCAGCTGAGATGCTGGATTAGCTCTGTAAAAAGGGATTAATGTATATTTAAATAATATTTGAAAAACTTGCCTCATCATCATCAGTAGAAACATTCAACTGGCGAGCTTTGCGTCTACGTTCAAACTCTTCAAGTAATGCTTTCTTGTCTCTGGACATTTCTTCTTCGAGCTCCATGTACTCTGTAATGTTCAGGACTGATACACTTCTATTCACAAACAAAAGTGATACACAAAATATTATGATTATCTTTGACAAAAAATTGATTATGAAAAAACCTAGCTCTCCTACTGGTAGGTGAGATAGCAGAAATATATTTGAGCTGCGAGTCAAAATTAAGAATGATACGTTTGTAGAGAATTAACATCAAAATTCAAAACATACCATTGGATATTTGTATATCTCCGAGCTCTTTCCCCCCATTGTCCTCGGTGCCTTCCCTGGCGGCAGCTGCGAGAGCAGCCAGCCGAGCCTTCTCTTGCTCTTCCAGGGATCCATAGTGAACCTGCTTGCTTTTCTTCACCAAAATAACGTCTTCATCATCAGACATTTTGAGGTTATGTTTTTATGAAGTACGGTCAAACAAAAAACCGCGAACTGTAACAATTTGACGAATTAAATACTAGAATTTACAACCAGTTCACTAAAAACGTTTTAATCGGTCAAAAAACAGCAAAATTAATAACTAAAGAATAAGCATCCGTGATGAACAAATGTCAAACACAAACATTATAGAACGTTTCATTTTACGTATTACAACTTTATGTCATATTATGGAATGTCGCTGCAGTGCCTCGGGAATGTTCGCCACATGGAACACAGATGGTTTTCACGCCGTCCTGCGAAAACGTGTGGCTTCCCTGTGGGAGCGAGTGCGGAGCAGCACCAACACTCTCCTGAAGGCTATTGCAGAGAGGGTATACAGCCCTATCACCGCTCACTGGGCATCAATCCACGTTCGGTCCAATCCTAGCTTTAAGTTCTATTAGAGCTTGAAGCTGGGATTGGCTTCGGACGGTATTTAAGTGTTTTTTTTTTTTTTTTTTTTTTGAAGTGAAAACTTCTTTAGCGGCGTTGAGCACTTTTGTGGCATGGGTAGAATCTGTGAAACTCGCGTCAGGTCACGTGATGCTGATCGAAAAACCGTAAGACGGTTGTTAAGTTTTCACTTCTGCCGGCACTCCCGGAGTGCAACCCGTGTTTTTTGAAGTGAAAACTTCTTTAGCGGCGTTGAGCACTTTTGTGGCATGGGTAGAAACTGTGAAACTCGCGTCAGGTCACGTGATGCTGATCGAAAAACCGTAAGACGGTTCAAATAAATCAAAAATGCACAACGTTAATAATCAAGTTTTCACTTCTGCCGGCACTCCCGGAGTGCAACCCGTGTTTTTTTTTTTTAGTGTTTTATTTTATTTTATTTCATTTTATTTTATTTAATGTCTTAAGTTGGTTTTTAGGTTAAGAATGTATGGAAATTGTTTTCTGAAATAAATGTTTCATTCATTCATTTTATGGAATGTTTTTAAAGTTATATCGATGATCAAACATGGATCAAACATGAATCAATATACAATATGTAATCAAAACTTTTTATGAGATATCTTATAAAACAATACTTTCTATGTATCAACAACTGTTTCTCGCATCAATCAATACATGCGTATTGAGAAACGTTGATTGAAATACATCCATAGACAATAATATTGCCAGTACTAAGTGATGTGCTTAAAACCAAGATAATACTATTTGCAAAATAGTGCAACTTATGTTAAAATTGTACTTTACTTACGCTATCTCTGTTTTTCAGGCTTGTACAAAATGTATCGAAAATTTTGAATACAGCGTTTCAGATATTTAAACAAATTAGTTTACTAATTTATTTCAGTCATAAATATATAGATATAAATTAATTTCAATCAAAATTACTTACAAGAAAATGAACATAATTGATTTGCAAGCTCTTCAATTTTGTATTAGTATTTTAGTCAAGCAAATTGAATGGCCAGTACCTGGTCACCCCAGTTGTCTGTGGGTGGTAATTGTTTACGTGATTTACGTCAGTCATGTAGCCAATAGTCGTAGAATCTATGCAAATTGTGATTTCAAACTGATTTTTACCATAAAACCATGCAAATTGCAATCTATAGTGTGTTTTGTAGTAATAAATAGTTTATAGTCAGGATTGTTGTGCTCGTAGACACTTTTAATTGTGTATCAAGAACATAACCTCAAAAAGTGTTTAGCCTCTAAAGGTTCCCGTTTCATTTAGTGATTACATTATGGCTTTGCAATTATCGCGACGGGAGGTTGACGAAATCCGCTCCTCGTTGGATAGAGCGATATACAGGACAATAGGGAAGTCGGATAATTCTCTATTATCAACTGTGTCATCATGCCTCACAAATGGGTAAATAATTCATGTTGTCTTCTTGTTACAAATTAAATTTTACTCTTATTACTTTTCTGAAGATGCAAGAATATAATGTTGAACCAAAATTAACAAAACAAAACATTTTAAATTAACATTGTAGAGTGATTTATGTACAACATTATAAGACACTGCTCCTATTTCTTGTCTTCACTTGCATTGAGTCGTATATTTTATCATTTTATCGTTGGCTTATCGAGTTAGCTTGTGCTATGGTGGCTAGAATAATCTATAGAAATACTAAAATACATTATATATATACTTACACCCATGACTCAGGTACAAAAGCTTGTGCTCATCACACAAAAATTTGCCCCTAGCAGGATTCAAACCCGCAACAGTTGTTATGTAGTCTGCACCTCAGACCACTAGACCAAAGCTGTTTTATGACAACTATTGCGGTTTTAATGTTTTACATGACAGATTGCTTATCAAATGTATTTTAAGACTATTTACTTTATGTCACATGTTTTGTATTAGTATAATTTTATAAAAATCTAGTAAAAAATTACAAGACTCAAGTGTTAGATGATTTTCACTTGCAGGTATGAACGTCGGAAGATAATAGACAAGATATCATCGCACATAGACTCAAAGAAGGCCAGCAAATTAGCCGACAAAGTCATTGCACTAGCACAAGAGTTAATCTCGTCATCGAAGAGTCAAAAACGCAAACATGAGCCCGAACGGGAGAAGGACTCCAAGAAATCCAGGCATGATGAGAAAGTACGAGAAGACAGAGATAGAGATAGACATGAAGACAAGGATAGAGATAAAGATAAGGATAAAGAGAAGGAGAAAAAAATAGGGAACGGTATTGAAGTGTTGCCACTACCGTCAGTGTTGCCTGAAGGAGAAACTGTCGGTTCAAAAATTGCAGTTTTAAGTGCTGATAGGATTAAGGTTGGTTACTATTTGCTATTTTTATATTTAACCTCCATGAAGAACGGAGGGTTTATACGTTTGACCGTTATTCTGTTTGTGTGTGTCCGTTTGTAGGATCCTAACTCTCAAAAGGATGGACCGTATTCAGTGTGTTTTTTTTAATCACAAGATAACTTAATCAAGGCGCTAACCAACCTCACCAGTGGATGGATATCCTGGCTCATTTGGGGGTTTTGTAATGCTAACCTACATCCATTATGGCAATGACCAAAGATTATAATTTATATATGCAACTACATATATGTTTAATTGATTGTTTACACTGTATAGGCCACTGTATATCAATTACATGGTTCCAGATTGAGAGTGAGTTTGCTTTATTGTAACTATGATAACTTGCTTTATACATATTTGATGAAATCAGGTGTTACTTTTCGGAAATCCATGACTAAAGCTGAAAAAGAGATTTATCTGGGAAGTACTTGGGTTCCTGTGCTGGGGTCGTTTAGTGGAAATTTAAAGCAAAATAATTCTCTTTTTCAGCTATAACTTGCTTAATGGTTATGATAACAGTATGTACATTTATAAAAATTGTAGGCATTAATAAGGTAAAAATGTTTCTAAATTATGATAATAAGAAATAGGTATTTAATAAGGTAAAAATGTTTCTAAATTATGATAATAAGAAATAGATATTTAGTTAGAAAAATGACACCCATAAAATTGAATTAAATTTACACAAAATTAAAATTATGTTACATTAAATTTGATATACATTAAATAACATTACATTTCTTGTGTCATTTTAGATTAAAATTACCCTTTTTTAAATTAATTTTATTTCATATAGGTTTGCTCTTGACCTTAGACTAAGCTTAACGAGGCAAAGACTGAGTCTACGATGGAGCGAGCTCGCCTAGAAAATGCCTTTTCACTCTAGCTTCTATTTATTTATTTATACTTGTAATTTTCTAGAGATTTTATTGTGGTCACCTTACAATACTGGCTTGCGATGGTTTTCTTAACCACTGCACTATTACAACCAGTAGTACCACCACTATATATATATATATTTATATATTGCTGTCATATGTCTGCAATAGCTGAGTCGCATCCACTTGCTTCCATGTTCTATTTTCATTGTATTTATTATTAAGTCATTAATACCATTTGTTTGAAGTGTGTAATAAACTCAATTTTTATTTTTTACTAGTTGACCCGGCGAACTTCGTACCGCCTCAGCGTTGTAATGATTGAACAATGTCATCGAATGACATTGACATTAGTTATGCGCGTTTTTTTTTAAATATGCAAAATTAAATGTATATTTTTCAATATTTCTGAGAGATTTTCTTAATATTTTTTTCCGTAAGAACCTTCTCCTAATAATAACAAATACAACAAAAAAAGAATAAGTGACATCGGTCCACCCATTCACGCGTGATGCCGTGACCAAGGAAAACGGGTTTCATTTTTATGTATATAGATTTATTTCTTTATATTCCTGTTCTTTTTCCAGCTCATGATGGCGAACGCCCAGAAAGAGATAGAAGAACGCAAACGCGCCCTGGTAGCCCTGAAGGGCCCGTCGACACAGAAGTCTGGGCTGGCAACGGCGGCGCAAGCAGCGCAGCAGTTGAAGACTCAAGTGCAGGCGAGCAGCGCCATGGCACCGCCCAGCGTGATTAAGCCTACGCTGTATTCCAAGCCTGGTAAGAAAAATAATAGTTTTAAAAAGTAAAACAACACCCTTTTATTGCTAACCAAAAAAAGGGAAAATCTCTATATATATAAAATTCTCGTGTCACAATGTTTGTTCCCATACTCCTCCGAAAAGGCTTGACCGATTCTAATGAAATTTTGTGAGCATATTCAGTAGGTCTGAGAATCGGCTAACATCTATTTTTCATACCCCTTAGTGATAAGGGTTGTCCACCCTTAACATTTATATGGCAAAACAACGTTTGCCGGGTCAGCTAGTATTTTATATTACAGTAGAGTAAAAAGCGTGGGGTGCACTTTATGACGTTTTCATACTTCTCTTCTTATAGTTGCCAATAATAGGATGATTTTAACATCAAGCACCCCACGATTTTACTCTACTGTAATATAAATTCCGTGTACTAGGAAATTAATTTCTCTTTTTTAGTTAGCAATAAAACCGTGTTTTTTTAGGGTTCCGTACCTCAAAAGAAAAAAACGGAACCCTTATAAGATCACTTTGTTGTCCGTCTGTCCGTCCGTCCGTCCGTCTGTCAAGACCGTTTTTCTCAGGAACGCGTGGAGGTATCAAACTGAAATTTCTATATGATACTTAGGTATACTGTCCCTAGAAGCTGTAGAAAAATCAACCTTCTAAGCCAACGCAATCAAAAGATACAGCCATTTAGGCCGCAAATTTCCGCAAATTCTCGAAACTCGCACGGGAATCAAAACCTACAGGGTACTTCCCGTAAACTTAGAATCTTGAAATTTAGTACGTAGTCACGTCTTATAGTACAGATATAGGAAAAATTACGAAAACTGTAAATTTTCAGTTTCATCATATAAAAAAATATTTTTGAAAAATATTTTTGACAATTTTGAAAATTTCAAAGTTACTACTCCTTATCTACAGGTTTGTACGGAACCCTCGGTGCGCGAGTCCAACTCGTACTAGACCGGTTTTTTTAGTTTTAAGACTATTATTTATTTTTATTTTTTAGTTAAAAAGGATAATGGAAAACTCTTATCAAATTTTTGCATTGTCATCGGTACTTAATACATGTGCAAAGTTTCAAATTAATCCGATTTCTGGAAGTTGGTGAAAATTGAGTTCAAAAATTCCGTTACATATATACATCCCGATCTAATAAAAGCGTGTTAAAAAAAACTCATTAAATTATACGCTTTTTTTACGGATTATTACGCGATTTATATGAATTTTGTTTTAACCTGACGTTTGCAGGTTAAAATAAAATGTATATCTTTACACTTGATACACAACATCTTTTACTTGTCGTCTGACCCATCTTATTACCGCAATCATATGTGCGATGAAAATTGTTAGGATGCAAGTACACGTGTAGCCGCTTTAACAGCGCGGCTCACGGCAACGTCACTCGACGTTCGAAATCGTGCATAGCGCGCGTTTCCCTGCCATACCGCTCACCCCCCGCTCACATCTGAGGCGACATCTACCGTTCGCCATCGCAAGCGCACGCCTAACGGTGGCGCACGACAGCGAGCGCTGCTACGGCTCCATAGGCTAGATGGCGCTGTTAGCCTAGTACCGCACACGAACCGCGGCATATAAGATTTAGGTCCAGAATAATATAGATAGACAAATCAAGATGATGTCTATCGGACCTTGGTCCCCGACCATAGCTCTCGGTCGGTAGGAAGCGCTTCCCTTTAGCTTCCTAAATGTAAATTTGTTGTGCCAAACATCTGTCAAAAGCCATACAGGAAGGTTCCGCACGAGTTTATCGCACTATAGTAATGATTTTTGACATGTAAAAAGTAGCTTGATTTAGCATCTTAGTTAAATTGTGCGGTATAGAAGAGTCCTAAGTGCGAAACTGGTAAACATTTTCTGATCGCGATTCTCGACCAACGTCTACACAAACACACACACACACACACAATAACAGAGAAGAATAGAAAAGTTTTTAGAAATGAATATTGGTATAGTGGACTTGCTCTATCTATATAGTCTACTAGCTTTTACCCGCGACTTCGTCCGCTTTAGGTAGTTTTTTTGGAATGCGTTGTTTTTCCTCAATACCAAATTTATCCAAATATAATTCAAATCTTTTGTAATTTAGGAGTGAAAGCGATCAGACTCCCCGAAAAGTAATTTTTCCCATGGGAATGCGTTGTTTTCCTGCGGTTAAAAGTAATGCATGTCCTTTCTTAAGTCTCACTATCTCTTAACAAAATTTCATTTAAATCTGTTCAGAAGTTTAGGCGTAAAAGCGATCGGCGCACTTGAATTTTCCCATGGGAATGCGCCATTTTCCCGCGGTAAAAAGTAGCCTATGTCCTTTCTCGGGTATCAAAATATCTCCATACTAAATTATTCCAATTGGTTCAGCAGTTTAGGCGTGATTGAGTAACAGACAGACAGAGTTACTTTCGCATTTATAATATTAGTATGCATTATTTACTTACATATTTATTTGGTTGCAGCAACACCAATCTCGGCCGAAGAGTTGGAGAAGCAACGTAAGATAGCTGAACTGCAGGCCAGGATACAGAGGAAATTGGCTGGTAAGTACTTGACCATGTGCTCATGGAGTGATCTTCAATCGCCAGCAACACGTAGACGTTGAAGTAGGAAGGGAACAGAACCCATTCCTGGGCCCCGGGCTTCAGACACGGGGGGTCGCCCGCTAAAGGGGGCCCGAGACAGCGGTGCGTGAGTTCCCGCGCGCCGTCTGTTGTTTCTGCGACGGGGTCGAGTTCCTCCCTCGTCGCAACCGGTAGGGGCTCGCTGCAAAGTGAGTCGCCCGAGTCCGGGGATTTGCGGTGAATGCCTGTAGCCTCTCGGCCTACGGTGAACCCGCCACGTCCCACCGACTCACATGGCGCCGGAGGGCACCGTCAAGTTCTTAGTGGGTAGGCGGGTTCACTCTCTGAAGCCTGGAGTCCCACATTACCCCCAGCTGCCCCCGCGGCTGGTGGGTATGCGTAACAGTATTTTTCCCTGACGTAAAAATTAGAAAAAAGAAGGAAGGAAACAAAAATACGCACAAATAAACTAATTTAGTACTTTTCTAGGACACTTGAGAATTTTATTTCTATATGCATAATATGTACATGACTAGACTAACTATGTAATAATCCTCGATGCAACGATTTACTTTCTGCTTCGAAATTATTCGCCTTTGGAGACTGCGCCTGAAATATACAGTGTAAGTCTTCAAAAAGTTCACTTATTATTCTTGTTTTGTGAGCCCTGAATAAATTTTAAATAAAAATGAATTGCTGTTCGTTAGTCTCGCTAAAACTCGAGAATGGCTGAACCGATTTGAATAATTTTAGTCTTGAAATATTCGGGGAAGTCCAGGGAAGGTTTAAAAGATCTAAAATTAAAAAAAACGGAACGGGCAGGACTACGTCTGTCGGGTCCACTAGTAAAATATAAATAAGTAAAATATTAAAATATGGGAAACTATTCTTAATCATAACGACAAAAATAATTAGCAAAGTTTCTGCCTTACATCCGAGAGGTCCTGGGTTCGAATCCCAGGTCGAGCCAAAATTGTTTCGTCGGGAAGTTGGCGGTGTTTCACCTCCGTGTCTCGGTGCGCACGTTAGGCCGTTGGTCCTGCGCCTGATCTCACTCTGGTCATGACGGATTGCCGTCTCACCAAACTTTGAGAGTGACGGAACAGTGAGTGCACCTGTGTATTGCGCTCACACTTGTGCACTATAATATCTTCTGCGCAGTTGGCCGATCTCTGTTGAGATTTGCCGCCGTGGAAATCGGTCAGGAGGACTATTAGTGGTGTTGTGGCGACCTCTACCCTTTGCCATCACAAGTGCATGCCTAACGTCACAACAGCGAGAGCTGATACGGCTCCATAAAGCTAGATGGCGCTGTTAGCCTAGTACCGGCCAAATTGTACCGGCTTAGTACCGCACATGAAACGCGGTATATAAGATTTCGATCCAGAATAATATAGATAGACAAATCAAGATGATGTATATAGGATCTTGGTCCCCGACCATAACACTCGGTCGGTAGGAAGCGCTTCCCTTTAGCTTCCTAACACGAAATCAGTTGCGCCAAAGTGTGACGAGTCGAGTCTATTTTTCCAGGTGGTGCCCTAGCCAGCACAGCGGGGTCCGGCCCTGCGCCCCTGATCTTGGATAGGGAGGGGCGTACCATAGACATTAGTGGGAAAAGAGTCCAGCTGACCCATGTCGCTCCTACGCTCAAAGTAAGTAATCGCAATAGAGCAACTAAATGTGAAAACACAGATTGTTGTGCCAAGCAGGATAGAAAATAAAAATTCATTTGCGCGTTGCTGTCATGTTTGATCTTGTTTTAGGACCTCAAATTAACCGAGTAACTCGGCCGAGTACTCGGTACTCGGCAAGCTTTAAACCGAGTAATACTCGGTACTCTGCAAAACCACTACTCGGGCCATATCTATTAAAAATATAACACGTCAAACCTTAAAAATGCTATCCTTTCTTAAGAGATTAAAGATTTCTAAACCCTAATCCCAGGCGAACATCAGGGCGAAGCGTCGCGAGGAGTTCCGCGCACAGCTCGCGGCGCCGGCCGCCGACCCGCGGCTCGAGGCGGGCGCGTGGCTCGACCCGCGCGTGCGCAGCAAGCCCGCCGCGCGCGTCAAGCGTGCGTTGCGCTTCCACGAGCCGGGGAAGTTCAGGCAGCTGGCGGAGAGGCTGCGGATGAAGGTAAGATCAAGATTCTATTGATAATATGTATTTATTTAAATAAAAAAATATTTAAGTATGTTTATCCGTTGTCTAGTAGCCATAACACAAGCCTCGTAGCTTACTTTGGAACTAGAGAATTGGTGTGATTGTTGTGAAATATTTATTATTTGTTTATTTATTTATCAGATATTTTATCTAGATTAGATCACAATGTAAAATAAAGATCCTTATTGACTTTCATAAAACCCTCAATCGAACCTCATTTAACCACAATTTCATTCGTAATACCTACATATTATCTGAATTTTAAACCCAATTCAACCCCCAACTCAAGCTTGATTTCATCCCATACCTGCTGGACTACTTATCCTAATTTCATCCCAATTCATCTTCAACATCATCATCTTAACTCAATCCCAATGTCTTGCCATATCAACCGCAATTTCATCCCACCTTAACTTGCATGTTATCTTCAATTCAACCCCAATATTATCCCATTCTCGACTCCGACTCCATTCCACAATCCCCTTGCCCGCCTCGAGTCGTGCGCAGCAAGCCCGCCGTGCGCGTCTATATATTTAATCTAGATTCAATCACTATTTAAAAAAAGAAAGTAGGTCCTTATTGGATTTTATAAAACCCTCAATCGAACCTCATTCAACCATAATTTCATTTTTAATACGACTCTTCTGAATCTTAATTAATTATCTGTATCTGAATATTAAACACAAATCAACCCCCAACTCAAGCTTAATTTCATCTCATGACTGATGGACTGCTTACCCTGATATCATCCTAATTCATCTTCAATATTACCATCTTAACTCAATCCCAATGTCATTCCTGAATTGCATCCTAAACTCAACCTCAATTGTCCCATTCATCTCATCCCCGAATTCACTTAGTAATCCCCGAACCCCGCCGCTCTTGTTTGATCGTCAGTTCACCCCAAATTTATTTCGAAGTCCAGTGGTGATGATTCCGTTAAAAAGGATCCAGAAATGCTGTGTGGATACTATCTCCAGTAGCGGCGGATCCGTTAAAGAGGATCCAGTAAAAAATGACGTTGTAAATAATGTGAACACGCCTTATTTCAAATCTATCTTATGTTTTCTAATTTGATTCCAGGCCCAGCTAGAGAAACTGCAGAGTGAGATATCGCAGATCGCGCGCAAGACTGGCATCTCTTCCGCTACTAAACTCGCCTTACTAGCTGCCGACGTACCTGACTCGGACAGGGTGCCGGATATTGAATGGTACGTACATTTTGACGTGACAACGTCTTATAAATTGGTTTGCCGGGTGACACTTCAAGAAACTGCGTTACGCTCCGCTCACGTTCCGCGCTCACAATGAGAGCGAGTGAGAGGCACGCGTCCCTTCGACTCGGGCATGGTTAGCCCGCCTAAGAGCGAGTGAGACAGACATAAAAAGTGAAAGGCACGCGTCCCTTCCACTCGAGCACAGTTAACCCGCCTAAGAGCGAGAGAGAGAGAGTGAGAGAGATAGGCATACACACCGGTTCATGTTATACGAATGAATATTCACATTAAAATTATTTTACCACTCAAAGTCGTTGTCACGTAAAACTTTCGCCCGTATACCGACTTTACAGGCAACCAATTTTTTTATAAACCTATGTCATCTCACTGCTGGTCAAAGGTCTCCCTCAAACTCCTCCACTTCCCTATCAATATTCCTCCACTATTCAATAAATCTTCAGTCAATTGACTTCGATTTCTGATACAAAAATTTGACGTTTAAATATAGTATTCCCATACAAAATCTATGGAGGCAGATCGTTTTGACAAATGATGGAGAGTTTGTCAACGATTGGTGGTGTCATCTAGCGTATTGTTGGTGAAACAAATCTATACTAATATTATAAAGCTGAAGAGTTTGTTTGTTTGTTTGTTTGTTTGAACGCGCTAATCTCGGGAACTACAGGTTCGAATTGAAAAATTAATTTTGTGTAGAATGGACCATTTATCGAGGAAGGAAGGCTTAAGGCTATATAACATCACGCTGCAACTATTAGGAGCGAAGAAATAATGGAAAATGTGAAACAAAAAAGAGGGAAAATTATTCATCCTTCCGTTGCGTGCGCTGCGAAAACGGTTCAAGATAAAAATGTATGTTAAATTAAAAGAATGATTTTTCTTGAAATGATCAAAAAAATATCTGCGATAGTCCGTGTCTGTCCAAAATAACTATTCCACGCGGACGAAGTCGCGGGAACACCTAGTAAAAAATAATAAATAAATGTACAGGAAAGGAGCGTGTTGGGTATTAAAAGGATTGACAAAATCCGAAATACCACACTACGCTCCAAAACTGGCATATGGACGTAGGCGAAAAGACAGCAGAGCTGAAGTGAGAGTGGGCGGGTCACGTATGCAGGATGCACCCGGATAGATGGGCTCAAATAGTCACACAATGGATACCAGCAGATAGCTATCGCCGTAGCGGTAGACCCAAAAAAAGATGGTGTGACGATTTGACGAGTTTTCGAACAGTTTGGAAATCCTTAGCCGCAAATGAATTTGGTTTCACTAGCTTATTTATGTTTTTAAAACACCATGGTCTTGAAAATATATACGACTAGTGGACCCGGCAGACGATGTCCTGCCCGCTGTTTTCGCAATTTTTCCATATTTTTTCATCGTTTAAACCTTCCCTGGACTTTTGTTGTATTTGTTATTATTAGGAAAAAAATATTAAGAAAACTAAAATAAATCTAGTTAGTGCTCCAGCCTAGCAGGAGAGAAAGAGAGCGCAGCATTCGACTGTTGTAGTGTAGAGATAGAGCGAGACAGAGCACAGGAGATCAGCTGGTGCCACGAGGGCTCTCCGCAGTTGATCGCCGAATTCTCAGTAATTATTTATCCGTACTGATGACAATGCAATAATTTGATGAGAGTTTTTTAATATCCTTATTAACTAAAAAAATAAAAATAGTTTTAAAAAATTCACGCTTTATTGCTAACTAAAAAAGAGAAAATAATTTCTGAGTACAAAGAATTTATATTACAGTAGAGTAAAAAACGTGGGATGTTTGGTTGAATATATTAAAATCATTGTTACTATGAAAACGACATAAATTCTTTGTACTCAGAAATTATTTTCTCTATTTTAGTTTTTTGAACTATTATTTTTAAATTTTATAATGGAGTGCCAAAAATCCCGTGAGTAATAAACAAATAATTTAATGATAAAGAACCTATTTCCCAGGTGGGACAGCGTGATCCTGATGACGCCCGAAGAACGCGAAGCCTCAAAACAGAGCACCACATCGACAGACACACGCACACACACGCAACGCGTGGCCGCGTGCAACGTTGGTGAAGACGACATTGTGAACAACTTGAACCAACGAGCCGTGACCAACTTGGTCGAGCATCCGCAGCAGTTGAGACCGCCAAGTAAGTCCATTTGAGCTTATAACGGGATTTAGCTATATAAGCTCACGTTACAAAAATGATGGGTGACCGTTGGTGTTCGTTAAAGCACATCAAAAGCGAATAAAATGGGTTTAGCGGTGTCGAAAAAATGATGGGTGACCATATTTTCAATTAAACACGATCCTGAAAGTAATTAAAGGCACCGGATGTATGTCAAAAAGATGATGGGTGACCGTTTGACTTCTAAAGATGTCTGCGTAAGTAGATAAAGTAACTTTAGTTGCGTCAAAAAGATGATGGGTGACCGTTCGACTTCTAAAGATGTCTGCGTAAGAAGATAAAGTAACTTTAGTTGCGTCAAAAAGATGATGGGTGACCGTTCGACTTATAAAGATGTCTGCGTAAGAAGATAAAGTAACTTTAGTTGCGTCAAAAAGATGATGGGTGACCGTTCGACTTCTAAAGATGTCTGCGTAAGTAGATAAAGTAACTTTAGTTGCGTCAAAAAGATGATGGGTGACCGTTCGACTTCTAAAGATGTCTGCTTAGGTAGATTAAGTAACTTTAGTTGCGTCAAAAAGATGATGGGTGACCGTTCGACTTCTAAAGATGTCTGCGTAAGTAGATAAAGTAACTTTAGTTGCGTCAAAAGATGATGGGTGACCGTTCGACTTATAAAGATGTCTGCGTAAGTAGATAAAGTAACTTTAGTTGCGTCAAAAAGATGATGGGTGACCGTTCGACTTATTGAGATGTCTGCTTAAGTAGATAAAGTAACTTAAGTTGCGTCATTAAGATGATGGGTGACCGTTCGACTTCTAAAGATGTCTGCGTAAGTAGATAAAGTAACTTTAGTTGCGTCAAAAAGATGATGGGTGACCGTTCGACTTATAAAGATGTCTGCGTAAGAAGATAAAGTAACTTTAGTTGCGTCAAAAAGATGATGGGTGACCGTTCGACTTATTGAGATGTCTGCTTAAGTAGATAAAGTAACTTAAGTTGCGTCATTAAGATGATGGGTGACCGTTCGACTTCTAAAGATGTCTGCGTAAGTAGATAAAGTAACTTTAGTTGCGTCAAAAAGATGATGGGTGACCGTTCGACTTATAAAGATGTCTGCGTAAGAAGATAAAGTAACTTTAGTTGCGTCAAAAAGATGATGGGTGACCGTTCGACTTCTAAAGATGTCTGCGTAAGTAGATAAAGTAACTTTAGTTGCGTCAAAAAGATGATGGGTGACCGTTCGACTTCTAAAGATGTCTGCTTAGGTAGATTAAGTAACTTTAGTTGCGTCAAAAAGATGATGGGTGACCGTTCGACTTCTAAAGATGTCTGCGTAAGTAGATAAAGTAACTTTAGTTGCGTCAAAAAGATGATGGGTGACCGTTCGACTTATTGAGATGTCTGCTTAAGTAGATAAAGTAACTTAAGTTGCGTCATTAAGATGATGGGTGACCGTTCGACTTCTAAAGATGTCTGCGTAAGTAGATAAAGTAACTTAAGTTGCGTCAAAAAGATGATGGGTGACCGTTCGACTTCTAAAGATGTCTGCGTAAGTAGATAAAGTAACTTAAGTTGCGTCAAAAAGATGATGGGTGACCGTTCGACTTCTAAAGATGTCTGCGTAAGTAGATAAAGTAACTTTAGTTGCGTCAAAAAGATGATGGGTGACCGTTCGACTTCTAAAGATGTCTGCGTAAGTAGATAAAGTAACTTTAGTTGCGTCAAAAAGATGATGGGTGACCGTTCGACTTCTAAAGATGTCTGCGTAAGAAGATAAAGTAACTTTAGTTGCGTCATTAAGATGATGGGTGACCGTTTATTTCACAAAAAAAATTGCAAAACTAGATCAAGCAACTTTTCTGATGGTTGTAATATGATGGGTGACCGCTTAACGTCAAAGGCACGCGTAACGTGGGCGAAGACCAAAATTATCTTAAAACGGGATTACAGTATGTAATTTTACGTTATAAACAAGATGGGTGACCATTTCACTTCTAAAGTTGTCTGCGAAAGTAGCTGATGTTACTTTAGCTAAATGAATGAATGAATATTTATTTGCTCATAAATAGGGTTACACTGAAGATCTTATTTGTAATTAACAATATCATATAACAATTTCTCCTATATTAAAAATAGATCAAAAAGATGATTGGCGAACGTTTCGCTTAACAAAAAAATACCCTTTAAAGTTAAAAACACAACTTTATTCATGTCAAATAGATGATCTGTCCGTGTTTGTTCTGAAAACGACAGAAATAGTAGAATAAGGGCCTCGTGCTGTGTCAAAAAGATGATGGGTGACCGTTAGTGATTGCAAAAGCATGTTATAACTAGATATTGCCTTTATTAGGTATAATTATCTTAAATTACTATTCGAATTATAAAAATAATCTCTATATATTATTTGTGGAAGAGCACTCCTTTCCCATCAGCCTGTGTCGCGGTGCTAGGACCTTTAAATACAACTATGATTGAGATACCGCTTTAAAGAGCTCGGCGAGTAGACTGGACTCTAACATTTTTTCGAACTTAAACGCGGACGAATACGCGGGCAGCCGCTAGTATTGACTAATCTTTGTTCCGGCTTTTGTCGTGGCTCATATTTTCATGAGTTGTTTGCTGAAATAAAACAATGTTCATGTACTGCCTTTTATATTAGACATGCGCAAAATCGTTCACTGAACTGAAAGGAGTGATATAGTTCAGTGGGAGTTGAAGATATGTATCACTCATCTAGTTCAATTAGTTCATTTAGTTCAGTGAATCTATAGAGGCTTTTATAACGTTCTATTGAACTAAATAATGAAGTAGTGTTAAAATTGCGTTGCATAATTATGTATTATGAACTATTGTTGACTATTCTAATGACTTTATTAATTTTATATTAGAAGCTGTCAGTAAAGAATTAAAATTAAAAAACGTATATTTTTTTAAAAACGTAAAATTTACTTAGAAAACTGATTTTCCTTCATACTTATACTTAGGCTTGGGACTATCAGCCTAGAATTAAGCCACATTTATTAATTACACTAGGTTGGCGTTTTTAAGAACAAACTACTGTACTAAAAAAAATATATCCGTACGTTTTACTCTCATATGATATGAGTCATATCACTGAGTTACTGAAGGAACTAAATGAACTACTTTGAACGAAAGTGAGTGAGTGATATATGTGGACTAGATAGGTGAAGTACTTCAATTGAGTCATTCATTCAGGAACTACCCATGTCTATTTTATATTTTACAACTAACTTAAAATTTAATTTTTAAATTAACTAACACTATGATATCCAAAGTTAGTCCAATTTTAAACTATGTATTCATATTATTTGACAACCACTTCGGTGTAATGGTTTGATCCCCGCACTGTACAAACATTTGTGTGCATGAACATGTCTGTTTGTACTGGTCTGGGTGTTATATGTATTCATTTAAGTTTATTTGTAATACCACTGTTGATTCTGATATCTGTAACACGAATGCTTAAGCTACTCACCACGGAGTCAGATCAATGTATGTGATGTTGTTGTTTATTTATTATTATTCATACTGATTTAAGAGACTAATGCTTTAGCTAGTACATTATGACACCTAAAATCTCACAATTTACTGTGATAAAGTTATAGGGTATAAACTAAAGAAAGTACACATACTTACCATCAAAAATTTCCCCAAAAGCTGCGCAAGATTGTCATGAGAAATACATTCTCCTTTAATATCAACATAACCTATTGGACATCCGTGATGGCGACACGTCGCACAATGCGGAACATGCTTCACAATTATTTTGATAACCCTCCCTTTCCTAACTCTTCCATCGTTTGTGTTTCCGTTAAAATCATCAACTTGAGGTATCGACAGAAGCAAGTCCGTTAATTTCGTTTCTTTATCCCCAAATCTATGGCCAGGATTATTACCAGTATCTGTGACATCTGAATCGTGGTTTCGTGTAGTTTTCTTCATTTTAGTTGAGTATCCTTTAGACAAAACACTAAGAATAAACAGTGCTATTAATAGTATCTTCATTTTGTACATTTAAGTTTTTAATTATAAAGTCTTACTTGTAAAATGAAACTACTTATCCACGCAATGGACAATGTTATTATGCCACACATTACAAAATATAATTTTCTGTGATTTATTCGTGTGTTGTGAATCACATCAATATGTCACGCCTGATGCAGTATTTATATGGCAATTTTATGAATTTATTAATAAAGCAAATTTTTATTTCTTATGGATGCCATGCATAAAGTTATCAATCACTCAAACAATATAATATGTAATTGCATGCATTGGTATGATGCAAAATTTAAGTCGTATTTATAGCATATTAGCGGACCTCGCAGACGTTGTCCTGCCCGCTGTTTTTTGGACTTTATTGGAGTTTACTCCTTAACATTGCACGCCATGGTGGTCACCGGTGACCCCCAAACAATATTATTATTTCTATTGTGTCTAGTCTCTCATATATAAGGCCGGGGTATGAAAATATACGGGAGTAAAATCAAATTCCCGATGTTATCCGATGTCACCCGATGTCACACGAAAATGTCACACGATGTTACCCGAAGACGCATCGGTCATTTTCTGACACGTTTAACCGAGTATGGTATAGGTATTTTGTAGTATGTATGTATAATGGAGACTATTGTTTATATTTATATGGTTTTGTTATGTATTTTAACAGATTCATTGTATAATTTATAAAAATATATGTATATATGCTTTAAGTATCATAAAAAATGCATTCATTTATCGTTATTCCCTAATCTATTAACTTTTTATAACCGTTCTTAAGGAGTAAACTCCAGTCGTGTGTCGGAGCTGACACGCACACTTATTTTTAAATATATTTTTCCCCGTAAAAAATAATCCTCGTACGGATCATTCCCTAAGTACCCCGATCACCGAAGCCTCCGTCCCAGAGGATCCCAATTTATTTGTATCTAGATGAACCCAATTAAAATTCATATTTATGGTTCTCCGGAACGGGGTTTTAGGATACTCAGGTAATGGGCTAGATGCATCACCAATCGTTGACATGTACTTTTTATTATCTGTCAAAACGGTCTGCCTCCATAGATTATGTATGGGAATACATGAACGTGATGTCACGGTCATGTATCAGAAACCTAAGTCTAAAAAAATCTAGTCTTTCCTCTTTTTAATATTAGTTTTATAGTATTAGTTGATATTCTAATGTTGAAGTTAGCCGTACCGTTTCTAGTGCGAGGTTCACTCTTTATGACTACAAAGACGTACAATATTACGCAATTTCTCGTGTTATTTTATTGCATTAAAAATGTAAACCAGCTGAGACGAATTTCCTTTTCTTCCAATTAAACACAGGAACTGAGGATGGTATGGAGGAAGGTATATTATATTAACGGGAAGAAAAAAATAGAAACTAGAAATAAATAAATGTTTCACAACAATCACACCAATTCTCTAGTCCCAAATTAAGCTACAAGGCTTGTGTTATGGGTACAAGAAAACGGATAAATATACTTAAATACTTTGTTTTTTGTAAATAAATACATATTATACATGGAAAACGCCCAGACCAGTAAAAACACACATGTTCATGTACACTTATGCTTGTACTGAGCGGGGATCGAACCCGCGACCCTTGGTTTTAGAAGTCCGACATGTGGACCACTGCATCAAGCGGTCGTCAAAAATAGCAACATATGATACAAGTAGATACATACCATACCATAAGTACATAAATAATCAAAACAAATATATAAGGAAAACAGTCAATCTGTTTAAGGTAACAAATTAGTATTGTTAGAATGATAATAAAGATTTCCGCATAATATTATTTATGATTTTAAGGAAATCGTTATATTTTTCCCGCTCAACGCCACCTCAAATGAAACAAGACAATTTTTACAAGAATTTATTTAAGCATTAGTATTATCACCTAATAGTATATAGGGTAAAGCCGAGATAGATGCCCCACTCTTGTAAATCGCTGTATATCTTCAATAATAAAAATAAAACAATTTATTTATGAAACAAATTTATTCTTGGGAGTTTTGTCTACAAATTTATGAAAAGCAAAAAACTTTGTCTTAGATATATTCAAAGTATTAGGGACTTTGTCGGACCTCTAAATCTTGTGACATCTATCCCATACAGGGGATAGATGCTCGACCCATATAAATTGCGTTTAGGATAGATGACTCACCGGAAAAATTGGCATCTATCCTCCAACATCTTTGAATTCGTTTTGGCATTGCATGCTGTCGCTACGAGACATACAACTGAGTAAATTAAGATAGAGTAAGAGATTCTTTTGAAAGATATGAAAAAAGTTATCGAATTTAGCTGCGAAAGTAATGTAATTAAAATCGGGTCATCTATACCTATGGGGCATCTATCTCGGCTTTACTCTAATAAAATTTGTGTTCGAAAGTAATGGGCACAAGTTTTATAAAAAGGATTTTTCTGTTGTGATCTGATGATGATAGGGAGTGCCTCTTAGGTTCATGACACATTAAAAATACCCAGCTGTCAACTATAAATGTTTGTAATTAGTAACATAGTTCTAAGTTTCCTTTGTTAATGGCTTGAATAAACTCTGATTTTGCGTGGCTTACTCAAGTCAGGCGTATCTTTCTAGAAGTGAACTTTTAATATACCCATATTAAAATTAAGCAATTTTTATTTAGAGGTGTATTTATAATTTTTATTTTAGTCTTAATACACTTTCAGGAAAAGTAACAGATTAAATTAATTTGAAAAACTGAAATATGGATACAGATTCACTGAAATCCATCACACAATCACCTGGAATATTATAGTAAATCAGATTCATTTACACATTCGTCGTTAATTCTAATATAACCAACAGGGCAACTCAACTTCTTGCACATCATACATTTTGAACGTATTTTCCTGCTACGTCTTAAGCTATCGTTATCACTATTTTTCGTTTCCGTTAATCTGTTATCTTCGCTTATAATTCCATCGTGAAATCCACTTTCGTGATTTGACGACTCAATCTTCGTTGTTCTTATTTCTCGACTGCCCAACGAATCGTTCTCGTTAATTTTCTGTAAATCACTTTCTATGTCTTTGGTGTAAATGATTTCTTCTTCCAACTCAAATGTTTGTGGCAAACTTTTTGCAATGGCAGCTGTGGCAGAGAGTAGAAATAAAATGGCAGTTTTCATTTTAGTATTACAATTTTATGTTATTTTTCGATTAATTTGGTTCTTTAGAAAACAATGTTTAGCACAAAGATCTAGTATTGCAATGATAGTCTAGCTCTAACACATGTTTCTAAACATATCATGTTTTAATCGCCAATTATTATTAATTAGTTTAATATTACGTTACATTATTTATTATAAACTAGCTTAATACTACATATTGTATTGCTTGTATTTATTATAATTTGCGAACTGTGTTTAGCATCCTTCAATCTTTCCACCGGTCTCTCTATTTCTTTCCAGTGACTTTCTTTCCTTCGCAAATTGCAACCAAATCGTCGCCTCATTGCTTTTAGGGTCCACCAATATGGCGACTTGACACATACTTTAAAAAATACTTGAAAAACACATGTCAAAGCTGATATTTAATCATTATTAAAGTAAGTAAGTTCATTTAGATCAGTGTGAAGTCATTAACAGTTATTTAACGTGTTTCACATAAGTAAACTTCTTGAACTTTGACGACCACTTTGGTGTAATGGTCAAGAAGTTGACTATTAACCAAGAGGTCGCGGGTTCGATCCCCGCACTGTACAAACATTTGTGTGCATGAACATGTCTGTTTGTACTGGCCTGGGTGTTATATGTGTTTATTTAAGTTCATTTCTAATACCACTGTTGATTCTGATATCTGTAACACAAGTACTCAAACTACTTACCACGAAGTCAGATCAATGTATGTGATGTTGTTGTATATTATATTATTAAACTATAGTAAGATCTATAAAAATCTTCCAAAAACAGAAATAGTCGTTCAATGTTCATATATGTACGCAATTTGATATAATCTTGGTCTGAACTCTTGAGAGTGCAGTAAGGTTATCCTTATCGCAGTACCAGACTCAGAGAGAATCGTAAATTGCAAACTTTTCTTAATACCTACACCTACTACGTTTAAATGTCTAATACTTGTTGAATGTCAAATGCACCAACATCAAAGTGAAGGTGATAAATGCATACTATATCCACGCTACAAAGGTTTATCAGTAATTATACAGGGTCTACCAAAATTCAACGATAATCTGTATCGGATGAAAGGACAAGTTATACCGGTTCTGAAAAAAAACATATCTCAGTTCAGCGATAAAAGACAATTTGAAAAAGAAGTTGAAATTCGACACCCTTGGTTGCATTTTCAAGTTCTGTGATCACCAATGTCAAAATATTGCTGTGATTTTTTTAATTTCCCGATCTTCATTAGCGACGATTTAAATAAAAAATAAAAAAAAAAATATGACAAGAAAAGTGGCAAGTACTGCACCATTTTGAATTAAATGCGTCATCTTTTTAAGTAACTTGTCAAAGGTAGTGTGGTATATTTTGACGTGACAACGTCTTAAATAAGGTTGTGGCTCGGAGTCACTCATGAAAAAATGTAACGCCTGCTCACGTCTGTTACGATGAGTCACCGAACGAGAGAGAGGCCCGCCGGACCGGCGAATGCCTTGCGTCTCTCTCCCACTCAAACATATTCGGTGTCACGTAAAATCTTCGCCCGTAAAACCGACTTTACAGGCAACCATTTTTTTTTTTTCAAAATGAAGTGTCAAAGTTAACTATCAATACTTTTGTGAACCACTCACTACAACTTGAGTGGTTATTAACTTAACAATGTTTTTGCATTAATTTGTAGTTGCGATTAATAGCATCGTTTATGAAGATCACGAAATTTAAAAAAAACAGCGAAGTTGTGACATTGGTAATCACAGAACGTGAAAATGCGACCAAGGGTGTCGAATTACAACTTTTTATTTCAAATGTCTTTTATCCCTGAACATGTTGAGTTTACGGACATCCTGTATAAAAACAAACAGCGAATAAGTATTTATCTAAAAACTTTATCGAACAACCTAAGCGTAACCTTGCCCCTTAAATACTTGGACAGAGCGTGCATTATCATGTTGACGTTGATTCGGTTTTACATCAATAATTCTGCTTATTTTTTAGAGGACCTTTTTAAACAAGGTCTCTGCGTCAAAACACCACACAAATAGAAACAAACACACAAACCACGGCTATTTATATTAATAGTCATAATCAATATCCACACATTTAAATCCTACACGTTTTTTGTTTACTGGACAACTAAATGTTTGACACCATAGACACGCGTCAGCTATTATCCTCTCCGTTGTCGTTGTTGAAGTTCCGTTATTTACACTTCTTCTATCGTTATTTCTATATGGCACGAAAGCAGGGTCGTTGCTTCTATTATAAGTAGAGTACGCTGCTGAATAATTAGTTGGCACGAATGAAGTGCCATTGTAACTATTGTATGTTGTATCTGCCGAGGAATTGAAGTTATTATAAGGAGCGTACGATGAGTTATAATAATATGTGCTCGCTGTTGTATTGTAGTTATAAAATTGGTTGTTGTATGGCGCCAATGGTATTCCGCTGTTCATGTTGGCACCATATCCGTTATTAGGATTTGCATTGTATGCCGAATGATTTTGATTATATCTATACGGCATTGGAGTGTAATAGTTTGTAGCGTTGAACGGATTGTAAAATCTGTCGTTATAGTTATTTCCATGTGCGTTGTTGGCTCCGTTATATTGGTTTACATACCCCACACTATTCACATTTCCTCTGTTATATTCTGTGTAAGCACCGTTATATTTTGGGTGCGTTTGCCCTTTAAACACTTGAACTACTTTGTTGTATGTCTTTGTTATGAAATCTGGTTTTGTTTTGAAATGGCCAAGGTTTGAATTTTCGTTGTTCACATTTATTCCGTTATTCATATTTCCGTTGTATGTTTCTCTCTTTTTTCGTGTATTTTTTGGTTTTTCTCGTCCTAATATATCAAGAAGAAGAGGCATATCAGTAACGGCATCCTCTTTCTTTGCTGTGATATCTTCTTCAGGGTGAAATATAAGGTAATCTCTGTTGTCCACATCTCTTCTAACCCGTATATCGAAGTCGGGATTTCTAGTAGCATTGATGTTGTAGTTATAATTCTTCGCTATAATATTCAGTACACCAACTAAAGTGATTATCGAAATCAACATATTAAGAGTCTTGTTTTACACGAATATTTGTTGAAACCCGTTTGAAATTAAGTCTTGATAACTGGCACTTATAGGCGTATTCGTTAAAGAGTAGTAAGTTTTAACTTAGTACCTATTATACGAAATTATTTTCAAATGTTTTTGAAACACTTTATTTTCTATAGTAATGGTAGCTCACAGCACTAAATGTCTTCTTTTACATCAAGTTCCCAGTGCATTGTGAGCACTTGTGAACTATCACATATCTTGTAGTTTAACAATCTCTGTTGAGCTCAAGGAATTTGTTTTATTATAAAGTTTCACGACTATTTTGGAACAAGCACAATTCCGTTGAGTTCTGATAACGCACTGAGGTACATTTAAGAATAATGAATTTATATTTATAAATATGATGTTATGAGGAACTCGGGATGCAGATAACTGCCTATAGTCACATTTGTAGGAATTTAGTGTTAATTATTATTTCGGTTTGCGTCAATTTAATATTGAATAACAGATATTAAATAACAGTGTGACGTAATAATCACGCACAAAAAATATATTTTTAAACGTGGTGAGAATTAGGTAGCTGTTTTTTAATTTTATTTGCGTGACTACCATCACGTATGTAAAATGACAATAAATTTTTTATCAACACGTAACAAGCAAACCCGCGTGCATGCACAAAGCCAAATAAATTACGCATACGGTTCTGAACGTTATCTCTTCGTAAAATAAAGCATAGTTATATTTTCTAACAATTAACAAGTACTTTGAATGAATGTATAATATCGATATATATTAGTCGTCAAGCCTGGTCAGAGGCCCTCGGGCGGCTTAATAACATCTGACAAGTTAGGTTGGTCACTTACCTTACACACACCCCTCCACCGCGGTGCACTGAGCCCGCGTGGTGGAGTATGGCTGGCACCACCTCATAGTCGAGGTGAGGCCTGTGCCCAGCAGTGTGACGTATAAAGGCTGATGATATATGAATGAATGTATATTATAAAGGCGTGATAGACTTGGTCACAGGTCCAAGACAGATTTATTAGTTTAAGTAGCTTTTAACCGCGACTTCGTCCGCGTTAGGTAGTTTTTTTGGAATGCATTTTTTTCCCGTAATACAAATTTTATCCAAATATAATTCAAATCTTTGGTAATTTAGGAGTGAAAGCGATCAGATTCCCCGGAAAGTTATTTTTCCCATGAGAATGCACTGTTTTCCCGCGGTCATAAGTAACTCATGTACTTTCTAAAGTCTCAAACTATCTCCTTATCGAATTTCATTTAAATCTGTTCGGTAGTTTAGGCGTGAAAGCGATCGGTCCACTTGATTTTTCCCATGGAAATGCGTCATTTTTCCGCGGTAAAAACTAGCCTATGTCCTTTTTCGGGTATCAAAATATCTCCATACCTAATTACATGCAAATCGGTTCATTAGTTTAATCATGATTGAGTGACAGACAGACAGACAGTTACTTTCGCATTTAAAATATTAGTATGGATTAGCGACAACGTATGAATTACATTAATACATGGTTAGGATGGAGACCACAATACGACAATTGCCTTCTTGTTTATAACAACTTTGTATGTGTACCAAATTTTAATCAATCTGTTCATTAGTTTAGGCGTGAAAGCGTAATAGATAGGCAGGCAATGTTTCGTATTGTGGTCTCCACCCTTTATTACAGGTTTGATGCTTTGCGATATATCATTATTTGCACACAACTTATTACGGTACTCGTTTCGCTAAATGTGACTTCTTGCAGACAACACTTCGAAAACAACATTTTTTTTCGCAATAACTAAGAATCCTATAATTTTAAAAATAATAAATCCTATATTTTTATAATTTTTGACGTGACAACGTCTTATAAATTGGTTTGCCGGGTGACACTTCAAGAAACTGCGTTACGCTCCACTCACGTTCCGCGCTCACAATGAGAGCGAGTGAGAGGCACGCGTCCCTTCGACTCGGGCATGGTTAGCCCGCCTAAGAGCGAGTGAGACAGACATAAAAAGTGAAAGGCACGCGTCCCTTCCACTCGAGCACAGTTAACCCGCCTAAGAGCGAGAGAGACAGAGCGAGAGAGAGAGAGTGAGAGAGATAGGCATACACACCGGTTCATGTTATACGAATGAATATTCACATTAAAATTATTTTACCACTCAAAGTCGTTGTCACGTAAAACTTTCGCCCGTATACTGACTTTACAGGCAACCACTGTTTTTTTTGCAAATTTGTTATTACCAGCAATCTCCACAATCTTACAAAACAAATTGTCGAAATGGAACACATTCACGACACAACAACGTTGTTCACAGCGGAGCCGCTCAAACCCACATACATGCCGGTGTTCCTCACTAAGAAGGAACGCAAGAAGCTCCGCAGGCAGAGCCGGCGTGAAGCCTGGAAGGAGGAGCAGGAGAAGGTGCGGTTGGGACTCGAGGCGCCACCGGAGCCCAAGCTCAGGTAACCCTCTCCGTCACTTAGGTGCCATCCATAAATTACGTCACACAAATTGCATTACATAATGTATTAATTAATAGTAGTTTATGCAACTGATACATAATGAGGGGCCTTAAAACACGAGTGTGGTTTTATGAAACGAGCGTCAGCGAGTTTCATAATAGCATCACACGAGTTTTTTAAGGCCTAATTATGTACAGTTGCATACACTACTTTATCTACACACATATCATAAGTACTAAAATGCAATTTGTTTTAACTTTTCACAATATTTTCGTCACAGCGAAAAACCAACAAACAAATGAATGACAACAGTAATGGCGGGTAATTCAATCCTCCGTCACGACGATTTTTTTTTATATCATAGACAAACGAATGAAGTCCCTATCCTCATGTCACTCGTGATCATATGTCGTGCGATTTGGATTAAAAAACATACTGAATTTGACGTTTCATATCGATAACTGCTTTAATATCAATGGATACTAGAATAGAGACCTACTTTAGTTTTGACAGCTGTTCCAAATTTAAAGTCATAACGATACAGAAATTGATACTGTTATAACATTACAGTACAGATTTTACCTACTGCCACAGATAAGAAAGTTCTCATAGTAAAATTGGTTGTAGTAATGCTGGTCATTTCCTACGGTTTCTGAACGCATTATAGAGCACTAATGATATGTCCGTAGATAAATTTTATTATTTTATCTAAAAATCATGAATGCCTTAGAAGCTCATATTGTAACAAAATGAACATCTTTTCAGTGTTAAAATGAATATGAATATATTATTTTTGACCCCCGTCTTGTCACAGCTGGTCACATTTGTGAGACCCTCCCTCCCTAGTGTGACGTCAGATATTTAACATTTTTACACCTAGAAATAATTATTTAATTAAAACAGCAGTACCGTTTTTTTATTTCAATTTAAACTATGTAGGAGTTATATTTAAAGAGAGATCGATTCCAGCCAACCCTAAAAGTTAAAATATAGAAACTGATAATCGGGAAGTTAACAACAAGTTAACAAAGTGCACAAAACTCATTCTGCGATTATAAGGAGTTTGGAAATATGACGTGACGAAATTAAGGACCCTTGTCACACAATGTCACACTAAGTCGACCTTCACCCTCCCCCTTAACGTGGGACGGAATTTATGGATGGCCCCTTTACTCGTCGGTCCGAATTTCTTTAAGTGCTCCTTAGGCTGAAGCCTACTAGCCTCACTTGCGTAACTATCTTTTTATATATAAAAATGAATTGCTGTTCGTTAGTCTCGCTTGATCTTGAGATCGGCTGAACCGATTTGAATAATTTTAGTTTTGAAATATTTGTGGAAGTCTAGGGAAGGTTTAAACAATGAAAAAATATGAAAAACAGCGTGCAGTAGAGCGTCTGCCGGGTCCGCTAGTCTTATATATAAAAATGAATTGCTGTTCGTTAGTTTCACTAAAACTCGAGAACGGCTGGACCGATTTGAATAATTTTAGTCTCAAAATATATGTGGAAGGAATATTGATTCATAATTATAGTTTTTAACCGTGCAATGTCACGTTTTCGAGAGAAATGTCATAGAAATCACAATAACCATTCACCATCACCATCACACACTGTCGAAATGTAATAAAATAACAATACACAAAAAACTAAAATCATTAACCTTGTCGATTGCTAGATAATGTCATCAAATTTCAATTAAATAAATTATTATAAAACTAGCTGACCCGGCGAACTTCGTACCGCCTTAGCGTTGCAATGATTGAACAATGTCATCGAATGACATTGACATTAGTTACGCGCGTTTTTTAAAATATGCAAAATTAAATGTATATTTTTCAATATTTCTTCGTGATGCCGTCCCCAAGGAAAACGGGTTTCATTTTTATATATGTATATAGAAGATAAAGACACTAAACACTTTGCCCCTCGTATTATTCCCAGGATATCGAACCTGATGCGCGCGCTGGGCACGGAGGCGGTGCAGGACCCGACGGCCATCGAGGCGAAGGTGCGCGAGCAGATCGCCAAGCGGCAGAAGACGCACCTCGACGCGAACAACGCGCGCGCGCTCACCGCGGACCAGAAGCGGGAGAAGGTATATGATTTTAAACTTTCGCGTTGCATTTTAACACTATTAATAGTCCTCCTGGCCGATTTCGACCACGGCGGCCAATCTCAACAGAGATCAGCCAACTGCGCAGGAGATATTATAGTGCACAAGTGTGTGCGCAATACACAGGTGCACTCACTGTTTCATCACTCTCGAAGTTCGGTGAGACGGGAATCCGACATGACCGGAGAGAGATCAGGCGCAGGACCAACGACTTAACGTGCTTTCCGAGGCACGGGGGTGTAACACCGCCATACTTCCCGACTCCGAGCTGTTTTTGAGACATTCATGACAGAAAATCTCAGAAACAATTTTGGCTCGACCTGGGATTCGAACCCACTTTAACACTATTATTCTATTAGTCACTAGTAATTTAACACTATTAGTCAGCTCGTGACCACGGCTGTGTGCAATCCAGCCGAAACGTCGAGCAGTGAGTACCTAAATACTCATTAAATAGTTCGCGTTTAGACCCGATAACCAACAGTTAGCGGGAGAAGGTAACGCAATAACAATATAACCTTTCTCATTAAATTTTCACTGCACCCCTTGCTTTCTTTCTGCATGACCTTGAGGTTGAGTGCCAGAAAATGCTTTTAGCATTAAGTCCACCCTTTGTACATTTCTTGTGCGATAAAGTTTTAAATAAAATAACGCACAGCGTATGCGTCAAACTTCATTTAGACACTTCAAGGTCATTTAGACACTTTGAAGGGTGATTTAGACCCTTAAAATAATAATACTAATAAATATACAACAACATTACATACATTGATCTGACTCCATGATTAGTAGCGTAAGCACTTGTGTTACAGATATAAGAATCAACAGTGGTATTACAAATAAACTTTAATAAATACGTATAACACCCAGACCAGTACAAACAGATATGTTCATGCACAACACAAATGTTTGTACAGTGCGGGGATCTAACCCGCAACCTCTCGGTTAACAGTCAACTTCTTGACCATAACACCGAAGTGGTTGTCGAAAAAAAAGTGTTGTTGTAAAGTCATTTAGACACTCTAGAATTCTAAAGGTCATTTTGACACTTTAAAGTCATTTAAACACTTTGAAAGGTCATATTATACCCTTAAAAGTCGTGAGATGCGAACTGCGAAGTAACACAAATGTTTGATAAATGGTCTATACTGCTTTGAAAGGATAAAAAATAAACACAAAATGAAATGAACCATAGAAATAATATTATCTGTTTTTATTGTTTTAGATTGATCGAAAACTCAGGGAAGATACCACGATGGGTGTTCACGTAGCTGTGTATAGGTAATAAGATTATTTTAGAAAAAAGCGGGTAATATAAGTTTGACCCTGATGTCTGTTTGTGTTGTTGTGTGTCTCTCTGTGGCATCGTAGCTCCAGAACGGGTGGACCGATTTCGAAGCGGTTTTTAAAACTATGTTAACGGAGGCTAGGTCTTTGCCTGTAGACGAAGAATAGTTGCCAAGTTCATAAGTGTATTTTTAGTCATTTATGGTTTTTTTATTTTTATTTTTTTTTGGGATAAGTTTGCTCTTGACCCAAGACTAAGCCCAACGAGGCAAAGACTGAGTCTACGATGGAGCGAGCTCACCTAGAAGATGCCTGTTCACTCTAGCTTTGAAGCTTCCTAGGTTGTAATTGCAGGGAAACACTGACGCAGGTAGTGAGTTCCACTCTTTTGCAGAGCGCATCAAGAATGTAGATGAGAAGCGCTTGGTTCGTAACAGTGGAACATCGACACGGTACGGATGGTATCCCGCGGTACGTCTGGTGGTCCGATGTTAAAAGGGGGCCGGCGGAATAAGCTGATGTAGATCATGTCCACACTCGCCGAAGTAAAGCCTGTAAAAGATTGACAAGCAGGCGACTCTGCGGCGATGAGCCAAGCTCTGGAGCTGCGTGCTTTTTAGTTATTTTTAGTGTATTAAGAGTGAATTAAAATTCAATTAAGTACATTTATGAAATCAAGTTTAAGTGTAAAATATCATATTCGAATGACAATTAATCACTGTAATTCTGAGCTACGGCTGGTCGAAACCCGTCAAGCCTTGACACTACACCAGCTGTTTCTATGGCTTATTCGGGGTTTTTTGAACTGAAAAGTTAGTTTTTTATCAATAATGTTTGACGTGCTTCAAAATACTATATTACCAATATCCATACTAATATTATAAATGCGAAAGTAACTCTGTCTGTCTGTTTGTTACTCAATCACGCCTAAACTACTGAACCGATTTGCATGAAATTTGGTAAGGAGATATTTTTAAACCCGAGAAAGGACATGGGCTACTTTTTACTGCGGGAAAATGACGCATTCCCATGGGAAAATTCAAGTACGCCGATCGTTTTACGCCTATGCTTCTGAACAGACTTAAATGAAATTTGGTAAGGAGATAGTTTGAGACTAAAGAAAGGACATAAGTTACTTTAGACCGCAGGGAAACAATGCATTCCCATGGAAAAAAATACTTTCCGAGGAATCTGATCGCTTTCACTCCTAAATTACAAAAGTTTTGAATAATATTTGTCTAAAAGTGGTTTTACGGGGAAACAACACATTCCAAAAAAAAAACACCTAACGCGGACAAAGTCGCGGGTAAAAGCTAGCCATATACCATAAATATATTTTGATATGTGATTCCGTCTATAACAATTTCAGAGTAAAAGACCTCTTCGAGTGTGCCTCAGCTAAATTCAAAGTGGAGGTCAACGCGCAGCAACTCCACATGACCGGGTGTGTCATATTGCATAGAGGGTGCTGTGTCATCATTGTGGAAGGTGGACCGAAACAGCAAGCCAAGTACAAAAGGTAAGTTTCACTTTTTCAAAGTTAAAAGTACTTCCTAGCTGATAGTTCTTCTTGATAGTATAATTAAAGAACAATGGCAAGGCTCCATACAATGTTTTACCTGGAAATCATTTAAAGCGTCTACGATTGAGAAAATGCTCAAATGATAGCAATTGCACTGCATAATCATAATCATTAAGAATTTCGTTTTATGGAGGCCACAAAAAAAAGTAATCTTTATTTTTTGTATTTTGAGGTTATAACAAAAAAATAAGTAGTAGATTTTACAACGAGAGCATAAAGCAAGCCATTTTTATCCGAGATCGTTATATGCCCGAGCCCGCAGGGCGAGGGCAGATGATGAAGTCTAGGATAAAAATGAGTTTACAACTCGTGCGAGTTGTAAACTCTGCTTTTCACTTCGATTGCGAGAAAATAAAACAGTAACATAACGTATTAACATTTCTTTAATTAAAATTCAAAGTAATATTACTACAATTTAACAATAATTTGAGAAAATTCAATACGAAAAGTTCACGGCTTCTTTCCCGCTACTTTACTTTTTTAATTTTCTTGCATAATTTTCGGGCAAAGAAAAAAAATATACAGCCTATTCTTAAATTATTTTGGAATAATGTTTTTTTTTTGTGGTAAACACGTTTTGATATTTAGTTTCTTTTTCGTATTATCTTATTATAAATCAAAAATGCAAATAGGGAAGGAAATATTATAAATTAGCAAGTTTTATCCATGTACAATTAATTGTTTTTGGCTGTATGGGCTAAATGGTCACTGCCTTAGTGTAGACACATTTAAAAAGCTACTTTTATGCACAAGAGCATAAAATTCAACTTTATGTCGCCTAGATCCTGCATAAAGTAGTACTTTTTCGAGCATGAGAAGTGAAAAAGATTTTTATTACCCTAAAATAACTTTCCTAAGAGGCAACAAGGTACTGAAAAACTGCCAAAAATCTTCCAATGAAAAAAAAACTGTTTGTTTACATGTTTATTCTTCTTTATTTTGTTTAGAAGCTTCTTATCGTGTATTCTTTGTTTAGAAATATAATGCACATGACTTCTTACCTAATTAACTATGACTAAGAAGAAAAACTTTTGTTATATCCTGTTTAACAGACTAATAATAATGGTTTAATGGGTAGGTAGGTAAAAAAACGATTATTGATATTTTACAAGTACATATTTATTAGTCCTTTTGTACAATTATGTCATTCAAAAACTCTGTTGGTGCCGATATATTGCTTTCATGCCTAGCCCATCCCAAATGTTGATACGAAGAGCTTCTTTCTCTCTTTATGCGCAACCAACAGACATGACACACTCTATCCGAAGGTGTTAGCTGCAATGTAAATACAGATATCATTAAACCATGTATTTAGTATACATGAAGTATGAAATTAATGTAATTTTGACGTGACAACGTCTTATAAATTGGTTTGCCGGGTGACACTTCAAGGAACTGCGTTACGCTCCGCTCACGTTCCGCGCTCACAATGAGAGCGAGTGAGAGGCACGCGTCCCTTCGACTCGGGCATGGTTAGCCCGCCTAAGAGCGAGTGAGACAGACATAAAAAGTGAAAGGCACGCGTCCCTTCCACTCGAGCACAGTTAACCCGCCTAAGAGCGAGAGAGACAGAGCGAGAGAGAGAGAGAGTGAGAGAGATTGGCATACACACCGGTTCATGTTATACGAATGAATATTCACATTAAAATTGTTTTACCACTCAAAGTCGTTGTCACGTAAAACTTTCGCCCGTATACCGACTTTACAGGCAACCAATTTTTTTGATTAGAGAGAGAGATATGAGTTTTGAACTTAATCTATTTAAAAAAAACCCTTTTCTGTTTGTTAGACTGATGCTCCACCGCATCAAATGGGAGGAAGATCTAGTTAAAGACGCGGAGGGGAACGAGGTGCCCAACACGTGTCAATTGGTCTGGGAAGGCGTCACCAAGCAACGGGCCTTCGGTGAGATCAAGTTCAAGGTAAAAAAAATCTTGCCTGTTTTTTTCTGTTTTTTTTTTCTAAAAGTTGTCGTACTTTTTTAATTGATAAATTTTATTTTAATTTAGCGATCGATAGATAATTTATTAAGTTGAAGCTTAACAAAACCTGAACATAAATTGTGCGTTTATCAACTGCGATATGACGAATTTAGAAATTATGTTAAGGACAGTACGTTTACAAAAAAAAATTGGCGAAAAAATACGAAAAAGTTTTTAGTCAATGAATTTTTGCATACATAATTGTAAAAAATAAAGTTACTTAACATATAAAATTAGTTGGCTCCGTCCGGGAATCAAACCGGATACCTCAGAGATGGAGGCACCTTGAAACCGGTTGTGCTCACGCCACAATATATCATAATCATTAAAAAAGAATTTGCCAAATTGGTCCAGGCGTTCTTGAGTTATGCGCTTACCAACACTTTCGCAATTCACTTTTATACAGGGTTACTGGAAACTCACGTATTCCTTCAAAAGAGTTATTTTAAAGCTGATTTACTCAAAAAAGATCCCATCAACGAAGGGTAGAGTGGGGGTTGAAAAAGTACAAAATATTGCACTTTCATCCCCTTTAACAAGAAAATTCGCAATCTTAAAAGCACGATATCTTAAAAATCAATTTCTTCTAACCCCTAGTCGATAGAACCTTTTTGTTGCTGATTACCTCTTCTTAGTTTATTTTAAAGGAATACGTCGAGTTACCCGTAACCCTGTATATATTTTGTATTCTTTATAGTCAAGTATTATTAAGTGTTTATTTAGCGTCTAGACATGGGTAGTTCCTGAATGAATGACTCAATTGAAGTACTTCACCTATCTAGTCCACATATATCACTCACTCCCTTTCGTTCAAAGCAGTTCATTTAGTTCAATGTAGTTCCTTCAGTAACTCAGTGATATGAGAGTAAAACGTACGGATATATTTTTTTAGTACAGTAGTTTTGTTTATAAAAACGCCAACCTAGTGTAATTAATAAATGTGGCTTAATTCTAGGCTGATAGTCCCAGGCCTACGTATAAGTATGAAGGAAAATCAGTTTTCTATGTAAATTTTACGTTTTTTTTTAAATAATACATTTTTTAATTTTAATTATTTACTGACAGCTTCTAATATAAAATTAATAAAGTCATTAGAATAGTCAACAATGGTTCATAATACATAATTATGCAACGCAATTTTAACACTACTTCATTATTTAGTTCAATAGAACGTTATAATATCTCCTATAATACATCTATAGATTTACTGAACTAAATGAACTAATTGAACTAGATGAGTGATACATATCTTCAACTCCCAGTGAACTATATCACTCCTTTCAGTTCAGTGAACGATTTTGCGCATGTCTAATTTACACAGCTATTTGATATCGATAGCTATAGTTATGCAAGAGCGGAATCTCCTGGCACAAGCATTGTATACTTAATAGGAGTTTCCAATACCTTTCTTGTTTATGTAAACTTAGTAATGAAATAAACATTTATTATTTACATTTATTATTCGACGACCGATTGGTGCAATGGTCTTCATGTCGGGACTTCTAAAACCAAGGGTCGCGGGGTCGATTCCCGCTCAGTACAAGCATATGTGTGCATGAACATGTGTGTTTGGACTGGTCTGGGTATTTTTCTATGTATAATATGTATTTATTTACAAAAAATATACATTTAAGTATGTTTATACGTTGTCTAGTACCTATAACACAAGCCTCGTAGCTTAATTTGGAACTAGAGAATTGGTGTGATTGTTTTAAAATATTATTTATTTATTTATTATTATATTTACTTTTATGACTCAATGGCTCTATCCGACTTCCAGGTGTTACCGACGGAGAAGCAAGCACGCGAAGCGCTGCAGCAGCACGGCGCCGAGCACTACTGGGACCTGGCCTACAGCGGCGCCGTGCTCGCCGCGCCCACCGAGCCCTAACGATACACTTGATAATATATTCAATTACCTAACAGCAAGAGTTTGTTTCATTTCTGTATCGAAATATCCCAAAATAAAAACACACATGCATAAACATTCACACATACGCTTACGCCACACCCAATTCATACACACACACAGACACACACACACACACACGCACACACACACACTTACATACTTGCTTTACTTTGTAAGTTACAAAGAACTTTTATATACAAATGTGCATTTTGTTAAGGAAGAGTGACTCCTTCTGCCACAGGAGCTATGGCACTTACATCATATCAGCCTGTTGCAGTCCACTGCTGGACATAGGCCTCCCCCAAGGCGCGTCCCAGCGCACGATCTCCCGCCCTCTGCATCCAGTCACCGGTGGGCGCCCCACACTACGTTTACCTAAATTTGTGTGCAGTACACATACACGCTGACATACACTCAAATACAGAAATACACATACGCGCTAACACTCATAGACACAAACACACACACACCTCACTACACTTACTCTACTTACTCCATACCCACATTATTCACATCGCACCCTCACCACAAACATTTCACCCACATTAAACACACCGCACCTGCATCACACACACTTCACTCACATTCACACACACCTCACCCACATTTTTTTTATTGTTTCAACGAACACACCAATTTCTTGGCCCCAAACTAAGCGTTAGCTTGTGCTATGGTGGCTATGATAACGGATAGAAATACTTAAATACATGTATAAACACCCATGACTCAGGAAAAATGCTCGTGCTCATCACACAAACATTTGCCCCTAGCAGGATTCGAACCCGCGACAGCCGGTTTTGTAGTCTGGACCTCGGACCACTAGACCAAAGCTGTCGTCAAATTTCACTCACATCAAACCATTACTTAGGTACCTTAATTGATTTAATTTAAAATAAGGACAAATTATTTTGTTCCTTAGTCTTATTTAGCAAACCGTAACGGAATGAGCGAGTTAAGTGTCTATGACAACTTAATGGGAAAACTCGACAATATGGTTGTAAAAAGACTTTTTCAATAAATGAAATTTTATCTTATGTTATTCATTTACCTAAGCGTGATCTCCATTCGAGAACCTTCCTGCTCCACCTCTCGTCGGTTCTGCGGCAGACATGGCCAGCCACAAACTACCAAGGGCACTTTAGCTAAATAGCAAATGTACACTCAGCGGCACGGAAAGTGGCCCAAACCCATTTTGTCGCATATTAGTACATTACGATACGAGTGACCTAAGTTGCACATTATTGCACGACGTAAACGCCGTGCATTAATAGGCAACTTAGGTCGCGAGTATCGTATACTATTTTATAGCACAAGTGACCTAAAGCCGCCCCGGACGGATGGCGGGGGGGGGGGGGGGGGGCAGCAGGGGGGTTCGGGGGATGAGATTGCTATTTTAAAAGAAACATTGAAATGATTTTGATTTCGAATTGATTTATTGAAAAAAAAAACATTGAAACCAGTCTTTGGATCATCGAACATTGAAACATAGGATCATTCATTGGATCAAACATTGAAAACATTCAAAACGGAACATTGAAAGTATTTTGCTTTTGAATTCCTGTGCATTTTCAAGCTTCAAATGACATTTCAAAGGGTTTTGTTTCATTTTTAGGGTTCCGTACCTCAAAAGAAAAAAACGCAACCCTTATAAGATCACTTTGTTGTCCGTCTGTCCGTCCGTCCGTCCGTCTGTCAAGACCGTTTTTCTCAGGAACGCGTGGAGGTATCAAACTGAAATTTCTATATGATACTTAGGTATACTGTCCCTGGAAGCTGTAGAAAAATCAACCTTCTAAGCCAACGCAATCAAAAGATACAGCAATTTAGGCCGCAAATTTCCGCAAATTTTCGAAACTCGCACGGGAATCAAAACCTACAGGGTACTTAACCCGTAAACTTAGAATCTTGAAATTTAGTACGTAGTCACGTCTTATAGTACAGATATAGGAAAAATTACGAAAACTGTAAATTTTCAGTTTCATCATATAAAAAAATATTTTTGACAATTTTGAGTTACTACTCCTTATCTACAGGTTTGTACGGAACCCTCGGTGCGCGAGTCCAACTCGCACTTGACCGGTTTTTTTATACATATGCGAAGGTAGTCGATTCATTTACGCACCGTGCAGAAATAGACAACTTAGGTCCCGGAAAAGCGTGCGTAAAGTGCGGGTTTAGGTCACGCTGTGCTATAAAATTATTTTTGAAATCAAAATGCATAAAATTGTTGTTGTGGTTGTAATGGTTATCTTTACAAATTTTCTTGCTTCAAAATGTACAAAAAATGTGATTTGAATCCCTTTTAAACCATTTACAAAAAAGAGCAATTTTCATTACAAACAATGTTAAATTTCAAACTTAAGCCCTGAAAAAATTAAAACATTAAACTTGAAATTAATAACGAGTGTTACCACCCCTGGCCTTGGTGTCTGCCTGCATGCGATCAGGCATGCTTTGGATGATGTTTTTTTTATGTTAACTTGAGGATTTCTTCCCAGGCAGTCACCAGCGCGGTTTTTAGGGTATGGAGAGATTGTGGTGGGTTAGGATTACCTTTAACTTTTCTTTTTAGCATATCCCAGACATGTTCTATAGGGTTCATGTGTGGGCTTCTTGCTGGCCACGGATTTTTTTAATACCGACCCCTGAAAGATAATCATTCACGCAACGCGCTGTATGAGGTCGAGCATTGTCCTGCATTAGAAGAAATTCTTCATGACCAATAAACCCTTCGTATGACAAAAAATGTTCTTGAAGGATATCTTCGATGGATCGCACTGAATTTAGACGGCCTTCGACCACCACTAACTCTGTACGTGCCTCGGAACTAATCCCGCCCCAAATCATAACAGACCCTCCATTGAAGCTGACAGTTTGAGTAGTAGTGATAGGCAGGAAACGTTATTATTATTAGAGGCTCTTAAGGCCATTCTTCACCCACCAGTCCACATAACTTTGCTCCACTGCTCATGCGTCAAATTTGCGTTTTCTCTGGTAATACGAGGTCGAGCTAAACGATGCCGTTGGAGGAGTTCTGGACCTTGAGCTGGTCTTCTGGCACGTAAATTTCGTTCTTCCATTCTTCGTCTAATTGTACGCTCACTCACATTAACCTCTCTTGCAAATTGCTGGCGTTGTCGGATCTTGACCGCGGTTAGAAACCGATTTCGCAAAATTACAAGAGCAGTAAATCGGTCGTCACGTGCCGAAGTGCACCTTATTCCTACACTTCCTGGCTTTCTGGTATGGAGACCGGTCTGGTCGTACTTTGTCAATGCATATCGCAGAGTTGTACGTACATTTAAAATGTCAGCCATTTCCCGTTCCTTGATTCCTAAGCATGACAGCTTGAGCCACTTGAGCTGGTGTACTGGGCATTGTGGTACGATTCTGCAAAGGAGCATAACTGCAGATTAATTGAAAACCCAACAAAACAATATTAACTGCAAACAAATTTTTAAATTTAATTAAAACTCACCCGTCTCTTTTGCGTCTTTCCAAAGAAATGCGCTTCAAAGGTCACAAAGGGCAAAAAACGGAAGTGTTTTTTTAACAACCCTCTAAAAATGGCAAAAACGATCGTTCTGATGAATGGTCATACTCGATAATAATATACGACGACTTATTTACTTCTAATCAAATTGTATACGTTTGGGCCAATTTCCGTGCCGCTGAGTGTAGATAAACATACTATAACACAGGCAAAAAGATGATAGGTGACCATTGGTAGGCAAATGTAGTTACTAAAACTAGATAAATATGCTATTCCACAGTCTAAAAGATGATGAGTGACCGTTTGCAGACAAATGTGGTTACTAAATGTAAATAAACATACTATGCTACAGTCAAAAAGATGATGGGTGACAGTTTGTAGGCAAATGTTGTTACTTATCGTAGATAAACATACTATACCACAGTCAAAAAGATGATGGGTGACCGTTTGCAGGCATAAATCGTGACTAAAAGTAGATTAAACGGTATTTTACCTATGTCAGGAAAAATTACGATAACGGCATAAAAGGTGTCATAAATATGACGGGGTGTCCGTTTTTACCTAAAAGTAGATATATGTAATATACTTTACCTGGGTCACAAAGATAATGGGTGACCGTTTTTTGGAAAAACAATAGCTATTAAAAGTAGAGACAGGGTACTTTACATGAGTCAAAAAGATGATGATGCCTGATCGTTTTGAATCTGGCCACCCATCATATATTTTATGACCCATTGAAAGTGTCTACTTAAACTAGCTATTTTTTTCAAAATGGTTACCCATCATCTTCACGACACAGGTAAAGTACCCTTTATCTACCGTAGGTGACCTTTTTTGGTACAGCAAGCGTCAAAACCTTGACGACCACTTTGGTGTATTGGTCAAGACGTTGACTATTAACCAAGAGGTCGCAGGTTCGATCCCCGCACTGTACAAACATTTGTGTCCATGAACATGTCTGTTTGTACTGGTCTGGGTGTTATATGTATTAATTAAAGTTTATTTGTAATACCGCTGTTGATTCTGATATCTGTAACACAAGTGCTGAAGCTACTTACCACGGAGTCAGATCAATGTAGATGATGTATATTCATTTATTATTTTAATCCATAATTTTCACACTGTACTGAAGTGCAACTTCATTTTCGACGCTAACCGCATATAAAAGTAAAAATGCAAAATCAATTTTAATCATTTATTTGTACGGCAATCTTTATTTTACAGACTTACGCACGAACTTACACAAATATATACAAACTCGAATTAGAAAACTTATTTCTATAAACAACATCCGATCATAAATAACGGAATGTCGGGTCTCGCGCAGTATGTCGTAGGCACTGACCTCTATACATACATGGTGGTAGGTTAAAATACACCTTTGCCACAGATTAGCTATAATATTTTACCCCTTTGACATTTATAAATATGTGACCAGGACAAATTAATAAAAAATATTAAAAAGTGTTACGTGAAATGAGACCTTCTTTTTGTAATTTATATCTTAGAATTGTTTTTGATGGATTGAAAAACGTAAAAAAGAACCTTCTTTTGGTACTTTTTTTCTGTTAAATACTGTGTCAATTAATTACGTATTGTCAAAAATATTAGTTTGTGCCCTTGATCCATAAAGGGGTCATAGAATATCTATCCTAGAACATAGGTCAAATTGTAAAAAAAAAGAAATTTTAACATAAAATAAAATAATATCGAAACCCGACATTTGTTATTGGTGATCAAAAGTATTTTATACTACAATTGCGCTAAAATTATTTTCGGTCGAAATAGTTTCTTCTAAGATAAGCCCTTGAAATAAATTCACATTTCTCACTAAAATAAAATATGACAAAGGTAAAAATCCCCATATATGGGAATAGAAATAATCACAATGGCAACACCGTTTGCCAACAAAATAAAAAAATATAAAATAAAACACGAAATACATCGAAATTACGAAAATATTATTAAACAAAAATTAAAAAAGCAAAACTTATGCCATAAAATAACATTTTTAACAAAATGCCATTGAAACAGTAACATAAACAATTTGAATACAGTAAAAACTAAAAACGAATGATTAAAAACCCAAGGACTTATCTATACAATTTGAAATGTGCTGAACGAATATAACTAATATATACATTGTATGGGGAAGTTCGCTCCCGATTGCGCAACGAAAGAGATCAATATACGGGATACAGCGTGTGTGACTGCGATAGTGATATACCTTATTAAAGTCACACAGGGGACGAATAAATATAATAATTGTGTTCTATTAGTCAAAACTGAAATACAACACAAGGTCAAAAAAGCTAGTTTTCAAGCCTAAATTATATTGTTTACAATATTTTTTAGTTTTACTCTTTTTTGCTAAAGAAAACAAAAACACTGCTTTAAAATAAAAATTAAATCAAAAGTACTTTAAATTCATGTTCCCATATTTTAATTCAATTTATATTAAAAAAAATTTATTCGTCCATTGTTTGACATTAAACAACTATTTCTAAGGAGTACGATGTAAAAAAAGTATTTCATAGAAATACAATCCGAAAGCGGATTTAAATGGAATGTTTTTCTTTAGTACAGTGGATCCCTAATTAATAATTGAACTGGTAAACTAGTGATCAAAAAATTTAACAATAAATCGTTGAATAATTTTGGTCAATTTCTATAAAAATCTCACGTGCCAAATCTGGCTGGTTATAACTTATTTTTTGGTATAGACGATCATCTTTTTCATTTTCAAATATACTGCCTCCTTATCCATAAAAAAAAGTGTGAAGTTAACTCCAGGTTCTGCTAGGACTAGGATATTATTTGAGTTTAATAGTCACATTCGGAATTAAAACACACTTTAAGTAAAAATCGGACTGCCACAGGCGGGACTCGAATCCGCACCTCTCGCAAGCCGGGCGATTGCTCTCCCAATTGAGCTACCGTGACACTTACTCATCGGTCCGAATTTCTTTAAGCGCTCTTTAGGCTGCAGCCAGCCATGATTTAAACATGTACCAATCTTAGTCCTATTTTAAACCCAGAGTAACAATTCATCACTTTTTTTGTGATAAAAAGGATTTAGTATAGAGACGAATTATTTTCTAAACTTTCCCTTAACTAAGTGACCCGATTGTGGGTGCATACATTTAAATTTTTACACAATATTTTATCATCACAGCAAATTTTAATCATTAACGATCTAAATAGATGACATTATGTTGATGGCACGGTCATCTTTTAGTCGTGACCCAAAAATTGGTCACTGATTTAAAAACGTTATCTGTCGTACCTAATAAGCCTATGGATAGGTCATCTGTCGAATTTAAACACATGACCCATATATGGGTCCCCTAAATTAACGATCATTAACTATAACCCATAATATATGAGTCATTAAATTTAACAGCCATTTAACCGAAACCCATATTTTAACTAAGATCCTCTTGCATGAAACAGGTTGAATGAATAAATTGTTACAACGAACAAACCAATTACCTAGCCCCAAACTAACGATAACGTATAGAAGTACTTAAATACCCATAACTCAGGTACAAATGCTTGTGTTCGTCACACAAACATTTGGCTCTAGCAGGACTCGAACCCGCAACAGCCGGTTTTGTAGTCTGCACCTCAGACCACTAGACCGAAGCTGTCGTCATTTTGAAAGTAGTTTTTGAAGCGTATTCTGTACTGCCAATTTCTTTAATAACGATAAAGGCAAAACGCGTTTTAAATCTAGTTTTAATATACATCTGCTTAATGCGAGAGGACCTAAATTAATTTATGGTAATCAACTATGACCCAAATGTGAGTCGTCCAATTTACGAGTCATTTAATCATGACTTATTTATGGGTCACTGAATTTTTAACGGCATTACCAATAACTGTTAGACGAGTGACTTTATTTAACAGTAATTTAACTATTAAATAAAACCTATGGGTCATAATTCAAACATAATTAGTTGAAGACCCATAAATGTATCACTCAATTGAAATGTCATTAAAAACTATTGTTTACCCATATACGAGTCTTGTATCAAACGTCATTTAATGATCATAAATTTAATCACGACCCAAAAATGTCACTATTAAATCCTCGTATATACCATGTCACAATTCGCCACGCTCGCAGTCACACATGTTCAGACTAGACTCAATTTTTCGTCGTGGGTGTTCCCACCCCCATGTTCAGTAGACCACTATACCTGAACTGATTCGCCATTAAATCCCTATACATAGACAATTGTCTCTGGTCTAAATGACCCAGACTGTTGTATAGCGCGCTCATGTATACTGGATCCATGAGGGGGACCGCTGGAACGGATTTTTGCATTTCCAACATCTGGGCGAGGTTTGATGATTTGAACACATTGGTGGGGTTGCTTTGACTGTCCCGGGAACCTGGGGTAAGAAGAATTTGTCATTAAAATGTGCTTGATGACAATTGTATTCGGTCGCGATCAGAGAATGTTTAAGCTTTAGTCATGGATTTCCGCAAAGTAACGACTGATTCCATCAACAGAGAATGTTTACCAGTCTTGCAGTTAGATTATATACCACAAACTGTTCACTAAAGTCCAAAATGCTGATTCAATATACTTGTCATTTTCAAAAGTCATTTTGGGTCATTACTAGATATGACTTAACGAGAATAGAATAAAGTTTTTTGATTACATTTTTTTATTAAAACCTCATTTCTTTATTTGAGCCTTTAACAGTTATGTTCAATGTCAGTCAAACTCCTACAGCAAATATGGATTCTCTTTGGAAAAAATATGAATCTATGGTCAAATATTAAATAGACATTTAGAACTTATGAGTTTAATGTGTGCACGCTATCCTTGTCCTTAAGGTGGGGAACAATATCTGATCGGGACTGTATTTAGTATCTTTTATCCTATTAAAAAATACAAAAGAAACAACTCACCAGTAGAACTAGTAGGTGAAACGTTGTCCCTTGAATTGATTTGGTAATTGGGCACCACTATAGGATTCTTCTTCAGCCCAGACGGAGATGGGAACTGCTTCGGCTGGTCCTTAGGAGGCGTCGGGGTCTTACTAGATACGAACTTCCCGTTCGACGACCTCTTCTGAGGGGGCCTATTCTTGTTAGGCGTCTGAGATCTTGGGTTCACTAAGGTAATTTCTAAATTCGACCCCACTACTGCTTTCCCGTCAACTAAAGTATAGTTTTTGCTCAAGTTCTGAGGTGATTGCTTGGAAGGCGACGGAGCTGTCGGTATTCGGACGATTTCAACTGCTGGCTTTTGTGATGGAACGGGACTTTTGCAGGTTAGGTCTAAAATGTCGTGAGGGGGGGTGGTAGTCGTTGGTATATTTCTAGCAGGCTTAACAGGGGTACCGTGTAGGATATGGGGTGGAGGCATGAATGGGTCTTTAGGGTTGCCATAAACAGTCTTTTCCGGACCAGAGGTTCCGTATAAACTGGTGCCTTGGATAACTTTTGGGGGTTGAACTCCGTTGAAGTTTGGGGGTACAATGTTGTACATTTGGAATATTTGGGCTTGCGTCATGATTTGGTGTTGAACTGCGGGGTTTAGCAGCATGGGTGTGGGGGTCATTAGAGGGGCGATGGGGGGTTGAAGGGGCCACGTGGGGATGGCGGTGACTTCTAAACCTCGTTCTTTGAGGATGTCCAGTTTTTTCTTTTTGACCGACTGCGGGCTTTCGGGGTATTCATCTAGGTCTATGATTTCGGGAGTTTTTGGTTTGTAGGGGACCTGGAAAAATACGATTAGTTAATCATTTTTTTCATGGCAGTAAAGGGCTTATAAATATCACTGAAATAATTAAATAAACCTTCGCTCAGCAGTGGGATGAAAGTAAAAAAAAACTTTATTTGGAATCACCTACGAAAAAAGATGATGATATACGCAGCAAATGTAGAATTCAAGATTCAGGGCATTCATTATTATGATCTGTAGATTAATTAAATTAATAAAAAGGTTTCATATCCCGAAACTGCACTGCTTTTATTATAATGAATTTGTTAATTCCGATAAAAAGTCGATATCGGTTAATTTTTTGGGTTCTTAAATATTTCTGCAAGTCCAGGGCAGGTTTACAAAAATATTTGGACATTTATGGAACTGCAGCACCGGCCAAAAGTTCTGCGACCAGCTGATGACCTTACAAGGTCGGTTCAAAAGTTCTGTGACCTTTTACCGTCGATTCAAAAGTCTGCTAGGGCCTCAGTAGGTAAGTAGTTATATTCCTGTACCATATCTCTCTCCGGTCATATCGGATTGCCGTCTCACCCAACTTTAAGTGTGATGGAAAAGTGAGTGCACCTGTGTATTGCGCTCACACTTGTGCACTATAATATCTCCGGCGCAGTTGGTTGATCTCCGTTGAGATTGTCCGCCGTGGTCTAATACTAAACTACTAAATCTATTGCCATCTCATACCTCGACGATCTCGTCGTCGCTGGGCGTGTGCGGCGGCGGGTGGTGGATGCCGAAGTTGGTCACCGGCGCGGCGGCCGGCGGCGACGGCTGCGCTACCATCGGTGCTGCGGAAATATTCAATTCAATATTAAAAAAACCGGTCAAGTGCGAGTTGGACTCGCGCACCGAGGGTTCCGTACAAACCTGTAGGTATATAAGTAAAAGTTCACCCATCACGGGTATTATAGACTTAAGTATTTAATATAAATTTTAATTTAAAATCTCAACGCGTTCATGAGATATGGAGTAGTAACTTTGAAATTTTCAAAATAGACAAAAAAAAATCTATTTTTTTTATATGATGAAACTGAAAATTTACGGTTTTCGTAATTTTTCCTAAATCTGTACTATAAGACGTGACTTCGTAGTAAATTTCAAGATTCTAAGTTTACGGGAAGTACCCTGTAGGTTTTGATTCCCGTGCGAGTTTCGAAAATTTGCGGAAATTTGCGGCCTAAATGGTTGTATATTTTGATTGCGTTGGCTTAGAAGGTTGATTTTTCTACAACTTTCAGGGACAGTGGACCTAAGTATCATATAGAAATTTCAGTTTGATACCTCCACGCGTTCCTGAGAAAAACGGTCTTGACAGACGGACGGACGGACGGACAACAAAGTGATAAGATCACTAGGGTTCCGTTTTTTTCTTTTGAGGTACGGAACCCTAAAAAAACTTTACAAATAAAATAAAAAGAACCACCTTGATTAAATTATCTTTCGAACCAAAAAACCGCTTCGAAATCGGTCCATCCGTCAAAGAGCTACGATACCACACACAGACAGACAGACACATAAAAATACACATACACACAAACTTATAACACCCCTCTTTTTCGTCGGAGGTTAATAATGAATGCTGTTCGTTAATCTCGCTAAAACTCAAGAACAGCTGTACCGTATTGTTGTTTTTGTTGCTAATTTTGGTTTTGATTTATTTTTGGAAGTTCTGGGAAGGTTATACCATAGCCATAGCTAACAACCACCGAGATTGTTATATCTTTCGAATAAAAAACTGCACTGAAATCGACACAGCCGTTTGGAAGCTACGATGCCACAGACAAACAGAAAAGGGGTCAAACTTATGACACACCTTTCTTTTCGTCGAGGGTTAGTGTAATATTGTACTTTGAACCTACTGTTAGATATTCAGCCTTTTACTACAAAATAAAATAAACACTTGGCGTGCTCATGAAGAGGCCTATACCCGACTATGGGTGACCACAGGCTGAAGAAGAAGAAGAAGACTACAAAATAACCTAAAGGAGGCATACGTTTAAAGTTGTTTGGATATCATTAAACAAAATATAAATAGTGCCTTGTAATTTTGTAGTAGAGGGGTCAGTCGTTTGATTCAAAAACGCTATTGGTTTTTGAAATATAGACAAACTGACCCGGCAAACGTTGTTTGGCCATATAAATTTAAATTGTGGACTACCCTTATCACTAATGGGTATGATGTATGAAAAATAGATGTTGGCCGATTCTCAGACCTACTCAATATGCTCACAAAATTTCATAAAAATCGGTCAAGCCGTTTCGGAAGAGTACGGGAACGAACATTGTGACGCGAGAATTTTATATACACCGTGCTTTTTTAAATCGTCTTAAAGCCGAAACCCACGTTATGTGACTGTATCTTAATAAACCTCTAGAACATGCTATCGTATTTTTTTCACTCCATATATTTTTTGTGTAAAAATTCTAATTACTGATGTTACGTATCTAATGTATCATTCTGTGCATAATGTTTACATTTTCAACAATGCATTCTTTGACCTTGCCGCCTCTACGCGTGCCGCATCGTTAGCCAATCTAAGATAGTCCACGTGGACCGCTACCCAATCATGCGCTAGCGCAAATCCTCTGTGACGCCCACCCCTTTCTTTAAAGAATTATTACATATCCTTGCGTAAAACTAGGTCAGTAGTGTTAGACTGCCTCGTTGGTGTAGTGGCAAAGTTTCTGCCTTACATCCGAGAGGTCCTGAGTTCGAATCCCAGGTCGAGCCAAAAATTGTTTCTGAGATTTTCTGTCATGAATTTCTCGGAGTCGGGATGTTGTCGGTGTTACACCCCCGTGCCTCGGTGCGCACGTTAAGCCGTTGGTCCTGCGCCTGATCTCTCTCCGGTCATGTCGGATTGCCGTCTCACCAAACTTTGAGAGTGATGGAACAGTAAGTGCACCTGTGTATTGCGCTCACACTTGTGCACATATCTCGTGCGTAGTTGGCTGATCTCTGTTGAGATTGGCCGCCGTGGTCGAAATCGGCCAGGAGGACTATTAGTGTTAGACAGCCGAGTCAATGACCCGCGCGACGTGCTCGTCACAGGATGTTTCGTACTAAATTGTGCTAATATTTTTTTCAATTCCTTAAGCTTTGAAATCGTAATAAAAAACAAGTTTTATTTTACGAATAACAAGTGGTTATTGGATACTTTAAAGGCCTTCGGCTTAAAATAGCATGGTGATATAGAGATAAAGGTAGGACTCACGGGTGTTGGCCGGCGTGTGTTGCGGTCTCGTGGGCTTGACCCGCACCGCCCTCAAGGAACTGCGCCCCGCGGGCCTGCTTTTCTGCTGCGAATGATAATATACAACAACATCACACACATTGATCTGACTCCGTGGTAAGTAGCAGTTGTGTTACAGATATCGGAATCAACAGCGGTGTTACAAATAAACTTAAATAAATACATTTAACACCCAGACCAACACAAACAGACGTGTTCATGCATACCAATGTTTGTACAGAGCGGGGATCGAACCTGCGACCTCTCAACTAAGTACCTAAATGCACAAATGTCAAAACACGGTCAAATATAGTAAAATCTTAATAATATCGATAAGACGAGGGATGCTGACCTAACCTTTTAATATGATATTGTTATCTTACTCGTATTTACTTTATAAATAGGCAGTATCGCTCGCTGCCGACTCCAAGACATTTTTATATTCTGCCGAGACAGCTGGCAACGCAACAGTAACTTTTTGACTTAATAACTAACTTATTTTATTAATTTGGTTCACCAACAATTTGATACACTAAAATTACAATTTAATACAAACAATTATCTATGGCTAAGTGTACAATTTTTGACGTGACAACGTCTTATAAATTGGTTTGCCGGGTGACACTTCAAGAAACTGCGTTACGCTCCGCTCACGTTATGCGCTCACAATGAGAGCGAGTGAGAGGCACGCGTCCCTTCGACTCGGGCATGGTTAGCCCGCCTAAGAGCGAGTGAGACAGACATAAAAAGTGAAAGGCACGCGTCTCTTCCACTCGAGCACAGTCAACCTGCCTAAGAGCGAGAGAGACAGAGCGAGAGAGAGAGAGTGAGAGAGATAGGCATACACACCGGTTCATGTTATACGAATGAATATTCACATTAAAATTATTTTACCACTCGAAAGTCGTTGTCACGTAAAACTTTCGCCCGTATACCGACTTTACAGGCAACCAATTTTTTTGACTTAATTAATAACTAACAGTTAAATAAGCCCCCGAACGAACCAGGGAAACAGCTGGTACGCTTCAAAGGCTAGACGGATTTTGATGAGCCATATCTAGCTAAAGACCACCGTAATTAAATTATATTTCTAATAAAAAAAAGCGCACTGAAATTGGTCTAGACGTTTGAGAGCTACGATGTCACAGACAGTCACAAACAAAAACACATACACACACAGATTTGGCGCAACAGATTTGTTAGGACGCTAAAGGGAAGCGCTTCCTACCGACCGGGTGTTATGGTCGGGGACCAAGGTCCGATAGACGTCATCTTGATTTGTCTATCTATATTATTCTATTTTATTTGTTAAGTATTTTTTTTGCGTTTACAACGCTTTTATTTTATTTCGAAAAGATAACACTTAAAAAAATCCATCTTAACCGATTGTTAAATATTTGTAAAAATATTTCTCTCGGGTGATTTGAGGGTGTCTCCCACAATCATTGATGAAATATACGCTGGCTCAAAGCGTTAAAAAGCACTTACAAAATTCAATGACTCCATTAAGGGTCTCGTTAGCTCAGTGGTCAGAGCATTGGACCGGACTTCCAACGGTCGGGGGTTCGATTCCTCCCCGATGACCGGAGCCGAAAAAGAATTTTTTAAGTGTTATATTATTCTGGATCTAAATGTTATATGCCGCAGTACATGTACAGTACTACTACATCTAGCCCATGGAGCCGTATCAGCGCTCGCTGCCGTGCGCCACCGTTAAGCGTGCGCTTGCGATGGCGAACGGTAGAGGTCGCCACTCAGATATAGAGTTCAAACTCATGACACCTCTTTTGACGTGACAACGTCTTATAAATTGGTTTGCCGGGTGACACTTCAAGAAACTGCGTTACGCTCCGCTCACGTTCCGCGCTCACAATGAGAGCGAGTGAGAGGCACGCGTCCCTTCCACTCGAGCACAGTTAGCCCGCCTAAGAGCGAGAGAGACAGAGCGAGAGAGAGAGAGAGTGAGAGAGATAGGCATACACACCGGTTCATGTTATACGAATGAATATTCACATTAAAATTATTTTACCACTCAGAGTCGTTGTCACGTAAAACTTTCGCCCGTATACCGACTTTACAGGCAACCAAATTTTTTTTCGTCGGCGGTTAAAAAATGATAGGTATATATTTACCAGGTCCACGGCCGGTGTGTCGTGGCCATTCACCCTCGTTTCTGGAGCCAACGCTACGAACGGTCCCGCTGGGCTGTCTGATGACCATGGTAAAGCACAAATTAAATTAAATTAAAAATCTTTTATTTCAGATCATAAAACTTAAAACACAGACTTAAAACTACGTTGGTATTATTTTTAAAAAAAAAGTTGAAAATTATATACCTACAGGGTGTAAAAAAACCTTAACGAAGCCGAATACCACATATTCTACAAATTGTTACGATCATTTTTTTCCTTTACACCATTACTGAGAAGTTAACGGTTACTGAGGTATTGATGGTTAAAGTTCGAAAAAAAAATTGATGATTTTTACAAAATGACTTCTGTCCGTTATAACTTAACTTTTTTACAAAAAAACATGATAAAAATTTTCACTAGTTCTTTAAGTTACTACATTTTTCACAGGCGGGACTCGAACCCGCGCCGCTCGCAAGCCGGGCGATTGCTCTCCCAATTGAGCTGCCGCGACACTTACTCATCGGTCCGAATTTCTTTAAGTGCTCCTTAGGCTGCAGCCAGCCATGATTCATCACTGTTGCGGTTTGATACCAACAACATCCGAATGAAACGCCTTCACAGCTGTTTAACAATCAATCAGTAACAATTGGAGCAATCGCCCGGCTTGCGAGAGGTGCGGGTTTGAGTCCCGCCTGTGGCAGCCCAAATTTTTTTCTAAGTGTGTTTTAATTTAACACTGTAATGAATTGAAATGACAAGAAAAAATATATTCAATGTGAGTTGTTCGCTATGCGTTGTGATGAGTTCCATTTACTGATCTTATACATTAGATAAAATATAGAAATAAATAAATAAATATACAACAACATCACATACATTGATCTGACTCCGTGTTAAATAGCTAAAGCACTTGTGTTACAGATATCAGAATCAACAGCGGTATTACAAATAAACTTAAATAAATACATATAACACCAAGACCAGTACAAACGGACATGTTCATGCACACAAATGTTTGTACAGTGCGGGGATCGAACCCGCGACCTCTTGATCAAGTCAACTTCTTGACCATTACACCAAAGTGGTCGTCAAAGATAAGTAGAAGTAGATTCATAATAAATAAACTCACGCATATTCAACTTATGCGCCATCTCATTAAGCATAGCTCCGCTCGTTTCAATCTTCCTCTCTGGTTCAACTTTTCTCTCATCTTCACAACTCTCTTTGAGTTGCTCCACAGATTTCACTGTTATCTTCATAGGTTTCTCGTCTTTGGGCAACGACTCTAAGAATTCTCTGTTCAACTCTTCCGCCGGTTTCGAGATGAGGTTCACTTCGTCCTTCATTTCGCCCGTCTCGTTGTCTATGCGATGCTGTTGGGATGTGAGAGAAAAGTGGAATTAGTAAAATGAAAATAAACAAATAAATTGTTTCAACGACCACAGATCAATTACCTAGCCCCAAACTTAGCGTTAGCTCGTGCTATGGTGGCTAGAATAACGGATATAAATACTTAAATACTAAACATTTCTGCTTAGCCCAAAGGTATGACTGGTAGAGAATGCCCTACGGCGTTAAGTCCACCTTTTGTACAAAGTATTGTTGTGCAATAAAGCTTAAATAAATAAATACATTTATAAAGACCCATGACTCGGGTAAAAATGCACGTGCTTATCACACAAACATTTGCATCTAGTAGGATTCGAACCCACGACAAATATAAGTTAACAATAAACTAAATATATACCTATTAAATGTCAGTTAAAACTAGCAGCCGCCCCCTACTTCGTCCGGATTCAAGTTCGAATAAATGTTACGAGTTTTGGCCCAGCCTACTTAAATCTTTTTAAAACGGTAACCTCAATCATACTTTTAGGCCCTAGCACCGCGGCGCAGGCACACAATTGATATATACATATAGAGATTTGAAATAGGTAAGAAAAAAAACCGGTCAAGTGCGAGTTGGACTCGCGCACCGAGGGTTCCGTACAAACCTGTAGATAAGGAGTAGTAACTTTGAAATTTTCAAAATTGACAAAAATATTTTTAAAAAAAAATTTTTTTTATATGATGAAACTGAAAATTTACGGTTTTCGTAATTTTTCCTATATCTGTACTATAAGACGTGACTTCGTACTAAATTTCAAGATTCTAAGTTTACGGGAAGTACCCTGTAGGTTTTGATTCCCGTGCGAGTTTCGAGAATTTGCGGAAATTTGCGGCCTAAATGGCTGTATCTTTTGATTGCGTTGGCTTAGAAGGTTGATTTTTCTACAGCTTCCAGGGACAATATACCTAAGTATCATATAGAAATTTCAGTTTGATACCTCCACGCGTTCCTGAGAAAAACGGTCTTGACAGACGGACGGACGGACAGACGGACAACAAAGTGATCTTATAAGGGTTCCGTTTTTTTCTTTTGAGGTACGGAACCCTAAAAAGGTTCGCAAAGTAACGCTTGATTCCATCACTCACTTATTTACTTACTTCTTTATTTCTTTTGTGGTACTTATGTCCTGAATTACCTTCTTATCTATAATTGTAGAACTGGCAGTGACATTAGCTATTCGTAAGAACACGAACCTTGTAGTTAAATACTTTCGGTGGCCTGCAATTTTAACGCGAGCTAACAGCGTACAGCGCCATCTATTGGTGTCCCTTTGCAAACTTTTATCACACATTTGATTCTAGCACTCACCAAGGTGACAGCGACGGGCGAAGGCGTCCTCAGCCTCTTCGGTATGTCCTTAACATCCTGCTGAGGGGGCGGGGTCCGCTGCGGCGGGGGAGGGGAGCCGGTGACGTCGATGATGGCTACTGTACTGTACCTATGTACTTACATTGTGTCTTCCTAGCTACTCCTTGTATTAAGTACGCCATCCCGCTTAAATGACTAAGTAATTTAGGGAATCATCAGCCACCTGCAGCGTAGGCGCGAGCTAACAGCGTACAGCGCCATCTATTGGTATCACTTTGCAAACTTCTATTACACTAGCACTCACCAAGGTAATAGCGACGGGCGAAGGCGTCCTCAGCCTCTTCGGTATATCCTTAACATCCTGCTGAGGGGGCGGGGTCCGCTGCGGCGGGGGAGGGGAGCCGGTGACGTCGATGGTGGCCACCGTGTGCGGTTCCGGCAAGCGCCCGTTGTGCTGGGCGAGGCCGTTGCGACGCGAATGATTCTCGTACGGTAGGAGGAATCTGGTGACGAGATTGACAAATCAGTTATGACAAAAGATAATCATGTGCAGCAAAAAAAACTATTACTGCAAGGTTTTCATTAGGCTCTGGAATTCTCTTCCCGAAAATATAAAACAGGCTCCCACCTACCTACTTTCTTACTCTATCGCAACCGTCATTATAGGTCTTTCTTTAACAGTTCGTCATATTTATTTATTTAAAGGGTGGATTGCACCATAATATAAGTTAAAGTTATAGTTTGTGTCAACTTTGACACTAACAATAACGTTGACTTTAACGGTTACAGCAAAAGGTGTTGCACCAGTGAGTTTATTAGCTTTGCTGAAGTTAACAGAGTTACAAGTCAAATGAGACGCATTTTACCCCAATTTAGTTGCGGGTAACATTTTTGTATAGTGCAACACTAAACATATAAAGCCTAGTTTGTAGCTCTGTCTTTGTGTCAGTGTCAGTCATAGTTATCGTTTGATTTCTCAAAACACGAAACGATTAACTACCTAACATCAAAATAAAAAAAAAACAGTGGTTGCCTGTAAAGTCGGTATACGGGCGAAAGTTTTACGTGACAACGACTTTGAGCGGTAAAATAATTTTAATGTGAATATTCATTCGTATAACATGAACCGGTGTGTATGCCTATCTCTCTCACTCTCTCTCTCTCGCTCTGTCTCTCTCGCTCTTAGGCGGGTTAACTGTGCTCGAGTGGAAGGGACGCGTGCCTTTCACTTTTTATGTCTGTCTCACTCGCTCTTAGGCGGGCTAACCATGCCCGAGTCGAAGGGACGCGTGCCTCTCACTCGCTCTCATTGTGAGCGCGGAACGTGAGCGGAGCAGTGTAACGCAGTTTCTTGAAGTGTCACCCGGCAAACCAATTTATAAGACGTTGTCACGTCAAAATCTGTAAAATATTAAAGATAGGTGTCATCACGCCTATTGTGGGTAGTTTCTTATCCTACCTCTCATAGTGTCGTCTCGCTCTCGCGGGTTGTTCAGCGCACAGAGCGCGCCAGAGCTTGTGCCGGCACACCGCCTCGTAGCCGCCGCGCGACGACACCGCCTCGTATAGCGCTCGGAGCGATACTGAAACAGAAACGTAGGAGCTTTAACACAAAAAGGGAATTAATATAAATGAATATTTCACAACAATCACACCAATTCTCTAGTCCCAAATTAAGCTGCGAGGCTTGTGTTATGGGTACTAGACAACGGATAAACATACGTAAATACTTTTTTTTCGTAAATAAATACATAATATACATAGAAAACACCCAGACCAGTACAAACACACATGTTAGGCACACATATGCTTGTACTGTGCGGGGATCGAACCCGCGACCCTTGGTTTTAGAAGTCCGACATGTGGACCACTGCACCAAGCGGTGGTCGATAAATGAACTTTATCGGCAGGGAATATACATCGTGTTTTTCTTCATATCCCATAACTCTAGGGTTTGAATGAGACCTTGAAATAGAATCGAATCACATTAAAATATTATTTTCATCCCACCATCTCGGAAAGAGTCATTTTGCTCTTCAATATCTGAGTGGAAAAGCCGTTTTTATTCACTAGAGGTTAAAGTAAATTTGAATTTAGAACATCGTGTGCACCAAGTTTTTGAATTAAAAAAATCATTAAACCTATTTATTGCTAACTCTATGGTGCCGAATATATCATACAACATTTTTTTAATTTGTTAAAAACTCAAACTCGGAACCTTCTTGGTGTTCTTTTTTCAATTTGCTTTGTTGGCGATTCTTTACGCGGCATTTTTTCATGTCATTGTTAAACCTTATAATAAAAACAAGAAACTTGAAAACAAGTGAAAAAACTAAAATGAGTGATTTTAGCGACGAGGAAGTTTGTTTGACGCCAACAGAATTGACTGAAACTGTTAATAATGCGCAAATGATCTTTCTCCCTCAACAATCACGCGAGAAGTATTTAAAACAGTACGTTATGTTCAACACGTGGCGACTAGCAAAAGGAGCCAAAACTTTCTCAGAAAACGTTTTGCTGGCATATTTTATAGAATTATCCGAGAACAAGAAAGCAAGCACTCGAAAAACAGTACACAAGTGACTAACACCAATATTACAGTACCCAACAAAAATATTACACTCAATTTAAATAACTGTATCAACGTTACTTTAATTTTTTATTAATTATACCTAAGTATTATCATGTTATAATTTAAAGATACTTCTGTAATACTTACCTATCATAATGTAGTAGTTAATACCTAAACTGGAATAAAAAGTAGCTATCTTGTGATTGTCAACAATTTTATTTGCATTTAGTCATTTCCTCGCTGAGGTGGAATGAAAAGTTACGTGTTGCACTCGAGTGCAAAGAATTTTTCACCTCGTGCCCTTTTGATTCCCTCGCTAACGCTCAGGATTCTAATTTTGAATCACTCGCTGCGCTCGTGATTCAATTTTAGAATCCTTCGCTTGCTCGGTCATCAAAATTGAACACGCGGTTAAAAAGCAACTTTGCACTCTTGTATAACAAATAACTATTTTTTTTAAAAAAAAGGACATGTTTCATACAAAATAATTCAATAAAATTAAGACAACCTATGCCTATACCTTTAAGTTAAAAATGACAACGTCGCATTTCCGGCCATCAAAATATGAATTAATTTATCAATTAAATTAGTACTTTTCCCTTACCCTAATTCGTTCCGATAAGATATTAAAGAATGGCTATGTAGTATTTCAACTTTATTACATTTTTAAGTGCGTAAGTTTGGCAACAGTGCAAAAATAAGAAAATGTTCTAACGGTGATTATTTTTATACCAATTCAGTTATGTTTGAGAATATCTCCGCAACTAAGCATTTTGGACCACAGCACTGTGGGACACTCATATTGCTGTTCGTTAGTCTCGCTAAAACTCGAGAATGGCTGAACCGATTTGAATAATTTTAGTCTTGAAATATTCGTGGAAGTCCAGGGAAGGTTTAAAAGATCTAAAATTAAAAAAAAGGGGTATGAAAAATAGATGTTAGCCGATTCTCAGACCTACTGAATATGCTCACAAAATTTTATTAGAATCGGTCAAGCCGTTTCGGAGGAGTATGGGAACAAACATTGTGACACGAGAATTTTATATATATATATAGATGAATTGCTGTTCGTTAGTCTCGCTAAAACTCAAGAACAGCCCAACCGATTTGAATATTTTTGGTCTTGAAATATTCGTGGAAGTCCAGGGAAGGTTTAAAAGATCAGAAAATTTGAAAAAAGCAACGTGCAGGACAACGTCTGTCCGGGTCCGCTAGTAGGTCATAAATCGTAAATGGTTACCCTCAAATTTCAGATATTTGTACTTGTCACTACACTCATTTGTTGTTATACCTTCCATATCTATAAATAAGTCAGTAATTAAGATGCACTTTTGCTATCTTTTGTGCATTCAAAGTAAGCGCATCGAAAAACGTAAACAGTGTAATCAGTGCGTATAATTAAAACAAGTGACGTCATTTGTTGTTATTGCTCAACTATTTCGTGTTGGGAGTGGTTTTTCTGCAATGAATATTCAAGAAGAAGGTATGTACTCGTTATTTTGGTATATTTTATTTATTTAAATATTGTATATTAGGTCCTTACATATGAAATTGGCGTTTTGTCGTACTGGCCACTTTGATCACAAATTTTTCCTATTTGGTTAGGAATTCGAAATTCAAATTTATACAGCTATTTCCACATGTAGTTGTGTTTCGTAAACCGTCATTCATTTGTTTTTTTACTTATCTTTTTTCTGTTTGCATCGCTCAATTTACAAAATGGAAAATTTGAAATATCGCGTTATTTACGAGTACGAGTTCCACCGTGGCACCAGTGCTGCGGAAACGGCTCGAAGGGTTAATGATGTGTATGGCGGTTGTGTCGCAAAAGAAAACACAGTGCGTTTTTGGTTCCAACGTTTTCGTTCTGGAAATTTCGACCTGCAAAACAAGCCCCGTGGATGGCCGGAGACCCAAGTTGATAATGAAGAATTGAAGGCTATTGTGGAAGCGGATCCATCGCAAACCACGTCCGAGTTAGCTGCAGGCTTTGGCGTTAGTGATAAAACTGTTTTAATCCACTTGAAGCAAATTGGGAAGATTAAAAAACTTGAAAGGTGGGTTCCTCACGAATTGAGTGAAGCAAACCGGCAAACGCGCGTCAACTGCTGCGTTACATTACTTGACCGGCACAATAACGAAGGGATTTTAAATCGAATCATTACCTGTGATGAAAAGTGGATTCTCTACGATAATCGGAAGCGCTCATCGCAATGGCTGGACCCTGGCAAGCCAGCCAAAGCCTGCTCCAAGCGAAAATTGACCAATAAAAAGTTACTTGTAAGCGTTTGGTGGACTAGCGCCGGTGTCGTTCATTACAGTTTTCTCAAATCTGGCCAGACGATTACGGCAGATATCTATTGTCAGCAATTGCAAACCATGATGGAAAAGCTAGTTGCTAAACAACCAAGGCTGGTCAATCGCTCTACGCCACTGCTGCTTCACGACAACGCTAGACCACACACTGCACAACAGACGGCTAGCAAATTAGAAGAACTTCAATTGGAATCTCTAAGGCATCCACCGTACTCCCCGGACCTTGCTCCAACAGATTACCATTTTTTTCGAAATTTGGATAACTTCTTGCAAGGGAAAAAGTTCAACTCAGATGGGGCAGTCCAAGTCGCCTTCAAAGATTTTATTGATTCCCGTTCGAATGGTTTTTTTAGTAAAGGGATCAATGAACTACCTATGAGATGGCAAAAGTGCATAGATTACAATGGCTCATACTTTGATTAAATAAATATGCTATATAAAAAAATTTCGACTTTTTGTTCCTCCCATACAAAACGCCAATTTCATAGGTAAGGACCTAATATTTTTTTGTAAGCACTTGCTACGAAGCGGTATTTTAGCTTGTCTTGTTTTTTTTTTCATTTGCAAAGTTGGGCTAAACTTTTAAATATGTTCCTACTCGAAGCCACGTTTGAGGTATACCTGAATAATATTGTTAGACTTTCTACTTTTTTGACTAATACAATGGTCTGCCTTTGTCTGCCCCTGCGCCTTCGAGGAGGTTGCTACGGTTGTCAGAAATTTTCGTAGCATTTGCTACGAAATTAGCTTTGTGTTTCTGATTGAATATTAACTTTTTTATTTTATTTCAGGTACTTTATTTGTATGCTTGTTTTCGAGGATGCATATTCTTGACATTTGGCTATCGGCCAATTCGAGTAATGACAACGAAAAGTGTCGTCATGTTATAGAATCTTTGTTGTCATCTCTGAACGACGCTGAAAATATTAACCAATGTAATTGAGTGAATATTGTGAATAGAATATGTAAATCCATTGTTAGGCTTTGGAAAAAATGTAATAGGACCAAAACTAGGCTTTTAAATACTTATTCCGACTGGCTTAATGTCAAGGAAAGAGTTGAATTGTCTAGAAACCGAGAGCAATGTATTCCGACCGAAAACCAATCTTCTATCTATGCATTCGCGTGGCCGTCCTCGAAAACCGTTTTCAGAATGTAGTAAAAGAAGTCAACGTAGGAGAGTGGCTGAGTTGTCTAAATCCGATGATTCTACAGTGAATGCATTGCTTGACGTTTCCAACTCTTCTGATGCATCTAAAGTAAGCACTGCTGATGTATTGTCACTTATAACGGAGGCTAAGCTGACAAAACATCAGTATTTATAAGTTAAAGACTTTGTAAATTCTAAAATTGTATGTAATGTTTTACCATGTTATCAGCAGATTACTGAAGCGAAAAAAAGATGTTACCCTCCCAACATAACTGTTACCGCGGCTTCAGCGGAAGTTGAATTGCAAAGCCTTGTTGATTACACTACCTCTCGTATCCTTAAATCTCAAAAAGAAGTTTTAGATCAGATTCCTCACGAATGTGTATCTGATATCACTTTACTTGGGAAATGGGGATTCGATGGCAGTACTGGACATAGTGAATACACACAAAGTTTTGCAGATTCATCTTTGGAAGACAGTAGTAATTTTTGTAACATCTTTTGTACCGCTTCAAATAGTTGTGAAATGTACAGATAATAATTGTGTCCTATTCGATTTCAATTTCTGAAAGAAAATGCTGCAGTATCTTTGGAAGAGGAGGCGTATTTTAAAACTAAAATTCAAAACTTGCAACCAACGATTTTCAGAAAAGAAACTCGTGAATTTGTTTCTCATGACTTGCAGCTTTCAATGGTAGATGGTAAAATTTGTAGTGCTCTAAGTGAAACATCTACTTGTAGATATTATATTTGTAATGCAAATGCCCCATTTTGTACGTGGCAGAATAGGCGCAACCCCTATGAGCGGAAAATAAACTTTTTATCTACTAAATAAAATGAGTTTTTATTGTTATTTTATTCACAAGTGTGTTGAAAAACGTCGTATGATACACGTGTGTATTGATGATTACCGTCCTCTACTCTCTTGAGACGACTCAATGGCGCCTCGGCGGTAATCACCAATGTTACACACTAGTACCATAATGTACTATTTTATTGCATTTACCCATACATTTAATTTTTTAAATAAATATTTTGTTTGTCAATATATATTGTTTTTACTAAATACTTGTTATATTTTAAATCATTTAAGTCCTATTATATTTCTAAAAATGCAAATAACAAATTTAACACGATAAATGCTCGTTCCGCTTCCTATAGCTAATAATAATAGTCCTCCTGGCTGATTTCGACCACGGCGGCAAATCCCAACAAAGATCAGCCAACTACGCAGGAGATATTATAGTGCACAAGTGTGAGCGCAATACACAGGTGCACTCACTGTTCCATCACTCTCAAAGTTCGGTGAGACGGCAATCCAACATGACCGGAGAAAGATCAGGCGCAGGACCAACGGCTTAACGTGCTTTTCGAGGCACGGGGGTGTAACACCGCCAACTTCCCGACTCCGAGCTGTTTTTGAGTAATTCATGACAGAAAAACTCAGAAATAATTTTGGCTCGACCTGGGATTCGAACCCAGGACCTCTCGGGTGTAAGGCAGAAACTTTGCCACTACACACACACAGTCAAACCTATAGCTAAATGCCTGTGCGTCGCCATAAACGCTTGGTTCTCCGCTCCGGTGCCGCTGCGCTTGTCTTTTATGTTCTTTTCACGATCATTTGCTCTCGCTCTCTCAGTCTCCTTGGCGCTAATTGTGCTTGCCTTAGTCATGTTATAAGTCGCGCCATATAAAAAGAACGCTGGATGACAGGAGTTTACGCATGTGAGCAGTCGCTATTCCACTCGCTCGCGGCAGCGCGGTCGTGCGGTACGCTAGATGCCCGCTCCCTCCCCACTTTGTACTACAAATTAAATCTATATTCGTCCAGTGCGCAGGTAACCGTTAGCGTTTATGCTTAATATGGTACGACTTATAAGGTTGATACACTATTACAAATAACTTGCAGTCTTTCAGCGTTTGTCCAGAGTGCATAAGCTCGTTTCGCTCCCTATAGAACTACCTTAGCGTCGTCATAAACGCTGTAGCTTCACAGTCAAAACCTTACTGTCAACACTTACAGTCTTACAGGGTGTGTCCGGCGTGCACATGCTCATTTCTCTCTCATAATGAACTGCCTTAGAGTCTCCATGAGCGCTGTAGCCCGCAGTCAAAACCTTACTGTCAACACTTACAGTCTTTCAGCGTGTGTATGGCGTGCATATGCTCGTTCCGCTCCCTGTAGAACTGCCTGAGCGTCGCCATGAACGCTGTAGCCTTACAGTCAAAACCTTACTGTCAACACTTACAGTCTTTGAGCGTGTGTCCGGCGTGGATATGCTCGTTCCGCTCCCTGTAGAACTGCCTGAGCGTCGCCGTGAACGCTGTAGCCTTACAGTCAAAACCTTACTGTCAACACTTACAGTCTTTCAGCGTGTGTATGGCGTGCATATGCTCGTTCCGCTCCCTGTAGAACTGCCTGAGCGTCGCCATGAACGCTGTAGCCTTACAGTCAAAACCTTACTGTCAACACTTACAGTCTTTGAGCGTGTGTCCGGCGTGCATAAGCTCGTTCCGCTCCCTGTAGAACTGCCTGAGCGTCGCCATGAACGCTGTAGCCTTACAGTCAAAACCTTACTGTCAACACTTACAGTCTTTCAGCGTGTGTCCGGCGTGCATAAGCTCGTTCCGCTCCCTGTAGAACTGCCTGAGCGTCGCCATGAACGCTGTAGCCTTACAGTCAAAACCTTACTGTCAACACTTACAGTCTTTCAGCGTGTGACCGGCGTGCATATGCTCGTTCCGCTCCCTGTAGAACTGCCTGAGCGTCGCCATGAACGCTGTAGCCTTACAGTCAAAACCTTACTGTCAACACTTACAGTCTTTCAGCGTGTGACCGGCGTGCATATGCTCGTTCCGCTCCCTGTAGAACTGCCTGAGCGTCGCCATGAACGCTGTAGCCTTACAGTCAAAACCTTACTGTCAAGACTTACAGTCTTTCAGCGTGTGTATGGCGTGCATACTGCATATGCTCGTTCCGCTCCTTGTAGAACTGCCTGAGCGTCGCCATGAACGCTGTAGCCTTACAGTCAAAACCTTACTGTCAACACTTACAGTCTTTCAGCGTGTGACCGGCGTGCATATGCTCGTTCCGCTCCCTGTAGAACTGCCTGAGCGTCGCCATGAACGCTGTAGCCTTACAGTCAAAACCTTACTGTCAACACTTACAGTCTTTCAGCGTGTGACCGGCGTGCATATGCTCGTTCCGCTCCCTGTAGAACTGCCTGAGCGTCGCCATGAACGCTGTAGCCTTACAGTCAAAACCTTACTGTCAACACTTACAGTCTTTCAGCGTGTGACCAGCGTGCATATGCTCGTTCCGCTCCCTGTAGAACTGCCTGAGCGTCGCCATGAACGCTGTAGCCTTACAGTCAAAACCTTACTGTCAACACTTACAGTCTTTCAGCGTGTGTCCGGCGTGCATATGCTCGTTCCGCTCCCTGTAGAACTGCCTGAGCGTCGCCATGAACGCTGTAGCCTTACAGTCAAAACCTTACTGTCAACACTTACAGTCTTTCAGCGTGTGTCCGGCGTGCATATGCTCGTTCCGCTCCCTGTAGAACTGCCTGAGCGTCGCCATGAACGCTCGGTCCTCCGCTCCGGTGCCGCTCCGCTTGTCCTCGATGTTCTTCTCGCGCTCCTCGCTGTTCGGCTTGTCACCGTTGCGGAGGGATAAGCGGCGCGGAGCTGCCACCTGGAGGTTGAAAATAGGATTAAATATCAATAATATTCAGTTTTCATCCCATCTATTCGAAAAAGACGATTTTGGTCGCCTTTAAGTGCGCCCAAAGGTGATGCTTCTAAGCGACATAGGTACTATTACTCTACTCTTTGCCACAGACTGTCCAGCGGGCAGAAATGAGATTTTGGTCCTCTTTATTGAAATAAGTGCGACCAAAAATTATTTTTCACTTCTCATGCTCGAAAAAGTACTACTTTATGCAGGATCTAGGCGACATAAAGTTGAATTTTATGCACTTGTGCATAAAAGTAGCTTTTTAAATGTGTCTACACTAAGGCAGTGACCATTTAGCCCATACAGCCAAAAACAATTAATTGTACTTGGATAAAACTTGCCAATTTATAATATTTCCTTCCCTATTTGCATTTTTGATTTATAATAAGATAATACGAAAAAGAAACTAAATATCAAAACGTGTTTACCACAAAAAAAAAACATTATTCCAAAATAATTTAAGAATAGGCTGTATATTTTTTTTCTTTGCCCGAAAATTATGCAGGAAAATTAAAAAAAGTAAAGTAGCGGGAAAGAAGCCGTGAACTTTTCGTATTGAATTTTCTCAAATTATTGTTTTATTTTCTCGCAATCGAAGTGAAAAGCAGAGTTTACAACTCGTGCACAAATCATTTTTATCCTCGACTTCATCATCTGCATAACGATCTCGGATAAAAATGACTTGCTTTATGCACTCGTTGTAAAATCTACTATTGCTCGCACTTATTGAATTTGGAACATCTTAGAGTTTCCCGCCGAACGCAAGAGACTGGCTGGTTAGACGGCACGTCCGTCGACCATCGCCCCGCCGCAGCCGCTGGCAACTGAGTAAAAAAAAAAACGCCCGCGTTTTCATAAATTTTCACATTCAAGTTCTTGGTTTTGATAAATTATATAAAAATGAGTTCGTCAAGTGACAGTGATATGGAATTAACTCCTGAAAGTATAAGAACCGACGCAAAAAATGTGATGGAGCCGCTTTTTATTTTCTCATAGAGGGTGATGAAAAGTAGAGTGTATCATTTGGACGCAAATATATTTTTGGCTCGGGCGACGTACTTTGAATCCCTCGCTTTGTTCAGGATTCAAAAAAGCGCCCTCGCCGTAAAAATATTATTTTGCTTCCTCATGATACAATCTACTATTACTTAATACAACTATAGGAAATTAAAAACCATATTAAAGAAATAATTTGACTGCCACAGATGGGAACAGTCCGATTTTTTCTTTAACGGTGTAAATTTTTTTAATTGCAAATTGTAAATAAAATGCATTGTAAATGCTAAAAACATTATAACTTTATTCAACTATGTTACTTTGTTTTAATGGAATGAGAAAAATAAGATTTCTTAAGACAGCTTTAAAATTATACCTACCGAACTTTGAGCTAAATTTGAGCCTAACTACGAGTACAGATATTTGTTATTATCCTGCCTATTGCAACTGCGTTGCCCGTTGTCCCACGTTCCACGTGAACGACATAAAGCGACGCGATTTGACCAATACTCGTGTCAATCATCATCAGCCTATATACGTCCCACTGCTGGCACAGGCCTCACCTCAACTATGAGGTGGTGCGAGCCATACTCCACCACGCGGGCTCAGTGCGGATTAGTGTGTGTAAGGCAAGTGACCAACCTTAATGTCAGATGTTATTAAGCGGCCCTAGGGCCTCCGATCAGGCTTAACGACTAATATCTATCGATATTAACACGGACCAACAGTTTAACGTGCCTTCCGAAGCACGGAGATGCTTGTAAATAGACGTCACTTTTATGGTCAGAATGGTCACCCACCCCAAACATGACCGCGCAGTATGTTGCTTAACTTTTGGTATCACTAACAAAGCGCTGCAACCACTGCGCCACAAGCACCTCGTGTCAATGATTAAACCATATTTAAACCTCACGCGTACCAAGCGCTCTCCCGTTTCGTATGCCGCAAGCCAGGTAGAACGATGTAGAAATCTTTTTCCACTTACACTAGGCTGCGTCCTCTCGTCAGAACCGGGCTCAGGCGACGGAGTGCAGCGCGGCGGCGAGGGCGAGGGCGTGGGCGACGAGCCCGCGCGGGGGGGCCGCCGGCGCCGCCCCCGCGGCCGGCCCTTCAGCTTGGGAGCCAGGTGGTTGCACACGAACTCGTGTCCCTCTAGCTCCGGGTATTCGAATGTGTCCTGAAATTAATTTTAATTAATGTTTGGGTTAACGACAACTAGCGCCAGTATTATCTTCACTATTTAAAAAATTAATTTCGATTCTTCTTCTTAGCGTATCGATGGAACACGAGAAATTACATCGTGGCAGCCCAGACTTCAGCCACTTGTATTGCGGATCGATTGTAGTTCATTAAATCCGCTGGCGTGCAGGTGTCGGGGCACGCCGGGCAAAATGTTAAGTGTGCCATAGTTTGCACTGCACCGCAAACACAGTACACATCGGAGCTTGCCGAAAGTCCCCACCTGGCCATGTAAAGAGAACATGGCCAGGTGGGCATTTTCGGTTTCGACCAAATCCCTCTTAATACGAACCTTGCAGTACAGTATGGCGGTGTTGTGCGTGGGCGCAGCGTAGCCACCCAGCGCGGCGACGAGCGAGTCCCGCAGCCAGTCGCCCTGCACGCCCTCCAGCCGCGACACGAGCGCTCGGTACCGGCAGTACCGCGGGTAGGAGAACACCACCACGCCCGGGCTGTCTGTGTCCACTGGAAGGAAATGGGCAGGTCAGCAGAATCAATTAAGTAAGTGTGCGAAATAAATGATCACAAGACAAGATCTTGCATTACTTTCTTGCCAGGCAGAGGAAACAAGATTCAAAATGTTACAAGGCAGTCAAAAAACAAGTGTAGTTAGTTAGAAGGGGGTGAGTAGTAGCGATAAATGTGTTTCACGCACTCCGGAGTCTGTCAATTCAGTTTTACTCAGGGACACGAACTTGACGCTCTATACCAAAGAAGTAGCAAAGTAGGTACACTCGCGCAGGACCAACGGCTTAACGTGCTTTCCGAGGCACGGGGGTTCAACACCGCCAACTTCCCGACTCCGAGTTCTTTTTGAGAAATTCATGACAGAAAATCTCAGAATCAATTTTGGCTCGACCAGGGATTCGAACCCAGGACCTCTCGGATGTAAGGCAGAAACTTTGCCACTACACAAACGAGGCAGTCTATTCTTTCTAGTCGAGTGTCTATTAATTAAACAACTGTGGCGACCTCTACCGTCCACCATCACAAGCGCATGTCAGTAAAAAAAGAGGTGTTAAAAGGGGGTACGTACGTAGTAGCGATAACGTGATTCACGCACTCCGGAGTCTGTCAATTAATTTTTGCTCAGGGACACGAACTTAACGCTTTATGCCAGAAGCAGCAAAGTATGTACACTCTACAATAGGCTACTTAGTGAAACACAAAGGTGCCCAAAATGTAACAAATAATAACTAATATAACTTTATTTTTTTGTTCTTAACAGCATACATGTTATCTTAACAAATATGGATACATAACTATATTTAAAGACTTAATTTTAAGATGAAGATTATTAACATCTGTACTAGTTTACAAAGAAACTGTGTGACAGACTCCAATTCCTTTACAAAAAATATGGGGAGGGTTTGTTGACGTGACAACGTCTTATAAATTGGTTTGTCACCTCAAGAAACTGCGGTACGCTGCTCCGCTCACGTTTCGCGCGAGAGAGACAGAGCGAGAGCGAGAGAGAGAGAGAGATAGGCATACACACCGGTTCATGTTATACGAATGAATATTCACATTAAAATTATTTTACCACTCAGAGTCGTTGTCACGTAAAACTTTCGCACGTATACCGACTTTACAGGCAACCAATATTTTTTATTTATTTATTAATTATTTGCAGATTTCGGATTCCAACAGAACGACTTACCTATAGCATTCTTCTCGCTCTCCACATCGCTAAAGTCTATATTCGTGTGATGCAGGGCCGTGGTAGGCTTCAGCTCGGCGGGGGGGGCACACGCGCCCCTCCACACGGCGCGCAGCCCCCACCGCCAGCCCTCGCCGGAGCACACCCAGCTGAGCAGGTCTTCCGCTCGGAGGACGACTTTGTCGTTGATGGCTAGGACTTCATCCTGGAAAAGATAATAAAGTTTAACGGTAAGCGTAGGTTTTTATTACCTACTAGCTGACCCGGCAAACGTTGTTTTCCCATGTAAATTATTGTGGACAACCCTTATCACTAAGGAATATGAAAATAGATGTTGGCCGATTCTCAGACGTATTCAGTATGCTCACAAAATTTCATAAGAATCAAACGAGCCGTTTCGGAAAAATGTGATCTCTCTCCGGTCATGTCGGATTGCAGTCTCACCGAACTTTAAGAGTGATGGAACAGTGAGTGCACCTGTGTATTGCGCTCACACTTGTGCACTATAATATCTTCTGTGTAGTTGATTAATCTCTGTTGAGAGTGGCCGCTGTGGTCGAAATCGGCCAGGAGGACTATTATTATTAGTTTAAAAGTGTTTTTACTATCCCGGGTGCGTGTTACGCGCGGGAGATCTAATTTTATTCAATAAAATCGGGACGTCCCAGCAGGAAACAGGAATAAAATAATCCCTAAAGAAAAAAATAAACACCCCCTTTGAGAAACACTAGCCGTTTAAGAACGCGTGTCAAAACAGGCAAGATGCAAAACTACGTTGCTAGGCAACGGAGTAACGAGCACCTATTGATGGCGCTCAATCGCATTTTAGTTCCCTTTGAGCGTAACAGATGGAGCTCATGTTCCAATGCCAGGGCTGTTGCAAAACACGTGATTTATGAAGCCAAAAAAGGATTTGAGGAAAAATATTTTGATGATGTTTGAAGATATGCTCTCATTCTTATTATATTATGACGACCACTTTGGTGTAATGGTCAAGAAGTTGAATATTAACAAATAGGTCGCGGGTTCGATCCCCGTACTGTACATACATTTGTTTTCATGAACACGTCTGTTTGTACTGGTCTGGGTGCTTTAAGTATTTATATAAATTTATTTGTAATACCACTGTTGATTCTGATATCTGTAACACAAGTGCTTAAGCTACTTACCACGGAGTCAGATCGATGTATGTGATGTTGTTGTATATTTATATTAATTTATTAATTATGTAAGTAGTTAGATAATTTATTTTTGTTCTGATGGCCAATCGTGCTATTTTTAACTAGGTTCAAACGCCAATCAATTATTCCATTGTAATAATCATTAGTCTAGTAAGTAAACCACAAATAGGCCAAGGCCATGGGCTTATGAACATTTAAAACGACAATGTTGTAAGTTTCTTCGTATAGCTCTCATGGGTTTTAATAATTCATAATAATAGATGTACCTATTATTTTTAATTGCACACCACGTTAAACAAAATTAACACAGGCACAAAAATAAATAAATAATAACAAATATATATAAAAATGAATTGCTGTTCGTTAGTCTCGCTAAAACTCGAGAACGACTGGACAGATTTGAATAATTTTAGTTGCAAAATAATCGTGGAAGTCCAGGGAAGGTTTAAACGATGAAAATTTAAAAAAAACGAGCAGGACAACGTCTGCGGGTCCGCTAGTAACAAATAAAAGGGGACAACATTACATATTAGGATCCCAAAGTAAGTAGCTAAGCTCTTTTGTTTATTTGCGTAAGAACATGGTTTAAGGACAGTGCACATGTCATGCCAAAATGTTAGCATGCGAATATCTATATATATAAAAATGAAACCCGTTTTCCTTGGTCACGGCATCACGCGCGAATGGCTGGACCGATTTCACTAATTCTTTTTCTGTTGTATTTGTTATTATTAGGAGAAGGTTGTTACGGAAAAAAAATATGAAGAAAATCTCTCAGAAATATTGAAAAATATACATTTAATTTTGCATATTTTAAAAAACGCGCGTAACTAAATGTCATTGTCATTCGATGACATTGTTCAATCATTGCAACGCTAAGGCGGTACGAAGTTCGCCGGGTCAGCTAGTAATAGTTTAAAAAATAAGTAAAAATGAACAATGTCAGTAAAATATGATTTTAAAATCAATACTTATATCAGAGACTATTTCATAAACTTTTCGGTCAAGTAGATGAAACGATTGTTCTGCAATCAAGTGTATTCAACATGTACGAGTATAGCAAATTCTTAAGGCATACTTTAGTTAGATAGCATTTGACGCGCGTTAAGGGATACTATTTGAACTCTCTCTGTAATAAATAAATCTAGCGCGTTGACATGCGTTTACAAGCGTTATAACATGTGGATAAAGCCTTAATCTTTTTGGAAGCTCAAGGTCACAAAAAAATCCAAATTGTTCTATTCTATTTCAATTCCAAAACAATGGAAACATTCTCTTCTCAACATCAACATTTTAAAATATTACAATTCAAAAATGCAATGTCCACGTTAAACTAATGAAACACGTTCCCCGCAAGATGGAGCGAAGCCAGAGCACTGATGTAGTATATTTTTCTCTGTAACGACTTATACCCGAAATCCGAGCTAGCAGGAGCGAAATTATTGAGCAGGGGGCGGTGGGGGGCGTCAGGTGCGCACTAAGGGGCGGGTGGGGGCAGAATTAATTATTAAGAAATTAATAAATTAATTGAAAAGAAAATAATACTCTCCATTGTTCTAATGATTTTTGTAACGCAGTCCAACCTATGACATTGGAAGTATTTAATTGCCCACGATACAGGTTTTACCTAGTGTAGGCGGTTATCGATTCATGTACTAATACTGTTATTATGATGATTTGTGCTAAATAAATATATATTGTGTGTTTGTTTTGTTGTTATAAATACTCGGAAATCCGTTTATCGGATCAGTATTTTATTTATTTATTTATTTAACAGAAAACATACTGACTTACAGTCGCCCAAAGCGTCAGCATGCTAGTCGCACAGTAAACATGGTCAAACAAACATTTTATAGTATAAAATCAAATAAAGAAAAATAAATACATCAGGATTACCATATCATATGTCACAAATATTAAATATGTCAGAAAAAATACTCATAAGAGTCAGTCCGAATTACAAAAAAAATCAAATTATTATGTTAGTTCAGTAATACTACTTCTAAAACACTCGGAACACAAATTTTCTATATAATTAACAGCTTTATGCATGAATTGTATTATTATTGTATGATATTATGAATTGTAGTATTGTGCTATGCATTACTATATCCAGTAGCAACAGATCCGTCAAAAGGATCGTATAAATGCTGTTATACTCGTATAATAAAAAGTTATATGTAAACGCGCCGAATATCGCCTAAATTATTATTTTTTCTGTGTAGGTATGTTAATTTCTTGTATCTTTTGTGGTGTGCAATAAATGATTACCTATAAATAAAATTATTACCTATGATTATTTACAAATAATAAATAAAGTAAATAAACATTAGTATCACATACATTGAGTTGACTCTGTGTAGTAAGTACCTTAAGCACTCGTGTTACAGATATAAGAATCAACAATGGTATTACAAATGAACTTAAATAAATACATATAACACTATCATTTTAACACAGTTAATTTCTCAAATGTATTATTATGACAAACATGTGCACAAAAAAATATTTTTTCCTTTGTCTACCAACCGGGCCCCAAGTCACCCTCAGTACGACCCTGCATCATTCTAAAAGGTGGTGGGAGTGGAACTAAAATTGCTTTCAAATAAGTAACCAACCCCCAGAGATTATTCTGCACTGTCGAAGCGATATCGAAACTGTATCGTTACGATACTGCAATAATATGTTACTTTTTTTATTTTTTTTATTTAGCCTATATCATCCTACTGCTGGGCAAAGGCCTCCCCCAAATCTCTCCACCTGTCCCTGTCCATTGCCAACGTTTCCCAGTCCCTTGTTGTATTAACCAAGTCGTCACACCATCGTTTCTTGGGTTTCGGCGATAGCCGTCTGTAGGCACCCATTTGGTGACGACTTGGGCCCACCTCTCTGGATGCATCCTGCAGATGTGACCCGCCCACTCCCACTTTAATTTCGCGGCTTTATTACTTGAACAAAAAAAAATTGTAGAAAAAAATTTCACATTCTAATTTATTTCAACATAAAAGATAGGTTATTGATATTTATTTATTTATTTATTAAGATTACCAGCAACTGTTACATTATATAGTGGATGATAAAACTAACAATAGTATATATGCTAAATGCACAGTCAATTATAGGTAAACATAGCTTGCCTAATATATTAGTAAAAAGATCATAAAAATTTAAACTGTATCTGCAAGTGTTCGTAGATATAGTTATTAAGAACTACAATTAAAAAAAGCGCAAGTGTCAATTAATACAGGTGACTGTTCTCATTGCAATCAAACAACTACAAACCTTACAACTAGTGAAATTTAAGTTCCGAGTTTTACTTCCTTTCGGAAGGTGACTTGTATATGTTTTATTTGAAGTTGATAATATCGATTTCATCCGTAAAAAACACTTTTCAGGTAGGTAAAAAAATCCCTGGACATGAGTTAGGAAAACAGATGGTGAGTTTCAACGGCTAAACAGATTTGACAAGCCATAGCGGAGAACCTCCGTAATAAAAATTAGATTGTTGGTTAATTTAATGTTTTTAGGGTTCCGTACCTCAAAAGAAAAAAACGGAACCCTTATAAGATCACTTTGTTGTCCGTCCGTCTGTCAAGACCGTTTTTCTCAGGAACGCGTGGAGGTATCAAACTGAAATTTCTATATGATACTTAGGTCTACTGTCCCTGGAAGCTGTAAAAAAATCAACCTTCTAAGCCAACGCAATCAAAAGATACAGCCATTTAGGCCGCAAATATCCGCAAATTTTCGAAACTCGCACGGGAATCAAAACCTACAGGGTACTTCCCGTAAACTTAGAATCTTGAAATTTAGTACGAAGTCACGTCTTATAGTACAGATATATGAAAAATTACGAAAACCGTAAATTTTCAGTTTCATCGTATAAAAAAAAATATTTTTGACAATTTTGAAAATTTCAAAGTTACTACTCCTTATCTGCAATTTTGTACGGAACCCTCGCCTCGGTGCGCGAGTCCAACTCGCACTTGACCGGTTTTTTTTGTGATATGGTCATTCTGAATGTAAAATTCGTTACGTTTTTGTAAAAAGTTTATACATAGTTTTTTTTGTCGGACTGCGAATCTTTGCAAGAATATTCGAATATTATTATAATTTCAAGTTAGATGCTTAATCCAATGCATCTCAATGACACACCAATCCTTTTTTTTGTAAATAAATCTAAAAACACAGTTACGAACACAATTCGTTATGATCTTTAGCTCGAGAGCCGTTTTAAACTATTGCATTGTTCGACTATATTGAATGTACATAATTTATGCACAGTTATGTAAGTAGGCCTTAAGTCATCTGCTACCTGGCATGTACTTTGTTTCTATGGTGAAAAAAGAATACACGAAACACTGGCTGTTGCTATTCTTTTAATTTTTAGGGTTCCGTACTTCAAAAGGAAAAAACGGAATCCTTATAAGATTACTTTGTTGTCCGTCTGTCCGTCCGTCCGTCTGTCAAGACCGTTTTTCTCAGGAACGCGTGGAGGTATCAAACTGTTATTTCTATATGATACTTAGGTCTATTGTCCCTAGAAGCTGTAGAAAAATCAACCTTCTAAGCCAACGCAATCAAAAGATACAGCCATTTAGGCCGCAAATTTCCGCAAATTTTCGAAACTCGCACGGGAATCAAAACCTACAGGGTACTTCCCGTAAACTGAGAATCTTGAAATTTAGTACGAAGTCACGTCATATAGTACAGATATAGGAAAATTTACGAAAACCGTAAATTTTCAGTTTGATCATATAAAAAAATATATTTTTTAAAATATTTTTGACAATTTTGAAAATTTCAAAGTTACTACTCCTTATCTACAGGTTTGTACGGAACCCTCGGTGCGCGAGTCCAACTCGCACTTGACCGGTTTTTTTTTTATTTGGGATAGAGTTTGTTCTTGACCCAAGATCAGGTCAACTCAAGGTCTTGGGCCAAAACCGAAAAAATCATTTATTTCAGGTTATTAAGACTCGTAGTAGTGACCATAGAAAATCACCAAATTTGCAAAAAATAAATCATATAAATAAATAAGAGTGAATCATAATAAAAAAATACATAAGGTAAATTAAAATAAAAAAATAAACAACGCGCAACGAGGCAAAGACTGAGTCTACGATGGAGCGAGCTCACCTAGAAGATGCCTGTTCACTCTAGCTTTGAAAATTCCTAGGTTGTAATTGCAGGGAAACACTGACGCTGATGGTGAGTTCCACTCTTATGCAGATTCATTTTTCTTTCTTTTATTCAATCAAATTATGTTTTACTAGATAGCCTAGAATATGTTCAAATTAAGCAAATTGTCATTAACTACCTTATCATTATCAGCCTGTAGGTATGCGTCCCACTGCTGGGCACAGGCCTCATCTCAACTATGAGGTGGTACGAGCCATACTCCACCACGCGGACTCAGTGTGGTGCCTTACTGTCAGATGTTATTAAGCCGCCCGAGGCTTAACGACTAATATCTATCGATATTAACCGGGACCAACAGATTAACGTGCCTTCCGAAGCACGGAGATGCTTGTAAATAGACGTAACATAAAATGGTCAGAATGGTCACCCATCCCAAACATGACCGCACCTTAGGTTGCTTAACTTTTGGTATCACTACCAAAGTGCTGCAACCACTGGGCCACAAGCTTACTATAAATTATTATCACATCAAGTTTAAAAAATAAGACCGCCATTTTTTTAAATTAGTGTAAATTCAAATATTCCTTGAAGTGGTTTGAAAGAGATCGCTTTGAGCGATAAAACCGCTGTTCCTGTAAACATATCCGAGTTGAATTGCCTAATAACTATTTTTTTTTAATGTTTTGGAAATTTGATTCTTTTTAGATAATTTTTCTTAAGTTACCAATTATATTAATATCTTTTATTATATCAGAATAATTAGTATCTAATATATTGATTTAAATTAATTTTATAAACAAATTAATTTAATATCTAGTACCAGAATAGGGCTGTTAATTTAACCGTCGTATTCGACTCGGATGTTTTAAACTAATTTGCCCTTTCCTTATAAAGCGGCGTCGAAACTAGTGTTTTCTTGCGATTTTGTCTGTTATACTTATGTAGTTATTTTTAAATAAGCAAAAAAAAACCGTTGACGAATAATGATTTATTTAAATCGATGAATATAGATTTAAACTCGTTTTAAAAAGTCAAATCCATTAGATTATCAATAACAGTACCAATATTTTACATAATAACATTTTAGTAAGTGTTTTCGAACGATTTCCTAGATAAAGATACATTTATTGTATAAAAACCGCCTATATACATAAAAATTCTACAGAACCAGTTGTAAAAAATAAATAAATGCTTACTTAGTACTATGTTAGCGATAGGTATATTGTTATATGGTAAACGAACAAAAGGTGGTATCGAATGATTTTTAAAAAGAAAAATTACTTCAAATTTCAAAATCACTTAGCAATCTCACTTAAACAATAATGAACACATCTTAAAACTATAGTTTTCCTAAAAATTTTATTCCGTATATAAGGATTGATGTTGGACAATTAAATTTAACATAAATTGCGGTTGTGTGCGTGCCTGAAGGTGAACGTGTAAAGGGTGTTTCAAAAGTATCGAGCCAATTACTGAATTTGAAATGTTTTACTGTTTTCTGCAAAAACATTTTGAATGAAATTTAGCTCTTTGTTTTTTGTACAGGGTGTACACACTTAATTTGACGACCACTTTGGTGTAATGTTCAAGAAGTTGACTATTAACGAAGAACGAAGACGTCGCAGATTCGATCCCCGCACTGTACAAACATTTGTGTGCATGAACATGTCTGTTTGTACTGGTCTGGGGTGTTATATGTGTTTATTTAAGTTTATTTGTAATACCACTGTTGATTCTCAACACTGTAACACAAGTGCTTTAGCTACTTACCACGGAGTCAGATCAATGTATGTGATGGTGTTGTGTATTTATAATTATTCATAGGATATGATTAAACCTAATATAATTTCCAGGTATCTGTTTTTGTCACTTACCTATTAGGTACTCAAATCGTCAGAATCGTAATCGAATATTAATTGAAATCGAAAGAACGTGATTAAGTATCATTACAAAATGGCTGTACGTCTTTTCTTTCGCGTTATTTGAGATACATAGTGATCGTTGTAGTATACTCACAGAACGAAATAAAAAGTATATACGGATAGGTACAAGATCAACTTGTAGAATCTAAACATAAAAACCCACGAGAATGTGTTTAGGTCAGTTATTATGATAATTTTAAGGAAGTAGCCAACAATATATTACAAATCTTCTATATATATAAAAATGAAACCCGTTTTCCTTGGTCACGGCATCACGCGTGAATGGCTGGACCGATTTCACTAATTCTTTTTTTGTTGTATTTGTTATTATTAGGAGAAGGTTCTTACGGAAAAAAATATTAAGAAAATCTCTCAGAAATATTGAAAAATTGCACGTAATTCGCCGGGTCAGCTAGTTTTATATAAAACAACAACATTTTCGGAACATCCTGTGCGGTGACATGTGACACGCACACACGCGCACAATTGATAGCGAGTCGGATCTATGCAGTGCAACGCCCCGGTTGGGCCGGGGGCACACCGCGGTGCGGCCTGCCTATTCTCATATTAAAGTACAAAATGGAAATCAACACCACTTTGGGATGTAATTTTATAACTCAAGAACGGGGTCACCTATCTAAACAAAATGTTAAGTCTGTGTTCGGACTACTAAGTAGATGGTTAATGTGAATTTAGCACCAAATCTGTGGAGCGGTTCTTTATTAATCACATTTTTCGTTACTTTTAAAAAAAAATACTTTATACGAAGCGAAGCATGTCCGGGCCGCTAGTAAAGTACAAAATAAGTAGATAGATAGATAACTTCATTTCGCACATAACAAAATACCAAAAATCTACATACTCAGAAAGTTGTACATGTTAAGCGGTTCTTATTGCTGCAAGCGATCTCTCCTTAGGGAATTGATGATTAATTAAAAGTACCCGTATGTACGTGATGCATGCAACGTTCCTTCAATCGAACTTTTGCATAAAAACATAATATGTACTAACAAATAATACTAATAAAACATAATACATAAGCAGTAAGTTTTTCAATCAACAATACAGCTTTTAACCGACTTCCAACAAAATGTTATTTGCTCAACTAAAAGTTTTTGGTAATTATTGTGTTTACTTCCATAAAATCAGTTTGAACAATTTTAGTTTGGGTCATTCCGAAATCCCAGTACTCTCCATGAATCGGTTAAGAAGTATTTTTCAGAATGTGCAAAATTCGCCAAAGACGGTGACAAGGTGGTTATCTGGACCAGCAAGCTAGAAACACTCCGTTGATATTGCTTCTCTATTTAAAAGTTGTTGTTAAAGTTATTTTAAGAAACAAAACAAAGCGACAGATTTTAGAAGGGGTTAATGCATTCAGAACAACAATTTCGTTTATTTTTTAAAAACAAATAACATTAAAGTCTATGCGCCCAGTGTGTCCGCGGCCGAGCCGGCATAAATTCCCAATAACACGAAATGGCGGCGCGGGGCGCGGGGAGGGGCGCAGGTCCGCACTAAGGGCGTAGATTATTATTGTTATTACTTTTGCTTATTTTGTTAAACGTTTAAAAAGTGGTAAAAAAATTTTGGTTAGCTATTCTTTGTATTGATTTTTATATAATATCTATCTAAATTCATAAAATAAAATATTGTAACATCGCATTGGCGATATTTATCTATGTACAATTAGAAGACTTGAATCCTTATTGCGTTTCCTTCCATTCAACTGCTCTACCATTAATACCAGTCAGTGGTATCCTTAATATTGTAAGGTCGTATGAACATGATGAACAAAACATACGACGTTTGATAAAAATGGATACCTAGTTATTCAAATTATCATGATTTCACAATTTCTGGTATATTTTTTATTGTGTAGTTTTAAACATAGTTACATAGTCATTTCATTAAATAACGCTACATTTACTGGGTTGGGTATAGGTAAATAGGTACCTAACAACAAATAGTAAATACTATTTGATTTTAGGTATTTTGTTTATAATGAAGTATTTAACAGCTAGGTTAAAATAATTTATGAGATATTGGGTCTCAAACTTAATCTACACGAATATTATGAGGAAAAACTTTGAATTTTTGTATGTTTGACTTGACTGAAATCCGAAACTACTAAAACCAAAGATTTAAAAAAAACTTTAACCATTAGAATCCTCACTTATCCCTGATGAACATATTCTCTATTTAATTTTAAAAAATAGGGATTGACGTGAAAATTTTGTCCACTCGTGCGTAACCTGGATCAATCGCCAGTTTAGAATATTTTGTCATATTATTATTAAACTATGATCCCTATCAATCCCAAAATAATTAAAACCATTCCAAATTTGTTTAACTTAACAATATGTTTCACTCACTTCCAAATTCAAAGTTTTCAACTGAATCGAGTAATTTATTGTCAAATCATAATCAATTCGGCGCATTCAAGCGGTTTCTTAATCGGCCATTTTGGCCCTTAATCCCCGCGCCCGAGTCTGGCCCTGCTCGAAAACAGTGAAAGATGAGAGTCGGTCTCGTACTGCGACCGTGAATACTTGATCCTTGCGGTTATATAACCGTGTTAGTTTAAAATAGGCATGTTAGTTGTTGGTCTTTGTTGGCCAGAAACTCAGGTAGACCCAATGATTTTATACGCAACCACGAAAAGTATTCGGTCATTTTATTTATTAAAAACTGTATTGCACAAGAAATTAAACGGTGGACTTAATGCTAAAAGCATTTTCTACCAGTCAACCTCAAGGTTATGCAGAAAGAAGGCAACGGGTGCAGTGAAAATTAAATGAGAAAGGTAAATTTGGATCTATTGTCCTCTGTATTTATCCGATTGCGTCTGAGGATACAGTGAGATCAGAATTAAATTAATTTCAATTTTTAATTAATAAATATATTTGTGACAAATAACAGCCGATTTATTGGTAGTTGAGGGAAAGTAACGAATATTGTATTGGTACCTAGTAACTCCTGGTGCTAATAGCTGGTGTATATGGCGCACAGGATGTATTAGTTAAGTGTGCACAGGCGAATATTATGAAACTATAAGAGATATCTACAAATGTTTTATCAAAAATACATAAACTAATGTATGAAATGCCATTAATAACTGTTTTGAACAAAACGATAGTCTTCCAAAAAATTGTAATGTTCACATAAATAAATATTTTTGTAATTTTATTTCAAATGAGTTATTTATTCCACTTTACTTGGTATGTAATGTACTTTCGATGACAGTTATAAAACTTTAAAATATCTCTCCTTAATTTCAGAAAAATCGGCTGTGCACACTTCTTGAATACACTATGTAAATGGGAGTTTAGTAAATGTATTTTACGCTTTGGAAAAACCTTTGAGGATAAAATATCTCTCCTTAATTTCAGAAAAATCGGCTGTGCACACTTCTTGAATACACTATGTAAATGGGAGTTTAGTAAATGTATTTTACGCTTTGGAAAAACCTTTGAGGATAAAATATCTCTCCTTAATTTCAGAAAAATCGGCTGTGCACACTTCTTGAATACACTATGTAAATGGGAGTTTAGTAAATGTATTTTACGCTTTGGAAAAACCTTTGAGGAACTTACATTGTATTAGGTGGATCTTAATTTGAAATTAAAATTGTTTTATTTGCAAGAACACAGGTTTTGATTCAATATAGACGATAAATTATTTAGAAGACGGCATAATTTAGGCGGAACGGTTTGGCCTTATCAATTAAACGGTAACTGCAATAAGTTTTTGAAAGCTATATCGACGACGATTAGGATTTATTTTGGTTTAAAAATAATACTACTACTTATTATTATACTTCAATTTCATGCAAAACTAAGGAAGCATACATTTGTCATTGTCAAAAAATGTATTTAATTATTTAAAACAATTTGCTTTAACGTGATTTTTAAATAAGACCGCATCTACAAAATCCGTTTTTTTAATAAATAAATGATCTATTGCTTCACGAACGTAATGAATGAGAATTTAGAACAAAAACAGGAGTGTATCTCATTGAATTACAATTTTCGCTAGTATTCGTTACATTCGACCATAATTTGAAAATTCGATTTTCAAATTTAAAGCGAAAGTATCAAGACCGTTTAAGCCGTTTGCACGACTATTCACAAAGTTTTCAAAGCGGCCAAACTCACAAGAGCATAAGTACCGAATCGGGGCTACGAATTTCAAACAGTATGCACTTTAACTCGTTAACATAAAGTTCATTTTGCTAAAGATGTTTATTTAACTTATTAATGCCATAGCTTATATACAATTTGGAGTTTAGGAAAGGTTATTTTTTCGTTTTTTTTTGTAACCGCCATGTTTTTATTTGACTATTTATATTGCTGTCCTGGGTTTAGGTTAACTATGACGTGTGGAAACATGTGGAAACCTGCGTAAATATAGCCAAGGGTAATTTTGACCCAATCAGAAAAAAAATAAAGTCAAACAATTTTATTTCGATATTAAATGCCGTATAAGTATTACTATAGCCGAGACTGACTGCCTCGTTGGTGTAGTGGCAAAGATTCTGCCTTACATCCGAGAGGTCCTGGGTTCGAAACCCAGGTCTAGCCAAAACTGTTTCTGAGATTTTCTGTTATGAATCTCTAAAAGCTCAGAGTCGGGAAGCTGGTGGTGCTACAACCCCGTGTCTCGGTGCGCACGTTAAGCCGTTGGTCCTGCGCCTGATGTCTCTCCGGTCATGTCGGATTTCCGTCTCACCGAACTTTGAGAGTAATGGAACAGTGAGTGCACCCGTGTATTGCTCAAATAAATAGAATACAGAAATGTTTCTGGTTTTACCTGTAATAATTAAGGCATTCGAGGTTGTCGTCTAGTTTATTATTTCACCGAAATTAAATTAATTTTAACGACTTTATTACACCGAAAGTGAACACTTGGCAGACTTAATTCCTTTTGGCATTCTCTACCAATCAAATAGTCTACCTTATAACATAGTCTTACGTATTTCGTGTCGTTATTATTCTAAGGTCGCTTACCGCGTTTGTCCCTCCGTATGTCTGTATGTATGTATGCTTATATCTTTCAAAATACTCAACTGATTTTGATGCAGTTTTTTTTAATAGATAGAGTGATTGCATGTATACAATAATAACATAGTTAATATATTAGAGAACCGAATTTCACGTAGACGAAGCCGCTGAAATAAAGCTAGTTATACGTAAACAAATAATAATTACCTTACTTTTAAATTAATAAGAACAAAGTTGTTCTTTTCAGTTTATTATTTCCAAATATAACAGTTGTTTTAAATAAAATATAATGATTGCCATTGTTTCAACATGTACACTCCTTTGTCTACGATAGAGGCATGCTTTCTTTGTTCAACGTAGACGGTGTGTAAAGGACAAACAATATTACCAGTTTAAAATGAATTACCATAACCAATTTAGTCCTTTTTAACCTCCCGACGAAAAAGACGAGTGTTATAGGTTTTATGCCTATGTCAGTATTAAGCATCATAGTAGGCATGAGCTGGAACAGGCGAATTATGAAACCTGTTTCACCTGTTCCTGTTCCACTAAAAATACAGTTCCAGTAGCCTGTTTCAAAAGAACAGCCTGTTCCAAAAAAAAAACAATCTGCTTAAGTAACTGAAGTTACTTTGTAACAGCTTAATATAAACAGTTACTTGATTCAAGTACAGAATATTAAGTAAACCTAAGATAAGGCCAAATCATGCTGTGGAAACAGTACCACAGTTTCTGAAATGAAAACCATCCTTCATGCTTTTACAGATTTAGAGATTTAGAAATTTGATCAATGATGTTTTATTCTTAAACGTTAATTTGACATTACGTATTGTGTGGATCCGAACGTGCTCAATCAGCTGTGGCAACTGGAACATATGTTTTCTCTTTCTCTTGCCGTATGTAAGAAGAGTAAAGAGCTTGTTCCAAGTACAGCCTGTTCCAGTTTTTGTTTTATCTCTTTCCAACAAAGTGAATATGACCATGCAAGAATAGAGAAGAACGAGTTCCAACCAAAGTAGCAATGAAGCTGCAACAACATTGTTTCTGATGGTTTCGGCCTTGCTGTAGCACTGGAACTGTTTTTTCAGTTTATGCACAACAGTTTCAAAATGTTTCTCCTAAAAACCTGTTCTTTGAAACTGTTTCGATAAATACGCCTCACTCCTACATCATAGGTCCTGAACGGATGGACCGATTTCAGTGCGTTTTTGACGTGACAACGTCTTATAAATTGGTTTGCCGGGTGACACTTCAAGAAACTGCGTTACGCTCCGCTCACGTTCCGCGCTCACAATGAGAGCGAGTGAGAGGCACGCGTCCCTTCGACTCGGGCATGGTTAGCCCGCCTAAGAGCGAGTGAGACAGACATAAAAAGTGAAAGGCACGCGTCCCTTCCACTCGAGCACAGTTAACCCGCCTAAGAGCGAGAGAGACAGAGCGAGAGAGAGAGAGTGAGAGAGATAGGCATACACACCGGTTCATGTTATACGAATGAATATTCACATTAAAATTATTTTACCACTCAAAGTCGTTGTCACGTAAAACTTTCGCCCGTATACCGACTTTACAGGCAACCAATTTTTTTTTATTCGAAAGATAACTTAAGCGCGGTGGTTCGTAGCTATGGCTGGTTAAAATCCGTCGAGCCTTTAAGCTTACCAGCTGTTTTTCTGGCTCATTCGGTTTAAAAAAAAAAATTTAATAATTAAACTATTTTAATTTACAGCCGACCGGCAAACGATTACTTGTTCATCAAAGATAATCCACAATCAAAATCTCATCAAAATCGGTCAATAACTACGTGTTCAAACAAACCTCTTTAACTGATTACAAATATTGACAATGGCCAAGCATTATTCTAAATGTCAGGTTTGTATCTGCGACAGACACACGTCATATTAAACCCGGTTTATCGATTTACTGGTAACAATAGACCTGATTAGACTGCGGCTTAAACCATGAGTTTAGCGATTAGTGGTGTGACAAATAATAATAATATTAAATTAAAAAACTAAAAAGACACACTTTTGACGTGACAACGTCTTATAAATTGGTTTGCCACTTCAAGAAACTGCGTTACGCTCCGCTCACGTAATGCGCTCACAATGAGAGCGAGTGAGAGGCACGCGTCCCTTCGACTCGGGCATGGTTAGCCCGCCTAAGAGCGAGTGAGACAGACATAAAAAAACCGGTCAAGTGCGAGTTGGACTCGCGCACCGAGGGCTCCGAACAAACCTCTGGATAAGGAGTAGTAGCTTTGAAAGTTTCAAAATTGACAAAAATATTTTTTTTTATATGACGAAACTGAAAATTTACGGTTTTCGTAATTTTCCCTATATCTGTACTATAAGACGTGACTTCGTACTAAATTTTAAGATTCTATGTTTACGGGAAGTACCCTGTAGGTTTTGATTCCCGTGCGAGTTTCGAAAATTTGTGGAAATTTGCGGCCTAAATGGCTGTATCTTTTGATTGCGTTGGCTTAGAAGGTTGATTTTTCTACAGCTTCCAGGGACAGTAGACCTTAGTATCATATAGAAATTTCAGTTTGATACCTCCACGCGTTCCTGAGAAAAACGGTCTTGACAGACGGACGGACGGACACCAAAGTGATCTTATAAGGGTTCCGTTTTTTTCTTTTGAGGTACGGAACCCTAAAAGTGAAAGGCACGCGTCCCTTCCACTCGAGCACAGTTAACCCGCCTAAGAGCGAGAGAGACAGAGCGAGAGAGAGAGAGTGAGAGAGATAGGCATACACACCGGTTCATGTTATACGAATGAATATTCACATTAAAATTATTTTACCACTCAAAGTCGTTGTCACGTAAAACTTTCGCCCGTATACCGACTTTACAGGCAACCAATTTTTTATTGCTAACTGAAAAAGAGAAAATAATTTCTGAGTACACGGAATTTATATTACAGTAGAGTAAAAAGCGTGGGGTGCACTTTATGACGATTTCATACTTCTCTTTTTATAGTTGCCAATAATAGGATGATTTTCACATACTACTATACCAAGCACTCCACACTTTTTATACTGTAATATAAATTCTTTGTATTTAGAAATTATTTTCTCTTTTTGAGTTAGTAATAAAAGGGTATTTTTTTACTATTATTTATTATTACTCTTTTATTTAATGAGCATAATGGAAAACTCTTATCAAATTATTGCATTGTCATCGGTCCTTGATACGTGTGCAAAGTTTCAAATTAATCCGATTTCTGGAAGTTGGTGAAAATTGAGCTCAAAGATTCCGTTACATACATACATACATTCATCAGCCCTATTTAATAAAAAATAATAGTTTAAAAAACTTAAAAAAACACGCTTTTATTGCTAACTAAAAAAGAGAAAATAATTTCTGAGTACACGGAATTTATATTACAGTAGAGTAAAAAGCGTGGGGTGCACTTTATGACGTTTTCATACTTTTATACGTGCCAATAATAGGATGATTTTCAAATAAGTACTACTATACGAAGCACCCCACGCTTTTTACTCTACTGTAATATAAATTCCGTGTACTCAGAAATTATTTTCTCTTTTTTAGTTAGCAATAAAAGCGTGTTTTTTTTAGTTTTTTAAACTATTATTTAATTTATTTTTTTTAGTTAAATCTCCAAATTATTGCATTGTCATTGGTACTTAATCACAGATTACTAAATAGTTACTACACTTAATGTGTTAGTTAATAGTGACATCTATTGGCAAAATACAGAGCTTCTAGTGCAAATCAATTGCATCAGTTAAAACTGCATAGCATTAGCAGCGACTAATGATTGCTATCGAAACTAACTAGCTAAGCGAACGCTACTAGATACTTTCGTAATATTTGTGAAAGAGATGGCGCCGTGCGGAAAATGTAAGAAGGCGATTTCAGCAATATTAATATTAATTTTATTTTTTTTAGTTAATAAGGATAATCGAAAACTCTTATCAAATTATTGCATTGTCATCGGTCCTTGAACCCTGTGCAAATTTCCATGTTAATCAGACTCCTAGAAGTAGGTGAAAATGAAGTGCAAAGATTCCGTTACATACATACATAGTTACATACAGGTCAAGCTAATAAAAGCGTGTTAATATGACTCATTTAATTTACTAATACGTAAGTAGGTCAGAACACAGTCGAAATACAAACTATCAACTTACATCTAATCTTAGAAACGAGCCAATAACAAAAACAAATCCTTTGACATGAGCTAGGAATACCGCTGATGAGCTTCTAAGGCTGGACGGGTTTTGAGCAACCATAACTAAGTACCACCGTGATTAAATTTATCTTTCGAACAAAACAAACCGCTTAGAAATCGGCCCCTCCTCAGTTCGGGAGTTACGATACCACAGACAAACACACCACATAACACCCCTCATTTTCTTTTAGGGTTAAGAACAAAAAATATATTTTGATTAAACATGTGCACGATACCTAAATATAAGATCCAAAAATGTACCATGTTAATACAAATAAATATCTTATCTTATCTATAAATATGAATAATTTTTTAGGGTTCCGTACCTCAAAAGAAAAAAACGGAACCCTTTGTTGTCCGTCCGTCCGTCCGTCTGTCAAGACCGTTTTTCTCAGGAACGCGTGGAGGTATCAAACTGAAATTTCTATATGATACTTAGGTCTACTGTCCCTGGAAGCTGTAGAAAAGTCAACCTTCTCTAAACCAACGCAATCAAAAGATACAGCCATTTAGGCCACAAATTTCCGCAAATTTTCGAAACTCGCACGGGAATCAAAACCTACAGGGTACTTCCCGTAAACTTAGAATCTTGAAATTTAGTACGAAGTCACGTCTTATAGTACAGATATAGGAAAAATTACGAAAACCGTGAATTTTCAGTTTCATCATATAAAAAAAAATTATGAAAAATATTTTTGACAATTTTGAAAATTTTTAAGTCACTACTCCTTATCTACAGGTTTGTACGGAACCCTCGGTGCGGAGTCCAACTCGCACTTGACCGGTTTTTATTACAAATATAATCCAAATAAAGTCATTGTAATTTCATTTAATCTTAGCAAATATTATACTGTACCTTCACGTATGGGGCACAGATTACTAAATAGTTACTAGTATGGGTTACAGAAGGCAGAAGGTGTCAAAGGTACAGCCATGGTAAGGTACTATCGCAGTCTGCGTCGCATGAACACCTTTAAGGCGAAAATCATTTGCACATCGCGCGCAATCCCGCTTACTAATTGCTCCGTGTATATCAAAGTGCATGCAAACAATTTTCGTTAGAAAGTGTTCACCCGGCTCTGACCGCCACCGTACGATTTGACATAATAATAATTAATAAATATACAACAACATCACATACACTGATCTGACTACGTGGTAAGTAGCTTAAGCATTTGTGTTACAGATATCAGAATCAACAGTGGTATTACAAATAAACTTATATAAATACATATAACACCCGGACCAGTACAAACAGATGTGTTCATGCACACAAATGTTTGTACAATGCGGGGATCGAACCCGCGACCTCTTGATCAAGTCAACTTCATGACCATCACACCAAAGTGGTCGTCATATAAAAACATAACATAGTAAATCCTGCACTTAGTATACAACATTTCAAGTAATTTTATCAGATCGAACAACCTAAATTTTATATTACACTAGCTGACCCGGCAAACGTTGTTTTGCCATATAAATTATTGTGGACAACCCTTATCATATCACTCAGGGATATGAAAAATAGATGTTGGCCGATTCTCAGACCTACTCAATATACTCACAAAATTTCATGAGAATCGGTCAAGCCGTTTCGGAGGAGTACGGGAACAAACATTGTGACACGAGAATTTTATATATATAGATTCATAAAACAGCCAAAAACCAACACATTTAAGGCTAACTCAGTAATATAAACAAACAGACTGCCTCGTTGGTGTAGTAGCAAAGTTTCTGCCTTACATCCGCGAGGTCCTGGGTTCGAATCCCAGGTCGAGCCAAAATTGCTTCTGAGATTTTCTGTCATGAATTTCCCAAAAACTGCTCGGATTTGGGAAATTGGCGGTTTGACACCCCCGTGCCTCGGAAAGCACGTTAAGCCTTTGGTCCTGCGCCTGATCTCTCTCCGGTCATGTCGGATTGCCGTCTCACCGAACTTTGAGAGTGATGGAACAGTGAGTGCACCTGTGTATTGCGCACACACTTGTGCACTATAATATCTCCTGCGTAGTTGGCTGATCTCTGTTGAGATTGGCCGCCGTGGTCGAAATCGGCCAGGAGGACTATAAATATTAGGTCCTTACCTATGAAATTGGCGTTTTGTATGGGAGGAACAAAAAGTCGAAATTTTTTTATATAGCATATTTATTTAATCAAAGTATGAGCCATTGTAATCTATGCACTTTTGCCATCTCATAGGTAGTTCATTGATCCCTTTACTAAAAAAACCATTCGAACGGGAATCAATAAAATCTTTGAAGGCGACTTGGACTGCCCCATCTAAGTTGAACTTTTTCCCTTGCAAGAAGTTATCCAAATTTCGAAAAAAATGGTAATCTGTTGGAGCAAGGTCCGGGGAGTACGGTGGATGCCTTAGAGATTCCAATTGAAGTTCTTCTAATTTGCTAGCCGTCTGTTGTGCAGTGTGTGGTCTAGCGTTGTCGTGAAGCAGCAGTGGCGTAGAGCGATTGACCAGCCTTGGTTGTTTAGCAACTAGCTTTTCCATCATGGTTTGCAATTGCTGACAATAGATATCTGCCGTAATCGTCTGGCCAGATTTGAGAAAACTGTAATGAACGACACCGGCGCTAGTCCACCAAACGCTTACAAGTAACTTTTTATTGGTCAATTTTCGCTTGGAGCAGGCTTTGGCTGGCTTGCCAGGGTCCAGCCATTGCGATGAGCGCTTCCGATTATCGTAGAGAATCCACTTTTCATCACAGGTAATGATTCGATTTAAAATCCCTTCGTTATTGTGCCGGTCAAGTAATGTAACGCAGCAGTTGACGCGCGTTTGCCGGTTTGCTTCACTCAATTCGTGAGGAACCCACCATTCAAGTTTTTTAATCTTCCCAATTTGCTTCAAGTGGATTAAAACAGTTTTATCACTAACGCCAAAGCCTGCAGCTAACTCGGACGTGGTTTGCGATGGATCCGCTTCCACAATAGCCTTCAATTCTTCATTATCAACTTGGGTCTCCGGCCGTCCACGGGGCTTGTTTTGCAGGTCGAAATTTCCAGAACGAAAAGGTTGGAACCAAAAACGCACTGTGTTTTCTTTTGCGACACAACCGCCATACACATCATTAACCCTTAGAGCCGTTTCCGCAGCACTGGTGCCACGGTGGAACTCGTACTCGTAAATAACGCGATATTTCAAATTTTCCATTTTGTAAATTGAGCGATGCAAACAGAAAAAAGATAAGTAAAAAAACAAATGAATGACGGTTTACGAAACACAACTACATGTGGAAATAGCTGTATAAATTTGAATTTCGAATTCCTAACCAAATAGGAAAAACTTGTGATCAAAGTGGCCAGTACGACAAAACGCCAATTTCATATGTAAGGACCTAATATAAACAAAACTAAACTCCAAAGTTGCGAAGAAACATCCAAACTATAATATTCAAGTATCAAGACAACAAAACAGTTCACAAAACGGATTTGTTTAAAAGGATCTCACAAATTATCAAAACTAGGTCACTATTCGAAGCCACTACCAAATTGTGTTGGTCGCTGTATAAAGAGTTGAGTGATTTAATAATTGAGAACCTTCGCTTTAGTAATTAAAAAACTAGTGATGGTCCGCAAGTTTGTTCACACGTATCAATTTCTACATGAGAAAGGAGAAATACATATTTTTAATTATTTTTTTTGCAATAAGACGTAAATACATCAAAATCAGTTCAGCGATTTAGGTAAGTATTTATTTATTTATTATTAAACAAGTTACACAACAACTTTTTTGCACAAGAAATGTTCAAAGGGTGGTTAATGCTAAAAGCATTTTCTGCCAGTCAACCTCAAGGTCATGCAGAAAGAAGAATTAATTTAAACTGCACCCATTGCGGGTGCAGTTTAAATTAAATGAAAAAGGTAAAATGTGGTTAATAACGCAAAAATAAATAAATATAATGTATCGATATAATATCAATAAATAAAAGTAAATATTAAATTATATTATAATATACAACAAAAATAATGGCAATCAACATAGGTATTACAGCATAACAGGAAGGCAAATGAGTGTAGTAAGCAAATTTCTTTTAAATCCCTAGTAAAAATCTTTGTCGCACGACAAATCGGGCCTCAACAACTAAAACTGTCACCATTTTAAATAACATTACATAGTTAAATTAAAAACTCATTGTAATAAAGTCAATTGAATAGAATAATTATATCGACGATCTGGTGATAGTCGCGAGAAACCGCCGAATCTGGGAAATGCAAGACCGATCGCGGTGGATATCTTTGGGGGAGGCCTATCAGCAGTGGGCGTCGAAAGGCTGTGATATGATGATGAATCATATACTGAATTCAAATTCAAATCATTTATTCGATTGACACAGGTGGCATTATGTAGATGGTGGTGTAGATCGCAGCAGCGAAAACCAGCGCTATGGCTTGCCGTGGCAATAATGCTGAGTGGGGACCTATTTGGTCATAATATTACATTCATTTTTTTTTAGGTTTGCTTAGTTTTAGTTTTAATTTTCACTATATTGTATTGTAATATGTGCCAAATAAATATTTCTTCTTTCTTTCTTTCAGCATGGTTTCACTATGTCTCGCCGTTATAGGCGTACAAAATATTAATTAGCTATTGCATCAAGATCTAGGATTACATTTTATTACATACTTCTAAATAATATTAAAATGGCGTGCATGTCTAAACAAATTAACTAGCTGTACGGTACGTGTTTCTCTATGTATAAAGTGAAAAATAAATAGAATTTGTTACAAAAAATGTGATAAATGAAGAACCGCTCGACCAATTTTGTGCAAACTTCACATAAGCCATCTACTATATAGCCCGCGAACAAAGTTTCTATACATTTGGTTTGAATAGGTTACCACGTTCTTGAGTTATAAAATAACATTAACATTATTTTTTATATATAAATAAAATTAAACTAAAAATTAGTATAATTAAAAATGTTTATTTTCAGACAGTTACACTCCATTTTGTTAGTCATTTTTAAACCTTTGTTAGTATTACATACATATGGATAAACTTAAACTATAGAGATGAACTATACATAATCGTTTGTCAAATACATGCGTAAATCGTCAGATTATCTCTACCTGTTTGTTTTTTTCTTGTTAATTGTTTGCCTTTGTCAGGTCAAGGTTTGTTTTATTATCTTCATTATTACTACCGTGGGAGGCCGGGGCTGGCAACTAGTCTAGGTTAAAGATAAAATTTAATAAACCCCAGCCATGGAGCCAAGAATACACATGGTGAACTTCAACGTCTGCAAGAATTTTGACCAGCCATATCTAAGAAACACCGTGATTAAATTATTTTTTGAATAAAAAAAACCGCTTTGAAATCGGTTTATTCGTTCGGGAGCTACGACATAGGGGTCAAACTTATGACACCCTCGTTTTCGTCGGAGGTTAAAAAGTACAGAGATTAATTGTCACAAAAGGTTAATTTAAATTCGGTTGGCACCCAAAACAAGCTTTAACAATCCTTTGAAATGTCAATTTTTAATTTAGGTCGAGTTAAATCAAATTAAATTTAACCAAGTATCAAACGGGCTCGATCCGCGTACAAAACGGACAATGTTAATAAATAACTATGTTTGGGCTGTTTAAAATAAAGTAAATCGATTCTAGGTTTTTGCCACGTTGCGTTAGGATCTGCTCACACGAGAATTTAATGTAGGACTTAATTATAAAGACTCTTTTTTTGTGACTAAGGTCACAGATAAGTCAAAGAGATAGAGCTCTGACTGATGTTGAAACGGCAAAGCTAGTTTATTTTAGTTATTTTCATAGTTAATAATAATAGTCCTCCTGGCCGATTTCGACCACAGAGGCCAATCTTAGAGATCAGCCAACTACGCAGGAGATATTATAGTGCACAAATGTGAGCGCAATACACAGGTGCACTCACTGTTCCTTCATTTTCATACTATCATGTCATACGGCATCTTACTATTGACTCAGCTGCAGATATAGAAACAATATTCGTATTGCAGAAACGATTCGTGCGGGCTATTTCTAAACTTAAATCAGATGAAACACATAGAGATTTGATTAAAGAAGTTAAAAAAAAAAGTCGGTATACGGGCGAAAGTTTTACGCGACAACGACTTTGAGTGGTAAAATAATTTTAATGTGAATATTCATTCGTATAACATGAACCGGTGTGTATGCCTATCTCTCTCACTCTCTCTCTCTCGCTCTGTCTCTCTCGCTCTTAGGCGGGTTAACTGTGCTCGAGTGGAAGGGACGCGTGCCTTTCACTTTTTATGTCTGTCTCACTCGCTCTTAGGCGGGCTAACCATGCCCGAGTCGAAGGGACGCGTGCCTCTCACTCGGTCTCATTGTGAGCGCGGAACGTGAGCGGAGCAGCGTAACGCAGTTTCTTGAAGTGTCACCCGGCAAACCAATTTATAAGACGTTGTCACGTCAATACAGTTTACTGTGGCAGTCAAATTTTATTTAAGTGTGTTTTAATTTCACGTTGTTCAAAAATATTTTATCATTACAAAAATCATGTTATTCCTGATAAACATAAGCTATATTTAATGTTAAATAACATGCTTAGCATATTAGAGAACAAAAAATTGGTTGCCTGTAAAGTCGGTATACGCGCGAAAGTTTTACGTGACAACGACTCTGAGTGGTAAAATAATTTTAATGTGAATATTCATTCGTATAACATGAACCGGTGTGTATGCCTATCTCTCTCTCTCTCTCTCTCTCTCTCGCTCTGTCTCTCTCGCGCGAAACGTGAGCGGAGCAGCGTAACGCAGTTTCTTGAGGTGTCACCCGGCAAACCAATTTATAGGACGTTGTCACGTCAAAATTCACGCGGGCAAAGCCACTGGCTGACTGGCTGAATGACTGACAAACATAGTGATCTATTAACGCACAGCCCAAACCACTGGACAGATTGGGCTGAAATTTGGCATGCAGGTAGCTACTATAATGTGGGTATCCGCTAAGAAAGGATTTCCCGAAATTCCTACGGGCACTGGAAATAATCGCAGACGATGTTGCGGGCGGCCGCTAGTATTATCGTAAAATGTGTAATGTACATTTAATATTCAGAAACATTATTATTAGTGCTTAATATTTTGACGTGACAACGTCTTATAAATTGGTTTGCCGGGTGACACTTCAAGAAACTGCGTTACGCTCCGCTCACGTTCCGCGCTCACAATGAGAGCGAGTGAGAGGCACGCGTCCCTTCGACTCGGGCATGGTTAGCCCGCCTAAGAGCGAGTGAGACAGACATAAAAAGTGAAAGGCACGCGTCCCTTCCACTCGAGCACAGTTAACCCGCCTAAGAGCGAGAGAGAGAGAGAGTGAGAGAGATAGGCATACACACCGGTTCATGTTATACGAATGAATATTCACATTAAAATTATTTTACCACTCAAGAGTCGTTGTCACGTAAAACTTTCGCGCGTATACCGACTTTACAGGCAACCAATTTTTTTATTCATAAAAAATGTGTAAACGTTGTTAAACCTTCTGCTTTTAATGTATCTAGAAAGTTTTGCTTTATTACACAGTTAGATACATAAATAAACGCTTAAATTATTGAAAAAATAGGTTTTTACCTTTAATTGTTTCAGCCTGTTTTGAACATGACATTAAAAAGAAATGAAATAAAAAATTGCACTGTAAGTATTTTGTGTAATTTCATCATCATGTTGATTGCTATAGATAGATTAGAGAAATACGTTATTAAGAATAAAAATTTATTAATAAAATCACAAGTATCAATCCGTGGTAGTCGCGCTACTACTAACAACAAAATATAAAGATAGTAATGTTACAATTTTTTTTATAAAATATGTGATTTAATAAATCACAATTATCAAATTCGTGGAACGACACTACAAACAACAATTACAACAAAGGGTAAGGTTTTAAAATTAAAATAATTTGTGTAATTATTTTTTAAATAAAAAATGACAATTAAATCCCAAGTATCAATCCGTGGCGGTCGCGCTACACCGGCGGGATCCGACAACGCGCGACGCTTACGAAATGTCCTCACGCTTGTGGGGGAGAAGGAGGCAGCTGAGTTTGAATAAACTGCAGCGTGGGCTAAAATTAAATTTAACTTTTGATTGCAATATAAATTATACATATTGAACGGTAAATGTATGTTGTCGTATATGGAACACTATCATGCTAGGATTTATGCAGCTGTTGGCATAGTGAAGCATAGCATGCTTTTCTTCGTTAAGCGATATTATTATTGTTATTTCTATAAATCCCCGAATAAATTAAATTCATTTGTTGTTGAGATAGATTGATTCATTAGGACAGTAACATTACTTTCATCAAAGTACTATACTAATTGCCACCAACATTGCCTAAAAAATAAACAAGTATTTTTTATTTTTGTGACAGGTAAACACAAATCTATATTAATTATTATAACTAATTATTTCACTTATTAGAAAGCTTTTTTTTGTTACAACTACCTACAAGTACTTACTATTTAATTAGATTTTTCACCTATATTCAACAAATCCTCAGCCTCTTGGCGACAATAGGGAGTCGCTATTGCTGCCCTAATTTGAGGCACTGGAACAGCGTCCATGTTGGTTCTTAATAAATATTAAATGGGCCATAATTCGGGTGATATCCTTTTTTTTATCTCTCTTACTCTAGCTCGTAAGATATTTTTTCTGTAACTACTAAACCAATATATGGAAAGTTAATTTCTGAAATAAAGGTTATAATAATAATAGCAGTTAATTTAAATACCTGCAGACTTGTCAGGAAGTGTTTACAGTTGGAAGAAGATCAACCAATTTCACATAGTTCTACACAGTTAACAGCTACCCGACAACATAAATGATAATAAGCTAACAAACATCCCCAAATTGTGCATCTTCACACACAACACCTTATATTCTCATTCTGAATTTTTGTCTGAATTACGCTTGGCTTAGGCCCGTGTAATGCTAAAAAACCCCAGCTTATCGCTGAGATACAAATGTACAAAATTAAAAATAATAATAACAAATGCAAACACGACTAAACATTTTCGTGAATGTGCCAGTTGCGACGCTATCCGCGTGGCGCGCCGTAAGTAAAGCAAGCAAACGAAGCAGCCCGAGGGCACAGGGCTGTCTGCCATATTCTATTTTGGGTTTTGTTTATTTCAATGGATGTTATAATAATACCAAGTAGCCTTTAGTATTATGCAGTACCAGAAATGCCTAAGTTATAAGTCGAAAATGTATTTAGCATAAGACATGATTATAAATTTATAAAACTTTGTGAGAAAATAAATAAAATTGAAATAATTTTTAAAATAGAGATACGAAAGAGTAGGACTTTATTGTATACTAGCGGCCGCCCGCGACTTCGTCCGCGTGGTTAAGTTTTCTTCAAAAGTAGCACCACCTATCGGTAAGCTTTGAGTTGATACTTTACCTTCCAAGTAATGTTGAGTCAAATAAAAAAAGTCCCATTAAAATCGGTTTAGTAGATTCTGAGATTCAATTTCCTGCCTGCCCCCTAAGTTCATCGGCGTGATTATTTATATCCCAGTTTACTCTCCAGGTGATACTGAGTCAAATAAAAAAAGTCCCGTCAAAATCGGTCCAGTAGATTCTGAGATTAGCCCGGACAAACAGACAGACAGACAGACAGACAGACAGACAGACAGACAGACAGACAGACAAAATTTTTAAAAATTGTTGTTTTGGCTTCTATTACGGTAATTAAGACCCCCTGTAACAATTTTTCATAAAAATCTTCAATGTACAGAAATCGATCTTTTACAGTCTTATTATATCGATCTTTTACAGTCTTATTATATTATTGTATATGTATATTGAAACAATTAAGGGGACTCAAAAAGGACACTGGTCAAATATCTACGTGTGACCACGGACGCTGAAATGGATCCGAAACGTCAGGTTAAAATAACATGTAAATACATCGCGAAACAATCCGTAAACAAGTGTATTTTTTATTCAGTTCTTAACTCACATTTAAATATTTTTTAAAAGCATGTGTTTTTTTCATAATTCAAGGATATAATAATTTAAAAATATTTTGTACCTCGGTACCTACTATGAGCAAAATCCTAAAGTGTCCTTTTTGCATGACGTTTCTATCGGGTTGACCTTGGTCACATGCTGACTCAAATGTATTTTGTACAAAAATGTTAAATATAATTTAAAGTAATAATAATAATAAAGTTTTGTGCCAGCCCTGACTCCGCGGCAAGTATGCGCTGGGCCGATATTTTTTCACAGCGCACAGAGCGACTGTGGAGTCGCACTAATGTTATTTATTTTTTATGTTTCTACTTTTGTAATTTTTGGGCATTGTAATTTAATTGGTTTCGTTGAGAAAAGCAAAAAAAATACACAACTTAAAATTTATTAGGTATTTGACACCCCCAATCGTTGACGCGCTTTTTGATGTACTGTTAAAAATGCCAGTATGAACGAGTAAACTGTCAAAACGCCAGTCTCCCATAGATCATGTACATATATACGCGATACTAGCTTGTGACATCATTACTCACAGTCATCAATCGGTGTTATTTTAATTTCATTAATTTTTTTTAATTTAACTCTAGCCAAAATCAAATATTACGAATAATAATAATGGTCACTCAGTTAAGGTGTTAAATTACCTATTTATTATGAGAGAAAGGGTTTAAAAAATTATTTTGATTGGTGTCAAATACAAAATCCCACAAATAGACTCGTAAAAACTGTTGTCGTTAAATAGTTGTGGGATAGAAACCAATCATTGATCAAAATTACAGAAAGTATATAACTTGATTTACAAAAACGGCACTTGTGTTAGGAAATCAGAAACAACGAATAAACAAGATACCTTATTTTAAACTTTCTTGGTTTATAATATATTTTTTAGACATCACACATTAATAAGTATATCAGTCCTTCCTTATGTACATTACCAATAAATCCACATAAATTATCTCAATTTTGATTGATTGCAATCAATTACTGAAAGAAAAATACCGATTCTTTAAGTGTACATTACGTTTAAAAAAGTTGCATAAAACTTTCTGATAGAATGTTAGCACTTCGAAAATCACATAAATAGCTACTTCAAAATAAAACAAGAAAAAAAGGCCACTCCATAGAAGTCCGCTTAAAGTAGTGTTGCTGTCTCGCTCGCGCCCCTCCCCTCTCCCGCCCCGCGCAAGGGTTCAGCGGTATGTGGTATGTAGCTGTCAGATAGGTAGTGCAAAATATGCTATTTTTGTTTGTTATGCCATTTAGTATGAAATTATGTATAATGTTTCACATTACAAGACATAAGACTGTGTTAATTCGTATTTAGTCAGCGTGTTTTAATAACAATAAGTAAACTATCATAATTATTTTGTAGCGAAAGTGCGTATTGCATCTGAGTATACATAATTTTGCATCTATATATGTATGTATATACATATTTAATTAAAGTTTCTTCTTTAATTACCTTTGTAACGTCCATTATGGCCTTCTTTTTATAAACTATTATTTAGTATCTTTCTATGTGTAAGTCTTCCAAAAATGTAAAATAAAATAAAATTTCTAACTTTGCTTGCCGCTTAACAGCACGAAATTATGCATAGCCGCGACGATTCCCTGTCTGAGTACCCCGATCCCCAAAGCCCCCGCCCAGTCCCGGCAAACCCCGAATACAAATTTTAATTGCTCACAATTATTTATCACAATTTTTTTTTCACACAAAAAAAAGGTTTCACATATATTTTTAGTAATAGACGAATTCTGCCAGCCAACTACATACCGCACGGCGCGGCCATGTGACCGGCGACGTATTTTTTTATGGCTGCTTTATATTTTTTTATTTAAATGCTTATTACCTGAATGCGAGATCACCAAATGTTGATACGCCAAAAGTCGTATTTTAATTGTGTGTTTATGGGAAAAATTGTTTTCAACGTGTCTCCTAAGAGCATTTTGTACTGTGTCAAAATGATACACTTATCTTCAAATAATCCTTTGAGCCTCGGTAGGTATCTGATTACAGTTACAATCTAACTCTGTCCGTCTGTCTGTTCAATCACGCCTAAACTACTGAACTAATTTGCATAAAATTTGGTAGGGAGATATTTTGATACCCGAGAAAGGACATAGGCTACTTTTCACCTAAAAATAACGCATTTCCATGGAAAAAATCAAGTGGGCCGATCGCTTTTACGCATAAACTACTAAACAGATTTAAATAAAATTTGGTAAGAAGATAGTTTGAGACTTAAGAAAGGACGTGAGTTACTTTTGACCGCGGGAAAACAACGCATTCCCATGGAAAAAAATACTTTCCAGGGAATCTGATCGCTTTTACTCCTAAATTACCAAAGATTTGAACGTTACAAAACGGCTTGACCGATTCTCATGAAATTTTGTGGACATATTGAGTAGGTCTGAGAATCGGACATCATCTAGTTTTCATACCCCTTAGTGATAGGGGTTGTCCACCCTTAACATATAAAAAAACAACGGTAAAGACGTCTGCGGGGTCCGCTAGTAAATAAATATATAAAACGTAATCTACAACTGCCTATTTACTTATTATCATACCTACAAATAAATCATTCAATAAATTCAATAACACATCTGCTTTAAGCAGATGTGTTTTTCTTGGTAATAATATTACCAAGAAAAACACGGTATGAGTTTATTTAACTACTTGGAAATCGTCATATTGTATTTTCCAATGATAAAAACAAATAATTGTGTATTTACGTTATAGAAAATTGTAAAAACAAAGTCAAAATTGCAATTGACATCTCACATCACAAATAACATGAAAATTAAATGGTTTAATTTCTTATTAGGAAATGATTTATTAGGAAAATAATGTTTTTTGTATTAAAATGAAAGATATACTTATTTATGCTTTTTTGTATCTTGTTTCAATGTAAGGAAGAAACACAGCCAAAAAAGATATAAATTTTTAAACCCGGCCTTATATATTTTTTATAATAATTTAAAAAATATATTATATTATACAAAAAAAATTAACGAAAACTTGTAAAAATCGCGGAGCATAAATGGGGGTGATTCGGGTAACCCTTGTGGTCCTCTATCTCCAGGCTTTTTACTCTATTGTACACGTAATATAAATTCTCTGTGCTCAGATATTACCTCTCTTTTTTAGTTAAAAATAAAAGCCTGTTTTTTTGTTTTTTAAACTATTATTTTTAATTTTAATAACAGTTCATACTGAGATCGTAGGTTACAACTTAAACGTAGATTTCATAACTCAAACATTTCTAAGTTATCGCCCAACAGAACACATAAAATGTTATCAATTTGGGTCAGACACACAAGTATACTGACTGAGTAATTCGCACGTTCAAGAGTATGAAACAGCTTTTATCAAAATCTTAGTAATAAGCAAAAACCACACCGTTACAATTTATTCTTTAATTTGACGAAAAAAAAATTCCGATGAGAAAGTTGAGCTTCGACGGCTGGTCGTCGAAGAATTTCGACCGGCCGTAGCTAAGAAGCAACGTGAATTAATTATCTAATATTACAAGTGTCCCAAACAAGAGTGTTGAGCTGAAGCCTGGAATGAAATAGTGTTATTTTTTTAGTTTTTTACATTATTATTTCTTTTTTTTTAAAGGTTAAAATGATAATGGGAAACTCTTATCAAATTATTACATTGTCATCGGTACTTGATACGTGTGCCAAATTTCAAATTAATCCGATTTCTGGAAGTTGGTGAAAATTGAGATTAAACATTCCTTTACATACATACATACATACAGCCCGAACTAATAGAAGCGTGTTAAAATCTTAGCATATATCAAACTATGAGGGCGGATGACATTTGGATCGAAAGACACACATTGAATTCACTCAATAAATCAACATAAAAATTAAAAAACACCACATAAGCCGAGAAAATTAATTATTATTAATTTTTTTTCAGATTTACTGTGGTCCGAAATGATTAACACTTTGACGGACGAAAGCCAAACACAATAGATGTTTTTATTGTTATAACTGCTATAGCAGTCTACTGTCCATTAAAGTGTTAATTTAAAAAAGCATTGGGCTAAACGGACCACGGTCCCAATGGCCCCATTCAAAAAGGGCTCTTACGCGTATTGGACCGCGGTCCTAATCGCGTGTGGTCCCAAACGCCCCAAGACCGCATAACCATTTAATTTTCATGTATTTTGTGATGTGAGATGTCAATGCAAATACATATACACACACAAACAGACTCAAACAGAATCAAACTTATAACGCTTCTCTTTTTCGTCGGGTTGGAATAAATAATTGACCCGTGTACACCGGCCCTTATAAAAGCGTGCCAGCATCAGTGTACATAGACATAGGGGTCAAACTTATAACACTTCTCTTTTTCGTCGGGTTGGAATAAATAGTTGACCCGTGTACACCGGCCCTTAGTAAAGCGTGCCAGCATCAGTGTACATAGACATAGGGGTCAAACTTATAACGCTTCTCTTTTTCGTAGGGTTGGAATAAATAATTGACCCGTGTACACCGGCCCTTATTAAAGCGTGCCAGCATCAGTGTACATAGACATAGGGGTCAAACTTATAACACTTCTCTTATTCGTCGGGTTGGAATAAATAATTGACCCGTGTACACCGGCCCTTATTAAAGCGTGCCAGCATCAGTGTACATAGACATAGGGGTCAAACTTATAACACTTCTCTTTTTCGTCGGGTAGGAATGAATAATTGACCCGTGTACACCGGCCCTTATAAAAGCGTACCAGCATCAGTGTACGTAGACATAGGGGTCAAACTTATAACACTTCTCTGTTTCGTCGGGTTAGAATAAATAATTGACCCGTGTACACCGGCCCTTATAAAAGCGTGCCAGCATCAGTGTACATAGACATAGGGGTCAAACTTATAACACTTCTCTTTTTCGTCGGGTTGGAATAAATAGTTGACCCGTGTCCACCGGCCCTTAGTAAAGCGTGCCAGCATCAGTGTGCAGGCAGCCTTAAGCTCGATATAGCCACAGAGAAATCACCCCGATTGTATTGATATTTATGCGGCTGACAGACCACGGGTTGCAGCTCGGATATTTAACTGTTTTAATTCTGTAATGGCAGTAGGTAATCTTATAAATGAAGCACAGATTTTTGACTATAACAATAATAAATATTGATTAAAATGATAAATTAAAACCAACACCTGAAAGGTGCAGACGGTAGGACGTCAAGGTAAACAATGCAACGTCATAAGATGTCGCAGAGCGTGAGATGTAGTTAAATCACTCGTATCACTTAATATGCACTTTTTTTGCAACCGAGCTGGGTAACCTTTTGTACTGGTTACAGTACTATGTATATATTTAATAATAATAAACTTTATGATTTTTGGTTTTGTTTAACCTGTTGTACTGGCCACAGTACTACATATTTGAAAGTGCATTGTGTAAAAAATCAAATTTAAAAACAATGAATAATTTGTATTTAAATATTTGTATTTTTTTTTAATTTGTAACTTTGTTATCTTTAATTACCTACATATTTATTTGCATTCGCAAAAAATCTTTGACCAATACCTGTAATCGGTCACTATGTGGACTGTTAAAAAAAACTCCCACGGGATTATCAAGTTCTGTAAAAATAAATATTTAACAATCCGAGTTACAATCCAACGATAGTCATCGCTCTAATATACGCACACCAGCAAAACTAATTTTACGGCAACAAACACACACACCTACAGCTTGCTGCTAAGCGAATTAAACCTTACTACATTTAAAATAAGGATTAAAACAGAACACTTAGGTTGCTTCATAGGACTATCTGAGTTTGAAATCCCCGTAATGATATAAGCACATGGTTCGTGAGTCGAATCTTTCAAACGCAGTGCGCGATTCTCGACTTTATTTCTTGAGAAATAAGAAAGAAAAAACGGCTTGAACTTTAAAATGTACATCCAAGCGGTTTTAGCCTTTATTTAAGTAATATATTAAGTGGTCATTTGATTGTATAAATACAGCTGACGTAACTCGGTTTTTTCTTGGAGTATGTATTTTACCGATTTTATGAAGGTACTAGTAGCCGCCCGTGATTTCGTCCGCGTGGAAACCTTTTAATCTTTACAATCCATACTAATATTAAAAATGCAAAAGTTACTCTGTCTGTCTGTATGTTACTCAATCACGCCTAAACTACTGAACCGATTTGCATGAAATTTGGTATGGAGATATTTTGATACCCGAGAAAGGACATAGGCTACTTTTTACCGCGGGAAAATGACGCATTCCCATGGAAATATTCAGATGCCCCGATCGCTTTTACGCCTAAACTTCTGAACAGTTAGTCTGTTAATGAAATTTGGTAAGGAGATAATTTTAAGGCTCAAGAAAGGACATGAATCACTTTTAAACGCGAGAAAACAACGCATTCACGTGGGAAAATTACTCTCCGGGGAATCTGATCGCTTTCACTCCTCAATAAATAACCAAAGATTTGAATTATATTTAGATAAAATTGATATTTCCGGAAAACAATGCATTCCAAAAAAACCGCGGGTAAAAGCTAGTCTATATATATAAAATTCTCGTGTCACAATGTTTGTTCCCGTACTCCTCCGAAACGGCTTGACCGATTCTTATGAAATTTTGTGAGCATATTGAGTAGGTCTGAGAATCGGCCAACATCTATTTTTCATATCCCTGAGTGATATGATAAGGGTTGTCCACAATAATTTATATGGCAAAACAACGTTTGCCAGGTCAGCTAGTTCTTTATAATTGTGTATTTGACACCACCAATCGTTGATGTACTTTTTATGAACTGTCAAAACGCCAGTCTCCAGTAGATTTTGTATGGCAATACTAGCTTGTGTTGTGACGTCATTGTCCCATACAAAAACACATTACATTGCATTATGAAAGCATATTTGAAGAATAAATTTAAAGAATATATATTATTAGCGGACCCCGCAGGCGTTGTCCTGCTGACGGTGGACAACCCTTATCACTAAGGGGTATGAAAAATAGATGTTGGCCTATTCTCAGACCTACTCGATATGCTCACAAAATTTCATGAGAATCGGTCAAGCCGTTTGGAGGAGTATGGCAACGAAAACTGTGACACGAGAATTTTATATATTAGATTATTTATTTAAAGAACAAATTTGTTTCTATTGACTAGTATTACACATACCTTTTCATTACATAGATTGACATTTAAAATATATCTATACATATAATAAGACTGTAACAGATCGATTTCTGTACATTGAAGATTTTTATGAAAAATTGTTACAGGGGGTCTTAATTACCGTAATAGAAGCCAAAACAACAATTTTTAAAATTTTTGTCTGTCTGTCTGTTTGTCCGGGCTAATCTCAGAATCTACTGGACCGATTTTGACGGGACTTTTTTTATTTGACTCAGTATCACCTGGAGAGTAAACTGGGATATAAATAATCACGCCGATGAACTTAGGGGGCAGGCAGGAAATTGAATCTCAGAATCTACTAAACCGATTTTAATGGGACTTTTTTTTATTTGACTCAACATTACTTGGAAGGTAAAGAAGGATAGAAATAATATTACATATTGATAAATTCTGCCCCCAAAGGGATAAAATAGGGGTTGCGAATTTGTATGAAGCCCGGTCGCAAAAAACTAACATCCACGCGGACGAAGTCGCGGGCGGCCGCTAGTGATATAATATATGGGCCAGGAATACAACTAGTGAGCTTCAACGGCTGGACGTTTAATCATCCACAGCTGAGACCCAGATTAAATTATCTCTCGAATACAAAAAACCGCACTGAAATCGGTACATCACTTCAGGAGCTACGATGCAGACAAAAACACACAGACAAATAGAACAAGTGTCAAACTTATAACAACCCTTTTTTTCTTCTTTTTTTTTATAACACACTTTTTCATCGCGGCTTAAAAACTGTCAAAAAATATTTTTTTTCTTTTTATACCGAGTAACTAGAAATCTGACAAAGATAATACGGTAGTTGACACCACCAATCGTTGACGTACTTTTTATCAACTGTCAAAACGCTTTTCTTCATAGAGCTTGTATGGGAATAACACACTTTGACGTCACCGCGTGCAATGCCGACTGAGTGACTAATTATCATTTGAATTCCAATTAAAAATCAAATAATACGAACTGCAGAAAAATATTAGTGTAAAGGCATCTGAAATTATGAATTATTTTAGAGAAAATCAGTTTTTTAATATTTCTTTCATAGTGGAAACAAGCCTATTCTAGTGGTTTTGTCGCATGGCAGAAACGTCACGGGTCAGAGATGCCACTTTCTACTGGCGCTGGCGTGTCCTCAGTGTGAGCGGGCGAAGAAACTTAACGAACTTAACTCAAAGCGTTAGAAAGCACTTACAAAATTCAACGACTTCATTTAGGTTCTCGGTAGCTCAGTTGGCTAGAGCATTGGACCGGACTTTTTACGGTTCGAATCCTCCCTGATGACCGAAGAGATTTTTTTAAGTGTTTTGCTATTCAAACTTTACGAATTCAAGCAAGGTTTGCCCGCGTGGAATTCGTTTCGCTAACATTCTCTCATAGTATTAGGTCCTTACATATGAAATTGGCGTTTTGTCGTACTGGCCACTTTGATCACAAATTTTTCCTATTTGGTTAGGAATTCGAAATTCAAATTTATACAGCTATTTCCACATGTAGTTGTGTTTCGTAAACCGTCATTCATTTGTTTTTTTACTTATCTTTTTTCTGTTTGCATCGCTCAATTTACAAAATGGAAAATTTGAAATATCGCGTTATTTACGAGTACGAGTTCCACCGTGGCACCAGTGCTGCGGAAACGGCTCGAAGGGTTAATGATGTGTATGGCGGTTGTGTCGCAAAAGAAAACACAGTGCGTTTTTGGTTCCAACGTTTTCGTTCTGGAAATTTCGACCTGCAAAACAAGCCCCGTGGACGGCCGGAGACCCAAGTTGATAATGAAGAATTGAAGGCTATTGTGGAAGCGGATCCATCGCAAACCACGTCCGAGTTAGCTGCAGGCTTTGGCGTTAGTGATAAAACTGTTTTAATCCACTTGAAGCAAATTGGGAAGATTAAAAAACTTGAAAGGTGGGTTCCTCACGAATTGAGTGAAGCAAACCGGCAAACGCGCGTCAACTGCTGCGTTACATTACTTGACCGGCACAATAACGAAGGGATTTTAAATCGAATCATTACCTGTGATGAAAAGTGGATTCTCTACGATAATCGGAAGCGCTCATCGCAATGGCTGGACCCTGGCAAGCCAGCCAAAGCCTGCTCCAAGCGAAAATTGACCAATAAAAAGTTACTTGTAAGCGTTTGGTGAACTAGCGCCGGTGTCGTTCATTACAGTTTTCTCAAATCTGGCCAGACGATTACGGCAGATATCTATTGTCAGCAATTGCAAACCATGATGGAAAAGCTAGTTGCTAAACAACCAAGGCTGGTCAATCGCTCTACGCCACTGCTGCTTCACGACAACGCTAGACCACACACTGCACAACAGACGGCTAGCAAATTAGAAGAACTTCAATTGGAATCTCTAAGGCATCCACCGTACTCCCCGGACCTTGCTCCAACAGATTACCATTTTTTTCGAAATTTGGATAACTTCTTGCAAGGGAAAATGTTCAACTCAGATGGGGCAGTCCAAGTCGCCTTCAAAGATTTTATTGATTCCCGTTCGAATGGTTTTTTTAGTAAAGGGATCAATGAACTACCTATGAGATGGCAAAAGTGCATAGATTACAATGGCTCATACTTTGATTAAATAAATATGCTATATAAAAAAAATTCGACTTTTTGTTCCTCCCATACAAAACGCCAATTTCATAGGTAAGGACCTAATATATTAAGTAAAACGTAGCCTATGTTCATCAGGGATATTTTTTTCAAATTTTTGCTAATATTTTTCAGTAAACAGCAGTGTAGCAAACAGGCGTTAATAAATTTAATGTGCATTTTTTTATCTATACTACTCTGGATCTAAATCTTATATGCCGCGGTTCATGTGCGGTACTAGGCTAACAGCGCCATCTAGCCTATGGAGCCGTATCAGCGCTCGCTGTCGTGCGCCCCCGTTAGGCATGCGCGTGTGATGGCGAACGGTAGAGGTCGCCACAAATCAATAAAAAAAACTACATCACAGTCCGTTGGGTAGTGTTTATGATCCAAACATACATACATACAGACATAAGGACAGACGCGGGAAGCGACTTTGGTTTATACTTTGTAGTGATGAACATTAAGGCAAGCCAAGCCACAGGCGAAAGCTTTTTCGACAACAAAAGCTGAAAAAGATGATTATTTTGCTTTACATTTCCACGAAACGGCGCCAGCGCAGGAACCAAAATACATCCAACTGTAATCACCTGAAAAGGTAGAACGGGAAGTCGCAGGACTTACAATACCTATCTACAACTCACAACGTGACACAGAAGATGCACTGGAATCACAACACTGACACCAACAAACACTCGACGCGTTTCGCCACTACACGTGGCATTCTCAGGAGATGTTTTCGCTTCGACAGACTACGAGTCGCTCTTTTTCAGCTTCAGACATGGATTTCCGCAAAGTAACGCCTGATTCCATCAACTTTTTCGACAACAGCTTTGGTCTAGTGGTATGAGGTCCAGACTACAAAACCGGCTGTCGCGGGTTCGAATCCTGCTAGGGGCTAATGTTTGTGGTGATGAGCACGAGCATTTTTCCTGAGTCATGGGTGTTTATATATGTATTTAAGCATTTATATCCGTTATCTTACGGTTTTTTTTAACGTCAGGGAAATGCTGTTACGCATATCCACCAGCCGCGGGGGCAGCTGGGGTTTATGTGGGACTCCAGGCCTCAGCGAGAGAACCCGCCTACCTTATCTTAGGCACCGTAGCACAAGCTAGCGCTTAGTTTGGGGCTAGGTAATTGGTGTGTTCGTTGAAACAATTTATTATTATTATTATTGTAAAGAACCAAGACAGTCTCTTATTACACCACGCCGTGTATTCAAGATGACATCATCACATAATTTAATAATATTTGTTCTTCACACTAATGAATGCCATTGTTGTTAGTAATACAAAACTATTTGACTAATACGGTAGTTGACACCACCAATCGTTGACGTACTTTTTATCAACTGTCAAAACGCTTTTCTTCATAGAGCTTGTATGGGAATAACACACTTTGACGTCACCGCGTGCAATGCCGACTGAGTGACTAATTATCATTTGAATTCCAATTAAAAATCAAATAATACGAACTGCAGAAAAATATTAATGTAAAGGCATCTGAAATTATGAATTATTTTAGAGAAAATCAATTTTTGAATATTTCTTTCATAGTGGAAACAAGCCTATTGTAATAAGTAAAATAGGTTTGTATAATCTGTCTAAATATCCTTAGTCCAAACTATCTGACGACCACTTTGGTGTAATGGTGAAGAAGTTGACTATTACCTAGAGGTCGCAGGTTCAATCCCCGCACTGTACAAACATTTGTGTGCATTAACATGTCTGTTTGTACCGGTCTGGGTGTTATATAGTATTTATTTAGGTGTATTTGTAATAACACTGTTGATTCTGATATTCTTAACACAAGTGCTTAAGCTACTTACCACGGAGTCAGATCAATGTATGTGATGTTGTTGTATAACCACCATACTTCCATGCCAATATTCCACATTCCATACTTATATTATAAATGCGAAAGTTACTCTGTCTGTTAGTGTGTTACTCAATCACGCCTAAACTACTGAACCGATTTGCATGAAATTTGGTATGGAGATATTTTGATACCCGAAAAAGGAATACTATTTACCAAGGGAAAATAACGCATTCCCATGGGAAATTTCAAGTGGGCCGATCGCTTTTACGCCTTAACTACTGAACAGATTTAAATAAAATTTGGTAAGGAGATAGTATGAGACTTAAGAATGGACATGAGTTACTTTTGACCGCGGGGAAACAACGCATTCCAAAAAAACTATCTTATGCGGACGAAGTCGCGGGTAAAAGCTAGTTTTTTATAAACAATTTGATACAATCCTTTGCGTCTTGGATCGCATCAATTCCAAAACTATTTTTACATATACGTGACAGTTAAATGCGTACTTTCCTTGATAGAGTTAAATAAAGTATAGCTTATTTGTAGTCATATAGGTCATATCACATATTTATTTAAAAAATTTTGCACAAACTTGCCTACAATGGTTGACTTAATGACTTACTTAAACACCATGTCCTGACAAAAAGGAATACATAACAAAAGGATCATCTAATTCGGTCCAGTCGCCCGAAGTTGTGCGTGTAACTTACATTTCGACGATACATTTTTATTTAATTACATTGAACATCATCATAACACAATTACCACGCATGCCAGATCAAATTAATCACTCCAAATAATTTGTAATCGGTTAACATTTAACAAGCCCTCAACTAGATTTTATTTATTATGAAACTATGAAGAAATGTTTTCACAGCTGATAAAGAGTGTCTCAATTGACTTCGCAATTGTGACGTCATCAAAACAATGGACAACCTGACAAAACGTAATTCCAAGTTGTTATTCAAATGTTGGTATCATTAAAAAATATAACCGAGCGGTTGGTAGCCCTGGCCGCCGCGTCACTAGTAAATAATTGCTTAACTGGGAATCTGTGGAGTAGAGTTGAGCTTATAATTTATTTTTATAAACAAACATGATCTGGTAAACTTGTTCATGGAAATAATGACAGAATTATAAACACCCACCACCTATTTGGCATTTATAAATAAATTATTAATAACTCGTTTTAATGATTATTTCTTATTAAACATTTCTTTTTTGTGTAAGATACGGAGTGTTTGTTTGGCTAATTATCGATAGATAAATTAGTGAAGTCCAAAAACGTAAGTTTAATTTATAAAATCAATTAGGTAAAGTAAAAAAGCCGACCACTGCTGCACTAACTATTTACTAAACAGGTAAAAGCAACTTACCATAAAATATGTTTTTTTTAAATACCAAACAGCATAGTACCAAACTAAAAAATGACGAATTGGAGTTATCAGGTTTCTCCAAGACACAACATGTAAAATATTGCCTGTTCTGCAACTGTTGTCACACCAAGTTCAATTATATAAACATTAATCGTTTCATTATGTAAAATTAAATCAAAATTTACTATAACTACGGAGTATTAATGGACGTCTAAGTTTTATTAATATCTACCTATTCATTACTTTAAATTGTTGTAAACGTATTGTTAAATACGTAATTAAATATGTGGTACTTAATTATTCATATCATGAAATGTGGTTTTGAAATAAATTATAAAACAAAAACAGAAATTATTTAAATTCAATAAATGAGAAGCACAGGCATATGGGTTACAATTCCTCTTTCTTTATTTCATCATCGAGTCGGAAATATGAAGGTAAATAAAAACATCTTAATCTTATAATAATTTATAGTTTTCACTTGAGGAATGAGGATGCAAATTCAAAAATTTCTTCAAGTATAATACTGCAGTTTGAGAACCAATAACGAGTATAGCTTCTTATCAGCATGGATATTAAAAAACCGAGTTTTGTACCAATGACTTACAATGTACAATTATTATTACTTTCTGTACAGATAAGTGCAAAAATAATTATTTTACAGCATCAAGCAAGTTTCTAATCAAACCTTGCTTGAACTAAGTAAAAATAATTTCGCGATAAAATAATTTATTTTAGCATGTTGTCACATGTTGTCAATGTTTAGTTAAATGTCCCAACTATTATTGTGGCTTTATTTATATACTGACAGAAAAATCTGCGTCAAAGTCATGGAATTATAAAATTAATATGATTGAAAACTTCTTTTTCATTTTTTTATTACTACTATTATTTTTAATAGTCAAACAGACTCATTTTGATCTGGGTCAAAAAATAGTTCTTGTTTAATCTGTTACTGTTGCTGTCGACTGTACCAAAGCAGTCCGTTGCCTTATCAGTTATTTACACAGGGAATGAACCCGCGATAACACGCTCAAATACCTACGCTTCGACAAATGCAACGTTTCCCAAACTTTGACTCTCTCTCTCTCATCCTATGTGCTGCTGGGCACAGACCTCGTCTCAACTATAAGGTGGTACGGGCCATACTCCACCAAACTTTGACTATCAGACTTAATTTCAATTAAATTCAAAGTTTGTTTAAGATGATACTATAAAAATAAAAGGACGAATGCAACTTCTGTCTGTCTGTGTTACTGGTAACTACCTACTCTTAGTTAGGTTATTGCTTACGATTTTCTGTTAATAACCAATAAAGTAATTGGTTATTTTAAAACGTATTGTATTTATTTTTGAGAAGAATTAAAATGAAACAACAATATTATGAGTGGGCGATAATATTTGATGAAAATAAATACTAATTACATTGTTAAGTGCTTATTTTACTACTAGCCGCCGCCCACGACATCGTCCTTGTGGAAACCCATAACTTCACAATGCTTTATAAATTATAGCCTTTAAGTTGTTCTAATCTATGAGCGATATTCTGGTGAAGTATCATTATATTCCGTACAGTAGTTTTTAAGTGAGAGAGTAACAAACATCTATACAAATTTACAAACTTTCGCGATTATAATATTAGTAGAACGTAGGATAGATTAATAACACGTGGGCGTGGGTTCAATCCATTTAGGAGGATAAAAGACTAGTATACCACAAAATGTATTTTGTATTTATTTCGTCAAAAAACAAACTTCAAGTGATCAAATCATTTTCTTCTGATATTGTTTTAAAAAGTTCGAAATTTTTTTTTTTTTTATACTGGTGGTTTATTGGTGCTCTATTTGTACAAACAGCATAATTCACTTGACGTAATCAATCTTATCCATTCACGTAATAAAACCAATATCTTTAATGAGAAATTAAATATGCAAAGATATAACAATATTTCTAATGCACTATCGACTCCATTCCACCCTTGTTCAGAAGTCGTCACATGGCGCGTCGCAGAGCGAATGTATTGTGAACGCGATCAAACGGTCTTGAGACTTGCTATTATTATTACTTCGTCTTGTTGTAATGCAGTTATAAAAAAATAGTTGTAAAAACTAATTAAGTTAAAAACAAAAGAATTTGGCCAAACTACATTTTAAACAATAGTGTAAAACGCGTATGTTATTTTAAAAAATATATCAAAAAATTAGTTTATCAATTTATAGGATTAGAAAATCGATCAGAGTATCTACGATGACCCATAATGATTATCATGATCTAAATGATGATGATGAATACTAACGATCACATCGATATTAATTGGATGTCTGTTGGTGGGTGAGGACTGTGCTCATATATTTTAAGTCATGGTTTTGTAACCCTCATGAATCAATTTGCTTAGAATAGCTTCACTGCGGTACCTATATGAAGAAACATTCGTTAACAAAAATATTGAAACAATATATCCAAACTACTATTTTAAAATAATAATAATAACCTCAAACAATTCAACGCTCAAGACCTATTGAGCGCACTACAAAAATCCCATAGCGTTCAACAAAATTACTCTTCATGCAACACGAACGACTATCACGGTTATCGCTGCCGAATAAGGTCTATTTCAGATTGCAGAGTACAACATAGGTATTGCTGTGTGGTACAAGAAAAATTTATACATTCTCGTAAATAATATAATTCTTTAAAATTAAGTTGAAAGGATGTGACCTCGCTTTATTGGGTATTTTTATGGCAAGATCAAATTAATAGAGTGCGTAAGACGTTAATAACGATTTGTGGTATAGGGATTTTACAAATTTTGTTACCTTTTCTTGAAAAATCAGCGCGAAGAAAAGGCAACATGGGAGGGTAATAATAAGTACGCACAGGACGCTTCTATATTCGGAGGACTTTCCTGGCCATACTATAGCGATTTTTCTGACAATATTTTCTTAAGCTAAAGCAGCGCTGCTATTGAGTGCTAAGCAACAAAGCAACATAAATGCATATTTTATAAGAAGTCACAAATTGTAGCAGGATATATTTAGTAGGTATTCGTCTTGCGTTATTTCTTTATTTTTTTTTCATTTTCTTAAATCCTTTACATGTATGCTTTTTTTATTCGGCATAAGTATTTTACATTCAACGTGTCGATGCCCTTCATTTAAAAGTATTAATATTAAGGACAGTTAATTATTTTATGATTATAATATACTATTTTATTTTATTGATAAATATTTAAAGATACTACTTATGCCACTCGCTATATCCTTTACTTTGCACCAAATACGAACCGTAATTTCATCCATGAAAATAGTTGGCGTTACCAAATAGGGATTAGAAAGAGACGGCGATACAAACCGCATTGGTGCGAGCGGGACGGCATCACCCACTTCGCACCGCACTCAATTTTTGAGGTTTCCTCGCGTTGTTGTGTTCTTATTTTAAACTTTTTCGATAATAGATTATAGATGTGACATGATGTAGCACATTTTGATAGGCGTTCGTCTATTTGTCTATGATTTGTTGGTTAGCACGTGGTTTTTTCAATTTTATTGCAATTTAAAATGGCGTCTTTGAAAAAATATTATGCAGCTGTATGAATAAAAGTACCTTTATTTTTACCTTATCATTATTTTTCATAAACAGTTTAGTGTACCTACAGTTGTTGCATAACTATCTACCAAACTTTGATTATATTGGACTTTTAATCCAATGACGTGAAATATTTTAATAATTTGAACTTTATTCTCTCTCAGCTACATACAGTACATACAATCGATGAATTTCAGGGCCCGCACTTGATAGAAGTAATCCATCGACGACTACTTCGGTGTAATGGTGAAAAAGTTGACTATTGACCATGAGGTCGCGGGTTCGATCCCCGCAATGTACAAACATTTGTGTGCATGGACATGTCGGTTTGTACTGGTCTGGGTGTTTATTTAAGTTTATTTGTAATACCACTGTTGATTCTGATATCTGTAACACAAGTGCTTAAGCTACTTACCACAGAGTCAGATCAATGTATGTGATGTTGAATATTAATTATTTATTTATCGTACTTTTTTTAACCTTGTATTTTTTATAAATCCTGTATTATTTGTTAGGGTTTCTTTCGTTTGGTAAAGGTATTCAGATATTTTAACAAATGGATGAGTCATGCTGACGGGAACGGTGCATTCCTTGCTGATCTCAGAAACCGCACTTCATCACTAGATCACTAGGTACATAGTACATATAAAGCAAAGTCGCATCCCGCGTCTGTGCCTAAGTTTGTTATACATATATATACATATGTAGGTATGTATGTTTGCTTAGATCTTTAAAACTGTGTACTCAACGGATTATCATACAGATTTTTTTTAAAGATAGTGGAAATTCAAAAGGGAAGTTTATATGTATAAAAGCATTGAATAAATGCGAAAACAGCGTGCAGGACAGCGTCTGCCGGGACAACTAGTGATAAAACAAAATAGGGAAGATACGCAACCGGGCGATTGCAAACGGGCCGAAAAATTGTGCGATTGTGTGCCTTAGGCTAAGGATTAACTTACTTGGGCAAAGCAACTGATGCTTGATCTCGCCACTGGTTAGCATTATAGTATCGGTTATTTATACAACCACCATTTTCATGCTTAAGAATTATAACTATTTTCCCAAACTTAGTTTTTTCTAGTTTTTCCAGGTAGTTACAGTTGGATGTATTTGGGTTCCTGCGTCGTTTAGTGGATATTTAAAGCAAAGTAATCCTCTTTTTCAGTTTTCTTAAGTAAAGTATCTTACCTCGCCATGCTGGTTGCGGCCGTCAGGAGTGTTCTCCGGGAGGAAGTACAGCCGCAGACTGACGAGGGTCTGGTCAGATATCCTGTCCGTCCACAGCAGCTGGAGTTCACCTGGAAGAAGGAGAAGTGGTTAGTGGGTGGCATAGTTATCTTGAGTGGGCGTGGACTGACGTCCTAATTAAGGTCGTGAGACCACTGGAAGTCTGTGAGTTCAATAAGGGGAGCTCACAGACAAGCGACAGTATATCTTCGACTTAGTTCGGCGACAGTCAAGGACAACAAACAATCGTCGACCATAGACACTGAATCCAGACGACCGTTACTGACGCATCGCTAGTACCACCTATGGTGGCCGACACTTGTAAATAATATGTTTGTACCAAGAGACCTGCTAACAGACATCACCTCGGATTCTTGTCATAACCTGATGAAAAAGAAGTCTCGTATGATCCTATCAATCACTCCTGACAGCCTAAAGAAGTCGCCTATGATAGTTATTATACACGCTTTTTGCTCATCTCCTGGCTGCCTGATTCTGATGTTCAGTCGAAATGTATAAGAAACTTACCATCAGAAACCAGCTAGGAATTCTGCCATATTCTGACGAAAAAGCCTATATCTATGACTCAGATCTTTCCCTCAATGTCTCCTAGCAGGAGATCCTGGATTTTGACTGGTAAGTCAGGCGTGTCAGTAGCGGTACAGTTCGATTATGAAGAAACTTACCAACAGAAACCAGCTCGTAGTCCTGTCACATCCTGCCAATGAAGAAGACGTTTATGGTGGTTCTCTCTATTTCTACCGACAGCTTGGATGCTGAGATGAGGTGAGGATCCGGAGTTTAGGCGGTGGGAAGCCTTGTTAATGAAGAACTAACTTACCAACGGAAACCAGCTCGGAGTCCTGCCATATCCTGACGAAGATAAAGTCTCCGATGGCTATGATCCTGTCCCTCTGCCCGCAGAGCCTGATCGCCTTGTAGAACGTGTTCTGACCGTGGTATCAGTGGAGGGACAGTTTGAATACGAAGAAACATACCAGCAGAAACCAGCACGGAGACCTGCCATCTCCTGACAAAGACGGAGAACATACCCACCCTTTCCCTCTCGGTGGCCTGGACTCCAGCTTTTCAGGATTGTAAGCAGAGTGAGGGTATAAACTTACCAACAGAAACCAGCTCGGATTCCTGCCATAACCTGACGAAGAAGAAGTCTCCGATGGCTATGATCCTGTCCCTCTCCCCGCAGAGCTTTATCGCCTTGTAGAACGTGGACTGGCCGTGGTGGCCGCATTAGCTTGAAGTTCTACCATATCATGACATAAAAGTAGCTTTGGGTATGATCCCTCTTTCTCACCTTACACCCAGGATACTGCCTTTTTAGGAGTTGCGGTAGTGGTTCAGTGGTGGTAAAGTGTGTGTTAGAAAAAAACAATCAACAGAAACCAGTTCTGAGACCTGCCATCTCCTGACAAAGATGTATTGCACATCCCCCCTTTCTTTCTTGGTAGCCTGGACTCTAGCATTTCAGGATTGTGAGTAGAGTGAGGTTCTAAACATACCAACAGAAACCAGCTCGGAGAACTGCCATATCCTGACGAAGAAGCAGTCTCCTATGGCTATTATCCGGTCCCCCTCCCCGCAGAGCCTGATCGCCTTGTAGAACGTGGACTGGCCGAGGTGTCAGTGGCGGGACAGTTTGAATGCGATAGAAACATACCAACAGAAACCAGCTCGAAGTCCTGCCAACTTCTGTCAAAGACAGAGTACATATTCTCCCTTTTCTTCTTGGTAGCTTGAACTCCAGCTTTTCAGGATTGTGAGTAGAGTGAGGTTCTAAACTTACCAACAGAAACCAGCTCGGAGTCCTGCCATATCCTGACGAAGAAGAAGTCACCAATGGCTATGATGCGGTCCCTCTCCCCGCAGAGTCTGATCGCCTTGTAGAACGTGTACTGGCCGTGATGGCCGCAGGGAGCGCCGACGAGCTGATAGAAAAGAGTAAGTATTGAAATAGATCAGGTTTTTTGAAACTTTTTCATCACACGACACGCCACAGTTGTCGGGCACAGTGAAGAAATAAAAGTTTACTAAACTAAAAAAACACGCTTTTATTGCTAACTTAAAAAGAGAAAATAATTTCTGAGTACAAATATTTTTTTAATATTACAGCAGAGTAAAAAGCGTGGGGTGCACTTTATGACGTTTTCATACTTCTCTTTATATAGTTGCCAATAATAGGATGATTTTCACATACCAAGCACCCCACGCTTTTTACCCAACTGTAATATAAATTCCGTGTACTCAGAAATTATTTTCTCTTTTTTAGTTAATAAGGATAATGGAAACTCTTATCAAATTATTGCAATGTCATCGGTACTTAATACGTGTGCGAAGTTTCAATCATCCGATTTCTGGAAGTTGGTGAAAATTGAGCTTAAAAATTCCGTTACATACATACATACACCCCGATCTAATAAAAGCGTGTTAAAAAGCGTAGGGTGTACATTATGTCGTTTTCATAGATCTCTTTTTTTAGTTGCAAATAATAGAATGATTTTAATATATCCACCCAAGCACCCCACGCTTTTTACTCTACTGTAATATAAATTCGTTGTACTCAGAATTTTTTTTCTCTTTTTTAGTTAGCAATAAAAGTGTTATTTTTTTTTTATTTTTTTAATCTATTATTTATTTTTATTTTTTTAGTTAATAAGGATAATGGAAAACTCTTATTAAATTATTGCCTTGTCATCAGTACTTAATACGTGTGCAAAGTTTCAAATTAATCCGATTGCTGGAAGTTGGTGAAAATTAAGATCAAAGATTCCGTTACATACATTCATACATACACCCCGATCTAATATAAGCGTGTTAAAAAGGGGGTTGTATTAAGTTCGACCTCTGTCTGTTCGTGGGTATGTGTTTTAGCTGTGTGTCTTTCTGTGGCATCGTAGCAGCCGAACGGATTTCAGTGCGGGTTTTTTTTAAATAAAGATAATTTAATTTGTTCTTAGCTATGGTTGGTAAAAATCGGTTTAGTCGTTGAAGCTAACCAGCCGTTTTCTTGGCTCACGTCTGAGTATTTAAAAAATATATATTGTGTATTGTCACAATTCTGTGACAAAACACAATTTAATAAGTTAAGACAATTATATAAGTTTTTAAACGGTTTTATTTAGCTCACCCCGTTTGTTTTATTTATTCTTGGGTCAAATTTAGTAATTCAAATTTCACCCTCTTCCTGTCAACCGATTAATCTGAAATTTTGTATACACTTTGGATTTTGGTGACAATACAATTATGTTTATTCATTATCATTATAAATTCAAGATGGCCGCCGCTACAAAATGGCGGATAATTTATATTTTATTAATCCCATCAATATGGGTATCAAATGAAAGGGCTCAACAAGCGGAATACAATATACTATAAAAAATTGAAATACAAGATGGCGGCCGCTGCAAAATGGCGAATAACGTAGGTTTTATCGATCCCATCAATATGGGTATCAAATGAAAGTGCTCAACCAGTATAATACAATGTACTATATAAAATTAAAATCCATGATGGCGGCCTCTACAAAATGGCGGATAACTTAGGTTTTATCAATCCCATCAACATGGGTATCAAATGAAAGGTCTCAACAAGTAGAATACAATTATTTACTATGCAAAATTGAAATCTAAGATGGCCACCGCTACCAAATGGCTGATAACAATTTTTTATCATTCCCACCAATATGGATATTAAATAAAAGGGCTTGACAAGAAGAATACAGTGCACTATACAACCTCAATATTTAAGATGGGCGCAGCCACCAAACGGCGTATAATAATAAGATTTAAATTTAGAAATTGAATCTGTAATTTAGGTATCTGATTAATCCAGCCTGAATCCACCACCCAAGTCAAGATTTTGTATCGTGTTGAGGACTGTGTGGCGTTAGGGTGGCTAAAAATGATACGTCGTTAGCGGTACACCACCCAAGTTAAGGTAAAAGGTTAAAACGCGCCGAGAACTGTATGGCATTAGGGTGGATAAAAATGATATTTCATTAGCGTTTTCCCCTCAAGACTCAGGCGCATCTTGTTGTACATAGCCTTGCACCTTTATTGGACCTCTGGGGGGGTCGACCGTTTAAATGTCCATTCCTCGTGGGAACAAAATGGTAAAAAAATATATAAAAAATACAAACACAAATAAAACAGAAACACAACGTAAACGAAGGCTTCAAAAAGCGAAAGAAAAGTATAAAGCAAAACGAGCTTAAGAAAGTGAAGGTGATAGAAATAGTCGATTACAGAAACGACGGGAACAATTAATCTTTGCAGGGACTACGTATAGAAGAGTTGGACTGCAATAAACTAACGGACAAGAAACCTTGCAATAATGAAGCACTAAATGAATTAAACAGAATGCGAAATAAAAACTAAAAACTAGAAAATAAAAATAGGTAAAAAAACTTTTTAAGTTAAACGGTTTTATGTTAAACATACATTGCAATGTTTAAGATAAATGTACTAAAAACCAAAAAATAATAAAATAGATACAGTCGTGGGAATTATAAACATATGCATAGACTAGACTAAAATAAAACCGTGGGGCACGTCAATTGTCTACAAATTATCGACTTAATGTGCGATAGAAGAATCGTTTAATTCGTCGTTAAAATAGGCAGTTGGCCCGCAGACGGTGAAGAAATTACTTACTATTTTCTTGCTCATGGAAATTCCAATAGTTATACACTCCATGTAAATAAAAGAGATATTTCAACTAGTTTATCGTTGGACATTTACACTGCTGGCTGGCGAGGAATCGTTTCACTGCTCGTAGTTTGTCTTTAATCGACAAAACATGTGATAAAAGTACTACTCGCTCACCACTATGAAACCCTAAAACTCGCTTATAATCGAGCTTGCTAGCTTGTTTCCACATTCTAGCCCTACTTATCACACGTCCATCGTTGTCGGTTGAACAACTGCCTAATTATAGTGTAACATTACAAAACAAACATTTTAATCAACGATTGTAGACAATTGACGTGCCCCACGGTTTTATTTTAGTCTAGTCTATGCATATGTTTATAATTCCCACGACTGTATCTATTTTATTATTTTTTGGTTTTTAGTACATTTATCTTAAACATTGCAATGTATGTTTAACATAAAACCGTTTAACTTAAAAAGTTTTTTTACCTATTTTTATTTTAATAATAGAAACATACCTACTTAAATATGAAATAAAACTTTAAAATATAAAAACTAAAAAGATACGCATTTATTGCTAACTAAAAAAGCGAAAATAATTTCTGAGTAAGTACCTACAAAGTATATATATTACAGTAGAGTAAAAAACGTGTTACAGATATTAGAATCAACGGCGGTATTACTAATAAACTTAAATGAATACATATAACACCCAGACCAGTACAAACAGGCACGTTAATGCACACAAGTGTTTGTACAGTGCGGGAATCGAACCCGCGACCTCTTGGTTAATAGTCAACTTCTTGACCATTACACCAAAGTGCTCGTCAATTATATAGGCTGATAAGATGAGATGACAGAGATAAATAACATTGGATGAAGTTGCACTGAAATAACTCGTCAAAAGATTCTCACCTCTTCCTATTAACAAGATTATCATTAACTTATTTTGTAACCACGTTACCATAGCAACATTAACTAATCAAAACTTAAGTTAAACGTTAGTTAATCCCGGTTTCGACTAATGAAGTGCACGGCAACAGTCACTGCGGATGTGGCCATTTTGAAATGTACCGACAGCAAATAACTGAGAAAATTTTATTTTAAAAATTATTATTTATGCTGTTTTGACGTGACAACGTCTTATAAATTGGTTTGCCGGGTGACACTTCAAGAAACTGCGTTACGCTCCGCTCACGTTCCGCGCTCACAATGAGAGCGAGTGAGAGGCACGCGTCCCTTCGACTCGGGCATGGTTAGCCCGCCTAAGAGCGAGTGAGACAGACATAAAAAGTGAAAGGCACGCGTCCCTTCCACTCGAGCACAGTTAACCCGCCTAAGAGCGAGAGAGAGAGAGTGAGAGAGATAGGCATACACACCGGTTCATGTTATACGAATGAATATTCACATTAAAATTATTTTACCACTCAAAGTCGTTGTCACGTAAAACTTTCGCCCGTATACCGACTTTACAGGCAACCAATTTTTTTTAATTTTTTAAAGGTCATACAGATAATATTTCTTTGCTATCATAATATAAAACCCTAAACACTCGTTATTTTTTATTTCACATAATGTATTTACAGCTACACTGCCTTACACCCTTGCTAGCATAATTTAACAAAAAAAAATGGATTCGAATATTTATATTCAAATTATTTTCATTCTTTAGGTCAGTTGGAGTTTTTATTATTTACACATTTTTTTGCTAACCATATCCGAACGACCTCTGAATCAATAAGTATAAAATTGATACAAGCCAGCGTGAGCGGGACGGGGCTTAAGTGCGAGCGGGAAAGCAACACAAGCCTTGTGACTCTTGTGGCCACGATTGAGGAAAATTAGTTAAACTTTAAGTGCCATATTACAAAATTATGACATCTCAGCAATTTTTTAGCGAAAACTTGGATTTCAAAGGAAGAATGGAAAATCAAAGGCCCCTATGAAGTAGGAATTTCGTAATTACATTCATATTAAGTAATCTTAAGTTTTTTGTCTGGAAGAGATTGCTACAAGCGATAAGACCGCTTAAATTGTACACCTTTCTTTGTTTTGTGTTTTACAATAAAGTGTTAATCTATCTATCTTTGACGACCACTTTGGTGTAATGTTCAAGAAGTTGACTATTAACCAAGAGGTCGCTGGTTCGATCCCCGCACTGTACAAACATTTGTGTGCATGAACATGTCTGTTTGTACTGGTCTGAGTGTTTATTTAAGTTTATTTGTTATACCACTGTTGATTCTCATATCTGTAACACAAGTGCTTAAGCTACTTACCACGGAGTCAAATCAATGTATGTGATGTTGTTGTCTATATTTTTTTTATTAATAATAAAAAAACATCGGACATACAATATGCAAACAAAAGAGATAATCACACATTAATTTCATAAAAGAGTCTGAAAATTAGATAAGAGAATCAGTTTTTGTGTCCTACCAACGCCAACGGCGTGGTCACCCCACTTAAGCCGTTTCCCTACCTGTCTCTGGTTCGAAACTTCCGCTTACGTTTCTAATGGGGACGAATCGCTTACGGATTCGCGGGTTCCGTATAAATATATATATCGAGCTGAGTGGTGGAGATTTCGACAGCCTTAAGTCTGGCGTATGCGAGATGAAATATTCAATGTCATTGTTTAAGTGACGTCTATTTACAAGCATCTCCGTGCTTCGGAAGGCACGTTAAGCTGTTGGTCCCGGTGAATATCGATAGATATTAGTCGTTAAGCCTGGTCAGACGCCCTCGAGCGGCTTCCACCAATTCGCATTGAGCCCGCGTGGTGGAGTATGGCTTGGACCACCTCATAGTTGAGGTGAGGCCTGTGCCCAGCAGTGGGACGTATATAGGCTGATGAGATTGTTATTTTGAAGAGTCGAATTCCGTAAGGGCCAGGGCATACCTACGGTATAATGTCGTTGCGACTCGCAACCGTCAAAGTTTTAGCCGTGACAATAGGCTAGGTGACACCACCAATCGTTGACATACTTTTTATTATCAAAACGGTCTGCCTCCATAGATTTTGTATGGGAATACATGAACGTGACGTCACGGTCATGTATTAGAAATCGGAGTCAATTGACCGAATATTTATTGAGTTTTGTGTGTTTAAAAATTGGTTTCTACAGCTTTTTGGAAACATATTGGTAGTATTAACTTCATAGGGGCTATGTTTTTTAAACGCCATGGGCTTGAAAATATTTAAGATGTCATCATGCCAATTGGTTGACTTGACACGCTGTTAGTCAAGAAGAGTATGCTGGAAATTTGTGTGCTGCTAAGATTTTTAATTGATCTAAAATTCACCAAAAGGTAGTCCGACTGACGAGTGTAAACGATGACGTCACAAGCTTGTATCGCCATACAAAATCTATGGGAGACTGGCATTTTGACAGTTCATAAAAGTCTAATAAGTACCCAATTTTGTGCGCAAATAAAGTCGCGAGTGTGAAAAACAAATTACATAAAAGCAGTGAATTCAAGGCAAAAAAGAAGGTTCCAATGTTCATTATGAATGTTTGGTTTTCCTTATTCATTTTTAAGTTTTTGTACATTATTTATTATCATCATGCGTGGCGATAATAATAATTCAAATTTATCGCAATGTTACGAAAAATATTGGGGCACTTTTCATCTTTTCCACTGATAAACAAATCATCCGATTGTTACGTGGTTTTCAAAGAAAACATATTGGCTACATCAAGCGACAAACATTTATCACTAATCATTTAAAAATAATGCAACAAAAGTTTTATTTTGAATGTTGGCAACGCTTGGCCTTCGGTCTTAGTCGCCCAGATTTTACAGAGATCAGTGTGCACGCGCCCTTACAACGGATTTAAAATGGCGAACTGTTTAGGTAGTGTTGTGAATCAGGGACGGGAAAGTGTCGATATTTTTGTTATTAATATTTTTAACATATTAAAAATATATTACAATTTTTATTATACTTAACTACGTATTTAGAAAGATAGATAGATTAACACTTTATTGTATAACACAAAACAAACGGATGAGTTAATAAACAGGATGGGAGAACTTAAGCAAAATAAAAAGCAGAATTTTTACAAAATAATATTTTCATACTGAAAGCAAACCGTTCCCTGTATTTTTTAACTCCTGACGAAAAAGAGGGCTGTTCGACACCCATTTTCTTTTAAATGGACCAATTTCAGTGCCTTTTTTATTTATTTGAAACATAATTGAAAAACCCGGTGGTTGTTAGCTAAGGCTGATCAAAAACCGTTCCGCCTTTTTTCCTGGCTCATGTCAGGGGTTTTTTTTTTTACTAGTACATACCTATTTATGGGGTTAATCTGGAATATCCGTTCATTCTAACTGGCAAAACATAGCATGTTACTATGTACTTGCAAAAAATAGTTCTTTGAATAATTTTTTTTCCCACTTTAATTTTATTTTTAATAAATAGGTATACAACAAAATCATATATATTGATCACACTCCGTGGTAAGTAGCTTAACCATTTGTGTCACAGATATCAGAATCAACAGTGGTATTTATTTTATTTATTTTTTATTTTTATTTATTTAGGACAATAAACAATTGTACAATTTAGGTTACAAACTGTTTTACATTAATATTACTTATTGTACAACCAGCACCATTATCCCCTTCTTACATGTAAAGATTTTAGCCTCTATTTTTATACCAACCTTATAAGTTAAATAAACGAAAAATTATGTGTAGGTTTCAATGAGATCACTCCGAAAAAACAAGTTACGTTAGTTGTAATTAATTAATCTAAGTATATATATAATATAATATAGGTAGATAATAATCTAGCCAGTTTTGGAACTGCAAAACAGATTTTGATGGGAGTATATTATGAAACTATGTTAGACACTTGGGTATTAATATTATTCATTTCATGTAGTTTGAGTTTTACTTGTTTTTTAAATGCCGTGCGTGTAAGCTTAAACAAATCGACATCTGAGAAATACATATCATAGGACTTCATTAAACGGTGAAGTGGTGCACGTTTTCCAGCATTGGTTCTGCAAAGATTAGGCTTAAATAGACAATGGGCGTGGGTGTCACGTATACGTTGAGACCGGCTAGGGACTCTGTAATGCATTTGATTTGTGAGGTCATTACAGTCAAGTTTGCTATTGCAGATATTAAACAACACTCCTTGGTCCAATAGAAGTCTCCTAGCTTCGAGCGACATGAGTGAAAACTTCCGCAGTAATACGTCGTATGAGGACTTCGCATGAAAACATTTATAATTAGTAGATTTAAGAAATTTGCGTTGTACACGTTCTTACGTTCACGGTATTACGAATACTCTTAAATAAATACATATCCCATAAATAAATAAATACACACCCAGACCAGTACAAACAGCCATGTTCATGCACACAAATGTATGTACAGTGCGAGGATCGAACCCGCGAGCGCTTGGTTAATAGTCAACTTCTTGACCATTACACCAAAGTGGTCAACGAAATGAACTGTGAGTAAAACTAAATGAGGTATGTAAATAGTTTGCTTAGAACTGAAAACCGGAATTAAATATCAAGTAAGTTTTCGACAAAAGGCAGAACCGATATTCTAGTTTGTAAAATTCTCTCAGTGTCATAATATAATTATGAGGAGGAGGCACACAATCACACAATTTTTTCGACCCAACGTTCAATCGCCAAGTTGTACAATATTTCTATTTTATTTTAATTTTTACATTTTTCTTAACCTTTTCTTTCAACATATTTGTAATTGGTTTACTCCATGTAATATTTAAGCTGAGGAAACTTAATTGGTTTATGTGTTATTTATTACTGTGTGTTTGTATACTAACATTAGGCTAAGTCTCTTTTGTAACTAACAAATTGATCCTTTGTTGGTCGAAATAAAATGATTTGATTTAATTACCTATTTTGTTATGTTATTTGAAAACTGCGTGTTTCCTTAAAAATAATAATAAAAAAACAACGCAAACGACCTCAAACAACGGCCGAAATCTAAGTAAAACAAGATGAGGACTTGTCATTGACATATTATCTTGACTCCTGACCTTGGGGCAGACATTTTCCAAAGTGAAAACGTATTTGCTTCCAGTTGCTTAGTATTCAAATCTTGATGCAAATCAGATGAGTTCTTAGGTAAATTAATGACTACACAAATGCTTTGTTTGTATTTTGTTGCATACGGCGGCTCATTTCAACCTAGCGTCCCGCCCCGGCTTCGCACGGGAGGGCAATAATTAAATAAATAAATGTTAAACAACTTACATACATTGATCTGACTCCGTGATAATAAGCTAAAGCACTTGGCTTACAGATATCAGAATCAACAGTGGTATTACGAATAAACTCAAATGAATACATACATATAATTTTTATTTTCATGTTTAATTTAAAATCACCAATTTTGAGCCTACCTCTTGTTGCTGTGTGTAAACATGAAGAGGTAGGCTCAAATTTGGAAATTTTAAAATAAACATTTTAAAAAAATCCTAAATGTGAAATAATACTTTACCTAGTGTTTTTTTTTTGTATAAATGGTCACTAAAGTCCACCTTTTTTACATAGTTTTGTTGTGCAATATAGCTTAAATAATAGTTATTTGTTATACAAGAGTGCAAAGTTGCTTTTTAACCGCGTGTTCAATTTTGATGACCGAGGAAGCGATGGATTCTAAAATTGAATCACGAGCGCAGCGAGTGATTCAAAATTAGAATCCTGAGCGTTAGCGAGGGAGTTAAAAGAGCACGAGGTGAAAAAATCTTTGCACTCGAGTGCAACACGTAACTTTTCATTCCACATCAGCGAGGAAATGACTAAATGCAAATAAAACCGTTGACAATCACAAGATAGGTACTTTTATTTCAGTTTAGGTTTTAACTACTACATTATGACAGGTAAGTATTACAGAATAATCTTTAAATTATAAAAAATAATACTTAGGCATAATTAGTAAAAATTTAAAGTAACGTTGCTACAGTTATTTAAATTGAGTGTAATATTTTTGTTGGGTACTGTAATATTGGTGTTAGTCACTTGTGTACTGTTTTTCGAGTGCTTGCTTTCTTGTTCTCGGATAATTCTATAAAATATGCCAGCAAAACGTTTTCTGAGAAAGTTTTGGCTCCTTTTGCTAGTCGCCACGTGTTGAACATAACGTACTGTTTTAAATACTTCTCGCGTGATTGTTGAGGGAGAAAGATCATTTGCGCATTATTATAAGTTTCAGTCAATTCTGTTGGCGTCAAACAAACTTCCTCGTAGCTAGAATCACTCATTTTAGTTTTTTTACTTGTTTTCAAGTTTCTTGTTTTTAATATAAGGTTTAACAATGACGTGAAAAAATGCTGCGTAAAGAACCGCCAACTAAGCAAATTGAAAAAAGAATACCAAGAAGGTTCCGAGTTTGAGTTTTCAACAAATTAAAAGAATGTTGTATGATATATTTGGCACCACAGAGGTAGCAATAAATAGGTTTAATGATTTTTTTAATTCACAAACTTGGTGCACACGATGTTCTAAATTCAAATTTACTTTAACCTCTAGTGAATAAAAACGGCTTTTCCACTCAGATATTGAAGAGCAAAATGATTCTTTCCGAGATGGTGGGATGAAAAATATTTTTTTGTGATCGAAGCAATAAATATTTTATATTTATTAAAGCATCACTCGTTCAGAAGTCCTATTTATGATAGCGAAATAAAATTACAAGCCGTTATCGAGCCAAAAACAAGTTTTGGATATGTAATTTAATAAAATGGTCATTTCAAAAGTGTCCGTTCAACGTTTAACATTAAAACAAAACATTTTATTGCAGCAATTAACAATCGTACAATGTTACGTAATCAAAGGCATTTCACATATTTGCTTAAGTCAAAATCAGCATGTTGAACAAAGAGAAATTTGTTCCGAGGAAAATACAATTGTCACAAACTCACAACCGTACTCTTTGAAGTATTTTTGGTACACTTTTTTGTATGTTTTTCATCATGTATTTGGCATAAGATAAAAACCGGCCAAGTGCGTGTCGGACCACGCATAAAGTAGGGTTGCGTAGTCAATTTTGGCACCGCGCTGTTTTGCATTTCTTGCATCATCACCATCTCCCTAGCCGTCAATGTCATCATTGTAAAGTATATATTTTTATATTATTTATAATATCGAAGGTATTCATCACAAGATACCCGAAACAATTTTGAATAAGAGTTTCCGTGCCTGTTTCTATACGTGAGAGATTTGAAGATCGGTCCAAGACTTTAGAAATTGCAGAGGGGACACCGTGTAAACGACTTTGGCGGGGTATAACTCGCAAATGGTAAAGCTGATGAAAAAGTGTTGTATGGAAACCCTATCTTATTTTCATAGTCCTTTTCAACGATACCCCACACAAGGAGGTGCACTCAAAAAAATAATTCACCCCCCCCCCCCCCTGTACATGTATAGGGATACTGCCCTAAGAAGGGGTAATTTTAATTTTTCGTATTTTTAAAAATGAGATCTATGTATATGTGAAGTATCCTCGAACCAAGTTACATGCAAATCAGTCCATAAACGTAGAAGATATTCTGCTATGACAAACTAGGACGGACTGAACGGTCTTATAAGGGTTCCTCGTCGGGCTACGGAACCCTAAAAATATGCAGTTAGACGTAGTTATCGTTTGAAAACATAATTTTAAAACTTATAGAAATACTAGTTTCCAGCCAGCTAGCTTCACCTGCATGGTATTCGATTCGCTTATATATTAAGCACTAGCTTTTACCCGCGACTTCGTTCGCGTTAGGTTTTTTTTTTCGAATGCGATGTTTTCCTGTAATACCAATTTTATTCAGTATACTGAGTCCACTATTATTCATTTTGTACATAAACGATTTACCTGACATAACAAACCATAAATACATCCTATTTGCTGATGATGTTTCCGTAATTATACCATGCACTGAAATTGAAACATATAATTTTCAAATATATAATTGTGTAGGTAGTGTAATAAATTGGTTAAATGCAAATAATCTTAAAGTAAATCTGTCAAAAACAAAATATATACAATCTTATATACATATCTTATATCTCTATATATATAAAATTCTCGTGTCACAATGTTTGTTCCCGTACTCCTCCGAAACGGCTTGACCGATTCTCATGAAATTTTGTGAGCATATTGAGTAGGTCTGAGAATCGGCCAACATCTATTTTTCATACCCCTTAGTGATAAGGGTAGTCCACAATAATTTATATGGCAAAACAACGTTTGCGGGTTCAGCTAGTATATTATATAAAAATGAAACCCGTTTTCCTTGGTCACGGCATCACGCGTGAATGGCGGGACCGATTTCACTAATTCTTTTTTTGTTGTATTTGTTATTATTAGGAAACGGTTCTTACGGAAAAAAATATTAAGAAAATCTCTCAGAAATATTGAAAAACATACATTTAATTTTGCATATTTTAAAAAACGCGCTTAACTAATGTCAATGTCATTCGATGACATTGTTCAATCATTGCAACGCTAAGGCGGTACGAAGTTCGCCGGGTCAGCTAGTTCATAAATAAAAATGGTAAAAAACAAAAACTGCATGTAAAATATGAAGGCCAAATCATAAGTGAAACAAAAGAAACTCAATTTCTAGGGATCACTATTGATGATAGATGTAGTTGGGAAGCATATATCATCAACACTTGCAAAAAAATAAACAGGTTCTCATGTGCACTATGGCGATTAACAAAAATAAGCAGCAGAGATGTCGCCGTACAGGCGTACCATGGAAACGCGGGATCTTTGCTGCGCTACGGGATTCTTCTCTGGGGGAATTCATCTTACGTAGATCAAGCCTTAAAAGCCCAGAAACAATGCATTAATCTATGTAATGTCAATCCCCGAACATCTTGTAGACCATTACACAAAGAGCTAAAAATTCTGACGGTACCCTGTCTATATATACTGGGAATATGTGCTTTTGTCAAATCTCATTCAAATTTATTTAAAAAATGGAGCGAAACATTTAAATACAGTTGTAGACATTCCAACAGACTTAATCTGCTACCAATGAGCACAGTGATCAACAGTAGCAATAGTTACCAAATGGCCATCAAAGTATACAATAGACTCAGTGAAGAGATGAAATCCTTACCATTACATGTGTTTAAAAAACCTTGAAATATACTGGCTCATTGAGAAATGCTTCTATTCTGTTGACGAATATTTTAAATAGTTATTGTAATTTCTGACAGGAGTAAAAAAATAATGATAATACTGTAATATTGACATGACATTAACTTACTACTTTGGATTTAATTGACATTTGACATTTAACTATGTTCATTTTGCATGCCAGTGTCTGGTAAATTGTGAGGGACTTTTATTATTATTGACATCTGTATGTGTACCACAATTTATACGAAATAAAGTTTGAATTTGAATTTGAAAATTTCAAATATAATTCAAATCTTTGCTAATTTAGAAGTGAAAACGATCTGATTCCCTGGAAAGTAATTTTTCCCATGGGAATGCGTTGTTTTCCAGCGGTCAAAAGTAACTCATGCCCTTTCTTAAGTGTCAAACTATCTCCTTACCAAATTTCATTTAAATCTGTTCAATAGTTTAGGCGTAAAATCGTTGCCTGTCTTTTCTTGGGTATCAAAATATCTCCATACCAAATTTTATGCAGTAGTTAAGGCGTACTGGTCTAGGTGTTAATGTATTTAATTAGGTTTATTTGCAATGCCACTGTTCTGATATCTGTTACACAAGTGCTTAAGCTATTTACCACGGGGTCAGATCAATGTATGCGATGTTGTTGTATATTTGTTTAATATACAATGCATTTAAATAACAGTGGTAAATTTAGCACGTCTATTACGACAGGAACGTTCGTTTTTGTTTTGTTTTATCGTCGAGTTGTGGGAAGCAGGTACGGTATGATTATGTATAAGGTTTCTATAAATATAGCTAGAGGTTCCGTAACGGTTATCTATACTAATATTATACAAAGAAAAAAATCTTGTTTGAATTAAATAGGCTCCTTAACTCGAGAACAATTTGAAAAAAAGTGTTACCATTAAACATTAACAGAACATAGGCTATATTTAATACGAGAAATAATAATAATAATAAGTAATCATCCATCCGTGCGTAGCCGGAATGGGCTGCTTGTTTAAAGTATTTCAGATTCACAAAAATAGAAGTAAAAAATATATTAATGACTTTTTTTAACTGGGGCAATATTACTATCTCGTTTTAGTTTCACTAGCGTTCTTATATATTGTCACTTATAATGGCACTACACTTAACGCAGTCACAAAACAAATTAACATTATGAATTTAGAGCATAGGTCACCGGGTTGGTTTTTTTTATTTATTTATTTTTTCTGCTCTAACTAAAATCGTCGTGTATCAAAGATCTGCGTAGCCATTTTAGGCTAAGACGCACAGCCGAATTCCCGACGGACTCAGATTCGATCCCTGCCCTAGACAGTGGCCTGTGCGTTTGCCTTACATTTGTTAAATACTTTGTCTATATGCCTGTATATTGGAATCGTCGTGACGCGAACAACGTCAGGGAGTGACGTCCTAATGTCAGTTTTCTAAGTGTTAATTTGACTAGAATTCTTAGTGTTCCGTATAATTTTATTTCGGATTTTATCTTATCATTTTGGGTATACTATGCATGATGATATTGATAACATACTTTGCATAGTTATTTTGATACAGGGATTTTTAATTTAAATTACAATTCGTAGCGACCTCTTTGGTGTAATGGTTAAGAAGTTGACTATTAACCAACAGGTCGCGGGTTCGATCCCCGCACTGTACAAACATTTATGTGCATGAACATGTCTGTTTGTACTGGTCTGGGTGTTATATGTATTTATTTAAGTTTATTTGTAATACCACTATTGATTCTGATATCTGTATCACAAGTTGTTAAGCTACGTACCACGGAGACAGATCAATGTATGTGATGCTGTAGTGTATATTTATTATTGTTTATCTATTGACAAAGTAAATGAAGAAATTATTAAATGGACATAATTTTATTTGTTAAGTATTTTTCGCGTTAACAACGCTATTTTTTAATTTTGAAAAGACAACACTTAAAAAAATCTTTTTCGGCTCCGGTCATCGGGGAGGAATCGAACCTCCGACCTTTGGAAGTCCGGTCCAATGCTCTGACCACTGAGCTACCGAGAACCTTAATGAACCTTAATACGCTGGCTCAAAGCGTTAAAAAGCACTTACAAAATTCAACGACTCTATTAAGGTTCTCGGTAGCTCAGCGGTCAGAGCATTGGACCAGACTTCCAAAGGTCGGGGGTTGGACATAATTGTTTTTTAGTAAATTATTGTAGTATGAAACTAACAACCAGACTAGTTTCAACCGCCTTATTTACCACAACCTTAACTTCATTAAGATTTTTTTTAATTATGTAATCATTTTAATTGCAATCTATCGATATGCAAAGTTGCCTACTGAACTGCACTATTGTCAAAATGGCTGCCGCGGCCGGCAACCGCGGAAAGCCAACTCCACGTTGCAATGACAAAATATAAGGCTAAATACACACTGCGACTTTAAGTAGCGATGAAAGAAAGAAAGAAATGTTTTTTTGTTTTTTTTATGTTTATTTATTTAAGCTTTATTGCACAACAAAACTATGTACAAAAGGTGGACTTACATTCCCTACCAGTCATACCTCTGGGCTAAGCAGAAATTTTTGGTTATGAAGCATCGATGCAGTCTCTAATGGGCCACCTGGGGCCCTATTTAGACATTGTTTAGGCTCAACTGAGACTCTGCTATATACCTCACTATACCTTATATGCGTTGTTAATCTTTTTTTTTAATTTTTGAAATAAGAACGCTGCCATTAAGTGAAAAACAAGTTTGTATAACAAACGCAATCCGTCAAAGCTTTTATGACACAAGTACACGTCGTGGCATCTCATGCGCATGTAATAAGGGCGATGGCGAAATTCGTAGCGTGTGATGTACTGTTGTCTGAACACGCTATCGTTTCTCGTAGTAGACCTTCTGTTCATTGCTGGAGTCACCCGCGATGCTGTATGTATAACGTGCGTTTCAAAACCGTGAAAATAGATCAATGCTGAAAGTTTAGCATTTACATAAAATATAATTAATTCATAAGCATATAAAATACGATAGTACACCACGATTATTTAATGACATTAAAGTTAAAAAAAACAATAACATTACTACAACTAGCAACCTTCAGCAAATAATATTACCTAACCTGTGAATAGCGTACTGGGTTGCTCGTTTATTAATTTTATTTCTATTTAAGGTATTGTGTAAAAATTAAATTTAAAAATGAATTAATTAAGAAGTAAAAATGTGTGACTGTTTATTATCCCCTTAATCTTATATATAAAAATGAATTGCTGTTCGTTAGTCTCGCTAAAACTCGAGAACGGCTGAATCGATTTTGCTAATTTTGGTTTTGAATTATTAGTGGAAGTTCAGGGAAGGTTCAAACGGTGAGAAAATGTGGAAAAATTGCGAAAACAGCGGGCAGGACAGCGTCTGCCGGATCCACTAGTAAGAAATAAAAAAAGTCGCAGTGTGTAAGGAGCCTAATTAAATTTACGGATCGATCAATCTTGCACACACTTCATATGAATGCGGTAATTATAGCTCTTATTCTGTTGACATATGTGCCATATTTGAACGAAACGAACACGGTGTTGGGCTGGAGCCAGAACTGTGCGCACATTTTGTGTTTATAAACAAACATTAACAAGGTAGACTGGCTTAAGAAAAGATTTTAAAAATACACTTAACTAGCTGTCCCGGCAAACTGTTTTGCCATATAAATGTTAAGGGTAGACAACCCTTATCACTAAGGGGTATGAAAAATAGATGGTGACCGATTCTCAGACCTACTCAATATGCTCACAAAATTTCATGAGAATCGGTCAAGCCGTTTCCGGGAGAAGTTCGGGAACGAACGTCGTGACACGAAAATTTATATATATATACCTCTAGATTAAAAAGTTGTTGGATGTGAAGCTAACAAATAATCTATTTATGCCATGCTTTAATATTAATCATCGATTTATATGATGATGACTCACACATAACTTACAATAAGACACGTAAGGCAATCATTTAAATTAAATTTACTCCCTCAAGAAAACTAGTTAAATGGTTATCTTTGTGAATTTGTAAGGTGAGTTAATCCATCCTTCGTACAAATCATTTTCAATTAGTGCCGAGTTCAACGACCTTTGGAACGAGTGATTAAACGTTATCCATCAGCGATGACACTGATATTGTAATTAAGTCTCTTTCTCTCTCTCTCTTATCAGCATACGAGTAATACGTTCCACTGCTGGGCACAGGCCTCACCTCAACTATGTGGTGGCACAAGCCATACTCCACCACGCGGGCTCAGTACGGTGCGATGGCGTTGTTTGTGAGGTAGGTGACCAACCATACTGCCACATGTTATTAAGCCGCCCAAGAGCCTCTGACTAGGCTTGACGACTAATGTCCATCGATATCAACCGGGACCAACAGCTTAACGTGCCTTCCGAAGCACGGAGATGCTTGTAAATAGACGTCACTAATTTAGTCTAAGTTATTTAGTTTTGTAATTTAGTCTTAAAAAATCAGTATTTTTTAAGGTCGGCCATCTTAACCCTTAGTGTCTGACTATAACAGATGTTAAAGTTAAGTAAAATTTTCAAAGATCTGATTTGTTTTTTTTTATGAAAAACTTTCATTATTTATCAAACATTATCAACAGTCATTTTCTAGGCGATCTCGATCGTCTACTCAGGCTTAGTCTTGGGTCAAGAGCAAACCGATCCGAAATAAATAAAAAATGGTGGCATTTATAATTTACCTTATCAATATGATAAAGAAAAAAAAAAGGTTTGCCCAGTATATTGTGCAAGGAAGGTCACAATTATTAGATATTGATAGCAAGTAATCAATCATATTTCGCCGCGTAACGTAGAACAAATACCACACAACACATAATAAGTCACATTATAAAAAAAACTAACACGGGTTGCACTCCGGGAGTGCCGGCAGAAGTGAAAACTTAACAACCGTCTTACGGTTTTTCGATCAGCATCACGTGACCTGACGCGAGTTTCACAGTTTCTACCCATGCCACAAAAGTGCTCAACGCCGCTAAAGAAGTTTTCACTTCAAAAACTAACACGGGTTGCACTCCGGGAGTGCCGGCAGAAGTGAAAACTTAACAACCGTCTTACGGTTTTTCGATCAGCATCACGTGATCTGACGCGAGTTTCACAGTTTCTACCCATGCCACAAAAGTGCTCAACGCCGCTAAAGAAGTTTTCACTTCAAAAAAAACTAACACGGGTTGCACTCCGGGAGTGCCGGCAAAAGTGAAAACTTAACAACCGTCTTACGGTTTTTCGATCAGCATCACGTGACCTGACGCGAGTTTCACAGTTTCTACCCATGCCACAAAAGTGCTCAACGCCGCTAAAGAAGTTTTCACTTCAAAAAAAAACACGGGTTGCACTCCGGGAGTGCCGGCAGAAGTGAAAACTTGATTATTAACGTTGTGCATTTTTGATTTATTTGAACCGTCTTACGGTTTTTCGATCAGCATCACGTGACCTGACGCGAGTTTCACAGTTTCTACCCATGCCACAAAAGTGCTCAACGCCGCTAAAGAAGTTTTCACTTCAAAAAAACATCAGTATTTTTTTAAAGATAATTTCTATTCTTATTTACAACTTTTAGGCAAGGCATTGACATTCATCCTTAGTTTAAAACAGTTCGTAGGTATTCCGTTTATCTGATATATTATGCGAGTACTGTCCATAGTACAAACAGCAGACAAAGTCTGATAACAAACAGGTACAGTCAGTGTCCAAAATATACGTGACACTTTGGTGCCATATCAAAATACATATATAGTTTTTGAGTTTAAGCATTATTCTTGTCAATTGGCTAGACGACACCACCAATCGTTGACATACTTTTTATTATCTGTCAAAACAGTCTGCCTCCGTAGATTTTGTATGGGAATACATGAACGTGACGTCACGGTCATATATTAGAAATCGGAGTCAATTGACCGAATATTTATGAGTTTTGTGTGTTTAAAAATTAGTTTCGACAGCTTTTTGGAAATTAACTGGTTATATTAACTTCATAGGGGCTATGTTTTTTAAACGCCATGGTCTTGAAAATATTTAAGATAGCTGTCATCATGCCAATTGTAACAAACTGTCAAATTTGTGAATTTGACATGGTTCTAAAGTACCACTATATTTTTAATCTGATTGTACTTCGTGCGGGTACAGTAAAGAATATTGACAACCTCACCTCGGTTTTATATCTTACTAGCGAACATGGCAGACGTTTTCATGTCCGCTGTGTTGTTATACAAACATAATATATGTCTTCCACTTGAATCACTTTATCAATTAAAAAGAACTGCATTAAAATCCGTCGAGACGTTTTAAAGATCTAAACATACGTACAGAGTGACACACGTGGGAAGCGATTTTGCTCTAAACAATATGGAGTTGTGTCGTTTTTTATAGTCTCTGCGTAAGAACTATCTTTGTAATTCAAGGAATATTATTAAAAATAATAAGCGAAATTAGTTCAGATGCTCTGATTTTTGCTTATAAACACATTATGCGATTATTATTTTTTTAGGATGGCGCTCAGAAAAAAAATTAAGGCAGTTTTAGCCAATTAATCCTTTTGAACTTTTGTAAAATAAATCGAGAGATTAAGAACGCACCAAAAGGTAATTTTAACATGAAGCAAGATTTGAGTGTTAATTTGTTTCACCCATTATTCCTCTAATCAACCAATGACAATTTAAAAAGATTAAGATATTCGTAACAATGTGTGCATGAGTCACTGAATGCAAAGTAAATTGAATGAAAGTCGCGGGGTGACTTTGACGTACTATTTATGCTGGCAACCTCATATATAAATTGTTATATCGACCATGTTAGTATAATTTTCAGCAAATTTAATTTGGAAAAGGTATCGGAAGTGTTTATAAAAAAATAACTGAATTGGCATGATGACACCTTTCTTAAATATTTTCAAGATTGTGGCGTTTAAATAACATAGCCACTACGAAGTTAATACAACTAGTATATTTCTAAAAAGCTGTAGAAACCAATTTTTAAACACACAAAACTCAATAAATATTCGGTCAATTGACTCCGATTTCTGATACACTACCGAGACATCACGTTTTTGTATTCCCACACAAAATCTATGGAGGCAGACCGTTTTGACAGATAATAAAGAGTATGACAACGATTGGTGGTGTCATCTAGCCTATTATATCACATTCAATTGAATTGGGTTATAACTAAGATCGTTATGATTTTCCAATCAAAGTGGATATCACACTTATCTTTTGAGTTTGACCTACACGTTAGTCATTTAGTGAGTGAATCCCTAAAAAAAAACCATAAACTACGTACATACAGTGAACGTCACAAATAACTGTAATGCAGTAGTACCATTTCTAACAATAAAAATAACATTTTGAGCATTCTCCTCGACGATCGAAATTTATGTTATTTTGACATAGTACTCAAGTGTTCCTATATTTAAGAAGCCGACTGTACGATGAAAAAGAAAAATAATGACAATTATCATTTTTTTCTTCGTAATAATAATAATTTAGTGTTCTTTTGCATAGAAATGGTTGATCAATGATATTAAATCGTTTTACCGACATATTTTTATCGTAACTTTTGTAATGAAGTTCGCAGAATACACTACATATATTATTAATACTGAAAGACATACAGAATAATTAAACATTGCAGTGTGACAAGGTCTTCTATGTTTCCGCCACTAATTATATCTATCTGCATTCCCATACAATTGACTGGTAGAGAATACCTTTTAACATTAAGTCCGCCATTAAATCCCTATCGGCGCAATAAAGTTAAAGACTATTAACCAAGAGGTCGCGGGTTCGATCCCCGCACTGTACAAACACTTGTGCACATGAACATGTTTGATTGTACTGGTCTGGGTGTCATATGTATTTATTTAAGTTTATTAGAAATACCACTGTTGATTATAATATTTTTAGCACAAGTGCTTAAGCTACTTACCGCGATTAATGTATGTGATGTTGTTATTTATTTATTTTAAAAAAACTAATAAAAAATATTTTCTTAACGTAATTTCAAAAACTCGATATCGACAATTTTGACCACGCGCCCCGCACTAGCTCTGCCGATATGGCGGCAGAGCGCGGGGTTCCGTTTGCTAATAATAATAATTTAAAACATTCTTTAATTTAAATGTCGTATCGATATTAGCAAATCGATTTCAAATTACTCACATGATAATAATGTATTGAGTACAGGTACTTACTTGTATGAACATACTATTTTACAATAAGTTTGTGTTTAGGAACTTAAGAATAGTAATAAAGATAGATTGTGTAAAGAAAAATGTGAAAAAAAAAAACACTCGTTGTGTACACTGGTTTACACTGATCGGAGACAATGGATGACGTCATCACCTCAAATTAGAATCATAACATCTTTTGATTCCGTATAAAATGTTTATGTATCATTAATCTCGTCATATTAAGCATTAGAATTCGATAGGTAGCTGAAGATTTAAATCTGTCATTTTATCAGTTTAAAAAAAATGTTTTTTTTTATTTGAAATAACATCATGTAAGCACATTACGTACACGTATAAACAAAGATTAAAAAAAAATTGTAAGTACGTACCTTGAAAGAAGGTTTCTCCATGACCGAAAAAAATCCAAATACGTCTAGGCAATCCAGTAAATCACTTTAACTTGACCGAAACACGAAAACTGTGCATAACAATTGTTTTAACATCACGTTCTCACACCGCGAACATAAAATGCATCTTTATTTTTAACATTGAGCGTAGACATTACACTATATTTAACTCACTGACTGTTCTCAAGTTATTTTTCAATGCGTTAATTCTGGCACAACCAAAAAAAACACTTTAAATTTCACACCGATACGGAACTTCAAAATCGATTTTTTAATTAAAATAGTTATCTCTCACAGATAGCACTAGTACGTAACAATAATAATAATAAACACTTATTCAACTGATTCTTATTTTTAAACTACAGTTCTTGTTGTAAATAGGAAATTGGTAATAAAGAGGATTTTTATGGTGAATTATGGTTGACATTTGACAATATGGCGTACGTTTGACAAAAATAAGGGATCGCACAACGTTCACGCGGCCGTCTCAGCCCGTGGCCGGCGGTTGTCTGTGTGCATGTAGTAATAACGCTCTGTATTTTCTTGCACTCACACACACAGCGTTCAGGGCTGCCAAATTTTAAACTTATTTAATAATAATAATTAATTACATATTAATATTCTAAATGTCAGCTTTTTCGTCAATAAAATGGACAGTAAAGTAGGTCGCTTTATTATTAAAACACAAATGATTAAATGTTACCTGAAATAACAGAAATAATCTCATAACAGTAAAGTAATGATAATCTAACTAAATGAATGAGGTTTCAACTCACTACTCATAAAAAGTAATTATTATTAACCTCACTTTTCGCATTTTTTGCTTTCAATGATTTAAATCTGATCTATTGCTTAATTATTTTATAAATCAAACTTTTTGAAGATGAGATTATTAATTTTGTCTTAATAATTATGTATGATATAATGATAAATGCCAACAAAAGCAGAATGTACTTATGTTATAACTTTTTACCTTCTTTGGACGTAAGGTAATTAATAAGAAGCTATTGAAAAGTCTGCTCTTAGTAGAAAAATCCATTTATTAAATTACGAAAATCTTCACATCGCAGTACAGGCTTGCATTTTATTAACAAAGTGTTAAATTTACTTGAGTATTTCATGTATCATTACTTTTTGAATTTAATGAATTTGAGTTCATGAATGTACCAAAGTTTTGATGAAATGCATCCAATAATTCAACAAATCTTGAGTGTTAAAATTAAATATCGATCTCTGACGTCCCTGACTCACACCACGCACACATACCTCCTCGGGCACACAAAGGCAACGTTGTGCGTACAGCATTTTTTACGTAAACACAGGCATTGTCATAGTACACCCACGGTCGGAAGCATCAAACTTGTTTTTATTTATTAACAATAATTAGATAAACAAATTTAAATCAATTTCAGAGTTATATCAATGTCGTTTTGTATAATCGGTATGACGAAGTAATCGAGATTATAAAATACTTCTAAAGTTGTTAAATATACTAATAGTAGTAATTAAATAGTTCGAAAGAACTAAGTTGTGCGTACAGATTTTAAAAAGGTACGCACAGCCACACGTCAAGTTAATCACAACTGTATTTTATACTTACGTAATAAAGGTAATTTTGCAACGAAAATGAGTAGCTTGATGTAGAGCCGTGTATTCAATGTGAATGCTATTTTTCTGCATCTATTTTTTATAAATAAGTGTCTTTCATCTAGTCCATATTAAATCTTTTTAGAAACTACACCTTGATGGTGATATCTAAATAACATTGAGATAAATTATAAACATTCTGAACTGACAATAAGCAATGATGACATAACCTAAAAAAAACATAAGTAATTACAGAACATCCTAAAAAAATATAACAATCAACAATAAACAATTGCAATCTGACATAACTGCCGTTTTAAATTTAGCTTAATTTACGGAAACATGACCCGTGGTTACACGCTTAGGGTTACACATTAAAAGCGCTTAAATCAGTTGTAAGGATTGATATTTTCTATTTGCACGAATGATTTCATTTTTCAACAACGCAGATTTCTTGTTTTGAGAAATACACAGATTTGTTTTTTTTATTGATTGAGAAAACGGCAGATTTTTTTTAAATGCCATGACGTTATGATGTTTTAAACTTAAAAGGGACGTCATAACAAATGTCTGTTTCCTAAGTTTCAAGCCGGTTTGTTTTTTAAGTGCTTTAATTTTTTCCTGATTGATAAATTTTAAATTAAGTCTAGAGCACCCTAGGCATTAAATTTCAATTATTATTATTTTTTCCATTTATTAACAAAAAAAAAAGTAGTGCCTGTAAAGTCGGTTTTACGGGCAAAGATGTTACGTGACACCGATCATGTTTGAGTGGGAGAGAGACGCAAGGCATTCGCCGGGCCGGCGGGCCTCTCTCTCGTTCGGTGACTCATCGTAACAGACGTGAGCGGGCGTTACACTTTTTCAGGAGTGACTCCGAGCCACAACCTAATTTAAGACGTTGTCACGTCAAAAAATCTTATGAAACATGTAGGTGTTCACTTAGTATAAAACCACTAAGGTTTGTAACTTCACTAGGCTAAAGTTTACGTCGACCAACATCAAAAACAAACGTAGGCAAGTTAACAGTATAACAACAACATAATTAAATATTTGGTACTTAATCTAAGAATGCAATTTATATGTGATCCCTATTATTGTTTTATCTACAAACTCCGCATATACTGCGCGCTCATACAGTTTGTCCGGTATTTAGTTAATTTATTTTTAGCCGAGCGCTAGATTTCCGCAAAAAGCGATTTGGTCGATGCAAACTAACGATTTCTAATGCGTTAAACCTTTCCGAATGGGCATTACTTCATTTTTCAGGGTTCACTCTTCAGTAAGTACATAGGTACATGTTACGTAAGTGTGTGTGTGTTTTGGTTTACGTGGACACGTTAGCAGTCTGTCTGTGGCATTATCGGTAGTGCTGCGTTTAAATTTTCGAATTTCGAATTCATTTCGGAACGTGGAATATTATTTTTTTTAGAAGTCGAATTGAAGAAGTTTGTGACATTAGAGTTTCGTTTCATAATTTTATTCTTTAAAAAAGTAATTATGTGTACCTATGTGTGTTATTGAAATAAAATTCATCAATATGGAATCATCCTATTCATTAATATGGTGATTTAAGGTTTTTGAAATTAAGATTTAAAGTGCTAAGAAATACTTAGGACTTCTGAACGGATTTTTGCCATAGCCAATCAAAAACTTTGAAGATACAAAACCACTAAAGGAGCCAGGAAAACGTCTGGTTAGATTCAACGACTGGACGGATTTTCACCAACCATAGCTATAAGAACAACGGTGATTAAATTATCTTTCGAAAAACCGTATTGAAATCGATCTATCCGTTCGGGAGATACGATGCCACAGACATCAGACAAAAACGCAACAACACAAACATGCACACAAAAACAGACCGGGAAAGGATTATATCTTGTGTAACTAACTCTACTATAGTTAACACACACAAAACTAACACAGGCAAAACTTTGCTTAAAAGGTGTATTCGATCACTATTAATACATTGTAAAAATTTGGTTACTGCAATAAATAATTTTAATTTTAATGTTAATAGTTGTTAGTTACTGCTTTAAGTCATGTAATCTGTTGTGTTGTCCAAAAATAAATAAATAGGGGTCAGACTTATATATAACACCCCTTTTTTTCATCGGTGGTAAAAATCTGAGCATATTTCAATTTTACAGATATCTCTATTTTTATACAGCCTTCTGTCACACTATTGATTACTTTATTACAACATTAAATTTAGATTTTTTTATAAACTTTAGATTGCAACTTTTTTTTACGCTAGTTTTATTTAATCATAAACTTTCAATTATTCTACAGCCAGTTCTATTCGTAGTGTGTGATTCTGTTATCGTCGAAAACGACGCGACATTGCTCGATAAGCGCCTCTCTGAGATAATTAGCGATAGATAAAGAATATATAATACTCTAGTTTTTACGATGAAGGGTTTTTGCCACAGGTTTTACTATAGCGTAAATGATAATTAAAAAAAAATGCATATTATTTGCACTTATAATGAGCATATAGGTATGTATGTATCTATGTATGTATGAAAAAACATATAACAATAATATTTTTCAAATAATAACAAATTATTATTTGAAAAATATTATTTGACAGTATTACACTTCAAAAAATTATTATTTTACAAAGTATTGTTTAATAAAATACCTACTTATTCGACAATATGTTATATACTTAAACATTTATTGGATGGATCACTCCAATTAAAGATAACATTGAAAAATAAACAAAAAGAAAATGCCTATAATTCGTTACAGCATGAAAAAACTATAACTACTTTTCAATTGGTATCATTCAAAATGATATAAAAACAAGCTCCAATTACCTGCCCTTTTCGGTAATTGGTAACATTTGACGATAAGCGGTTTAATTATTTAATAATTTCGAATTAGATGATATTTAAATTTTTTTGTAAAAAAAACTGGTCCAGTGAGAGCCGGCCCTTAATATAAGCATCTTACGTCACTTATGTTGTGAAAAAGAAACCTGTTTAATCAAAATTTGTACATCCGCAGTCATTTAATTTGGAGTTTAATTTATCAGCTTATTTATTTACCTAATAAATACATCTAATTTACATCGTTGGCATTTCTTAAATAACTTGGTAACTCGCCGTGCATTCATGATGAAGAGATAAACATTTTATATGATTTACATAAAAAAAACTCATATAATAAATACCTAACCAATAAAGTTGAACCTACAATCTTTATTTATAGGTATTATAAAATAGATATCTTTTAATTTTTTCTATACTCATGAATCTAATGAATATGTTTTTGCATAAAACAATTGAATCATTAAAGCAACGGTCATTATTTTGATATGAATAACAAATAAATAAAATGCCAAGCAAAATAATCACATATTTTAAAAACTACGTAGTGTGTACCGACTCACTCACACAAGGATAGCTTGTTCCTTTTTCAAATAATCCCAAACCTATGCCGTAACGATAACCGACCTTATCTTGACCCACTAAAGTCTCATTTTGCGAGTATGAACGGCTTATTATTACTTTTGAACTGAATCGTATACCTACATTCATAGATGGACAGATGACAACACATCAAGGTAAGCACTGCGCCATCTTATCGTATAGTAATAAGGGCGGTTTTTCAACGAACATGGTTAACTCGATGTGCAGTCGTCTGTACAATTACGGTGGATTTGATTTTTATATTCAAAACAAAATGGCGTCAATTACATTTTGAATTTCGAAACAGTCGTTGGTGTTATTAATTTTAATGGCTACTTCTGGTTTTCGTTATTGATCGAACTAAATCTTCATTTATAACAATGATGAATTAGTTAATGAGAAGGGTATCTATGTGGTGTTATTTAATAAGTATATCTTGTTTACTCAGATTGCATTGCATGCTCTGCAATACTCTGTTCAACCAACTTTAAATAAGTACATAACTTACAATTGTAACTTTAAAATAATACTTGGTCTAAACTCACCTTCCTGTAAATAACAATATCTTTGACACGAAGGTTGTCTGGAAGAGATCGCTCTTAGCAATAAGATCGCCTAAATTGTGCATCTTTCTTTGTACATATGTTGATTTTGTATTATTTTGTGATGTGCAATACAGTGTTCTCTATCCTATCTACCTCTATCTATCTATCTTCGATAACACATTGGAATTTGGAAATTTTGATTTTTGTGTAGGTAAATGGTTACTAAATCGTGTTATTTACTCAAAACATCTAAGTTAGAACCTTATCTAATTTGGAGGCCATTTAAGTACCTATTTAAATCATTGAATCATCAACCTTTTACCGCCAATGATATTTATTTTAAATATCATTGTTTACCGCCTAATCAGCTCAAAAATAAATTCTGATTTGAATAATCAGTAATCACTAAATGTGTATAAGACCTTTTAAATAATTTTGTCAATTCAGAAATGGACAATCTAAATATTTAAGTATTTATTTATCGCAATTACGCAGAGTATCAACCTTTATTTAATTAATTACACAACATGTTTCATCCAGAAGGGTAGAGCAACTTAGGTAAAATACCTTTGTAAAGGAATATTTTTCTTTTTGTATTAGCAAACATGAGTAGGAAGTGAGTTGATGAAATCAGGCGTTACTTTGCGGAAATCCATGAGTAAAGCTGAAAAATAGATTTTTTTTAAAATTTCCACTAAACGATCCCAGCGCAGGAACCTAAAAATACATCCAACTGTAATCACTTGAAAACACTAGAGTCGCAGAATTCAAGACTTTGAGAGTTTTGTAGGTGACAGTGTTGTGTTTCCAGGTGCATCTTCTGCGTCACGTTGTGAGTTGTATTGTAAGTCCTACGACTTCCAGCTCTAGTTTTTTTCAAGTGGTTACAGTTGGGTGTATTTGGGTTCCTGCGCTGGCGTCGTTTAGTGGAAATTTAAAGCAATTGATTCTCTTTTTCAGCTTTAGCTAATTTACTTTACAATTAAAACTTAACTAAGTATTCAAATCCTAATATTGCCAAAGCCGCAGTGTGTACGCGGCCTTAGCAGCAATTTCAAGCAAATGGATACGACACGCGGCGCAACCACACGGGGTGAAATATTAATTTTGAAATAGAGAGAATTTTTTAATCCATCACAGTCAACAACGTGTAGTTAGTTAAATTGGTTTTAATTAAAAATGAAATTATAATATTAGCTTAGTTGCTGATTCAGAAAGATAATCAATTTAACTTGTAATTAATCAATTCTATACCCAAACAAGTTCTTTTTTCCTAACAAACATTTTAAACAAGATTAAAGAGAAATTAAAATCAGCTGACAATTTTATAGTACTTTATTTGGGTTAGAGCCAGGAATTATTTATTGTAAGTTGTGACTTTTAATATACAATGGGTTCGTATTTGGACTTTGGTATGCCAAGATCCAGAATACAAGAATTTAATAGCTATCATAACAACCTTTTAAAAAATATCTATTTTTTAAATATTTTTTACTGATTTAAAAACAAATACCAAACAAAGGATCCAACATAATCATGTTTACGTCAACAAACGTCCTGTGTGTACGCGCTGACCCGCGCGCCACTCGCCCGACCAAATGAATGTGCTAGCGCGCGTACACACGAGTTGATTTCTAATACACTGTATCAACGAGTTGGAGTTAGGTGGTATTTGAGTATGGTGATATATCTAATCTGCACTTTAAAATATATACATATATACAGGGTGGCGACCACAATACGACAGTTGAATTTCTGTCTATTACGCTCTCACGCCTAAACTACTGAACAGATATGAATGTAATTTTATGCAAATACAGAAAGTTGACGACCATGTATGTGTACTAAATTTTATCTAAATTTGTTCAGTAGTTAAGGCGTGAGAGCGTCACAGAAGGAAAGTAAATTGTCGTACTGTCGTCGCCACCCTGTAATATGACAAAATGTTTATCGAAGTTTTGCATGGAATGTGCTCGATCTATAGGTACTTTTTTTAGACGGGTTTTGCACGAAAGTTGAATTAATTAAAAAAAAAAATAACTTCAAAAAAAACCATTAAAAATACTATTAAAAAAAAATAAGTAACATTATTATAACAGTCTTAAAAACGCATAAAAAAACTTAGTTCTTATTGAAACTATTTGCTTTAAAAAATGGTTTGCAAGCATGATCTTCGGAAAAGATGTATTTCTTTAATCAGTTCGAGTTACAAGAAATTTATCCTTACGAAATATCTAGAATCGCAGATAAGGCAGTTTTTCAGTATCGATAATGAAGATAAATCATTAAAGAATAACTATATTGTGACTTGAAAAATATCCCGCATGTATTTTATAAAACGACTCAGCTAAAAACACATTTACAGGAATTACTCAGATAATATGAGCTAGGAAATCGGCTGATGAGCTTCAAAGGCTGGACAGATTTTGAACAGCCTTAGCTAAGAACCACTGTGAATCTAAATTATTAAAAAAATCTCTCATCTCATCAGCCTATATACGTCCCACTGCTGGGCACAGGCCTCACCTCAACTAAGAGGTGGTCCAAGCCATACTCCACCACGCGGGCTCAGTGCGGATTGGTGGAGGGGTGTCTGTAAGGTAAGTGACCAACCTTGCTGTCAGATGTTATTAAGTCGCCCGAGGGCCTCTGACCAGGCTTAACGACTAATATATGTCGATATTAACCGGGACCAACAGCTTAACGTGCCTTCCGAAGCACGGAGATTCTTGTAAATAGACGTCACTTATATGGTCAGAATGGTCACCCATCCCAAACATGACCGCGCCGTAGGTTGCTTAACTTTGGGTATCACTACCAAAGCGCTGCAACCACTGCGCCACAAGCACCTCATTAAATAAATCTAATAAATATAAATTACTAAATTTAAATTATCTTACGAATTAAGTTATTTTATTTTTTAGCATTGCATAGCATTGATGAATAATGGCTGGCTGCACTTAAAAGAATTCGGACCGATGAGTAAGTGTCACGGTAGCTCAATTGGTAGAGCAATCGCCCGGCTTGCGAGAGGTGCGGGTTCGAATCCCGTCTGTGGCAGTCGATTTTTTTTCAGTGAGTTTTATTTCTTTATCTTACGAATAAAAAAAACAGCTTTAAAATCGGTCCATCCGTTCGGGGTCTCGAAGCAACAGACAGACACACACAAAAGCATATAACGCACACAAACAGGTTATTAAATACCGTCGGTTTATAATAATTATGTTCGTAGAGTATTATTATCTCAGGAATCATTAACACGATAAAAAAATTGGTTGCCTGTAAAGTCGGTATACGGGCGAAAGTTTTACGTGACAACGACTTTGAGTGGTAAAATAATTTTAATGTGAATATTCATTCGTATAACATGAACCGGTGTGTATGCCTATCTCTCTCACTCTCTCTCTCTCGCTCTGTCTCTCTCGCTCTTAGGCGGGTTAACTGTGCTCGAGTGGAAGGGACGCGTGCCTTTCACTTTTTATGTCTGTCTCACTCGCTCTTAGGCGGGCTAACCATGCCCGAGTCGAAGGGACGCGTGCCTCTCACTCGCTCTCATTGTGAGCGCGACACGTGAGCGGAGCAGCGTAACGCAGTTTCTTGAAGTGTCACCCGGCAAACCAATTTATAAGACGTTGTCACGTCAAAAAAATGTTACAAATACCGCTATACATCTTAACAACTGTTAAAAATGTAATTACTAATTATGGATGATTTGTTTCGATTTCTTTCACGCAAGAACTACTGTACGGATTTTAATAAAATTAAAAAAAAAATAGCTTAAATACATCAGATCATTACATAGGGTACAATTTATAAAGAATAAACAATAATAATAATATACTGTCATACTGAACATTGTAAGACATGTTGAGGCTGGTGAAAGAATTTGTCTACGTCCAAAGTACAAAAAAAAAACAATTAAAATTCTATTTCTGCAAACTAACAGATAAGATAGCTTCTAAGAACAACGGAAATAATGTACAAAATATATTTTTATCTTTGAAATAACATGCGAGAGCTATTCAAAAATGATAAACCATTTTTTTTTCTGTTAACTTGTAATAATTTAGTTAATAAACACACAATACTTTTTTGTGCGATCGGGTAGAGAGGGCTACAGACGGAATTCATTGAAATATATTCTCGTAAAAACAGAACAGGGGTGCGGAGGAGACTTGTCGAGCTGTAATATTTTTTAAATTAGGGCTGATTTATCAATCATTGATTGTATTTTTAGCATCAACAATGCTGATTTCTTTACAATGTAAAATTGAAACACACTTAAAGAAAAAAACATGAGCAACAACAACTCAACTCGCAACAACTCATGAGCTAACGTGACATTATATATTTTAAGTATTTTGTGATTTCACGTTTTATCAATACTCAGATAGCGCTAAATGTTTAAATATGAAATTCTTATATAGCTGATTTAAAAAGTCGTGCTTCTGAAGAAAGTCAAACCTAATGTCACTGTCATACTTAACAGTTCGATTACTATTAATTTTACAAGGTATAAAGATAATAGATACATTTTCTCTACCATAAAATAAATAGGCAGTAATTGTCCCTTGTTTAAACCTTATCCAACCAACTTGAAACGTATGCTTCCTTAAGGTTATGTCATTTGCACTGTCATCCAACTTGAATTTAAACAAGGGATACGCTGCCTAATTGTTTTGTTTAGTAGAGCGGCTTGTGTTTTACTTATTTTAAAAAATCCTAAAATTAAGTAACAACAAACGCTGTCTCCACTCCTTTCGCTGTTCCACCCATCCTTTCCCTCGGCAAGCCTGCGCGACAAAACTTTTAATTATATCGTTGTCTCGCTCCAACTCGCATCATACAGGGTGGCACCTCTCGCTCTAGCTTCAAAACGCTATAAAAATAAGCTGTAGAGTTGCGACTTTTTTTTCCACAAATTGTAAACTTTACTAATACGCCTTTTTTGAGCATATTTTAAGTAAAATCTTTTAAAAAGGTAAATAGGAGCTGAATAAAAACATTTCTCAATAAAAATTCCTTAAAGGCCAAATATATATATAAATTCTTTGTCGTCAGAAATTATTTTCTCTTTTTAGTTAGCAATAAAAGCGTGTTTTTCTTAATTGTTGAATATTTTCTTAAGGTGATAGGGATAGAGAAGTTATTAAACCGCCTTCTTTTTAAAAGCATTATACAGTGCTTTAAAAAATCTGCATTGCATTCAAAATTACTGAGTCAGCTGCTGTAAATGTTGGTAACTATTGAGCTACTAATGTAACTCATCATGGTGGTTATTATTCAGCATCTAAATTTATAACACGCATTCAAATAGTAAACTTCTAAAACATTAATTATATGGCACCAAAATAGTTAAATAATAGCTTCTAACTTAATAACTCAGTGCGTTTAAAGTATAACTCATCATTAATTAATTAAAGGTCAAAAATATCTTAATATTATCTATTTGACGACCATTTTGGTGTAATGGTTAAGAAGTTGACTATTAACTAAGAGGTCGCGGGTTCGATCCCCGCACTGTACAAACATTTTCGTGCATAAACACGTCTGATTGTACTGGTCTGGGAGTTATATGTATTTATTTACAATTATTTGTAATACCGCTGTTGATTCTGATATCTGTAACACAAGTGCTTAAGCTACTTACCACAGAGTCAGATCAAGTACGTGATGTTGTTGTATATTTATTATTATGTATTTATATTTGGGGGATGATAATTTGATGGGATGGTAATCTTATACCCGTTAAAGTACCCGATTCAGTGGCAACTCTATGGCGGCCTCTGTCATCGCTTAACGATTAGCTTGCCGTCCCGCTCGCACTTTAGTTTTTTTGCATAGACCATCGGAAAGGTTGCGCCGACCGAATCTCCAAGGATTTGCTCCAAAAAAATAATGTACACTTATTTATGTGGTCTTGATTAGTTTGCTGTTCAAATGATTTTTGATATAAATATACTTACATACAGGGTTACCGCAAAAGATTAGGGCAATAAAAATAAAAATAAAATCAATTTATTTTTTGTTAACAGACTCACTTGTAGCACTATTACACGTCCCAACCAACATATAAATTAACCCTACCACCGCTTCGGTACAATGTGGGCCAGTGCTGAGAAGAAGCGGCGCAAGAAACTTAGTCACTATTGTCATTGACTCATTTCAAATTTGATTTACAATAATTGTAATTGTTTACATTCAAACATTGTCATATATCTTTCTCGTTTATCTAATTCTTAATTTTATCATTCTACCAGTGGACCCGGCAGACGCTGTCCTGCCCACTGTTTTCGCAATTCATAAATATTTTCTCATCGTTTACACCTTCTCTGGACTTCCACAAATATGTCAAGGCTAAAATTATTGAAATCGGTTCAGTCGTTCTCGAGTTTTAGTGAGACTAACGAACAGCAATTCATTTTAATATATAAAAAAAAGTAATCGGCTCACCTGAATTTTCCCATGGCAATACGTAATTTTCCCGCGGTAAAAAGTAGCGTATGTCCTTTCTCGGGTATCGAAATATCTCCATACCAAATTTCATGCAAATCGGTTCAGTAGTTTAGGCGTGATTAACAGACAGATAGACAGAGTTACTTTCGCATTCATAATATTAAGTATGGATTGACTTTACCTATGTTTTACAAACTTTTTATTTAACCTGTCCCGTGTCTGTTGATCTGTAATCTAATCATGCTAGCTAAATTTACCCACTTCACCAAGGTCGACTCTATATGCGTGCCAAATTTCATCGAAATCCGTGCAGCAATTTAGGCGTGAAGACGTAACAGACATACAGACAGTTACTTTCGCATTATAAGTAGATAGATTGACTCTTTATTGTACACAAAAAGAATACAGACAGTTTAACAAATAAATAAATAATAATAAATATTTCACAACAATCACACCAATTCTCTAGTCCCAAATTATGCTACGAGGCTTGTGTTATGGATACTAGACAACGGATAAACATACTTAAACACTTTTTTTTTGTAAATAAATACATATTATACATAGAAAACACCCAGACCAATGCAAACACACATGTTCATACACACATATGCTTGTACTGTGCGGGGATCGAACCCGCGACCCTTGGTTTTAGAAGCCCGACATGTAGACTACTGCACCAATCGGTCGTCAAGTACAATTTAGGCGGTTATTATCGCTTTATAAATATAATACTTGCTAGTTTACCGCCACCGGCTTTGCCCGGGCGCCCGTGTGGTATTCCTGTTCTCTTGATATTTAGCATATTACTTGTTTATTATACTTATAAAGCTTCCTCTTGACTCATTATATCTGTTATAATAACTAACATATACTGCTTAGCCCAAAGGTATGACTAGTAGAGAATGCCCTATGCCGTTAAGTGCACCTTTTGTTCTGATATCTGTAACACAAGTGCCTTAGCTTCTTACCACGGAGTCAGATGTATGTGATGTTGTTGGGTATTCATTATTATTAAGTATATTATGTAGTGTTGTTGTGTTATTATAAAGCTTAAAATAAGTAAATAAACATTTTATTATCCATTGTTGTGTGTAACAAAACGACATAGGTCATCTTTTATGTATTGGTTAATATTATTATAATTTTTATTGCAATCTGACCTCTATTATAACGAAGAATTTAACTATGTATTCAGATGGTACACTGTCAAAAGATCAAGGTAAACACTACAGTACCTTATTTTATTGCAATAAAGGTGGTTTTGCAACGAACCGTATAGTTTGATGTGCGGGCGACTGTATTGTACAGATGTCAGCGCATGCAAGATGAACGTTGCGGCATCTTATTCACTTGTAATAAAGGCAATTTTGCAACACCACAATAATGGATAGCCTAATGTGCTATACTCTGTACATAATGCGGAACACATACAAAAAAATTGTGTATTTCACAATGAACTTCAAGAATTAGCACTAAATCGGAGTATGTTTACACTGACTGATATAAATTGATACTTTACATAGGTTTTTATTTATATCTAGTTGACCCGGCGAACTTCATACCGCCTTAGCGTTGCAATGATTGAACAATGTCATCGAATGACATTGACATTAGTTACGCGCGTTTCTTAAAATATGCAAAATTAAATGTATATTTTTCAATATTTCTGAGAGATTTTCGTAATATTTTTTCCGTAAGAACCTACTCCTAATAATAACAAATACAACAAAAAAATTATAAGTGAAATCGGTCCAGCCATTCACGCGTGATGCCGTGACCAAGGAAAACGGGTTTCATATGATGTTATGAATGATCCTTCCCTGTTTTTGCACGCAAGCTCAAATTGCTAAATTCTTTTAAATACCCAAAAAAAATCTTTACTAAAACATCACAAAACTCTTATAACATTTAACAAACGAAGCTTATCAATAATTAAATGTGTCGTTTTAGTAATTGAACCATTAATTTTGTTCACAACTTTCACAAGTATCAAAATAACTTGGTCGTAGTATAGAACTAACCTATTGGTTAGTTCTATACTACGACTAAGTTGTGTCAGTGCCCCTGGCTTGTGTTTTCTCTTGCTATGTCTAAAAGCTAAGCATTCATTGGGGTTCATCAAATGGAAAACAGATAAGTATGTTTTAAAACGAATTTGCATAGGAACATCCATAATGTGACGTTCCGTCACTGTCAAAGTTTAGAAAACACTAATTAAAAAATGTTTTTTTCAACAACCTGTCAATAACAATGACATAAAAATTAGATGTGATCCACTCCATTAAAAAAAAAGTTATTTTGTAATTGTTTTAGCTTATCTATATCTATCTTTTAATTATATTTTGCACGAACAGTCAGAGCAAAAGAGCTAGATACAACTGTCATAGTGACAATAACTCACTAGTGCGCGCATAGTCCTTCTATTCGGGTAGGTATCGAATTTTAAAAATGTACGAGTACCGGTCCCAGCACATCAGGGCTACACATTTTGTTGCAAAAACGCCCTTATCACAGGTGCATAAGATACCGCAGTGATTACCGTGATGTGCAAGCCGATGTACATTTGCAAATAACAAAGAATAATACAATATATGGTTATTTCACTAATGTTAGCAGAGTGAGTCTTTATTTAAATTAGTAATAAATAAAGGGACACAGATTTAGAGTTACGATGTTAAAGGTAAGCGCTTCCTACCGACCGGGTGTTGTGGTCTGGTCGGGGACCAAGGTCCGATAGACATCATCTTGATTTGTCTATTTATATTATTCTGGATCTAAATCTTATATGCCGCGGTTCACGTGCGGTACTAGGCTAACAGCGCCATCTAGCCTATGGAGCCGTATCAGCGCTCGCTGTCGGGCGCCACCGTTAGGCGCGTGATGGCGAACGGTAGAGATCGCCACAAGGGTAATACGGAAATTTGAATTTACGTGAGCGAAGTGAGCGCAATACACAGGTGCACTCACTGTTCCATCACTCTCAAAGTTCGGTGAGACGGCAATCCGACATGACCGGAGAGAGATCAGGCGCAGGACCAACGGCTTAACGTGCGCACCGAGGAACGGGGGTGTCACACCGCCAACTTCCAGACTCCGAGCTGTTGCAGAGAAATTCATGACAGAAAATCTCAGAAACAATTTTGGCTCGACCTGGGATTCGAACCGATGACCTCTCGGTTGTAAGGCAGAAACTTTGCCATTACACCAACGGGCAGTCAATAACATTATTTAAACAAGTAAAGCAGCGGGCAAAAGCTAGTTTTAATGTACTTTCCCAGAGCACAGTCTATTCAAAACACCTAGTCTAACTGCTCGGATGAGTATTGGGTTTCACAGATATTGATTCGCATTAGCCTTGGTTTTGTAGTCTTTGCTTAGATCAAAATAAACAGAGGAAAATACGATAAGTACGAGAGGAAGTTTCTTATTTGTAGGTAGAATTATATATTTGTAATATATTTCTTAATTTATATACAACAATATCACATACATTGATCTGACTCCGTGGTAAGTAGCTTATGCACTTGTGTTACAGATATCAGAATCAACAGTGGTATTACAAATAAATTTAAATAAATACATATAACACCAACAAGACTAGTACAAACAGACATGTTCATTAACACAAATGTTTCTATAGTGCGAGGACCGAACCAGCGACTTGGTTAATAGTCAACTTCTTGACCATTACACCAAAGTGGTCGTCAGATAGAGATAGATAGCTTCTTATCTCGTGAGTACATAATGAAAGGTTATACGGTCAGAATCTTTTTTTTTCATTAAATGGATATCTATTGCACGTTTTTGTAAAAGAAAATCAATAATATATTATGCTTGTGTCTGATTAGAGTAACGGGTGACATGTTGTATGTAAGATAATAGCTTTGTGTAGCATAGCTTTTAGTGTGCAATCACTGATTAAAAATAATGTGAATATTCATTCGTATAACATGAACCGGTGTGTATGCCTATCTCTCTCACTCTCTCTCTCTCGCTCTTAGGCGGGTTAAATGTGCTCGAGTGGAAGGGACGCGTGCCTTTCACTTTTTATGTCTGTCTCACTCGCTCTTAGGCGGGCTAACCATGCCCGAGTCGAAGGGACGCGTGCCTCTCACTCGCTCTCATTGTGAGCGCGGAACGTGAGCGGAGCAGCGTAACGCAGTTTCTTGAAGTGTCACCCGGCAAACCAATTTATAAGACGTTGTCACGTCAAAAACCCTTCGCGAGCCAGGAAAACAGCTAGCTGGTAAGCCGCGACGGCTGGACAAATTTTGACCTTCAACAACTAAGAAGTAAGAATCACCGTGATTATCCTTCGAATAAACTACTGAAATTACTGTACTGAAATCGTTCCATCCGTTCGGAAGCTTCGGTGCCACAGACAGAAGCACACATACACACAAACAGAATCGGGATCAGACTTATATTATACTAGCGACCCGCCCCGGCTTCGCACGGGTGCAAAATTCAAAAAAAAAAACAATATGTTCATTTATCAAAATAGGATGCACCACATCACTTTTTGATAGTCAATATTTACATAGTATTTACCTGCCTTTACCGTAACGTAATTAAAATTACGGATTAAGTAGTCGCGCTTAAAGGCACGTTTTTAATATAAAATGTTATAAATGTTTTTAATATGCCAATCGCTTCCAAATTCAAATTATTATAGCGAGAAGTGCGGCTATTTGTAGGAACGCGTCGCATCGCGCTGCGGTCGGCGGCTGCCGGCCGATAGGTACCGCCCCGCCGCAAACGCTACGCAATGTATTTTTAAATCTGTAATATCTTCGAAAATATTCAAAGATATTATGTGCTGTAAAAGGCTATATAAATCTATGTTAAATCAACAATCTAGTTATTGTATTTAATTAAATAAGGAATAATGCTATAGTGCTTAAAATCGCTTCGAAAATTAGCTATTATTTGCCGTAAAAAGTAAATGACAAAAAATCGTTTTGTGGGATATCGATAAGAGATAGACATATACCATCGCGGACTTTTCTGTAGACCTTTTCAGGGTGTACAATACTTAATACATTATTTTTATAAATCCTGTAAGGTTGAGCCTGCGTACGCAATGTAAGCGGCAAGAAATGTAAGAATTTACGACACCATATTAGAAACCCTGAAAATAACAGTATTTCTCCATTATTTAATAGATGTTATTATACATAAAAACCTACCTATTACAAAAAACCGCATCAAAATCCGTTGCGTAATTTAAAAGATTTAAGCATACAGACAAACAAACAGACAAAAATAGCGACTTTGTTTCACATTATGTAGTGAAGACCCCTATTGGACTTGTACTTAAGTACTTGGTTAACTTCACTAACGGTTGATTTAACTTTATCCAGACTGAGGTGCCGACTGCAAAGCCGGCTGTTTTGGGTTCGAATCCTGCTAGGGGCAACTGTGTGATGAGCACGAGCATTTGTACCTGAGTCATGGGTGTTTATAAATGTATTTCTATCCGTTATTCTAGCCACCATAGCAAAAGCTATGGTTGAAGCAATTAATTTATCTATTTATTATTGATTTATTGTCCATTATTGAACAAATGTTAAAAATATACTCGGTAAAAATATAGTTTTATTTTTATGATGTAATCAAAATAAGTATTTTTATTCAAAATAACAATAAATGTGGTAAGAATTACTAGCTTAGCTTTCAGTGTGCACAAAGCTTAGTATTGCTAATAAAAATACAAACATACCTTGAGCGCGACTCCTGCCAGCAAGAGGGGGCGGTGTCGATACTCCAATATCGATAAAAAATGTTATACGTTTAAAAAAATTTTGGTATGTACCTACATTAAAAAAATCTCCAGTGACTACTCCGAAACGTTTTATGGTCACTATTATGGGTCTTAGTAATCTGAAAAAAATGTTTTTTTATTACTTATCTGGTTTTTTCCTGTTGGTTCCGGTTAATATCGATAGATATTAGTCGTTAAGCCTAGTCAGAGGCCCTCGGGTGGCTTGATATTATCTGACAGTAGGGTTGGTCACTTACACACACCCCTCCACAAATCCGCACTGAGGTGGAGTATGGCTCGGACCACCTCATAGTTGAGGTGAGGCCTGTGCCCAGCAGTGGGACGTGTATAGGCTGATGAGATGAGATGACCTCCCCCTAGCAGCTCGGTCACTAATTACCAGTCCAGTCACCCTGTATACAAAAAAATACAATACAAAATACAAAATTTGTATTTTTTGTATTTTTTTGTATTGTACCCTGTATACTGTTTTAATAATTTAAAGTGAGCTGAGAAGTAAGTAAATCTAAAAATCTTGATATATCGACAAAAACCAACACTGTCCCACCCCTTTTCGCCGTATCCATTTAGTTTGACAAGCATTCGGTTTCATATATCCGTTCTGCGCATGTGTGCGTGTGTACGTGACGCGCGCCTGTGCGTGTACAGGGCTGTCGGTTGTGTCGGTTGAAATCATTTTTGATTTTTGGGATATTTTTAAAAAGAGAATATCATTTGCTGTATACGTATTAAAAAAAAAAGATAACTAAGCAGTTTTTTGCCGAAAACATGGATTTTAAACGAAAACCGTTTTCCATTACGAACGAGAATTTCGTACATCCATTAATAATAATAAGTAATCTATTGCGTAAAAACATTGTCAATGTTCAAAATTTCAGATCGATGCACTAAAATGAATTTTAATAATAAATTGAGTTTATTGCTTCCAATAACAATAAATCGTAACATGTAATGCTTACATAACAGCGCTAATTCAGCATTCAGATGAATTTTCATTTCAGCCCATCGAATAACTTAATGTAAATTCTTAACTCGGGGTTTAATTTTTATTAACGTTCATTAACGTTATAGGGCTGTTTATTTTATGCATAAATGCACAGTTCATAGTTATTGGGCTGCAAGAAAAAATGAAACTTTCTGCATACCTACTTTTTTTTTTTAATTTTTGTACTTTATTTTTAGAAAAATTCATAGCAAAAATCACAGAACATAAGTACATAGGGGTGATTCAGATACTTCTCAACACAAAGCGCTCAAAAAAAGGTTTATAAGTCATTTTTCTGGCCACCTTTTATAAAAACGACTATTCAAATGAGTTTCATAATATTTCAGTGGGAGGATTATATTTTTGAATGATTTTGCATTAAAAATCAAACTCCTTCCTCTTTGGATGCGAATATTTAGAAATTTGCAAATTGGTCTATTGGTGGACTAATAGTTGACTGACAAATATTGCCTAAAAGGCTTAAGGCACTATTATATAGATTTGTTTACAATTTAACTGTTATAATAAACTATTAAAATTTAAAAAAAAAATATTTAGTTCAATACAGAATTGACAACCCTGAAAATGTCAGATAAACAACTTATACCTGTGTGCGTGTTCTGTAAGTAACACGCAAATACATACAAAATGTATAGCTTTGTTAATCCAGCCAAAAATGCACCTTAATAAGAGTATTTTTAAATACATTTTTGACCAAGTTTTTCCTGTAATGATAATTGTAACTGAATAAAAATAGTGTTTTTTGAAATTTTCTATGAATTTTCGATACTAATTAATCAATTACAATTAAAGATTGATCTTATAACTAAAAGGATGTAACTAGATATAGTATATGACTAGTGACGACGCCGGCGACTATTTAAGTGTGGAAATAATTTATCTTGTCAATTAGGTATATCTAAATTGTTATAACCTTTATTCTGTCCAAATTTGATTAAAATCTGTACAGTAGTTTTTACGTCAAAGAGTAACAAACTCTCTTTCATCAGCCTATACACGTCTGGCTTATACAATGACTGGCCGGATTTCGATCAGCCATAGCTAAAAACCACCGTGATAAAATAATCTTACGAATAAAAAGAACCTCACTGAAATCGGTTCATCCATTCGGGAGCTACGATGCAACAGACAGACACACACAAAAAGAATTAAGTGTCAAACTTATGTCAAATCTTTTTCGTTGGAGGTTATTTATTAAAGTGCCTAGAGCTCGCATATCTATGCTTGTTTTTAGGGGAATACGTACAAATAACCAAAAAAATCTGAAAAACTAAAAAGTTTTATAGAGCACGTTAATAAAATACAAAAAAGGGTGAGTAGGTATCCATAACCTCAAAAAATATTTGTCCGATTTTGATGTAACTCATGCAGACTACAAGAATGTAAACCGAACCGACTGAGGTGTCTTCCTCTTAGTACGTTTATAGGGGAGTAGGGGGCGCACCTTTGAAAATTTTAGGTTTACGGAGCTATTTGAGTAGATATTTTGTGGTGAATTTTTTGAACAACACACCTGTCACTTGTCACTACTGACGTTTGACAGCATGTCGTTGAGTTATGAGGAGTTTTCAAAACTATCAGCGTTTAGCAAAGCGCGTAAGGATCTTGGTCATCCATTTCAAGGTATATGGAGCGTTGGTTCTCTCTATTAGTCAGAATGTTTCATATATTATCATGCAATGTACTGCAGATCAATACTATTTTTAAACGTTGACTTGGTAAGAAATCATTTTTCATTATACAAATACCTCTGGGGCAGTTTTGAACACTATCATGGGGGCTGTACTATAAATGGCAAAAAAGGGCTAAAAAAACAAAAACTGAAAAATAAATTGACTAACAAGTCATAAAGACTGTAGATCTAGAAGTATTTACTGTTCAAATGAGATTCGGAACTTATTTCAATTATAAGTTACGTCCATTTACTTTTTCAATTTATGAAACAAGTAAGTACATTGTATATATTTACTTTAATACTTGTTATTATTTTTCATCTGCGTCGTTTCTAATGTTGAGTCTATTATTTTTGTTACTTAAGTGTGAGAAACCTTAAAATTTCGTCTAATTTCATGATATATCTAAAAACGGTTTTTTTTTTTCTTTATTTAAGGATAATATGTACATGACAGTCCAATATAATATGCTTATCAATCTAATAACTAAAATATTTTAATTGCTACTAGTATTAATTAAGGATCAAGCCCCAGAACCAGGTTTGAACAATTGACTTCTTTTTCTAAAATGGATTTTTGACGACCTCTTGGTGCAGTGGTCCAAATGTCGGACTTCTAAATCCAAGGGTCGTGGGTTTGATCCCCGCACAGTACAATCATAAGCGTGCATGAACATGTGTGTTTGTTTGTACTGGTCTGGGTGTTTTCTATGTATAATTTGTATTTATATACAAAAAAAAGTATTTAAGTATGTTTATCCATTGTCTATTACCCATATAACACAAGCCTCGTAGCTTAATTTAGGACTAGAGAATTGGTGTGATTGTTGTGAAATTTTTATTATTATTTTGCATTTATCATTCTATTCAAAAATACATATGTACAGCGAGGTGACAAAAGGTCAAAATTAAGACAATAGCAAAATTTTATATTTATAGATTCTTTCATGAATGTGTAATATAAGTCCTTTCGCGTTTGTTTTATGTTAAACTTAACTAAATTTACACAAAAAAACGTCTAAACTCTGTCTTTGTGACATAAACACTCCTACCATGAGAGTGTAATAAAAACTACTGGTGCGACGTAGAAGAGGACAAGTCGACATTTAATGATTTTATAATCTGTAATGCAAAAAGTAAAAAAAAACTGAATTTATTTTTAATTCTCTTACGATTATACTCGTTTTACTATCTGTGGTAACTTACGTCTATAAGTTTGTTAATTTGTTAGTTTTATGTTACGTTGTCCCCGGAAGTTTAAAAAAAAAATTGCAGCACGGTATCCGTACATGCTATATTATTTGGATAAATGTTACGGAAATCCTATGATTATGGATGACAAAAACAATTTAAAAAAAAACTGCATGACCTTGAGGTTGACTGGCACCAAATACTTTAGCCCTTTGTTTCTACTTTCTTGTGCAATAAAGCTTTAAATAAAAAATAAATTAATTAATAAGCCTGGCTGTCACCTTAAAAAAATGTTGATAATCCATTCCAATAAGCACAATGAAAATCCAAACGGCTTTTCTTAATTAAGTTCATTTAAGTATTAATAATTTAGATGGACAACTTAATTGCGATGTTTGATTAACTTCCTTTTTTAACAAGCAATATTCAAAGATTTTCGGTTTATCAGGTTTCTTCTTTAAACAAGTTTCCCATTATTCGGTCCTTTGGAATTTATTGAACCTCCAAGAACTTTTAAGCAAACCGTCAATTACGCACTTTAAAAATTTAGAACACCCTTGTTGATGATTTTGACCAGCTATAGCTAAGAACTACTATACTAATATAATAAATTATTTTAAAAATCATTTTTTTAAATGTCTAACCATTCGCAAACACATTACACAAAAACGCAAACATACACACAGAAACAGACATGCGGGTCATACGTGTTTGTAATGGTCTGGATGTTTTCTATATATAATATGTATTTATTTACAAAAAAAGTATTTAATTATGTTTATCCGTTGTCTAGTACCCATAACACAAGCCTCGTAGCTTAATTTGGGACAAGAGAATTGGTGTGATTGCTGTGAAATATTTATTTATTTATGATACTAATAAAACACCCCTCTTTTTGTCAGGGCCTCAAAATTGAGTCTATCCACGCTCAAGGATGAACGTGTAAAATTAAGAAGGTTTAAAAATATTGACTCAAATATCTTTTTATTAAAACCGTACTTATTGCACTTTCCACTGCAAAAGTCTATAGAGTCGACCCTAATTCGTGTACGCGTCTGTGTGCGTTTGTTTGTATGTTGCTCTTGTATGTGTGTATTGATAAACCTTAAGGGCTGCCACTCCGGCGATCTATTTTAAACTATGAGTAATAAATAATAATAATTATATTTTTATAGATTGTCCTGCTGGCCGATATCGACCACGGCGGCCAATCTCAACAGAGATCAGCCAACTATGCAAGAGATATTATAGTACACAAGAGTGAGCGCAATACACAGGTGCACTCACTGTTCCATCACTCGCAAAGTTCAGTGAGACGGCAATCCGACATGACCGGAGAGAGATCAGGCGCAGGACCAACGGCTTAACGTGCGCACTGAGGCACGATTTGTAACACATTTTCACATTTTATTATGTCATTTATTTTAAGAGTTTGAAATTGATGCAATAAACGTTAGCTGTAAGGACTTTTGAGGCGATTACGAATGAGTTAAGGAAATAATTAAACCTCACCAATACTTATTGGTGAGTAAATACTTTTCTGTACTGCATGAGGTATATCTGTTTAGACCTTTAGTTGACCGGTAGAGAATACCTTCGGCATTAAGTACGCTATGGTACTAAAGTTAATGCAGATATATTAAATTAACTTAATAATGGATTTAAGATATTTACGTTCGGTGGACAGCACGTGACAGCAAGCACCGCGGTATCTTATGCGCTAGTAAAACGGGCGGTTTTGTAACAACAATGGGTAGCCTGATGTGCCACTGTACCTAACGGTTTTATTATAAAAGATAAGTAATACTAGCGGCCGCCTACGACTTCGTCCGCATTCAAGTTCGAACAAATATTAGAGTTTGGCCCAGTCTACTCGCCGAGATCTTTAAAACTAAAAAAAATTTGGTTGCCTGTAAAGTCGGTATACGCGCGAAAGTTTTACGTGACAACGACTCTGAGTGGTAAAACAATTTTAATGTGAATATTCATTCGTATAACATGAACCGGTGTGTATGCCTATCTCTCTCTCTCTCTCTCGCTCTCTCTCTCTCGCTCTGTCTCTCTCGCGCGAAACGTGAGCGAAGCAGCGGAACGCAGTTTCTTGAGGTGTCACCCGGCAAACCAATTTATAAGACGTTGTCACGTCAAAATATGATTAAAGTACAATTAATTTTTATGCCCTAGCACCGCGACACAGGCTGGTGGGAAAGGAAGGCTCTTACACAAATAATATATAGGTAGAGATCGTATTGCTAGAAATATGATTTATTGTGATTCTAATAAAAATAAATAATAAACCTAGAGGACCTGGCAGACTTAGTTCTGCCCAATCGCAGAGGCTTTTATCAAAGCAGATGGACTTTCACGCAAACCATTTCTATACGTATATGTAATGTTAGTCAAATCAACTCTTGCCGCTCCTGTCACTCATAAATAATAATAATATACAAAAACATCACATACATTGATCTGACTCCGTGGTTAGTAGCTAAAGAACTCGTGTTACAGACATCAAAATCACTAGCGGTATTACAAATAAACTTAAATAAATGCATATAACACCCAGACCAGTACAAACATACATGTTAAAAAAGTGCACGACCAGTGCGTTTAAACGTAGCAGTTTGGGCTCGAAATATGATTTATTTTTTAAATGTCCCATCTCAGCGCTCTGGTACATTTTACTATGTAAGTTCGTTCAATTTTTTTTATCTTAAACAATTAAATCCAAAAATAATAACAATAATTATGACGTCCGCGACAACCCTGAGCAGTTTAGTTTGCATTCCGCCCGCCGACGCCAGCGCCACAATCAAGTACAATACCCGACATGGACTATGTCAAAATATGGATACGACCTGTTTTTGTACAAAAAATGTTTAGTTTTTGAGGTTTTTGATATAACGGTACTTAGGTAACTTTATTCAAATATTGTTTTTTTTATAAAGCTCTACACTATTACGATGTTTATTTCTGCTATTATTTTCAAACTATGACTAGCAGCGCTGCAGCTGTGCGGAAAGCGTTGGATATTTTAACAGGTTTAAAGAAAAAACTGTATCCGAAATATAGGCGAACAAAGTCCCGGGCGCGTTATATTAATAAACCTTGTTAACACCTTGAAGGATGGTAAACTGCTATAGCAGTTATAAAAAAAACATCATGTCTGACCACCGTCCGTCAGTGTTAAAAAAAGACGTGTGGCACTCGGGGACTACCGCGGTAAAGCAATTGCAAGACTACAGGCATACGCCTAGTCGCACGCACACAAACACAGTGCCGAAGTCTGCCGAACTGAAACGACGTTACACGATGTGTTAGGTATTTTTCGTGACGGAATTTCTAGATTAGGTCGCCGCGCTCAAAGCCTGCGATAGAAGCTATGCAATAGCTTAAAATACTTTTGGTACTTTTGTTTGCTTCGTACAGTTCTTATTCAACGCACTTAATGGTCGTCAATGCTTGTTACTGAATAACAAAACTATAGGTATTTAATTTTAATGATTATTTATTTTGGGTAGTCGATCCACGCTAATCTTTCTCTCGCACACAGATGAAGTAGTAATATATGCGATAGGTCGACTACGTACTCTCCACGCGCACTGCGAAAGTGTTCAGTAGGTTTAACGTTTTTGTATTATAATAAAAATTTCACGTAACATGTGTAAATTTTAACTATTTAACTCTTTCATCGCGATTTTATCCGTTTCAATTTCTCAAAAACAGCTCGGAGTGAGGAAGTTGGCGGTTTTACACCCCTGTGCGCACGTAAAGCCGTTGATCCTGCGCCTGACCTCTCTCCGGTCATATCGGATTGCCGTCTCACCGAACTTTGAGAGTAATGGAACAGTGTGAGCACCAGTGTATTGCGCTCACACTAGTGCACTATTATATCTCCTGCGTAGTTGGTTGATCTCTGTTGAGATTGGCCGCCGTGGTCGAAATCAGCCAGGAGGACTGATTATTATTATCTGTTTAATAAACGGGTCAGTCAGCTTCTTTCTGATTTCAAGTTATCTTTCTAATCTTAAAACACTAAAAGAGGAAGTATAATTAATGAATTCAATTTTTGGCCATTCAGCGAGGAAACGCTGCTAGCGTTCTTGGCACCGTTGACATTAGTGTGGGTCTGCAACTTGAACCATTTTGAGTCTGCTTTTTTTTTGTATTGTATGTAAATATATATATATATATTTGTTCTTTTATTTTACCAATATTAAATAGGTAGGTAAATAGTATAAGTTATTTTCCATATTTTTACCTAATCTTTATTCCTACTTCATTATTCCTTATTTAATTAAATACCATAAATAGATAAAAAAAAAAAAAAAATTATTTCATAAAATAATTTAATATAGATATCATAATCCCTGGATTGAAAAAGCAGAGGGGCGCAGCGTTTTTGAAATTTGATATTGACGCTATCAAATTCTATCTTATTGTCACCTTTTCTACTGTACTGTGTAGTCGCATATTGCTTGCGATTTCTATACAAATGTGGCAGGCATCTTGTGCATATTCCAATAACGCGGGCAGCCCGATGAGCTGTCGTCCGTACCTATTTCAATGTACAGTGGCCAGCACATCAAGCTATCCATTTTTGACGTGACAACGTCTTATAAATTGGTTTGCCGGGTGACACTTCAAGAAACTGCGTTACGCTCCGCAAACGTTCCGCGCTTACAATGGGAGCGAGTGAGAGGCACGCGTCCCTTCGACTCGGGCATGGTTAGCCCGCCTAAGAGCGAGTGAGACAGACATAAAAAGTGAAAGGCACGCGTCCCTTCCACTCGAGCACAGTTAACCCGCCTAAGAGCGAGAGAGACAGAGCGAGAGAGAGAGAGAGTGAGAGAGATAGGCATACACACCGGTTCATGTTATACGAATGAATATTCACATTAAAATTATTTTACCACTCAAAGTCGTTGTCACGTAAAACTTTCGCCCGTATACCGACTTTACAGGCAACCAATTTTTTTTTTTTGCAAAATCACCCGCAACACAAGCGCATAAGATTTCGTAGTGCTAACTGTGACGTGTTGGCCACCGTATGCTAGGTTAGGTATATAAGCCGAGGACAGGCAACCTAAAAATCAAACGAGATTTTACAAATGAAGTAGGAATTTGAAATTCGAATGGACATTGGGTATAAACGGACCAAACCAGCTACCAACTCGGTACACCGATTTAGTTGGAGTAAGCCTACTGAATCCGTATTATTCTGTTCGTACAACATCCACGTGTACATATATAAAGTTTTTAATTTTAAAATCTACCGAAATGGTAAGTAAGAGTTAAAAATGTATAGACGGATCTTAAGACATACTTTTATGAAAATACCTATTCTTTAAAACCGATGTCGGTTCTAATTTTGAATACTTATTATAACTGTGGCGAAAAAAAAAGTACGTTGCACACCTGGCGTGCTACATGGTAACATGACACGCCTCGTGCGTCTTCAGCTATGCGGCAAAGAAAACAGTACTTGTATATGTAACTCTAATTCTCAATTTGAAAGGGTTACCATGGATTTCTGCTTTTCGTGCTCAACGTACCACGGGAAATAAAGTGATGGCACGACAGGTGTGTCGTCCGCTACGAATTTTACTTATTGTTAAGCAAATGACTACTATCAGGAAGGTGCTTGTGGCGCAGTGGTTGCAGCGCTTTGATAGTGATACTACCAAAGCGCTGCAACCACTGGTGCTTCGGAAGGCACGTTAAGCTATTGTTCCCAGTTAATATCGACAGATATTTGTCGTTAAGCCTAGTCAGAGGCCCTCGGGCGGCTTAATAACATCTGACAGTAAGGTTGGTCACTTACCTTACAAACACCCCTCCACCAATCCGCACTGAGCCCGCGTGGTGGAGCATGGCTCGGACCACCTCATAGTTGAGGTGAGGCCTGTGCCCAGCAGTGGGACGTATATAGGCTGATGAGATCAGTAAGCGGTGAATTGCAGTAAATAATACTTACGGCACGTAATTACGTCTTTTGCGATAAAAATTACTGATAATATAATAACCTAGTAAAACTTTAATTCCAGTTTAAAAAAAAATTGGTTGCCTGTAAAGTCGGTATACGGGCGAAAGTTTTACGTGACAACGACTTTGAGTGGTAAAATAATTTTAATGTGAATATTCATTCGTATAACATGAACCGGTGTGTATGCCTATCTCTCTCACTCTCTCTCTCTCGCTCTGTCTCTCTCGCTCTTAGGCGGGTTAACTGTGCTCGAGTGGAAGGGACGCGTGCCTTTCACTTTTTATGTCTGTCTCACTCGCTCTTAGGCGGGCTAACCATGCCCGAGTCGAAGGGACGCGTGCCTCTCACTCGCTCTCATTGTGAGCGCATAACGTGAGCGGAGCGTAACGCAGTTTCTTGAAGTGTCACCCGGCAAACCAATTTATAAGACGTTGTCACGTCAAAATCCACAAATGAGCCATGATACTGCTGGTGAACTTCAATGTATGTGGGTTTCGACTAGCTATAGCTAAGAATCACCATGATTAAATTACCTTTCGAATAAAATAAACCGCTTTGAAATCGGTCCATCCGTTCAGGCGCTACGATGCCACAGACAGACAAAGGGATTAAAGTCATTACACCGTTTTTTTCGTCGCGGGTTAAAATTCGTATTGCTGGTCTTCTAAACATTTGTATACCGAGCCCTAATAAACCGCGTTAACCCATTTTTTACTTATTTGTTTATCCTATCCTTATCTTATCGTTATTTATTATCAAGCACAGCATATTTGCGAAAACAATACGAAATCAAATATGAAATCATCGTAACTTAACAGATTTTTTATTCATGCAGGTACATATTTTATTAACCCATGATTAATTACTAGGTTTTTTTTAAGAACCAGGAAATAGGTTAAAAAATTGACGTATTGAGTCAGCGTTAAGCAGATGAGGCTCACTGTCCACTTTGGCGTCTTTTAGTTTTAACATGCATAGCTGCAGGCAGCTGTAAAAAGGTAACATAGGTTTCATTCACATTTCAAAGATTGACAACAAAGAGCCTAACGGGGTTTTATTAAGATAGGATTCTACACAACAAGAGATCGTAAAATAACGATATGTCATGATGACGTATGGCTTACGTGGACGTCAGTCCTAATAAGTACCTACATCGTTTGTAAAAATGATAACGCTACCTATTGATGTTTTTTCAACTCTTTTAAAACACTTTTGTGTTGTATAATTTTCTTCTTTGCAGCAGCGATAGATGTCGCTATTCAGTACAAATAAACAAAAAATTAACCGACCAAATCAAAATGTCGTAAGTTGTTGACAGTTATGTTCAGAACATACAAAACATTTAATGTCATTTCTAAAGGCACTATCAATAAAAATAAATTACCGTGTCAAAATGCCTTTAGATATGAAAATAATTGACATATACCTATTTAACTTTAATTATGTTATTTATTCGCAATATCATTATATTCACCTTTAATTTTCTGTTTCTTACTAAAAGGAATAGGTACTGTAGTTGTTCTACATACAAATTAGTTTTTGATTTTGAACGTACTTTTCTTTTGACTTTCCATTCTAATTCGGCAGGCTTATTATTGACGGAAAAGTAATTTTATTTTCGGATTTGCCCTAGTTTTTCTTCGTAAATCTTCTTATTTCTGCTCTTTCACTTCTATGATACTTCTTAGTTAGTTGGATTTGTTCGCTAAAGTGTTAGAACCAAGAATTCGCCGTGGATCCCAACATAAACGGTACGTATATCTTGTTGTTATGACGCAAATCTGTCCCGGCATCACCGTGCCCTGTTATTGCAGATTTATTGGTCAAAACATACGCTGTTTTTAATTTGTATCCACAAATTAGATTACAAAATGTTTTTTACTTTACTTTAATATCGAAAAAATTTTTTTCTCTGTCTCCTGAACCTATGCGCAAAATTAGAACTTAAGTAAGTATTATACTATTACTTAATTATAAATTAAGTAAATGTATCTATTGAAGTGTACTATAACAATTTCAACATGTGCTTATTTAAGCTCGGAGAGGCTGTTAACTTGTGGGTTGATGGGTCATAAGTTGGAGTACTTACAAATCTATTTTTAGAATGACGTGTCAACCCTAGGCTTTTGTCTTTCTTAAAGTACATTTACCTTTTCGAATAGTACTGAATAAATAATTTGTTGGAAATTTTATAGACTGTCCATGAAATTCTTTCCCAACACAACAACTCAACATCATTTAATTACTAGTTCTAGGCAAGTGGCTTTGCCCACATGGAATCTGGTTCTCTATCTTTGATTAAAGCCTCCAATTATTTAAATTTTATCTGTTAAGTCAAAATTAAATCTCGCAAGCAAGCATTTTCAGACACTTTTGTGTCTGATTGATCTGAAGTTTACTGAAAGTTAAAATTTAAACATATTTTATATTAAAAATAAAAAACTAGATACATATGTAGCTAACCAAATACAATTTAAGTTTCATTCTTCACTATTTGCTTGTTTCGCTGCAAGGTAATAAGGCTTTATTGTTTTCATTTTTTTGGTTTCACTGTCAAATATCACATGCACAAGTTTTTTTGTACATGAATTAAACGGTTTGTTTTGAATTTGTTTTTATTTATTTCATTTATTCTGTTTCTGTTATCTAGTTTTGATCTAGTCAAACAAAACAAAGAGTGATTGATTGGTCTAATTGTAATTTGTGAATTACTTAATAAAGAAAGGCTTATTATTAATACAACAGAAAAGTTATGGGGTTTATACCTAATCGGCATCTAGAAAAATAACTAGGCAGTGATTAAATAATTTGGCTTTAACTATATTGGATAAGCTGCAATAGCAATGGATTACAAAGAAACTAAATAACAACTGCAACTTGATGGGAGTATTTTTTTGCATTACGGGATTAACATTCTAGATGTGGAGTGATACTTAAAATATATTTATACATATGTATATTTTGTGTTGTTCAATAAATGTATGTGTTAATCTACTATCTGTCTTGTAGGCAATAGTGAACAAAATTAATTACTGAGGGATTTTGAACCTTAGGCTTTGGCCAAAAATAGATATTCGTTTGAACACTAAAATTTAGTTTGTATAACAATGCACAATTTAATTGTAAAAGCTTTTAGAAAAAAAAATTTCTAGTTAATCTCACTTGTTTCAGTGGAAATGTGTCAGGCGGAGGCGTGGCGCGGAGGGGGGGTGGCGCGCTCCCCCTCCCACGAGTCGGTGACTACGGACCTGTCGCTGTTCAGCGTGTCCTCCGCCGCGTCCGATGCGAGGGTGCTGCGGTTGCTCGCTTGCAAGGTAGGCTGGCTTTTGTTGTATGTATATAAACTATATACGTCCTACTGCCGCGCTCAGGCCTCACTTCTAGTATGACACCTCTACTCAGCCATACTTCAGTATCTGAGCTCAGTGCGGTGCGGTGGAGGAGTGTTTGTAAGGAAAGTGACCCGCTTTACCGACAAGCGTCAAGCCGCCCAGGGGCCTCTGACCAGTCTTTTCGACTATTATCTAATGTCTAATACTAACCTAGATCTACGGCTCATCGTGCCTTTAAAAGCGCGAAGATGCTTGAAATATATGTCACTCAAAAGGATGTAATGGTCACCCATCCCAAACACGACCGCGCCACGGGTTTCTTTATCTTTGGTTTGCACTTTCAAAGCGCTGACACCACTGCGTGACAAGTACCTCTAAGTCATCTGCGTTCGACGCGAGGCTGCTCCGTCTGCTGGCTTGCTTGGTAAGTGTCAGGTGGAGACGTGGCGCGGAGGGGGGGTGGCGCGCTCCCCCTCCCACGAGTCGGTGATCACGGACCTGTCGCTGTTCAGCGTGTCCTCCGCCGCGTCCGATGCGAGGGTGCTCCGGTTGCTCGCTTGCAAGTTGTTGTTATAGTTTAGTTATAGCCTATATACGTCCTACTGCTCCGCTCAGACCTAACCTTAACTATATACTATAAAAATAATAATCACATTAATTGCATTCGAAAGTAAGTAGCTTAAGCAGAATCAACGAAGGTACCACGACCCGTTATAACATTGAAAACTAACTTTATAGTTAAAAAAGCCCTGAATGAGCCTGGAAAACAAAAAAGCCGGGGATACGGCACTGTTCCCACCCGAAGGCGGTGGCGTGTGCAATGCATGCTGGAGCACCCCCGTGTCTCCAACCTGCACGCCACCTTGGGGGGCGAGAGAGCGGTCATACAACCGCCGCGTGTCGCAGGACCACGCCTTACCCACCAGCCGCGAGACAGCTGGGGGTTACATGGGACTCCAGGCCTCAGAGAGAGAACCCGCCTACCCACTAAAAACCCGACGGTGCTCTCCGCTACGGTTTGAGTCGGGGACGTGGCGGGTTCACCGTAGGCCGAGAGGCCACAGGCATTCACCGCAAATCCCCGGACTCGGCCGACTCACTTTGCAGCGATCCCCTACCGGTTGCGACGAGGGAGGAACTCGACCCCGTCGCAGAAACAACAGATGGCGCGCGGGAACACGCGCAACGCCGTCTCGGGCCCCCTCTAGCGGGCGACAGACACCCCCGGGTCTGAAGCCCGGGGTCGTAAGACTACGCCTAAGCCAAGGCTACGCTACGTCGAGTCGTTGAAGCTCATCAGCTGTTTTTCTGGCTCAAGCCTTTGAACTGGAAAGTAATGCAATCTCTTTTGTCTTGAAATAGCAGCGCTTGTATTGAGCGGAAAGTTACAATGAACTAAAACCTCTAGCAATAAATAAATGACAAAACTCTTGTTTCAGGCGGGCCAAGGTCCCGATCCCTCATTACGAGTAGCCAGCCCTAATCCTGACAGTAAGGCATTCAAGTAAGTCATATTTGAATAGAATAGCTGACCCGGCAAACTTTGTTTTGCCATATAAATGTTAAGGGTGGACAACCCTTATTATCACTAAGAGGTATGAAAAATAGATATTGGCCGATTCTCAGACCTACTCAATATGCTCACAAAATTTCATGAGAATCGGTCAAGCCATTTCGGAGGAGTACGGTGAAGTATAGTGATTTGTAAGTTGTACCGTAACATAAATATTTTAATAAGTGTCTGCGACATAGTATCAAGTTAATGTTAAGTAAGCAAATATGTTTTATTGTGTTTTGCAATTATGTACAAGATTTTAATTAATTCAATAAATATTCGACATTCAAGCTATACACATGTCTTTCTCTTGACACATCCTCATCACCTACCTTCAAACACACTTCATGGCGACCCTGCCTCAGAACTTCACGGAAATCAGAAGAATGAAGAAAAGAAATCACTAAAAATATGGAAAACAGGAACATTGAAGACTATTATTGTGAAGACACAATCTAAATCTACACAAAATAAAGATCAACATCAAGGTACCTATTATCAAGAATTTCATCATCATCGAGTAGGTATGGGGAAACAGCAAAGCAAAGAACAAGTAGTCATCGCCCAGACTGCCAGCGGTGATGCGAAAACAGAAAAATCTACGGGCATGAACATTGGCGAAATTCTGGTGGTCTTAGTACTGCTCATTCTGGTACTCGCACTAGCGTATTTCCTCTACAAAATTAAAGCCTTACGCCGTGAGTTGACCCATTTCAATTTGGCAAGCAACGCCACGTCAACCTTGGAGCTAACGGCAACACCATAAGAAGAAATTGAAGGAGCGGAGTCCAGGGATATCCCGGCCCACGGAGTCCAGGGTATAGCCCGGCCCACCCATCATTACAGTCGACGAGCACCTTCGTGTCTTCGAACATCAGCCTACAGCGTGCAGCCGCAGCGAGCCCTGTCTTCTTCCGATGACGACGTCAAGCCACCCCTACGATGACTAAGAAGTTCGTCGCGAATCGCACTCTAACGTTTATTATGTAAGTTTATTTTGCTTGGCTTTAGTTGTAATGATTAGTTAACTTTGTGCTTATTTTATAATTATTATGACAGATGAATTAATTAATTTGCGCGATTCTTTAAAGTATTACAAAGAGTATTTAACTAAACTTGGTCCCGAAAAAAGGAAATCGGACCTAGCATTTAAAAAGTTATCGATAGCAAAGACAGAATACAGTAAATTGGGGATTATTTTGTCTCATGTGTGTGGACAGGTAGAAACGTCAGAGATAAGTTCACAAGACGCTGTTTTAGTTAACCAGTTAGTAGAAGAAATTAATAATTTATACTCTCAAATTGTCTCATTGGTCCGTGTAGAGGACTTAACAACCACAAAAATGGCTACTGAACTACCTTCTTTTGATATTAAAACTGCCATATCACTGTTACCAGTTATGACTGGACAGGATACAGTTACTAAACAATTAATAGATGGCATTGAACTATACAGTACTTTGGTTAAAACAGAATCGCAGGTGCAGTTAGTAACGTTTGTCCTGAAAACTAGATTGTCTGAAAGTGCCAAATTACGTCTAAACACTAGTTACGATAATGTTTCCATTCTGATTAAAGATATGAAAGCTAAATTGTTACCAAAACTTTCGTCAGTCGCTATTCAAAGCCAATTGCAACGCTCACAGCAAGGCCATAGGTCGATCGAGTCATTCGGTAGAGAGCTGGAAAATTTATTTGTACAGCTAACATTGGCACAAGCCGACGGTGATGACAGTAAGTTTCAAATTTTACGTCCACTCAATGAAAAAATTGCGATTAAAAGATTTTCGGACGGATTGTCAGACCCTCGACTTAGTACCATTATTGCATCTCGTCAGTTTTCGTCCCTTTCCGAAGCTATTACTACTGCTATAGATGAAAACTCTATGACAACACCAGAGCACGAGGTCATGAAAGTGAGGTATTTCCATAATTCTAATCGAGGAAATCGTGGAAACCATCGATATCCTAATCAATCAAATCGACCAAATAATTATCGAATGAACAGTCATTCCACAAACTTTTTTTCGCGAAACAACAACTTAAATAATTCGCAGCTTCGCAATAATAATGTATCTAACAATAATAATTTCAACCGATCAAATAACTGGCGACAACAATTCTGCAATAACAACAGGCGGAATACGTCTGGTAACATGAACCGAGATACAAACATGCGCGCCCGCTTTGATGCGCCGGCGGCTGGAAATCGATCACAGGCCGCGCCGCGTGTTCATGTAATTCAGCAGTTTTCGGACGGAAATGAACATGAAACCGTTTCCAATAACAACCAGTTTTTTCGTGAATAATGAAGACAGTAATTTTATTTTAAGCTATAATAATAATAGCGTAATTTCATGTTTTATAGAAAGAGATATAGAAGTTAAATTACTAGTAGATACTGGCGCCAGTCTTTGTGTAATTAAGTATGATTTAGTTAGGAATTATCCGGATATATTAAGTCAAATAGTTAGAGATAGAATTACCATAAGAGGTATAACAGGGAATTTAGTTTCAATAGGATACGTATATCTAGATTTGTATTTTAATAACAATGTGTTTACTCAAAAATTTTATATTTTTGAAAATATTTCATGTTCAGCCGACGGTATCTTAGGCCAAGATTTTTTCTCAAAGTATAACGCTATTGTAAACTATCAAGATTGCACTCTAACCTTATCAAATAAAGGGTGTTTAATCACGACCGAAATAGTCGGTAACAACAAGTATGTACATGCAATTCCGCCACGATGCGAGGTTATTAAGTACATACCTACTAACTACTGTAGTGATTGTGTAGTGTTAGCCAACGAAATACCTTCTCATCCAGGAGTATTCGTAGCGGGAATAATTTCTAGACCTAGCAATGGTCATGTCGCGGTACGTATTTTAAATACAACAGATGAAGAAAGAGTTATAGATTTTTCTTATTTGGAAATTCACAGTTTAAACTTATTTGAAATGTGTAACTTTAATGAGAATCAAGTATCTGTTAAACGAGTTAAAACCTTGTTTGACTTACTCGACTTAAGCTCTTACTTAAATAAAGAGGAACAAATAAACATTGAAAACATATGTGCTAAATATGCAGATGTTTTTCAGTTACCAGGAGATAAGTTGTCTGTTACCAACCTTATGGAACATTCTATTAAATTAAAGGATAATACCACTCCTATTTATAGAAAACCTTATAGAATACCGCATGCTTTAAAGCCAGAAATTCAAAAACAAATTAAGGAAATGTTAGACAATGACATCATTGAAGAGACGACATCTGAATGGTCCAGCCCAGTCCTTTTAGTTCCGAAAAAATGGTGAGAAAAAATGGAGACTAGTGATTGATTATAGACAGCTAAACAATGTTATTCAAGACGACAAATTTCCATTACCGAATATAACTGAAATCTTGGATTCACTTTCAGGTAGTATTTACTTTTCGAAATTAGACTTATCGCAATCTTACTATCAATTATCATTAGATGAAAATAGTAGGAAATACACAGCTTTTCAGGTCGACAAAATGTATCAACTTTCATTAAATAAAAATTCACGTAATATGACAGCTTTTACAACAGATAAGACGTATCAAATGAAAAGATGTCCTATGGGATTGAAAACCAGTCCTAGCGTATTTTCACGGCTTATGACAATAGCAATGTCAGGGATAAACTATAAGCAGGCATTCGTTTATTTAGACGACTGTATTGTTATAGGAAATTCCCTTACAAATCATAACAAGAATTTGATTAGTGTTTTGGAACGATTTCGTAAAGTAAATTTAAAACTTAACCCACTAAAATGCGAATTTTTACGTAAAGAAATAATGTATTTAGGCCACAAAATAACCTCCAACGGTATATATCCTGATCCATCAAAAACTGAAGTTATAAAAAACTACCCTGTACCCTTAAATACAGATGACGTAAAAAGATTTGTTGCGTTCGCAAATTACTACAGGAGATTTATCCCACGTTTCGCTTGTATAGTACATCCACTAAACAGTCTTTGTAAGAAAAATACACCATTTATTTGGTCACCCGATTGTGAAACAGCTTTTCAGGGATTAAAACAAGCGCTCATTAAGCCACCTATATTACAATACCCCGATTTTTCTGACAATAACACATTCGTATTACAAACTGACGCATCAAAACAAGGATTAGGCGCAGTTTTATCAAATAAAAATGGAACAGTAATTTCTTACGCTAGCCGTAGCCTTAAGCCCGCAGAAATTAGATACCCTATCATTGAATTAGAGTTACTAGCGATCGTATGGGCTATTAGACATTTTAGACCTTATTTATATGGCAAACAGTTTAACATTTTAACCGACCATAAACCACTTATTTATTTGTTCAGTATGACTGATCCATCTAGCCGATTAACTAAGTTTCGTTTATATTTGGAAGAATATGATTTCATTATTGAACACGTCTCGGGAAAGGATAATGCAGCTGCAGACGCATTAAGCCGTTTACCGATTACGTGTACAGCATTAAAGCAACTAAATGAAAAAGTTGTATCAGTCATTACAAGAGCACAACAGCGAAAACTTGACAAAGCATTAGAAAGTAATAATAGTACGGATTTGACAAACCAGGATTCTGCAATCTTAAGGCCTGATCAACCTAAAGTTGTAGAAATTCTGAAAAAACCTTCTGAAGGAATAGAACTTGTTATATGTAAGTCACATAACGATTTGAGTTTGAATAAATGTAAAAATGATGATGTTATTTATAGCCAATCAGGCAATTGTATTTTAGTGCCCTCAAGAAATATTATTTACCTATTATCTCGATCGTCATCTACTTTAAAAGTGCTGATGAGAGAAATAGAGTCATTGTGTAAACAATTTAAAATCGAGGAGCTTTTTGTTGTAAAAAATAAAGTCAATGAACAATATATAGAATTATTATTAAAGGAAATGAAAAGTAATGGGACACCACGCATTCTTGTGATTAAAGATGTCATCCGTGTCACCAATAAAGACGATAAAACTTTAATTCTAAATGACTTTCACCTGCTACCCACGAGCGGTCACTCAGGAATAAATAGAATGATTAATAATATTAAGAAATATTATTTTTGGCCAGGTTTAACTAGTGACGTCTCGAACTTTGTAAAGAAATGTAAACAATGTCAAATGAATAAGTTTACGAATAAAAAAGTTAAGGAGCCTATGGTCATTACGACAACGGCTAATAGTGCATTTGAAGTAGTTAGTTTAGATTTAGTAGGACCTCTAGATGTAGATAATTTTGATTTTAAGTATGTGTTGACACTTCAATGTAATTTATCAAAATTCGTCGAAGCTTACCCATTACGACGAAAAGACGCAGAAAGTGTAGCTAAGTGTTTTGTAGAAAATTTTATTTTAAGGTTTGGCTTGCCACGCTCTATTTTAACGGATCAAGGAACTGAATTCACTTCATCAATAATGACCAATATTTGCAAATTGCTAAAAATTAATAAACTTAAATCAACTGCATACCATCACGAAACAATAGGTGCGTTAGAAAACACTCATAAAAATTTAGGAGCTTTTCTCAGAATTCAATGCGATTCCAACAAACAAGATCGGAGTTCATGGTTACCCTACTGGTGTTTTGCTTTTAATACGACCGTCCACACTGAAACAAAATACACCCCATATGAATTAGTATTTGGTAAATTATGTACATTACCAAGTAACTTTAACGCACCGATTGAACCATTGTATAACTATGACGATTACCCATTACAAATGAAATATCGCTTACAAAAAGCACAATCTGAAGCCAAGGAAAATCTTTTAGTAAGTAAGCAAACTAGAAAAGTGAATTATGATAAGAATTGTAACTCTGTTAATTATAAGCAAGGAGATCTAATATTGTTAAAGAATCAAGTAGGAAATAAGCTCGATAACGTTTATAGTGGTCCATATGTTGTAATCAAGGACATTTCACCTAATGTAGTAATTTTGAAAAATGGTAAAGAATTTGTAACACATAAAAATAATACTAAAATGTTTTACACTTGAACAATGTATTATGAAAAAAAATTGTATGTTTCTTTTTTTTTTTCTCCCGAAATGCGGGGGTGTGTAGTGAACTTTTCGGCGGAGGTGAAGTATAGTGATTTGTAAGTTGTACCGTAACATAAATATTTTAATAAGTGTCTGCGACATAGTATCAAGTTAATGTTAAGTAAGCAAATATGTTTTATTGTGTTTTGCAATTATGTACAAGATTTTAATTAATTCAATAAATATTCGACATTCAAGCTATACACATGTCTTTCTCTTGACACATCCTCATCACCTACCTTCAAACACACTTCAACGGGAACGAACATTGTGACACGGAATTTTAAATATATGGAGATAATCGCTACATATTATAAAGCAAAGTAGTATCCCGCGCCTATCCCTATGTCTGTATGTATGTTTAGATCCTTAAATCTACTAAACGGATTTTGATGCAGTTTTTTTTCAGTAGATAGTGATTTAAGTGGAAGATTTATGCAAAATAATACAAGCAAGCAGGGCAAGGCTTCGCTAGTTTATATTGAAAGTTAGAAACTTATTTTATTTGCGATGGACTCGTAGGGACATTTCTCCTCTGATTCTATTAATGAAGGATAATAACCAAAATTGTAGGGGGTCTATTAATGGTGTAGAAAAGGGGTCCACAATTTTTTTCAACTCGCGGCTCCAGTTTACCCAAGCTTGCTATTCGAAAAAACTAGTCAAATATTTCACTCGCGAACTTAAAATGCGGATCTACTCACGGGCGCCCCTGTTTGCTTGCTACCGCGGCGCACAGAACCCCTGGAGTATATAACATAGACAAGTAAAAAAAAATTGGACACTATGCCAATAAGTAAATTGTGTTGTTAATGTGTTTTCCCAAAATCGTTAATTTAATTACAGGAGGCCGTCCTCAGCGCTGCCTCTGCAGTCGGTTGACAACTGTCGTGACTTACTAGCAGGGTGCGCAGCCCTATGCGCTCAGTTAGGGCTCCGCAGGTCCTTCAGTGCGGGTGACGTGGCAGCTGCGGGGCGCGCCACGCAGACACTGCGCAGGTAACGTATACCATCGTTGTAGGTATCTAACCACAACAGTGATGTATCATGGCTGGCTGCAGCCTAATCTAATAGTAATTGTTTTTTTTATTTTTTATATACAACAACATCACACACATTGATCTGACTCCGTGGTAAGCAGCACTTGTGTCACAGATACCAGCATCAACAGTGGTATTACAAATACACTTAAATAAATACATAATAACACCCAGACCAGTACAAACAGACATTTTTATGCCCACAAATGTTTGTACAGTGCGGGGATCGAACCCGTGACCTCTTGGTTAATAGTCAACTTCTTGATCATTACACCTAAAATTTTTTTTTAATTTTACATTGAAAATGTAATGTTTTATTAAACAATATAAATATAATAAGAAATATTAATGGAATTAAACCACTAAAAATTAAGTACACCGCCAACTTCCCTACTCCGAGCTGTTTTTGAAAAATTCATGACAGAAAATCTCAGAAACAATTTTCGCTCGACTTAGGATTCAAACCCAGGACCTCTCGGATGTAAGGCAGAAACTTTGCCACTACACCAACGAGGCAGACCTATAAATTAAAGTACAAATAAATAGTATAAATATGAAATTATATTATAAAAGACAAAAAATAAAAACAATCAATTAATCAATATGGAAAATGAAAATATATACATATGTAAATATAATATTCATGCAATTTCGAGCCTGATCTTTGAGATCCAGCGGTAGTGAGTTCCACAGTCGCGTTGCCAAATAATATGAGACAAATAATAACATACGCTGGCTCAAAGCATTAGAAAGCACTTAAAAGTTCAACCGGACTTCCAAAGGTCGGGGGTTCGAAAACTCCCTGATGACCGGAGCCGAAAAGAATTTTTAAAGTGTTATGTCTTTCCTAAGACAAATAATGTTTAGAGATGTCAGCCACACGTAGATCTTTACAAGATCTTAAAGCTTGAACGAAGAAATTCCGGCTTAGGACATTGATGAACAAACAAATAAATAAATAAATGACACATCGATGATGATGATGATGATTTTAAAACTGTCTTGTTACAGTGCCACATCTGAAGTGGGCCTATGTGCAGCATTGGAGGCCCTCACGCTCAGCGCCGCCTCCAGGTCTTGTAGCACTTGGGTTGCAGGTGAGCGTGAATGGATAACTAGCGGACGCCCGCAACTTAAATAAATAAATAAAACCGGTCAAGTGCGAGTTGGACTCGCGCACCGAGGGTTCCGTACAAACCTGTAGGTATGTAAGTAAGTTTTTTTAGACTTTAGTTTTTTTTTGTCAAAAATATGTTTTTTATACGATGTAACTGAAAATTTACGGTTTTCGTAATTTATCTGTACTATAAGACGTGACTTCGTACTAAATTTCAAGATTCTAAGTTTAGGGGAAGTACCCTGTAGGTGTTGATTCCCGTGCGAGTTTCGAAAATTTGCGGAAATTTGCGGCCTAAATAGCTGTATCTTTTGATTGCGTTGGTTTAGAAGGTTGATTTTTCTACAGCTTCCAGGGACAGTAGACCTAAGTATCATATAGAAATTTCAGTTTGATACCTCCACGCGTTCCTGAGAAAAACGGTCTTGACAGACGGACGGACGGACAACAAAGTGATCTTATAAGGGTTCCGTTTTTTTCTTTTGAGGTACGGAACCCTAAAAGTTGAGTTTATTACTTCCAACAAATAAATGGTACAGCACTTAATAATAAACATAGAACATGGAAGCAATTGGTCGTCAAGTCGAACTTCGTCCACGTTAATGTTAAGGAGTTTGGTCGTGCCCAAAATGTTGTGTCGCGTTGATTCGCCATCTCTGATATACCTCGTGTGTGCATAAGTTTTGAGACGAAATAATAGTTGCATAACTTTTTTTACAACAATTAATAGATAATAATAAACAAAAAATTATTATTATTATTCAAAATGACCACCCTTGTTTTTAATATAGGCCCTTAGACAATTTGGCCAGTCAATGACGGCACGAATCTTTTCCAGCGGGATTCGCTTTGCTTCTCGGACAAGAGCTCGCTTCAGTGACTCCCAAGTTTGGGTGGGACTTTCGGCAGGCCCTGAGCTCTAGCTCAGCCCATAAAGCATAATCCAGCGGGTTGAGGTCGGGGCTGGAAGAGGGCCATTCGTTCGCCGCGATGAAGGCCGGCACATTTTCCCTCAACCACGCTTGGGTGGTTTTTGCTTTATGGGATGGCGCTGAGTCCTGTTGGAAAACCCAATCCTTGTTGTGAAACAAAGTAAGGGACAGGGGTTTCACAACAGGCTCTAAGATGTTAGTTTGATAGTTCTTGGCTTTCACCTTGACGCCTTGTTGACAGAAATGGAGCGGAGTGACACCTTCATACGAAACTCCCCACCATACCATCACACTAGCCGGATGATGAGTACGCGAGACATTCCGTGCTGAAGCTGGGACGTCCTTGCTACTTTTTTCATACACTTTACTGTTTCGTCGGTTGAACTTTTCTTCGACAGTAAAGATTTTCTCATCGGTGAAGAGTAAAATACTCTCGCATCGTGTCTCTTAAGCAGTAATTGGACAACGTTCGCGTCGCAATTTACGAAGGCGATCGTTTAAAAAATGAATTTTCCTACGGCTATACGCCTTCACCTTAAGATCATATTTCAGTATTCTGTTGACTGAAACGTGCGAAATATTAGTCTGCATAGCTAGTTTTTTCTGAGTTCGGCATGGATTTCGGCGAAGTCGCTTCGCATGATTTTGATGTTCGCAGGCGTCCTTACAGGGCGCGGCCGACCACTCCTTTGGCGATCTTGCAAAGAACTTGTCTCCTTGTATCGTTTAATAGTGTAATACACGAAGTTACGGCTCACACCAAAAGTTTTCACCTCACGGAAAATCTCCATTGGATTTTTTCCCGCCGTAAATAGCGAAATCACGGTCGCACGCGATTCTTTTGCGTCTCTCTCCATCACGAGAAATTGAAAGAAATGAATTTGAATATCAAAGAAATTTTAATTTTAACTTTTAAGTTAACATTCGAAATTCAAAATTAGAAAAAGGAAGAAATAGCAGCCAGTAATTTTTTATTTCTTTTTTTTTGCACAAAGTTTGTCTCAAAACTTATGAACACACAAGGTATAGGGTGTTTGATTACAGCTACTAATCTTTCGTTTTAGTTGGTGGGTCGCAGCTGCCGTCGCCGCAGCGCTCGCACTCGCTGCAGCCGCCGCCGAGGCAACTGCCTACAGATAATAAAAAGGTGGGATTATGGATGAACGAAACGCAAGGCTCAAGAAAGAGGATTTTATGAATAAACCTGGGGTGAGGGGGTATAAATGGGGAATGAAAGAAAAGGGATTTATGTAGCGAATAAATCGGAGGGAGAGGGGAATAAATGGGGAATGACTGAAAAGGGATTTATGGAATGAATAAATCGGAGGGGGGGATAAATGGGGAATGACTGAAAAGGGATTTATGGAATGAATAAATCGGAGGGGGGGATAAATGGGGAATGACTGAAAAGGGATTTATGTAATGAATAAATTGGAGGGGGGGATAAATGGGGAATGACTGAAAAGGTATTTATATAAATAATAAATCAGAGGGGGGGGGGATAAATGGGGAATGACAGAAAAGGGATTTATGTAATGAATAAATCGGAGGGCGGGGGGATACATGAAGAATGACAGAAATGAAGAAATATAGTTTTGGATTTGAATGACGATGGAGGACAGGATGAAGGTTACCAGCGTGTGTGTGAGAGGACTGTGACAAGGCGAGTCGAGTGAGGAAAGAGAAAGGATTAAGGTGTTAAACGAGTGATGTAAGAAGTGTCTGCGACCTCCAATAAAGAAGTTTCGTTGAACCTTCTTTATTGTATAATAATAAAGTATAATTTTTTTTCAGGTCCGCCAGAACTACATAAAACGTCGGCTGCTGACCACATACCGCGCTCTGGAGAGGATGTCACAGTCCGACTTCAATTTGGATAGACTTGAGGTCAGTGAAAGTCAATATGTTTAAAGTTTATCATTATTTAAATTCTGTTACTTTGAAAAATCGGCCAAGTTCGTGTCGTGCTACTAGTATAAATACTAGTTTTATATAACTACCAACTGTCAGTCAAATTTATTTTCCGTACAGAAAATTTAAGTGGGCCGATTGCATTTACGCCTAAACTACTGAACAGATTTAAATAAAATTTGGTAAAGAGATAGTTTGTGACTTAAGGAAGGACATGAGTTACTTTTGACCGCAGGAAAACAACGCAATCCCATGGGAAACATTACTTTCCGGGGAATCTGATCGCTTTCACTCCTAAATTGCCAAAGATTTGAATTATACAGGGTGTCGCTTTGAGTATGGATCAAACGTAAACCGTGGATAGGCGACCTCAAGGGCTATCCATTAGACCCCTATGTATATTCCGCGAAAATGCGTAGTTTTCGAGTAAACATTTTTTTTTGTTTTTTATTTTTATTTACGAAAAAATTACAAAAAAAAATTGTTCTGCCTAAACTTTTAGGATTAGAGCCGTGATTTTTTTTACAAGTAAGACCAAATATTGTGTTTCTTAGAATAAAATGTCAGACTCAAATTAAAACTAATAGTTTTTTTTTTAAATTGAAAAGTGACTCATTTTATCAAAATGAATTTCTTTCATGTAACTTTGAAAGGGCTTAACTTTAAAAACCTGCATAACAAAAAAACTTAATTCTTATCTCAAAAACTTGGCTAATTTATTAAAAACAATTTTGCAAAACTTTATTTGATTGCGACAAGGACTTTACCTTAAAATAATAATTTAAAAGTTAAAGAGGTCGATTTTATTGAAAAAGTATCTTACACTGGTTTGATAAGAAAATGTTGTCAAAGCATAAATAATGATAGTGTGTTGAATATTATGTACGTTTCTAATAGTTATTACGATGTAATGTAATAGTTTTCTATTAGTTCTGTTTAATAATACCTAAATTGTTCTTAAAGATGAGATTTCATGTTGAAAACAATTTTGTCGCTGCAAAGCAATTGGATTCAGGTAGACAAAAACCGGTTGCCCTTGAAATACTACTCGAGTGCGGTCGGTCGGTTGGTAGTTCATTCATTCAAAGTTGATAAACAATTTTTAGTCGTGCTTTGACTGCGCTATCGGTTGCTATCCTGATTACAGAGTGTTTCTACGAGTACACAACGCATTTATGGAAGGACGCAGGCCAGGCAAATCCCAGAACGAGGGAATACTCAGACAAGATCCAGATTTAGAAGAAAAAATATTAGAAGAAATCGCAAGGGATCCCTCAGCAAGTACGCGATCTATCGGTCGGCGTTTAGGTGTCCCTCATCAAACAGTCCACAGAATATCGCAATCACAAGGCTACCACCCATACCATCTTAAAAAAGTACAGGATTTACTGCCAACGGATTACGAGCGACGAGTGGCTTGGCCACCCCGATCACCCGACCTCAATCCTGTTGATTTTTTTGTATGGGGTTATTATAAAGAATTAGTTTATCATAAAGAATACGACAATATCTCAGAGTTAAATGAAAAGCTCAGAGAAGCACAAAATACTATTCGACAAAAAGAAGAAGCTTTTCAAAGATTACGGAGAATTTTTCTAAAAAGATGTCGTTTGTGCATTGCTAAAGGAGGACGTCACTTTGAGCACTTGCTTTAAGAGGAAAGTTATTTTACTTTGTCATTTGTATTAGAAATGTAGAATTTTTGAAAGTTTTCATATTTGTCCCAGATTTTGTAATTTGTGTGTATCTCTTTGTTGATTGTTAGCTTCTAGCCAGTATTTGGACTATTAAAGTATTGATTTAAAATTAATGTGAACTTTTTTTACAAAATACTCAGTATTTAAATTTACTGACAATTTTCTAATCAAACCAGTGTACTTTGTTCTTTAAATCGACGTCTTCAACTTTAAAATTATTTTTTACGTAAAGTCCTTGTCGCAATCAAATGAAGTTTTGCAAAATTGTTGCTAATAAAGTAGCCAAGTTTTTGAGATAAGAATTAAGTTTTTTTGTTATGCAGGTTTTTAAAGTTAAGCCCTTTCAAAGTTACATGAAAGAAATTCATTTTGATAAAATGAGTCACTTTTCAATTTTTTTTAAAAAAACTGTTAGTTTTAATTTGAGTCTGACATTTTATTCTAAGAAACACAATATTTGGTCTTACTTGTAAAAAAAATCACGGCTCTAATCCTAAAAGTTTAGGCAGAACAATTTTTTTTGTAATTTTTTCGTAAATAAAAATAAAAAACAAAAAAAAATTTTTACTCGAAAACTACGCATTTTCGCGGAACATACATAGGGGTCTAATGGATAGCCCTTGAGGTCGCCTATCCACGGTTTACGTTTGATCCATACTCAAAGCGACACCCTGTATTTGGATAAAATTGGTATTACGGAAAAACAAGGCATTCCAAAAAAAACTACCTAATGTGGACGAAGTCGCGGGTAAAAGCTAGTGTTGTATATTTCTTGTGTTGTAAGTCTACATATGACTTGACTTGTCTATATATGACTTTCTTGTGTGACTTTGTAATAAATATTATGAATATATATGGCCAGGCGGCAGCGGTGAGTGCGGTGGCGGCGTGCGCGGGCCCCACGACCCTCGCGGTGCCGCCGCGCGCGCACCACCACCCAGGTAACACCACCTGATAACCCTTACCCTTAGTTATATCCTCTCTCATCACAGCTATATATCCTACAGCTGCTTCAGCTTGTGGCGACCTCTACCGTTCGCCATCACGCGCGCACGCCTACCGGTGGCGCACGACAGCGAGCGCTGCTACGGCTCCATAGGCTAGATGGCGCTGTTAGCCTAGTACCGCACACGAACCGCGGCATATAAGATTTACATTCAGAATAATATAGATAGACAAATCAAGATGATGTCTATCGGACCTTGGTCCCCGACCACAACACCCGGTCGGTAGGAAGCGCTTACCTTTATAATTACGAAGATTGTACTTCTTAATTAGTTTTGGTCTAGTGGTATGAGGTCCAGACTACAAAACCGGCTGTCGCGGGTTCGTATCCTGCTAGGGGCAAATGTTTGTGGTGATGAGCACGAACATTTTTCCTGAGTCATGGGTGTTTATACATGTATTTAAGTAGGTCTATCCGTTATCCTAGCCACCATAGCGCAAGCTGACGCTTAGTTTGGGGCTAGGTAATTGGGATGATGACACCTATCTTAAATATTGTCAAGAACATGGTGTTTAAAAAACATAGCCCCTATGAAGTTAATACAACCAATATATTTCAAAAAAGCTGTAGAACCAATTTTTTAACACACAAAACGCAATAAATATTCGGTCAATTGACTCCGATTTCTGACACATGACCGTGACGTCACAATCATTTATTCCCATACGAAATCTATGGAGGCAGACCGTTTTGACAGATAATAAAAAGTATGTCAACGATTGGTGGTGTCGTCTAGCCAATTGGTGTGTTTGTTTGAACAGTTTATTTATTTATTGCAAAAAAATAAGTTTTTATTGTGGCGCAGTGGTTGCCGCGCTTTGGTAGTGATACCCAAAGATAAGCAACCTAAGGTGCGGACATGTTTAGGATGGGTGACCATTCTGACCATTTAAGTGATGTCTATCTACAAGCATCTCCGTGCTTCGGAAGGCACGTTAAGCTGTTGGTCCCGGTTAATGTCGATAGATATTAGTCGTTAAACCTGGTCGAAGGCCCTCGGGCGGCTTGATAACACCTGATATAGGCTGATGAGATTGAGAATAAAACCCTAAATTTTCACAGAAGCAGCGCATCTAGCTCTCACAGCAGCAGACTTAGAAAGAGAACGTGGCCGTCCCCTCTCCAAGTACGAGCGAAACATGATGATATTCAACTGGCTCCACACTCTTGACGAGGCAGCGCCCTTCTAGACGCACCCAGAAGGACCGAGCAGATGACAGAAGGTGGTAGAAGTAAGGTAAACGATGCGAAAAATGTTGAATTAATTTTCTGCGTCCTTTTTAAGTTAACAGAAGGATAGAGAAGATGGCAGTAGGTGATAGAAGTAACGTAAAAACGCAGAAGATATTGAAGTAATTTTGACAGAGAAGATGATAGAAGTAAGATAAAGAAGTTGAAAGTAAAAGATAAGTAACCGAAGGACGTCGTCTTTTTTAATATAAACAAAAGAAAAGTTAGGTAAAGAAGTAAACGATAGTAAAATATATGTTTCTGCGCACTATTGATGTTTACAGAAGGACGGAGAAGAGAACAGCATGTGGTAGAAGTAAGGAAAGAGTATGTGAAAGTTATCCGCTTTTTACTCAACAGTAATATAAATTCTTTCTACTCAGAAATTATTTTCACTTTTTTTGCTAGCAATAATAAAAACGTGTTTTTCTTTAGTTTTTTAAACTATTTTTTTATATATTTTTATTTAATAAGGATAACGGAAAATTCTTATGAAATTATTGCATTGACATCAACACTTGACACGTGTGCAAAGTTTCAAAAATAATCCGATTTCTGGAAGTTGGTGAAAATTTCGCTTAAAGATTCCGTTACATACATACATACAGCCCGAGCTAATTTAAACGTGTTAAAAAAGCATAGCTTCCGTCTAAGAAATCGAGACACGATTCGTGTTCGCGTGAGTGCGCACTAACGATAACTAGCAAAGCATATAAACAGAAGGACGTAGAAGATAACAAAGCATATAAACGGAAGGACGCAGAAGATTGATGCAGAAGTAAAAGCGTATATGGATCTCAATCTTAATTTAGGGCGGTGAAACTAAAAAGTGAACAGGGTGTTACGTTTTGTATATTTTATTTATTTATATATTTATTTCAGGCCACACAGCCCACATAAGAGTAGTTAGTAACAAAGGCCTAGGGTTAGTAACACAAAATTTATCTAAAATCTAAACAAAAAAACGCCAATCACTGCAGCGACATCCCACTTGAGATGGCGCAGCAGTGATTGACATAAGGACAATCTAGCCTACTTGTTATCATGTTTAGGATGCTGTTGGTACTGGCGCGCATTCTGTGGACCAGGGAATCCATCATTTTGTGATCTCTGAATATTAAAAAAAAATTATGCAAGACTTAGGAGCCGTTTAAGTATTACGTGAGCACTGTGGAGGAGGGGGGATGGACGCAGGTTCGATCCCCGCCTACTTTTGTTTCCACTGCAAAAATTTTGTCTTAATTCCATATTAAGAGACTTTAAAAGTGACTGTAAAAATCTAATACAATACATTCCGTTTTGGCTTCATCATAAAGTGCTTCTAGAATAACAAAGAAGAACACAGAATCTTCTAGAAGATTAAATACATACGGCGTTGGATGTATGTGGATGTGTTTATTTTAATCTTAATTAATGTTGAAGTATAAAGTCCTTTAATTGAATCGGATGGATTGACATAATCGTCCTTTTTCTAGAAAATTCTAGAAGACACCAGAAGATATATGATAATTAATAATATGTAATATATATTACTATCGGTGTTTAATAACACCTTACAACCAGATGCTCAAAAATGGTTATAGGTTTGGTATTTCAGAAACATTCTTTTATTTATTTATTTATAAAGTTGCTCTAGATTTAAACCGGATTTAGGTTTAAACTCCAATACTTTGGTCCAGTTAGGATCCGTATTAGATTTTTTTATTTGTTTATTATTATTTATTTTTTATTATATTACATTTTTTATTTTATTTATTAAATGTTTTTAAATTATGGCCCAAACCGAGTTGTCCCATCTACTATTAAATATCTAAGACGAGTTTAATTTTAAACAACTGATTTAGACTTAATCAGGTGTTCGTATTCACACGGTAAATTCAGCCCTTTGATTCAAATTAATATGCGGTATTTATTGCGGTGTATATATTTATTTTTTAATATTTAATTTACATATGGTATTTATTTATTACTTAGTCGTAAGTAAACCATTCCTCATAGATGTAAACTGCTGAAATTGCCTCAAAAAATATCCTTTAAAAATATATCATGGTAAATATCAAATTAATATAAAACTAGATGCTTATAAAAAACGTATGTGAATAATAAAGTTTGTATTGTTTTTCTGTGAAGAACTTTGAATATCGACGGAATCTCAATGTTGAAATACCTTGGATATACTGCACCTGAAAATATAATCTTCTCATCTCATCAGCCTATATGTATAGGTATGTCCGACTGTTGAGCACAGTGGGGTGAGCACGTAACATTATCGTAACGTATTCGTGTCGTCCTAACGTCAGAAACTGACAGTTTCCCCATACAAATGGACAGTTTAACAATAGGCAAACGCTACGAATACGTTATACGATAGTTGTTCGTGCTCACCGCACAGGTCACACCTCAACTATGACGTGGTACGAGCCATACTCCACCACGCGGGCGAGGTGCACCGTGGTGCTGGGAAAAAGCAAACAAATTTCGATTAACTGTAATCTGATTTGTTTGCTTCCAAAATCTAGCAAAATTTACAGGTGTAGTTATATCAAAGCGATGGAGTAATAAAGATATAGGTTAGCTATATGTATAAAAATGCGTTTTTGCTAGTCATAAGTGAATTTTTGCAAGCAGGCAAAATTCTTGTATGTAAATTATCAATATTGGTTTAAAATTGATGCAGCAAAGTAAATGATAATGATATATGTAGATTAGGTACCTATCAATAAAATATGCTTGTAATTAATACATATTGTAAAATAAATATATTGATGTATGTCACATTGTGTCAAAGTTATAGTGAGATTGGTGATCATAGTGCGACAAACTCGTGCGGAACATTCCTACGGGGCTACAGACGTAGCGGGGGGCGAGGTTTGAGCGGGGGTCTTCTTAGCGTGTCGATGGAACACGAGAAATTACATCGTGGCTGTCCAGAATTCAGCCACTTGTATTGCGGATCGACTGCAGTTCATTAAATCCGCTGGCGTTGGGGCACGCCGGGCACGATGTTAAATTTGCACTGACAGTGTTGGGCAAAATGTAATTAACTACAAATTAACAATTACAATTTGTAATTGGAGATTTCAATTACAAATTACTTGAAATTATTAAAAAATAATTCAATTTACAATTACAAGTGGTAATTGTAATTGGTAATTGCAATTACTCAATTACGAGCCCTGCAAAATATTTCGTCTCGTCATACGAGTACTTATGATTACGCCTAATCAATGGTTTTGGAATGAGACCCAAGTTGCTTGATGTATAAGAATTTTAATATTTAGAAAATACAATATATCGTTATGGATGGTAAAACTGAAACGTAAGTGAGCTCCTTAAGGTCTCAGGGCGCAATGGCGGGCTCGCCGCCTCCGGTCTGACGCGCGGGTTGTGACGTCACACTAGTGTTGTGGCGTTAACATCTTGCCCCCCCTCGAAATCGTCAGGGTTTCGAGATCTTTGAAAATGTTGAATCTGAAGCTGGATCTGGTAGCAGACAGAGGTTCCGTACTGCTCGACGGATGATGCCCTTTGCGGTGTGTACGTCTGCTACCCTGGATACTCCATCAGAGCCCGGGTACAGTTTGTGAACTCGGGCCATACGCCATTTGAGAGGTGGCGCGTTGGTCTCCTTTATAACGACCATGTCTCCTTCCTGAAGTCCTCTTTGACTGACTTGCCATTTGTGTTTTTGCTGCAACTCGCTTAGATATTCGTTCCGCCAGCGATCCCAGAAGTGTTGTCGCATTTTCTCCAGGCACCTGTAGCGATCAAGAGTGCTAGGCAGTTCATCTAGTAGTCTTTCTGACGGTAATGACGTGAGCGGTCGGCCGATCAGGAAGTGTGCGGGAGTTAAGGGATAGAGGTCATTTGGATCCGATGAAAGAGGAGTTAGAGGCCGGGAGTTAAGGATTGCTTCGATTTGATAAAATAGTGTCGATAACTCTTCGAAGGTTAAATGTTTGTCACCTAGGATTCTAGAGATATGGAACTTTGCAGATTTAACTCCTACTTCCCATAATCCACCGAAGTGGGGAGAGTATGCAGGTGAGAACCTAAATTGGATTCCTTCATCGGACGCAAAACCAGCAATATCTGCACTATTTGATTTTAAGAATGTTGTGAATTCGTTATTTGCGCCGACAAAGTTAGTCCCATTATCGCAATATATTTCAAGTGGCTTCCCTCGTCGGGACACAAAACGTCTTAAACATAAAATGAACGCATCAGTGGTTAAATCGCTTGCGACTTCCAAATGTAAGGCCTTTGTAGTGAGGCAAACGAATAGGCACATGTAGCATTTGGAAATTTTACAACCACGACCCTTTCTGTCCGTGATGTGAAAAGGCCCGGCGAAGTCTACACCACTCATGTTGAAAGGAAGACTAGGAGTCACCCTGCTGGAAGGTAAGTTTCCCATAATGGGATTTAAACCTTGTGCTTTCATGATTCTGCACAACTTACAATTGTTAACAGTGCTTCTAGCTAAAATTCTTCCTCTAATAGGCCAATAGTTCTCCCTTAATGAGGTTAGTAAGAGTTGTGGACCTGCATGTAAAAGTTTTTTATGACAATGTGTAAATAATAATTTTGAAAAATGATGACGTGAATCTATTACAATTGGATGTTTTCTTTCGTAGGGCTCACTTGAGTTATGAAGTCGGCCACCTACGCAAATGATGTCGTTTGAGTTGACGAAAGGAGTCAAGGATAAAAGCCGAGACTTTGAAGGTAAGTGTTTTTTATTTTTTAACAATTCGATTTCATCAGGAAAACATTGATTTTGATGCTGTTTGATTAAAATGTTTAATGATGCATTTAACTCATCGGTTGTTAGTGCACCTGAAGTTTTATTTTGTTTGTTTTTAAGGTTATTTATGAATCTCAACACATAAGCTAAAGATCTTTGTAGAGTGCTAAATTTAGAAAATCGCTCAAAGTTGATAATGTCTGATGAAATTGGATTTGTTTGTGTGATATTAGTTTGTAAGGTAATTGTAGTATTTTTCTTAGTTTTAAGTTCAGGCAATTCTTTAACATTTTTAGAATTAACAATTTGAGGCCACTGGCTTGAGTCACCTTTTAAGAAAGGCGGGCCTTCCCACCACAACTGATTAGATTGAATTAATTTAGGACTCACTCCTCGTGACGCCAGGTCAGCGGGGTTGCTTTCACCAGGAACATGTCTCCAAACTCCTGAGGCAGTTAGTTCTTGTATTTCACCGACTCGATGGGCAACAAAGGGTTTTAAATCACAGGACTGCGAGGCTAACCAACCCAAAACGACCGTTGAGTCCGTCCAGTAAAACTCTGCATCAATTTTGCACCGCAATGATTTCAAAACCTTTTCACTTAACCGTGCTGACAGTAAGGCGCCACATAATTCAAGCCGAGGAATTGAAATAGTTTTAATTGGAGCAACCTTTGTTTTAGCACAAAGTAGCCTAACCAAAGTGTGGCCAGAACTGTTCGCTGAAAGAATATAAACAGCAGCTGCGTATGCTACTTGTGATGCATCTGAAAATGAGTGCAACTGAATGGTTTTCGACTCATCATTAATCACGCATCTAGGAATTTGTATTTGTGATATGCAATTTAAGTTAGATGTGAAGTTAAGCCATTCTCTATTCAATGATGAGTCAACTGAATCATCCCAATCCAATTTTGTGAGCCACAGTTTTTGAAGAATAATTTTAGGTATTATAGTGCATGGACTCAGCAAACCTAAGGGATCAAATAATTTAGCTGAACTTGATAAAATTACTCTTTTTGTTACATTTGAATTTGCTTCAATATCTACTGGAAATTGCAAAACGTCTTTGATTGGATCCCATTTCAAACCCAAAATGCTTGATTGACTGGAAGTGTCCAAGTTTTTTGGCAAATCAATGTTTGTTTTATTTTTTAGAACTGAAGGTGCATTTGTACGCCATTTCCTTAAAGGAAGGCATGCTGAGTTGAGTTTTGAAGTAACAGAATTAATTAATTGTTCTAAAGCGCATTCAGAATCTGCCCCTGAAAGAAAATCATCGACATAGAAATCGTGTTGAATCGCTTGAGACAAATCCCTATCATTATCACATTCTTTTGACAATTGTAACAAGCATCTCGTACTTAAGTATGGAGCGGCTGCGGTGCCGTATGTTACAGTATTTAACTGGAATATTTTTATAGGCTGTGAAGAATCATCCCGCCACAAAATGAGTTGTAACCTTCGCTGTTCATGTTCTACTAGTATTTGGCGGTACATTTTTTCTACGTCAGCTGATACCGCATATTTGTGCTGTCTGTACCTTAGCAATATGGAAAACAAATCATCTTGAACTACTGGTCCAACATATTGAATGTCGTTAAGTGATACTCCGCTAGAAGTTTTCGACGAAGCATCAAAAACAACCCTTAATTTTGTTGTCTCGCTATTTTCCCTTATTACTGCATGATGTGGTAGGTAGCAGCCAAACTCTGGTTTAGTGATTTCGGTCATGTGTCCCAAGCGTTCGTATTCATGGATAAAATCAAGATATTGTTGTTTTAACTCAAGCTTATTATTTAATTTTCTTTCAAGTTGCATAAACCTTTTTTCTGCAATGCTATACGATTCACCCAATGAATCCACTGAACCTTTAAGAGGAATGCTTACACAAAATCTGCCGTCTCTTTCACGGCGAGTAGTTTCAGTGAATAATGTTTCACAATAATCTTTATTATTTTGTTGTTTAATTGTGGGTATGTCTTCAAGTTCCCAAAATCTATTTAGTTGAGCGCTATTATCTTGTGAAAAATTGCAATGAATATGTGAATTATTTTCATTATAAAATTGACATGACATGGATCCGGCTACTATCCAGCCTAAGTGCGTATCTAGTAATATTGGCCTTTTAGGTCCTAATGTAATTTTAGATGACCTAAGTAGGTCCCAAAAGATGTCGGCACCTAACAATAAATCAATATCCGACGGTTGATAAAATGTCGGATCCGCCAACTGAACATATTGAGGAATGTCTAAGTTTTCTATGCGCACTGCAACATGAGGAAGACGCTCAGTGATTTTGGGAAGGATAAAGCATTTGACTTGTGTGTTAAATGAGTTATACATGGAATGCAAATTAATAGTGCAATGTTCGGTCACATTTAACACTGAACTACCAATGCCCGATACACAGTGATGATTGTTTTTTATTTTACAGGAACCTAACTCCCTTTGAGCCTTTTCACTTATAAAAGACGACTGGCTGCCTGAGTCCAGTAAAGCCCTCAGAATGAATATTTGGTCATGGCTCGTCACCTGTACTAACGCCGTGGAAAGAAGTGCTTGATTAGTGGTGATGGCTGACATGGAAATAGAAGCAGACGGTCCGGAAGCAGCTGAGTCGACTACGGGGTCAGGTAAGTTTGTTTCACTTGTGTTTGTATTTGATTGATGATTTTCATTTTTAGTTGTAGTTGTAGGTAACGAGCTTTGTCTATGCAATAATGTATTATGTCTTTTGTGGCAGATTTTACAACCACCAATTAGCCTGCACTGATATGATTGATGGCCATTACGTAGGCAGTTGCTGCACAATTTTAGTATTGATATTTTAGATATCCGTTCAGTAACAGGTAGCGATTTAAATTTAGAACATTCATATAATCTGTGATCTTGTTTACAGAATGGGCATTTTTTACCTGGCGATGAATCAACGGATGAAGCAATAAATGACTTTGAGTGTGTTAAACTATTCCGCTTTTCATTTTTCACGCATTTGCCTGCATTTATAGTTTCCAGAATGGAAGCGCGTTGGCGAAGGAAAGTATAAAATTGTTCTAATGTAGGTGAATCCTTATCACTCCTATATTCCTCCCAGTTTCGCGCGGTCACACTATCAAGCTTCGCTGAGGCCATGTAAATAATCAAAGTATCCCACTTATCAGTGGGTTCGCCAAGAGAATTTAAAGCACTTAAGTTTTTAGAAAGCGTATCGATTAACTCACGTATGCCTTGTTCACTTTCTTTATGTAACTGTGCAATTGAAAATAAACACTTGATGTGTTCATTAATTAAGAGGCGCTTGTTGTCGTAACGTTGACATAATAAATCCCATGCAATTTGATAATTGTTTGATGACACAGACACTGAACTAATTACTGAACTGGCCGCACCCTCTAAGTAAGATTTTAAATAATGAAATTTATTCACGTCTTCTATGGTGTCATTGTTGTGAATAAGAGACAAATATGTATCCCGAAAGGAAAGCCACTGATTTGAATCCCCAGAAAAAATTGCAATTTTTAAAGGTGGTAATTTTAAATTACAAGTCCGTCCCTTGCTCGAGGTATTAGATGAAGTTTCCAACTTTTCTTTCTTTTCAAAGTATTCTAATAATGATTGAGCCTTTGCTATTAAGTTGTAAAATGAATTTTCAGTTATTTCGCGTTCTTCAATTTGTTTCGAGGTGTCTTCATCCAATAACTCGATTCGTGATTGTATTTCCTCAAAGTTGCAAGAAAGATCACGTACCTTGTCACACCGCAGGCGTAATTCATTAAGTTGTAAGGCGTTCACTTCCTTGCACTCCATTAACGGTTTTAAATATTTATCAAACAACGTTAATCTAGCACGAATAGTCCCTCTTTGCTTAATTAGGTCACGTAATTCTTCCATTTAGACGGCGCAAACACTTATCACAACACAAGCACTAGATTACCGATCACAAGTAACAAAAAATAAACTAAAGATTGTACGTTACGTGAGGTCCTGCGCAAATAAGAAACCTGTTTTGCATCCGAATCCAAGCGCCGGTGATAGCCGGCGTAGATAGGTAGGTACAGTAGCTCGATGCACAATTTTATTACGCAGCCAGATTGATTGTTTCGTAAACAAATAATTCGCTGTGATTTCACCTGAAATGATAGTTGTTTACGTTTGAGGTAGTTGTAACGAACAGAGGAAACGAATGACTGGGACACTAGGATGACAATTATTTGAGGATGAATTTGGTGAAAATAAGTTTAAATATAATTAAAATAGGCACGGAATGATTTTGAATACAACAAATGACTGTTATTTTATGAAATATGCAATGTAGTAGTTTGAATGAATGACGGTTTTTTGAAGATTCTAAGATGGGGGTAAGTTGATGCTCACAAGAAATTATCGACAAAATTACGCAAATCGAAGCATGAAGGATTGGAAAAAACAAGGAATAAACACACTTCCCTCGGAAATAGTCGCTGCGGTCGTCGGCTGGCGTTGTCCTGGAGGAAAAGTTGGGTTTTCTTCTGATTTGGCTTGTCGAATCTCGCAGCATAAAATATCGTAATATTTCTTATCACGTCGGGGTCACCATTTGATTACGCCTAATCAATGGTTTTGGAATGAGACCCAAGTTGCTTGATGTATAAGAATTTTAATATTTAGAAAATACAATATATCGTTATGGATGGTAAAACTGAAACGTAAGTGAGCTCCTTAAGGTCTCAGGGCGCAATGGCGGGCTCGCCGCCTCCGGTCTGACGCGCGGGTTGTGACGTCACACTAGTGTTGTGGCGTTAACACTTATGTGTATAATTTCTTTTAAGTTTGAGGTAGTAAGTTAAATAAAACGATTTATGATTCATCAAATATGTTTAATTAAAAAAAAGTGATTTACCTAAAATGAGACTTTAACACTACTCTTTGTTCAAACATTTGATCAGAAAGTTTGTGAGATTTAGGTAAATTAATCATTGTAGCATATGAGACTAATCTCTCAACAGGGCCTGATAACAGTAATAATGTATTATACTTAATAAACACTTGCTTTATCTCAGGATGTCTGATGAGCATTGAAGTTTCTTTATCGGAATCAGCTAGGTACTTGGACATAAGAATTTTAGGTCTTGTCGAACGGAGTGATTCATTCAATTCACCTTCAGAAGAATCTGTTTCGAAAACAAAATATGAATCATAATCGTTCTTTGAGCTGGTGCTTGTAGATTCTCTTGCAGTTTCCTCTAAGATTTACCGTCTCGTTATATCTAATTTGGTGTGTACGCGGGGTGGGAGGAGAGATGCACGAGAGGAGGTTAGAAGGGGATACCTGCGTGCGTGTGCGCATGCGCGCAGCAAGCAAACAACCGCACAGTTTAGGTGGTTTTGTATGTTACCCATAAAGAGTAATTGAGTAATTTGAACTACAAACTAATGTAATTTGAATTACTTGTGACTTACGTAATTGAATTACATTAATTTCAATTACATGTTATTTTAATTAAATTAATTAAATTACTTTTTCATTGAATTAGTAATTAAATTACAAAAGTAATTAATTACGCCCAACACTGGCACTGCGCCGCAAACACAGTCCACATTAGTAATGGCAATTATTGCTATTTTTGTTAATTTAATTAGCATGCTAAATTTCATAGCATGCTACGCGCTATTGCTATGCTAATATGAAATTTCATCGAAATTGAGAAATAGCGTTAGCGTATAATATTAAATTGCGAAATTGTGACTGTTGTATGCAACGTAGGTACATTTTAATGTTGTGACTAAGATTAGATTAAATTTGACTTTATTAAAATGATAACTGCACTGAATAGATAATTCAATCAAGTCACGAAAAGACAAACAATTTCATTTAAATACAAAACAGTCCAATAAACCGCACGCAAAATACGAATCTAAATGCAAGGATGCCGTATTATCTTCTCTTTCCTTGTTCGCCATTCACTCGGGTAACGCTCAAAAGCCGATCGTCGCCCGACAGCACGCGAACGCGAGTTTCAATTGGCTGCTACTGCTAATAGCGGCTGCTATTAGCAGTAGCAGCCTGCTAAAGCAGTGCGTGCGAATCTATGAATTTTAGCAGTCACATGAATTTTAGCATTCACACAATTTAGCATCGTCAAATAATTTAATTATTGCTAACGATGAAATAGCATGCTAATTAATGATGCTATTGCTAATTATTCCATTACTAGTCTACATCAGTGGGGGGTGAGCGGTGTGGCGGGGAAGGGAAACGCGCGATTTCGAATGTCAGTCAGTCGCAGCCGCGCTGTCAAGGAGGGTACACGTTTATTTGAATCTTAACAATTTATTACGGACGCACGTGAGATTTCGGTAGCAAGATAAGTCAGGCGATGAGACGATACGTAAAAGATGTTGTGTTACAAGTGTTTAGAGATAAATAAAATATTATTTCAGACTTTTTTATAGACAGTTGCAAAATCCATTACTTAGTAAAAATATGAATAAAGAGAATGACAAAGAGAGTAGACGTGGATTTTAACGATTTATTAGTCCAAAATACACGAAATAGTATTTTATTGAATCAATTCTCGGAGCGTACAAAATGCTGTATTTTGAATCATCAAAATACTTTGAGAAAACACACTTAACGTTTAAATTTTTAACACGAAATGCGTTATTCAATTCAAATAAAAAAGCGTTGTATTCAAATTCAATTTTTTTAATCTTTATCGTAGATTTGTCTCAAGATATCTCAGGTACAAATCTCTACGTATGTAGCGGTCTTGTCATATGTCGTGCTACCTCGCCCCCCGCTTCGTCTGACACCCCACAGGCAAAGTCCGCATGAATTCGTCGCACTGTATAATATTATATGCGGTTAAAAGTCATGATTAATTCAGGAGCCTCATTCTTCTAACATAATTAAGTTCAACTGAGCTGAGCCTGGTTCGGAGTACTGCAGCTACTGAACATCTAAGTGCTTGTTCACGTAGACTCGCGGTCGCGAAATATCAAACGTATGAAGTGATATCCAAGTATTCACTTCAGAAACGCACCTGCGGTCTTAGTAGCGAGCTCGCGCCTGCGCATGCGCTTAGGGTTGCCACCCGTACTTTATAATACAGTATTGTACGTTATTTCAGGCAATTGTACTTTGTACTTTATGAGAACAATAAATATACACGAAAATACTTCATTTCGCATGATAGGGTTGGGAAGTTGAAGTTTAGTCGTAAATATTAATTTAATTATACTTTTGAAGTATAATTATTTGTTGAATATGTTCTTAAATATAATAATAATAAAATGTACTTTATTTTGATACTAAGTACTTTTTTTTCGTACCTATAATAACCAATGTACTTTATTTGCAAAGAAAAGGTGGCAACCCTAAGCGCGTTCCTTTTTTTTTTTTTGTTTTTTTTTTTTCTCTCGCTGGAAAATGCTTTACGCATACCTACCGCCCTCGGGGGAGGGCAGTAGGTTATGTGGGACTCTCCCCGATTGGGGCATACCCACTAAAAACCAGCGGCGTTCTCGGGAGCCATGAGTTCGGGGCCACGGGTCAGCGCCATAAGCACACATCCGCGGCCCTTCACTGACTAGACCGACACACGGTCTCACCCGGTCTGGAGAGGGCACAATACCCCTGCCTCCAGCGCCGAAGGAGGGTATCCTCCGGCTTGTTGTCCCGATGATGCGTAGAACGCATTACACACCATCGCGCCTCTTAGTGGGAAGCGGACGCCCCCGCGTCCGCGACCCGAGGCACAGGGAGGGACATGTGCAGGAGGTGGCGGTTCCTCCTGCGCCCAGTGCGCCTACGGCGCATGAGGAGTGCGTCAGCCGCAGCCTCTCGCTCTCGCTCCGCGCTCTCCTTCTCAGCGAGCACCCGCTCACAAAATGCGGCCATGGCTCGCCAAGCCTCCCTGTCTCCGACCATACGCCGGACTATGGAGCCCAGGCTGAGGTCAGTCCCCACGTGTGCTCGGAGGGCACGGCGGTCGGCGACCCACGCCGGGCACACCTCAAGGGTGTGCTGTGCCGTATCCTCCGGAGCATCGCAGTGCCAGCATCGGGCGGAGGGTTCCCTGCCAATGCGGCAGAGGTATGACCCAAAACACCCGTGGCCTGTAAACACCTGTGACATCCGGTATGTCACTTGGCCGTGTGGACGCTCAACCCATTCTGTGAGAACGGGGAGCACGGCTTCAGTGACCCGGACGCCAAAGTGGCTACTGGCCAGTCTACGGCGCCACTGCTCGTGGGCTAGCTCCAAGAGCTGTCTCCTTTCCGTTTCCACCTCCGTCGGTGCAGGCCTATTGCCCTGAGATCTTTGGTCTCCCCGCCACTGGAATAACGCGGCGAGGACCAGGGAGTCGAGATCCCAGGGGAGGCTGCCGGCCAGGACCAGCGCAGCATCGGTGGAGGTGGTGCGGTAGGCTCGCGCTAAACGCAAGGCCAATATCCTTTGAGCCTTCCGCAAGACTGTCACATTCAAGGACGAGAGGGCGTCATGCCAGACCGGGGCACCGTAAAGTGCCATTGAGCGGACCACCCCTAGGTAAAGTCGTCGAGGAGCCGTCGACGGACCACCCAGGTTTGGCAGTAAACGACTCAAAGCACCCGCGGTGGCGTTGAGCTTGGTAGCGAGCTGACGGAAATGGGCCTGAAACCGCCACCTTCCGTCAAGCACAAGCCCAAGGTACCGGATGGTGGACGAAACGGGGATCAGAACCCCATCCACCATCAACCCAGAACCCGCAGGCGGCGCACGCCGGTGCCCGTGAAAACACAGGGCCTCGGACTTCTCAAGCGCAACCCGTAGCCCCAAAAGGCCGATTCGGTGAACCGTCATCGCGACCCCAGCAGTCGCACAACGACCCTAAGCGCGTTCCTGCGTTAACTAACAGGCACTTTGAAATTTCATTTTATCCTCTACTATTATACCTATGTAATTCAACTTTCAGAGCCTTGATGGTGTCCCTGTACGATTTTTAACCTTGAAACATGTGTTGGAATGTTGATAATAATTATCTATATTATGTATAAAATTCTCCGGTCGCAATGTTCGTTTCCGTACTCCACCAAAGCGGCTTGACCGATTCTCAAGAAATTTTGTGAGCATATTGAGTAGGTCTGAGAATCGTCCAACGTCTATTTTTAATACCCTTAGTGATAAGGGTGGTACACAATAATTTATATAGCAAAAAAACGTTTTCCGGGTCAGTTAGTTATTATATAGATAGGTGTTTTGGAATTACCTACGCCAGTCTTTGGAATTATATTATCATTATTTAGCATCTTTTGCTTTTCAAGTAAATAATTTTAGTTTATTAAGTTATTCACAAAAATTGTAAGCTTTATGTACAAGCTTAAGTTTTTAAATTTTTTGCAAATTTGTTAGAGTCTATTTTTGATAATCAAGAATATTTATAGAAGCTGTTAATATTTTTTTGAATACGTTAAGATTTCCCACTAAACACTAGTCTCTGTAAAGCTCTCTTTAAATTTATCGGTGTTTTTGATGTATAAAGTGATATATGTATGTAATATGTTTAAACCCTGCCTACAATTGCCTCTAAGTACATATAAAGAGAAAATATTTAAATTCATGACAAGACTATTGAATACCTCGAAATGTTTTTGTTCGAAAACAAAATTATAGATAAAATAGCAAGGCAAAGGAATTATGATATTGCAACGCTGTTCGTTTAATAATATAAAATATATATAAAAATTGCCAATTATATTATTTAATAATATAGTTTTATGGTTTTACCGCAAGTTCCTAAGAATTAATTAACTTATGTTGATGTATTACCCGTTGTCGTATGAGTGCGACGCAATGCGATAAAGAGACGTGACGCCATCCATTGACATTGACACATTGTTGGTCGCATTGCGTAGCGCTGCTCTTATGGCAACGCCTTACAGTCTGAATGTTAACAGTACGCAAAGGAATCTACGTTGATGTATATGTGTACCTATGTTATTTTAATGAAAATAAACTTAATTAAACTGATGTTTTGTTTTATTGTAAAAAAAAATTATAAATGAATATACAACAACATCACATACATTGATCAAACTCCGTGGTAAGTAGATTAAGCACTTGTGTTACAGATATCAGAATCAATAATGGTATTACAAATAAACTTATATAAATGAATGTAACACCCAGACCAGTACAAACAGACATGCTCATGCACACACATGTTTGTACAGTGCGGGGATCGAACCCGCGACCTCTTAAACAACAATAGTAATAATAAAAGTCTACTTCTTGACCATTACACCAAAATGTTTGTTTTTAACCCGTTGTCCTACCTGGGCGACAATATCAAATGCATGTAGGTACATCTATGACTATGTCCTTCGTGACATTGGCAACCACTTCGGTGTAATGGTCAAGAAGTTGACTATTAACCAAGAGGTCGCGGGTTCGATCCCCGCACTGCATGTACACACACTGTGTGCATGTCTGTTTCTATACGTCTTCTGTCGCCAGCAAGAACAGGGGTTATCGCAATGTTGCATTCTGTTCAATAGCAGCGCTGCAAGTTAAAAAATCAAAAGCGCATTCTGATAAGCATCAAAGCTGCACACAGCACAGCTGCTATTGAACGAATCAACGCCAAACGTTACTCCGGTAACGTCATAACTCTAGTCACGGTCAGATAGTGCTTACCACTTTGGTGTAAAGGTCAAGAAGCTGACTATTAACTAAAAGGTCGCGGGTTCGATCCCCGCACTGTACAAACATTTGTGTGCATGAACATGTCTGTTTGTTTTGGTCGGGGTGTTATTAAGTTTATTTGTAATACCGCTGTTGATTCTGATATCTGTAACACAAGTGCTTAAGCTACTTGCCACGGAGTCAGATTAATGTATGTGATGTTGTGTATTTATTTATTTATTATTGACAAATAGATAGGGACAGCGTTATATTTTTCTGACTGCTAAATTTCTTCTTGTAGATGTGAGATCTATCTTTGCGATCGATATACAGCCTTCATTCACTGGGTTACTAAAGTGGACATAGATAGATAGATAGAATAATCTTTATTGCACACCACACTTAAAAATAATAAAACAACAAATTGTACAGAGGTTCTACAATTAAGGTGGTCTTATTGCTTTAAGCAATTTCTTCCAGACAAACTTCGAGCAAGGGACTTGCATTGTGTTTATTAATTAGCTATTAAATAAAAACACTACCTACTCACTTTTTCGGTCCTTTACCCGTTTGAAAAGTTGCCCATAACTTATGCTGAACTAAAATGAGCTTCAATCAATTTTCAAAGTTTTAAACAGAGTGGAGACCACATGTGACCACAAATGAAAACATCTTAGCATAACATTAACTTTTGAATATAAGTATATTATATTATTATTTAAAAAAATTGTAACATGAAAAATACAAAAGTTATATTTTCAAACAATATAAATGATATAAAAATTCGAGCAACCTCTGGCACGCCATTTTAAACCTTCTTTAATACATATAGGACACACTCCATTTATCATAAAAATGGGGAATACATTTTCCTATGACTCTGTAGACTTGATTGATTTTTCATATGAAGACTAGGTTCATTATTATATTTTGATTTACTGTCGTATTGTGGTCTCCACGCTGTATACCAGCAAGGCAGCAACAGCTGTTTGCGGACCCTATCTAACCAGAACGAGACTAGACTAGTTCTTTTGTGTTTTTCGGTTTCAATAAAAGAAGTTCTGCCATTGACATTGAATTGAAAATAAGCAGATGGTCTTTTGAATGAAGAGAAAGATGAAAGTACCCTTTTTAAGACAGACACAAGGTTAAACTTTTCCCCCAAGGATATTGATATACATTTAAAAAATAATATTTACGTCTACATCTTTATCACCAAGTTTGCTGAAGCTTCACACTGTCCATTCCGTCTGAAATTGGGTACCTATTTGACACCTCCGCCACCTTTTCGACTGCCTCGTTGGTCTAATGGCAAAGTTACTGCCTTACATACGAGACGTCTTGGGTTCGATCTTGGGTCGAGCCAAAATTGTTTCTGAGATTTTTGTCATGAATTTCTCAAAAACAGCTCGGAATCAGGAAGTTGGCGTTGTTACACCCCCGTGCCTCGGAAAGCCGTTGGTCCTGCGCCTGATCTCTCTCCGGTCATGTCGGATTGCCGTCTCACCGAACTTTATAAGTGATTAAACAGTGAGTGCACCTGTGTATTGCGCTTACACTTGTGCGCTATAATATCTCCTGCGCAGTTGGATGATCTCTGTTGAGATTGGCCGCCGTGGTAGAAATCGGCCAGGAGGACTATTATTTGACACCAATCAAAATAAGTTCCAAAACCCTATTTCTGAAAATTAACACCTTAACTGAGTGAATATTTCTTATTACTCGTCGTTATTAATTAATCAAAAATTCATGAAAGGTACACCGATTGACGAGTGTGAATGATGACGTCACAAGCTAGTATCGCCATTAAAATCTTTACGGTAGACTGGCGTTTTGACAATTCATTATGTGTCAAATATCCATTGAACTGTGTGATCTTTTTCTGGTACACACACATGTTTTGATGTGGCGTATTATCTATGCTTTGGTCTTTAAAATTCTCAAGGAAATTTTTACTTCTGAACAAGCTAAAACACATGTTACTTAGTTGCTTTATAGTACCCATGTTGGGGATTCGTTGAAAGAAAAAACTTAATGTCAAATTAAAATTCTTTATTTTTTAATTTACATCCTTGGCAAAATGTTAAATAACATAGACAATAAAAAAAATACATTTTTGAACTAAAATTTGAAATTTACAACTTAAATTAAAGGTTTATAATTTTTTTCACACTTTTCTCTTTTTTCTGTTTACACTTTTTTACAATTCATATTTTTTTTGCATATTTCTAACAAAAGGCAACTCCAAGGATGACATATTACTTTCATACAAAGGTATTTCGAACGAAACAAACGTAGCCAGATAACATAAAAAAGTTACAATTTTAGTAATTATTTTAGATTACTATAAATTAATTCGTGGTATATACAGTGGGAATGAATCGTTACATATTTTTTCTTAATAAATAAAACAATTTAAAGTACGTTTAACGTAAAATGTTTGTAGTTTAAAAAATGTACCTTCAAGACATCATCGAAATACTTTATAAGTACAATTTAGTTGTTTTTTAAAAATTGTTTTTCTTTAAATATAAAATGTGTAGAAACGTACGCCATAAGTAAAAGGAAATGGCGCAAAAAATAGTTTGAAATTTTACATTATTTTTTTCAGTATGTCGATAATTCGTTCAAAAATATGAACACAGTTCTTTTTGTACACCAAAAGAATATTTTTTACATGACATGTTTATTTTGATTACTTAATAAGAAAACAATTTATGTACTAATCAATGGTGTACAAAATTAACATAGTTTATGAACAAAAATATAACCGTTTAGGATTCTGTGTGTGTTCAAAAAATTATCGGATAATTTTGTAGCCGGATATTTTTATCAGATTTTTTTTCTGATTCATTCGAAAGGTGTGGATGTTGTGACAAACACCACGGAGTCATCCCGGTTGAGCGTAGTTTCGCAGGCCTAGCTCCCGCGCGACGTGTGTGAAATAGTAATAATTATCAATTAAAAAAATATCACATTTCAAGCAACCTGTGTATATTATTGTATAATATGGGCTATGGAGACTTGACCGGCAGAAAGCATTGTCCGTGATTTTTTTGCATTTTGAACCAAACATTTTTGATGCTGATATTTTTAAGAGTAAATTTCAATCAAACAATTTATTTTTGGTCCAAAAGCTCAAAATATCATAGACAAAACATTCTGACACTCAAGTCTTTGACTATTGTACATTGTGGAGGATAGGGGGGTAAAGGAGGGTGTGTAAAATGCTGTGTATAGTAAATAACTCTGTTTCTACATTATTGCTAAGATTGTCAGATCAATAAATACAAATAAAAATGAAATTGACATAAAAAATATATGACTTTAGAAGTAAAATGTGTGAAAATCATACATTTTCTGACCTCCCATACTCTGTTAGAACTTCAGTGAACAGAATCACATGAAGCTCAGAAAATTTGTGACTACCAGAATTTTTATGCTGTAATTGGTGAAATATTATTTTCATTTTTATTTGTATCTGTTGAAAGACGGTGTATGTGGCACGTGGGCGGGCAACGACAACTAGCAGGCCTGCTTCAGTCTTATTTCACGGTTACCTGCCTTTTCCTGTTGTCTCACTAAATATTTATTAACAGCTACTAGCTGTCCAAGAGAGCTGTGCTTTGAAAAATACATGGTACTGAAGAAAACGGTTTGATATCAGTGAATTTTTGCATAATGTAAAGCTCTAAAGGACAGCCAAAAATGTTAAGTTTTATGACCTTAAGTCAAAATCTGAGTCATGATAGTGTCATAACTTTGTTTTGTTTCAAGTTAATTAATGAACGAATGAAAAAAGTTATTGCTGTCAAATTTTTAAAAACTTTAGATGTCATGTTAATGAATAACTTCTTCAAAATAAGACAAGCCAAATATATTTCTGGCTGTTTCCAAATTTGATAGTCAAGTTATCGCTCATTTAGACTCCCAAATATTTTAGAAGTTTTTTGATCACTATTATTTGGTATATTAGTAAAGTTCAGATATCTAAGGTTATTTCAAAGACCAATCTTGCTGCCTCATCAGAAAGAAATCTTCAATTAGGCTCTTTCAATCAGCCTTGTTTTCAATAAAAACTCTAGAGAACAACAGTAAAAGCGGTGAACCACAACCAGGGGGGACTCCGGGGTGCTTCTTGGGGCGCAGAGCGCAGACCGGGCCCGCGCGGGCGTGAGCAGCGCGCGGGTACTGTGACAACGGATTAACACTAACTTACGGTCTAATTGTCAGGGTGGTCGGTGAAAATTTATGGTATGGTGGCTGTTTGGTGAAGTGAGATTGTGAAAAGGCATAATTTAAAAGTAGTTTGATGGAGTTTCAGACGAAATTTTTGTGTTACAGTAGAAGAGCAACAAGTACAGGTGCCAAAAATTTAGAAAAAATTAAGTAATTTAAAATCTACCATAATTTAGTAGATTTTCATAGTAACTTTATTTCAATTTTTATATCTTGGTTCGCTTCAAAGTCTAGACTGTACTAAGCTGTTAAATAATATGCAGACAGTCCATGTAACTGCAAATTGTTATGATAATCTGTTTCATTAAATTGTTTTTCACCAACCACCATGGCAGATGTGTAAGCATATGACTGTTATATTTTTTAGAGTATTTTATTCCTGTGAAAAATTATTGGGCATCCTACTAATCCAGTCCACAGATGGAAATTAATTAGCAAGTTTAAATAACTGAATCTAAACTGTTTTGATATCTTAAATAAACAAATTTTGAGTTAACCTTAGAATGAAACCAACCATGAAAAATTCAAGGAAATTTCGAATTTTTGCTTTCTTCTTACTCTTAACAATACAACAGTCATACACTTAAAATTTCAGTAGAAAATGGTAAAACAATGTGTTTAACACTTATTACTAATTAATAAGAGCTTGTGCAGTATGCAGGCAGACATCTTTGCCTTTTGAGCTTTATATTCATTGGTCTGGTTCAAATAAGTTGTATTTGGTACAAACGCTAGTATTTTTTAGTCCAAATCTACTTTTATAACTGTATTGGGCTTAGTTTATCAAAGGTTTTATTACTATGCTTCTACCATCACTAACCCAGTTTTGCAAATCAGCATCTGAGGGCCTAGTAAGCCACATTGTGCATACTGCAACAAGCTCCACAGTACCAAACATATCACATGCGCGTAAAAACACTTTTCCAGGGACCCTGCAGGTCTCAGCATGTGGAAATGGCTAGTCGGCTACGCAACAAAGTCCAAAGGCCTGTTGAACCCACCTTTCCGGTTCATGTATTGTCTATACTTCCTTTTGAGGACAACATGGACGTCGCCTTCAACATTATCTTCGACTTTCTTACCTTTGGTTGTGTCGAAACCGCAGAAGCCCATGACTTTGAGCATCTCCTGTTCTTCAGGCGTTTTACCTTCCAAATCGGCCGGGGTCACGATAGGGCGCTCCCCGAACGTCTTCTTAGCCTTTGGCACGAATGATGAGGTAGGTATTGGTGAGATAGAACGTGATCTTCTCCGACGCGGCGATGGCGACCGCCGCCGGTCCGGGGAGCGCCGCCGACGCTCCAGAGACCGCGAACGGGACCGGGTGCGCTGTCTTCTCCTCTCGCGGTCCCTATCTCGGTCTCTTCTGTCGTCCCGACGCCGGTCGTCGCGTCGCCTTGGCGGGGTAGGCGACCGCCCCATGTTGCCCTGATAAATTAGGAAAAGTATGTTAATACACGTAAAATATCAAACAAGGTGAAAAAACATAATGTTCGCGTCAAGTTTTTACCTCAGGTGTATGGTAACAGTTTTAGAAATTTTGCGAAAATAAAATTTTTACAATAAGCTCGACCTAAACGACTGCCATTTTGGTTTGTACTGATTTTTTTTTACGAAAACTGACGGCGATGACGCTTTCTGTCAAAAACGTTTCATTTTCACAATTTGCTGCTTTGTCAACTAAAAGTTTAAAATTATTTATACCAAAAGCCTTTTAGTAGGTTAATTTTGTTTGATAAATTGTAATTTAAATTTTCATTTTGATTCCAATTGATAGTTCAGTAGCAAATCTAAGAAAAACAACTTATTATTAAAAAAATATTAACATTTTGCTTGGGTGGAATGAAACGTTGTATAAAACGTTTCGTTCTACGCTTTTAACTTGCGGTAATGTTAACCTTGCATTATTCTGAAAAGCGTAAAATATTTAGACGCTGTAAACATATAAGTATTATAACACTAAGTATAGTCAACTTAACAACATGATATGAAGTTAGAAAGATTTTCGTATTTTTGCTTTATATTTTCACATATTGCCAAAAACTGTCCTAATACTGCATGCGTCAGCAGGAACGTTGTGTAAATAAGTGTTGTTAGCACTCGGAAAGTTCCATCTAACTGTGGATTTTTTCTTCGTTTTGAACTTGAAACAGGTTAACAAGCCGTGTGACACAAATTTCAGCCCATGGACCATACAGGCCAAGACAATTAATATTTTAAAAAAATTGAGCCGAAATAGAAAAATAACTATGAAACATTCCTCGAATGAATAAATCAAATATGGAGTAGATTTTTTTAAATATTATAGTATAACAGAAATAGATAAAGTTAACATGTAACAAAATTTTAAATAAATATTACATTACCAAACTTTTTTTAACATTACACACATTGATCTGACTCTGTGGTAAGTAGCTCAAGCATTTTTGTTACAGATATCAGAATTAACAGTGGTATTGAAAATAAACTTAAATAATACATATAAAACCAAGACCATGAACCACAACGTTGTTTGGTGCGGTAGCTTACTTTTCTATGTGATCCACGGAAGACCAGCACTGTAAAAATGTGTTTATGTGTGTACTTTTACTATTTTTTTACTATTTCCATTGTTGTACAGAAACCGATAGGTCAGTTTATCGTAAAATTAACAATATCTTTTCAACCGTCGAGATTTTTGGTCTAAGAAAAGAAAATTGTTGTGAATTTTTATTGTTTTGAAAATAAATTTTAAATCAGAATTTATTCATGAAGGTTTTACAAACAAAATTGCATGTCAATTCCTTAAAAGTGTGGTATTTGACTAGTTCTTTAAAACTAGAGTGGTAATTTTTTATAATTTATGGCATCACTACCGACTGCAGCGCCATCTGGCAAAAATCAGAAAATCACTTGACAACAGCGACTCCACGGCGAAAAAAAGAAGCTTGTCCATCGATCTACCTACTCCGGTGGCGTGCTGGCTGGTGGTATTCTTTTTTACGAACGAAATAAAGTGATAAAACGCGTTTGCTCGTAATGTCGTTGGTGCTAGTGCATTAAAATACAAAAAGGAACATTCAGTGCGTGTATTTTGTATGATGTTGCGCCGTTTATGTGCTTAGTGCGTTTCATAGCTTCTATACAAGTGAGAAGTGTGCGTGAAGTGACTGAGAAAAAAATCGACATCTACAGCCTTCCGGAGCCGTTTGCCGGTGCGTATTGCATGCAATTAGCTTTCTTTCGTTCGAATCTGTTTACATTTTCCAATAGACCGGTCGCGTTTTCTTTGTAAAACGAGTTTTTAGACGGAACTCGTGAGTTAGGTCTGGGTGTGTCTTACCAATCGGGGTCGTTTTTTTGTGTCTCCGCTACCGAGACGATTTATTTAGATCATTTGCAGTGTCGCTACGCGGTCTTGTGTTATTTCCGTTGTGATAAAACCTTTTTTTCACACAAAAATCAGTGCCGTAATCATGTATGCGCTCGAAACATCTGTAAGTACGGCTATCTCGTCTTTGTAAAGATACAAAGCCTATTTTCGATCGTGTACAATAAGATTTTGGGCGTATCTCGCTCTGTTCAATTTAAATGTACCATGTTATCTATATACTCAATAAAAAGATGATGTCATACGGGCCGGGCGGGCAGGCTTGCGATGACCGTGTTATCCGGCTGAGCGCGCTACGTCTTTCACACAGCGTAAGCTGGTTACATTGATTGGTATTTTCAATTTGGTCGGGTAACAATGATCTGATTTGCTGTAATTTCTGATTTGATGATTCCATTTGACTGTTCTGTGGATTAAATTGAGTTATTTTTATCACAAAAACATTAGAATCACAAAGATAACCAATTCAGTTAGTTTATCCTGCATAACAAATTATATGAAATCCCATATCCATTATGATAAACTTGCTCAATTATGTATTTATCGGAGTTATTGATATGGCTTTTTAATGTGTTGATAAAACTATATTTTATATAAGCCTACCTCATTTATGTTATAACTTTGCTAGTTATTTTAATTGTTGTTTTATTCACAACTTAACTTAATTATTTCTTTCAACCTATATTTAATATCAATATAAAAAAACAACAGGCTGAACATTGCCTTTGGGCTCTGAATAATAATATCTGTAATTTAATTAAGAAAATCACAAAATGTTTTGTTCATTAGAACATATTTTGACGATAAAGTTTACTGTCCTCCCCATGTTAGTTATATAAAAACCATTCATTTTGTACACACAATAGCTAAGATTGCCGAGTGTTGGTCACAAAAAACTGCCGACGGCTTTCTGTGCAGAAAAACTTCAACGGACTTGTTGAACAAAAACCAGTGCTACTTATGATCTTATATTTTAACGGTTACTAGTTTTATGAGAAGTTATCATGTTCAATACTATGATTCCTCGAACGATGCTATGTATTGTATAAAGTTGTATTAATTTTATTCAATTTGGGTATGTTAACCATGGGATATGAAATTCTTTAGTGCTGTTTACACACTTGAATACATTTTGCATCTTGGAACTATTATGTGTAATGGGTATAAAATTTATGCAGTCTGGGCAATGGGCTTGTATCCATTACTAAATGAATATTCAAAAACTGTTTTTCTCTAAAATAATTTATAATTTTAGTCCCTTTTTTAGAATATTTGATTTTAAATTGAACTAAAAATCAATAAATAGGCACTCAATCGCCATTGCATGCGATGACACCAAATTCCCAATAAAACACCTTCTTCTTCTTTTAAGTGTGCCAACAATTTAGTATTGTGCAGATCCTTAACAGGAAAAAATTTCTCTTGCTTGTCTAGTGAAAACAGCACATTTATGTAAAACTAACAATACAAGTTACCCTCATTGACTTACATACATCTTAAGTGATTGATTATTCACCATTGTCTTAACATAACCGAGTTCTGAACACTGCTTTCTGCAATGTACTTGAGATGGGTCAGGGGGGCCAGGTGGTCATTTTTTTTTGGGATAATAACATTCTTATTTGTTCGTTTTACATAAAAAGGGGCTACTATAAGGTTTATTTTTTGGGTGATCTACACTATATGTATATCTTTTTAACATTTTTATCATGTAGGTGCTTGTAATATTTTCATGTACGCATATGCAGAGCTAGACAAACTATCAAGACTTAAATTTGTGTAATCATGTCTTTTCTGGTAGATTCAGGTAGGTAGTTGTTGTATATCTTTCTTAGTCTAGTAATCCATGTAAATGGTATGCTTTGTGTAGGTAGATACATGCTTACTTTGTTATATAATAAAGTTAAACAATGTAGGTAGGTCAATAAACCACTTGACATCTTGCTATGGAGCCTAATAAATAGTGCTTACTTAATTTGTGTTTTTTATTATGATTTGGACATAATAGTAGTCAAGTTAATATGAATTAGGTAGACTTAACATATGCAGTCCATTGCCCCTAATATCTTCTCTCTATTGTTTAGAAAATGTGTAATTTTTGGAAATTTCACATTTACTTTATTTATGTCATAATTTAGACTTAAGGACAAGTTTTATTTTTAAAAATTAGCATGTCCTACTGCAAAATTAAACTATGGTGGCTCTTCTCATGAATATGTTATTTGTATTCACTGAGCGAAAATCATTAGAGTCCTCTTTAGTGGCCAGACAATGGTTTATTATTATTTTATATAAAAGTCTACAGCTCTGTCTGCATATTTAGGGTACTTATAAATAAAATAAACCTTTATTCAAATATTGGATAGGATCTTATTGTTACCTATAAGAAACTTAGGGCGGTATTTTCATACCGCTCACTCGCGCGTTTTATACCTTGTTTTTTTTTCGCGGGGAATGCATTACGCATACTTTGTCAAAAAGCGTACAAAAGTTTTACTCTAAAACCATATCATATAAATCGAAATAAACAAAGATTTCAAGATTTATTTATTGTGCACTGCAAGTGTGTTCCAAAACTGCCAAAATTCGACGGAATCCAACATAAGAAAAATCTAAGAACATGTAAATCAAGATATAAGTTGGAAAGGGTTTTGGAAGCAGACGACCATGTCGTCGCAACAATTGTGGTGAATATGAATTAATATATACAGGACCGGTGGCGGATTTACGTTTTCGAATGCTAATAAAATAAATAATGTTTTATGACTTAATTAATTGAATAACGTAATATTGCGGATTTTAAGTTTAAAAAACCTGTCAAGTGCGAGTTGGTCTCGCGCACCGAGGGTTCCGTACAAACCTACAGCTTTATACGGTTCATATGAGTAAAAGTTCACCCATCACGGGTATTATAGACTTAAGTATTTAATATAAATTTTAATTTAATATCTCAACGCGTTCATGAGATAAGGAGTAGTAACTTTAAAATTTTCAAAATTGTCAAAAATATTTTTCTAAAATATTATTTTTTTATATGATGAAACTGAAAATTTACGGTTTTCGTAATTATTTCTATATCTGTACTATAAGACGTGACTTCGTACTAAATTTCAAGATTCTAAGTTTACGGGAAGTACCCTGTAGGTTTAGATTCCCGTGCGATTTTCGAAAATTTGCGGAAATTTGCGGCCTAAATGGCTGTATCTTTTGATTGCGTTGGCTTTAAAGGTTGATTTTTCTACAGCTTCCAGGGACAGTAGACCTTAGTATCATATAGAAATTTCAGTTTGATACCTCCACGCGTTCCTGAGAAAAACGGTCTTGACAGACGGACGGACGGACGGACAGACAACAAAGTGATCTAATAAGGGTTCCGTTTTTTCTTTTGAGGTACGGAACCCTAAAAATGACATCATCCAAATGCTGTTTATTTAAACTCACAAACTGTTCGAAACGGTCCACCGTATTATTACGTGTCACGCGCTGCCACAGGCTTGCGTCGATTTGCTGGATTTCGTAGCGGATATTTTGCTTCAACTGTACAATAGACCGAAGGTTATTGGCATAAACTTTGCCTTTGAGATAGCCCCATAAAAAAAAGTCCATGGGCGTTAAATCTGGGGACCTTGGTGGCCATGGGATGTCCCCTAAGCGGCTTATCAATTTCTGAGCAAAACTTTGACGAAGCAATGCCATAGACGCTCTAGCTGTATAGCGGAATGGCTCCATCTTGCTGAAACCACGTGCGCGTCGAGTAGGATGAATGTTCTCGCAAATTTGGTAAAAAATATCAGTAATCATGTGTCCACAGTTTTCGCTGTTGACATTCACAGCTTTGCCTCTTGAATTTTCAAAAAAATAGGGACCAATAATTCCGTTTGTCGATAAAGCGTACCAAACCGTAACTCTCGGGCAATGCAAGGGACGTTGAGGTTTCGGACGTGGATTTCGTGTTCTTGAGACCCAATACCGACAGTGTTGTTTATTGACATGACCGTTTAGATGAAAATGGGCCTCATCACTCCATAAGATGCAATTTACAGTCATACAAGCATATAGAACACCACACCACTTTCACTTTCGACCACTTTGGTGTAATGGTTCAGAAGTTGACGATTAACCACGACGTCGCGGGTTCGTTCCCCGCATTGTACAAACATTTGTATGCATGAACATGTCTGTTTGTACTGGTCTGGGTGTTATATGTATTTATTTAAGTTTACTTGTAATACCATGTTTATTCTGATATCTGTAACACAAGTGCTTCAGCTACTTACCACTGAGTCAGATCAATGTATGTAGTGCTGTTGTATATAATTTAAAAAAAAGTACTCTAGATGAGATAACACCCACACTACAAATTACGACGGTCAAACAGAGCACATTACCTATGTACTCACTAACCTATTTATGTATTACGTCATACTATATTCTATATTTCAGGGTTGAGATCATTAGAGGCCATTATTATTGTTTTTGCCTCAATTTTTTTTACATATAGCCTATGTGTAGCTATGTACTGGCGAAACTTGATTTAATGCCGGTTTAATTTTTTTACTACTAGTTAATTAGAAAATATGTGTAAAGTTTGGATTTATGAGATATATCGTGTAATTAATAGTATAGACGATCAAGGATAATGTCTTTTAAAATATTGAGTACTCTAACCTTGTTCAAGTATCTAATTGTTTAAACAACATGAAAACTAAAATTTACCAGCTATAGCTAAGAAAGAACCACCGTGAAAATGTCCTATGTGACGAAGCACGATTTACATTGACACAAGTATGTATCGTGTTGCTCCGCTCACGTAGGAGAACGCCTTAGAGTGAACAAGATCTGAACCTGGGACTAACATACAAAACATTCTAAAATAATAATAGTCCTCCTGGCGGATTTCGACCACGCCGGCCAATCTCAAACGAGATCAAACTAACTACGCAGGAGATATTATAGTGCACAAGTGTGAGCGCAATACACGGGTGCACTCACTCTTCCATCACTCTCAAAGTTCGGTGTGACGGCAATCCGACATGACCGGAGAGAGATCAGGCGTAGGAACAACGGCTTAACGTGCTTTCCGAGGCACGAGGGTGTAACACCGCCAACTTCCCGAGTTCGAGCTGTTTTTGAGAAATCATGACAGAAAATCTCAGAAACAATTTTGGCTCGACCAGGGATTTGAACCCAGGACCTCTCGGATGTAAGGCAGAAACTTTGCCACTACACCAACGAGGCAGTCAAAATCAATTCTAAAATACCAGTCGCACCAAAAAAGTACCAGGAGAGCATGATCTCCAAAGAGATTTATTGTACAGCATTACTCTTCTATATTTCGTTGCAAAATAGCACCAATCACAACAGCGTAAGATACATGGTCAGGCTTGATATACACGGGTATACCCTTTATCCCGTTTAGGCCGTAATAAGGAAACTTGGCGCGATGCCAAAGACAAGACATGGCGTGTCTTACATGCTGGATTTGTGTCAGGCGCATTTTTGATGAGGAAAGCGAGGCTTGTCTATGGTAGATACTGTTGTACATTTTAGGATATCTAATGTAAATCAATAAAATTAATATCTACTCACATGTAGCACTTTTACACGTCTCAACATATAAATTAACCCCACCACCGCTTCGGGACAATTTGGGCCAGTGCTAAGAAGAAGCGGCGCAACTGTTTTCAAATTTGATTTACAATAATTGTAATTGTTAACATTTAAACATATTCATATATCTATATCATTTATAGAATCATCAATTTTATAATATCCTTTCGACATTAATACATCTTTTACAAAAATTATTTTTTCAGGTAATTTATTAAAAAACTAGCTGACCCGGCGAACTTCGTACCGCCTTAGCGTTGCAATGATTGAACAATGTCATCGAATGACATTGACATTAGTTACGCGCGTTTTTTAAAATATGCAAAATTAAATGTATATTTTTCAATATTTCTGAGAGATTTTCTTAATATTTTTTCCGTAAGAACCTTCTCCTAATAATAACGAATACAACAAAAAAGAATTAGTGAAATCGGTCCAGCCATTTACGCGTGATGCCGTGACCAAGGAAAACGGGTTTCATTTTTATATATATAATATACATAGATGATTACTGACATAAATGAGTGACCAACTTTATGGAGCCTAAAATGTGGAACGGCAAGCTTATTTTTTGTCTTGAGTTGAAGTTAATAAATAAGAAAGTCGCGTTTTTTTTTAAATAGTGCATTTACCGGGGAGGGATTGGCTTTATTTATCGCTTAATTTTGATGTGTTTATGTTGTCATAGCCGAAATCCGCCTAAGAAACCCAATTTCGTCAGAGTAGAATGCAAAAATCCCGATTTCGAAGCAGAATGCAAAAGTCCCAATTTCGACAGAGCGGAATGCAAAAATACCAATTTCGACCGAGTTGAATGCAAAAGTGCCAATTTCGACAGAGCAAAATGCAAAAGTCCTAATTTCGACAGAGTAGAATGCAAAAGTGTGCCATCAATTTAAGCACATAGTTGGCCAGGTCCTGGCCACGTCACGGTAAACACTTCGATATCTTATGCGTTTTTGTAACAAAAATGGCTAACCTGATGTGCTGGCCATTGTACATCCATCTTTCGATGTTGGTGTTCGACTTTTAACGGGTGTAAGAAGTTCTTAATCTGTCTGGCCAGATAGCACCAATCTATCTAAGTCTGACGCCATTATAGTTATGTTTTAGATGACACCACCAATCGTTGACATACTTTTTATTATCTGTCAAAACGGTCTGCCTCCATAGATTTTATATGGGAATACATGATCATGACGTCACGATCATGTATCAGAAATCGGAGTCAATGGACCGAATATTTATTGAGTTTTGTGTGTTTAAAAATTGGTTTCTACAGCTTTTTGGAAATAAACTGGTTGTATTCACTTCATAGGGGCTATGTTTTTTAAACGCCATGGTCTTGAAAATATTTAAGATAGGTGTCACCATGCCTATTGTTGTCCCTGTTCCGTCACTTAACGATAAGAGAGGCAGTGCCTTAGGATTTCAGGAGTAGTGAGCTTCCTAACCTTATCACCACATACCATCACGCGCATGAGGGGTAAGTGCTTAACGCTATCTGTTGTGTATCACATATACATTTCTATTTTATTTGTTTAGTATTTTTCGCGTTTACAACGCTATTTTTTAATTTCTCCCACAATCATTGATGAAACATACGCTGGCTCAAAGCGTTAAAAAGCACTTACAAAATTCAACGACTCCATTAAGGTTCTCGGCAGCTCAGTGGTCAGAGCATTGGACCGGACTTCCAAAGGTCGGGGGTTCGATTCCTCCCCGATGACCGGAGCCGAAAAGAATTTTTTAAGTGTTGTCTTTTCGAAACATTTCTATTTGTTACGCTCTCACGCCTAAACTACTAAACGATTCGGATGAAATTTAATACACACACAGAATGTTGACGACCATGTATGTGAACCAAGTTTCATCCAAATCTGTTAAGTAGTTAAGACGTGAGAGCGTCACAGACAGAAAGTGAACTGTCGTATTGTTGTCGCCCCCCTTTATAAAAAAACCAAGGGATTCTTAGTAAAAAGAGTCGCGTGAATCACCCTTAGCGTAAGAAATCTTGACAATAATACCAGCTTATCACATATATAATCAGCTAGACAATTTTGCGTCCGTCGCATCGCTTGCATCAGACAAAAATATGTCCGCTAATGTTTCGTCCGCGCGATCCTATTGTGCTGGCGGCATGCCAAATGACGTCACCGTCTTAGAACGGCACTCCCGACCCTCAATGCTTCAATGAAAGCTCTAGCGATACAGAGGGTGTACTCTGGTGACCGGTGACTGTATTTTCGAGACTCGCTGTCCTTATCATTCAAGTCAAGTTTTCAAACCGGTTAAAAAAATACCGGTATTTTGATTACGGTTTGGCTCGGACCTTAATAGCAAGAGAACGATTCAAAAACCTAAATAAACTGTAGGCAGGTAGAGGCATCAATTTGTTGGACATTACAACTTCTATACCGGTTCATAGATGTTAATACCGGTTAATTGATTCAAAACCCTTAAAATTCGCTCTTAACAACGTTAACAAACCCTGATATGAATAATACCGGTTGATAAGCGGATTTTGATTCGAAGCTTAATCGCAAAGCACCACACGTTACGTTTGCGTGGTGATCGATCGAACTTTTTTCGAGTGCACGAGAACTGACCCCCTGATCGGAATACCGATTACCGATTATCTTGTGGTGTACGTGCCGTCGTCGGGTTACGATGGTATCTAACTTAACTCGACTGACTATCGTTGTGGAAGATCTTCTATATTACCTCGTCTAGAAAATCTCGATAGGGTTACTTAGTTCGAGATGCTGATAGGACTCTGTGCTGCATGCCAGTGGCCTTAGACCTACGGTGAACCCGCCATGTCCCCGACTCACATGGCATCGGAGAGCACCGTCAGGTTTTTAGTGGGTACTGGGTAGGCGGGTCACATAACCCCCAGCTGCCCCCGCGGCAGGCGGGTATGCGTAACAGCATTTCCCTGACGTTAAAAAAAAGTTCAAGAAGCTGATAGGGCTCTGTGTTGCTAGACATAGGTACATTGCCTGCCTCGTTGGTGTAGTGGCAAAGTTTCTACAATACATCCGAGTGCTCCTGGGTTCGAAACCCAGGTCGAGCCGAAATTGTTTCTGAGATTTTTTGTCATGAATTTCTCAAAAACGGCTCGGAGTCGGGAAGTTGGTGTTGTAACACCCCGTACCTTAGAAAGCACGTTAAGCCGTTGGTCCTGCGCCTGGTCTTTCTCCGGTCATGTCGGATTGCCGTCTCACCGAACTGTAAAAGTGAGTGCACCTGTGTAGGTATTGCGCTCACACTTGTGCACTATAATATCTCCTTCGCAGTTGGCTGATCTCTGTTGTGATTGGCCGCCGTCGTCGAAATCGGCCAGGAGGACTATTATTAGGTACATAGCATTCTCCATGACGAATATCTACTTCGTTATGTTAAACCCCCGAAATGAGCTAGAAAAACGGCTGGTTAGCCTCAACGGCTAGACGAATTTTGACCAGCCAGCAATGACGCCATAGTGTGTTATTCCCGTATATGTTTTTAATCTATCTATATCTCTATATATATAAAATTCTCGTGTCACAATGTTTGTTCCCATACTCCTCCGAAACGGCTTGACCGATTGTAATGAAATTTTGTGAGCATATTCAGTAGGTCTGAGAATCGGCTAACATCTATTTTTCATACCCCTTAGTGATAAGGGTCTTACGGAAAAAAATATAAGGAAAATCTCTCAGAAATATTGAAAAATATACATTTAATATAGCATATTTTAAAAAAAACGCGCGTAACTAATGTCAATGTCATTCGATGACATTTTTCAATCATTGCAACGCTAAGGCGGTACAAAGTTCGCCGGGTCAGCTAGTAATAATATAATAATGAATTCCATTTATTCAGACACAACGATCCATTTTTGTTAGTAACAAATAATCTTAATAGCTATGTTAGTAATTACACTGTCAATGACATAAATTAATTAACAAAATATATGCGGGTAGCATTCGTGTTTACCAAGGCGGTTACCCAGTGTCTGGTTACAGCGCTATCCCACCTTCCGACCAGCACGTTCAGAATTCAATGCGTTTTGACAGTCGGTAAAAAGTTCGTCATCGACTGGTGTTGGCAACTACCCTATTAAAAGGTTATCTAGTACAAAGATCTATACAGGGTTACTGGTAACTCGACGGACGTATTCCTTAAGAAGAGACTAAGGAGAGGTAATCAGCAACAAAAAAGGTTGCATCGACTAGGGGTTAGAAGCAATTGATTTTGACGTGACAACGTCTTATAAATTGGTTTGCCGGGTGACACTTCAAGAAACTGCGTTACGCTGCTCCGCTCACGTTCCGCGCGAGAGAGACAGAGCGAGAGAGAGAGAGTGAGAGAGATAGGCATACACATTACCACTCAAAGTCGTTGTCACGTAAAACTTTCGCGCGTATACCGACTTTACAGGCAACCAATTTTTTAAGATATATTGTGCTTTTAAGATTGCGAAATTTTTTGTTAAAGGGGATGAAAGTGCAATACTTTGTAATTTTTCGACCCCTTCCCTACCCCGCGTTGATGGGACCTTTCAGGTTGTAGGAATAGTTATTTGTTATACAAGAGTGCAAAGTTCCGTTTTAACCGCGTGTACAATTTTGATAACCGAGCAAGCGAAAAAGCGAGTTAAAAATCTTTGCACTCGAGTGCAACACGTAATTTTCATTCCACCTCAGCGAGGAAATTACTAAATGCAAAAGAAAACGTTTTCATCTTTATTGTTGCTTTTAGCATCGAATACGTACTCGATAGAGTGCTTGCTTTCTTGTTCTCGGATAATTCCTAAAAATATGCCAGCAAAACGTTTTCTGAGAAAGTTTTGTCTCCTTTTACTAGTCGCCACGTGTTGAACATATCGTACTGTTTTAAATACTTCTTGCGTGATTGTTGAGGGAGAAAGCTCATTTGCGCATTATTAACAGTTTCAGTCAATTCTATTGGCGTCAAACAAACTTCCTTGTCGCTAGAATCACTCATTTTAGTTTTTTAACTTGTTTTCGAGTTTCTTGTTTTTAATATAATTTAACAATGACGTGAAAAAATGCCGCGCGAGGAACCGCCTACAAAGCAAATTGAAAAAAGGACTCCAAGAAGGTTCCGAGTCTGAGTTATTAACAAATTAAAAAAAGTTGTATGATATATTCGGCACTATAGAGGTAGCAATAAAAAGGTTTAATGATTTTTTTAATTCACAAACTTAGTGCACACGATGTTCTAAATTCCATTTACTTTATCCTCTAGAGAATAAAAACGGCTTTTGCACTCAGATATTGAAGAGCAAAAATACTCTTTCCGAGGTGGTGGGATGAAAATTACCGTTACTATAACTGTTTTAAAGGAATACGTCGAGTTACCAGTAACCCAGTAAGTATATGCTAACAAAAATCATCTTTCGCTTGGTTGCAAAAAATGACTTTATCTTTGACTGTGTAATCGCCTCTGGAAATCCTCAAGTTAATTACCTACTCTTTACATTGCTTTGAGGCTATGATTTGTGAAATCTAGTACGACGACCACTTTTGTGTAATGGTCAAGAAGTTGTCTATTAACAAAGAGGTTGCGGGTTCTATCCCCGCACTGTACAAACATTTGTGTGCATGAACATGTCTGTTTTTACTGGTCTGGGTGTTATATGTATTTATTTAATTTTATTTGTAATACCACTGTTGTTTCTGATATCTGTTATAACACAAGTGCTTAAGCTACTTACCACAGAGTCATGTGTCTAGAGTATGTGATGTTGTTGTATATTTATTTATTTTATGAGGTCTTTATAAGAACGAAGATTGCTAGATTGCTCAATCTAGCTGTCTTTCTCACCACGTAAGGATCGTAGCATGAGTGAGCGAGACGGTTTCTGTCGAAAACCCTGGGCACTGACTCACAGAGGCTCCTGGAGCGAAGCCAACACGTTGTGAGTAAATCGACAGTTTTGAGATGTGAGTCGGTATAAGCATGAAGCATTTCTGGTGTGGAACAAATGCATTAGGTCTCTAACATCTGTTATTCAAATTCGGTTGTGAGTGAATGTGTACTTATCAAGCATTTATCATAACTTATCAGTAAAAAAACCCTCGAAAATAGCTGGTGAACTTCAACGGCTGAACGGATTTCGACCAGCTACTTATAGCTAAGAACCACCGTGATTAAATCAATTTGAATAAATCAAAACCGCTTTGAAATGGGTCGGGGGTTAGAAAGAAGGGAAAAGATAAAATGTCCATAGTTGGGTTGGGATTATTTTCGTCCACTAATAATTGTGATAATCTTCAATCGTGAAATCCTCATTATGATAATCTAATAATATCCCCACATAACATAAACGAGACGGGTCATTCAGGGAGTGTAAGTTACGTGGTAATCTTGAGTACCGTTGGAGATCTTGAGCTTTTGCAATACCGGTTTGGTAAAGTTTGTGGTGCAGTGCAGTGCAAACTATAAGCTACCGAGCTATGAAATGTTGAGCAAAAAAATATACGAATGAAGGAGTCGTTACAGCTGTAAGGCGCGCCATTTTTATCCCCCAAACCGCTGACAAGGAAAAATCTATTTGTTTTTTTTCCACAAGGAGTTTATTAATGAGAAAGAAGTGGATAATTTGTATTGGACTATCATTGTATTGGACTATCAATAAACTCTTCATAAAGCCAGGAATAATTTCAGAAATAGTATTCATGCTATCTTTCATGCATAAGCGACACATTACCTGTTAGGGATGTACTCGTACATTATGGTGGAAGTATCTCACTTTCAAATCAGCCGACTCATATTCCGTGAGTTAAACAACCAACCAACTCTTTAAATTTATATCTTAAGCATAGCTTGTAGTGGTGTACAACCTTTAGCATGAAACCCGGTCTCACAATCTGCGAAATGGCAAAGATATAATGATCTCTGTTTATGCAACGTTTGCGCAGACAGTTACGAAGACATAACCTTTTTTCTTTAAGCTTGTTAAGAAGGCATATAGGAACCATCAAGCGTTTATTTTATTGCGTACCTTTAGCTTATACCCGCGACTTCGTCGGCATTAGTTATTTTTTTTGCTTGGAATCCATTGTTTTCCCGTAATACCAATGTTATCTAAATGTAATTCAAATCTTTGGTAATTTAGGAGTGAAAGCAGTCAGATTTCCCGGAAAGATTTTTTTCCATGGGAATGCATTGTTTTCCCGCGGTCAAAAGTAACTCATGTCCTTCCTTAAGTCTCGAACTATCTCCTAGCCAAATTTCATTTACTTAAATCTGTTCAGTAGTTGAGGCGTAAAAGCGTCCACTTGAATTTCACCATGGGAATGCGTCATTTTCCCGGGGTAAAAAGTAGCCTGTTTCCTTTCTCGGGTATCAAAATATCTGTATACCAAATTTCACGTAAATTGGTTCAGTAGTTTAGGCGTGATTGAGTAACATACAGACAGACAGGGCACCCTACTTTCGCATTTATAACATTAGTATATAGATTATTGTTGAAACTTGGAGAGCCAGAGATCTCTTTCAAATGTCTATTGTGTCTGTAGAAATTTTGTATGAAAACTCTTTACCCCAAAGTTAGAGCGTTCAAATTTCGTGATTACGGGACGGGATTTTGTAACTTTTGTAACATAACCACTGCGGGTGTGTTTTTTGTTACTTAAATTTGACGCAAAAATGTCAACTGACTGAAAAATTTTATAGCTATGACAAGTACGAGACAAAAAAAGAGTAACACTGATGACGGGGACGATTGACGGACGGGGGATGACTTAAACGGGGACGCCGAATAAAAATGTAAGCGAAAAGATAAGGAGAGTCAACAAGATTGTGCAGCATTTTGTAAAGAAAGGTTGGTCCCTTTCGATACGACGACGTAATGGAGGAACGGTTTCAAGTTTATTTTACCTGACTCCACTAACTAAGCTATACAACATGCACATGATAAAAGCACATCAGGTTTCCCCACTTTGATCTTGATACCGCCATTGTTCCCTTCACAATAAAACTATTTTCGTAGTTGACATGAGTAACCTGACGTACTGTCTACCGTTTTTTATCGCTTATAATAATAACTAGCGGCCGCCCGCGACTTCGTCCGCGTGGATGTTAGTTTTTTGCGACCGGGCTTCATACAAATTCGCAACCCCTATTTTATCCCTTTGGGGGCAGAATTTATCATATGTAATATTATTTCTATCCTTCTTTACCTTCCAAGTAATGTTGAGTCAAATAAAAAAAAGTCCCATTAAAATCGGTTTAGTAGATTCTGAGATTCAATTTCCTGCCTGCCCCCTAAGTTCATCGGCGTGATTATTTATATCCCAGTTTACTCTCCAGGTGATACTGAGTCAAATAAAAAAAGTCCCGTCAAAATCGGTCCAGTAGATTCTGAGATTAGCCCGGACAAACAGACAGACAGACAGACAAAAATTTTAAAAATTGTTGTTTTGGCTTCTATTACGGTAATTAAGACCCCCTGTAACAATTTTTCATAAAAATCTTCAATGTACAGAAATCGATCTTTTACAGTCTTATTATATGTATAGATTATTATATGTATAGATAATAGGCCTCCTGGCCGATTTCGACCACGGCGGCCAATCTCAACAGATATCAGTCAACTACGCAGGAGATATTATAGTGCACAAGTGTGAGCGCAATACACAGATGCACTCACTGTTTTATCACTCTCAATGTTCGGTGTGAGACGGCAATCCGACATGACCGTGGAGAGATCAGGCGCAGGCTGGACCGACGGCTTAACGTGCGCACCGAGGCACAGGGGTGTAACACCGCCAACTTCCCGACTTCGAGATGTTATTGAGAAATTCATGACAGAAAATTTTTTTTTTACCTCGACCTGGGATTCGGACCCAGGACCTCTCGGATGTAAGGCAGAAACTTTGCCACTACACCACCGAGGCAGTATTATTGCTTATGACAAAGATACGTTGAATGTAAATGTCCTTTAACTTCATCCTTGAATCGCATTTACGACTCGCTCACTCCAAATGCAAATGTTATCTGTCCTGCCTATTATGTCATCGACATAAAACAAAACTGGTGGTCCTGTAACGGCAGTCTGACCTTTAGACACTGACATTACGTGCAATAACGCCCACTCCGAATCAGTGGAAACGGAGGAATTTACTTTTGAAATGCTTATTCTGGAGTGTGTTGTCATTTGTCGAGAGAAGTGATACACCATTTAGCTTGCTCTGTTAAGCAGCTTATACCGCCGGCCCCCTATTATCATTGGACTGCCTCGTTGGTGTAGTGGCAAAGATTCTGCCTTACATTCGAGAGGTCCTGGGTTCGAATCCCAGGTCGAGCCAAAATTGTTTCTGAGATTTTCTTTTATGAATATCTCAAACAGCTCGGAGTCGGGAAGTTGGCGGTGTTACACCCCCGTGCCTCGGAAAGCACGTTAAGCCGTTGGTCCTGCGCCTGAACTCTCTCCGGTCATGTCGGATTGCCGTCTCACCGAACTTTGGGAGTGATGGAACAGTGAGTGCACCTGTGTATTGCGCTCACACTTGTGCACTATAATCTCCTGCGTAGTTGTCTGATCTCTGTTGAGATTGGCCGCCGTGGTCGAAATCGGCCAGGAGGACTATTATTATGACCATCGGAACGTCAGACGTACTGCGGGATACCATACATACCGTGTTGATCTTACACTTATGCGAACAAAGCGCTTCTCATCTACATTCCTGATGCGCACTGCAAGAGCAAAAGAGTGGAACTACCTGCGTCAGTGTTTCTCTGCAATTAAAACCTAGGACTGGGAATCTTCAAAGCTAGAGTTGAACAGGCATCTTCTAGGCGTGCTCGCTCCATCGTAGACTCAGTCTCTGCCTCGTTGGGCTTAGTCTTAGGTCAAGAGCAAACCTATTCCAAATTATAATAAAAAAACAAGTTTTAAGGGACAAACTGTTTTCTTTTGTTTAACAGTTATTTCGTAGTAATTGCTCTCTCACGAGGGAATGAGAGTGATGGATAGGAATATGAAGGTTTTAGTCCGAAAGTCAAAACGATAATCGAAAGTAACCCCATACCGCTTGTTACAATACCTATGCAGCTACATACGAATGGATGAATGTGTTTTTTTTTACCACCTGCATTTTTCCGGAATTCAATGTTAGCTTCATCATAATTATTAAGTATTTTCTTTGTTTGTACTTTGCTTCCGTAAATTAGTACTACTTGTATTTAATATCTTACAAACGTCTTGCGCTGCACCGATGTATCATCATCATCATCAGCCTATATACGTCCCACTGCTGGGCACAGGCCTCACCTCAACTATGAGGTGGTGCGAGCCATACTCCACCACGCGGGCTCAGTGCGGATTGGTGGAGGGGTTGTGTGTAAGGTAAGTGACCAACCGTCGCACTGATCCAGGAACCCTGGATCAGAAACAACAAAATACTCGGCTTGAACAACATCAGTGGTAAGTCACTACTATACACACCAGCAGAAAAACCAAGAACGTGTATTGTCATACCCAAAACTATGAATGCCACCTTAATTAACCCTTTCTGTTCTAGAGACCTTACAGCCGTTAAAATAAACCCTACAGAGGACCAAACAACCCTAGTGCTGGCTTCGGTGTATATGCCAGGCGAAGGCGAAATTCCCGCAAAGGAACTAGCCGAGCTGGTACAACACTGCGAAGCCAGTAACTGGGATATCATCATTGCAGCAGACTGCAACGCACATCACACTCTGTGGGGAAGTAAGGATACAAACAAAAGGGGTGAGCAACTAACTGAATACCTATTCCAAACCAATCTGAACATTATAAACAGAGGCACAGAGCCCACCTTTGTAACGTCCAGATGCCAAACCACTATCGACATCACTCTGGCAACACACTTGGCGGCAGATCTCATCGAAGGATGGCAAGTATCCAACGAGCCGTCCTTCGCAGACCACAGACGCATCTGCTTCCAAATAAACATAAAACCACCAAACCCCACCCCATATCGTAACCCCCGTAAGACAGATACAATAAAATACACACGCACACTAACCAAAAAACTAAATGACTTTGAACCCTCTGACGTGACACTCAGCACAGACAACATAGAAACCAATGTACAGTTCCTGACCGCTGCCTTAACGAGCAGTTATGAAGAAGCCTGCCCCGCCGTCATACCTATAGACTCGGACAAAAGTCGATGGTGGGGGCCAGAGCTTGAACGGCTCAGGAAGGCACTCAGGACACTGTTCAATCAGGCAAAAAATACCAGGACCACTGAAGCCTGGGACAAATACAAAACAGCACAGAAACACTACAAGAAACGTATCAGATTCAGGAGGACGGAAGCCTGGCACAAATTCTGTAGCAGCATAAACTCAACAAACCAAGCCGCGAGAGTCAAGAAAATACTGTCCAAAGGGGATATTAATCTTCTGGGCTCTCTCAAAAGAGAAGACGGCACTTACACAAATACAGACCACGAAACCTGCAAATTACTCCTAGAGACCCACTTTCCCGGAAGTCAGATTGCATCAGACTCCGAATGGCAAGATGAACACAAAAAAGCACCAACTATCCAAGAATGGGAAACTGCAAGTAGAATCGTAACCACGGATAAAATTGGCTGGGCCCTGAGAAGCTTCCAACCATTTAAATCCGCTGGACTGGACGGCATATTTCCAGCGCTTCTACAATGGCACTCGAACCAAATCACTAATCACCTACTACAAATTTATAGAGCCTGCATAGCTTTCAAATACGTACCGAAGCAATGGAGGGAGGCAAAAATAGTCTTCCTGCCTAAACCAGGCAAAGAAGACTACACCCTAGCCAAATCCTTCAGGCCTATCAGCCTAACCTCATTTCTCCTGAAAACACTAGAAAAACTAGTAGATAGACACCTAAGAGACGATGTGTTAAAAACCAGATCTCTTCACCCACAGCAACATGCCTACAGGAAAGGCAGATCAACAGAGTCAGCACTACACATGGTAGTGCATAGAATAGAATCGGCCATTAACAACAAAGCATCAACACTTGCCGCTTTTATTGATATAGAAGGGGCATTTGATAAAACAATGCACAACAGCATCAACCACGCCCTACAAAAACTGAAAGTAGAACCAGTCATAACGGAATGGATAAATGAGCTGGTCAGTAAAAGGGCGGTCCAAATTGCGGTAAAAACGATCACCCGTGCAAGGGTGGTCAGGGGGTGCCCCCAAGGGGGCATTCTGTCACCACTCCTATGGAACATAGTAGTAGACAGCCTCTTGAGGACACTGAACGAAAGAGGCTACACTACCATTGGTTATGCAGACGACCTAGCAATTCTGATAAATGGGAACGCAGAGAACATCCTCTGTGATGTAATGCGTGCTGCTTTTCAGATTGTAGAGAAATGGTGTGAGGAACACCAGCTGTCAGTCAACCCCAAAAAAACAGAGCTCATCCTTTTCACTAACAAAAGGAAGCTACCAAATCTAAAACTACCAAAATTATTTAACACCGAATTAACCCTATCAACTAAAGTAAAATATCTGGGTATCACTCTCGATAGCAAGTTGAACTGGGGAAATCACATTGACAACAAAATTAAGAAGGCCTGTATAGCATTCTATCAGTGCAAAAGACTCCTTGGCAGAAAATGGGGTCTCAATCCAAAAATCACACTTTGGCTATACACGTCAGTTATCAGACCCTCCTTAACCTACGGATCAGTTGTATGGTGGCCCAGAACGCAACTGTCCACTATCAAATCCAAACTACAAAGCTTGCAGCGCCTAGCGAGCGTAGCAGCTACAGGATGTATGAGAACCACTCCATCAGCCGCCCTAGAGTTCCTACTGAACCTTAGACCTCTTCATCTGGTCATACAGGAAGAAGCAAAGGCAGCTGCCTTAAGACTGAGAGCAAATGGGCTATGGAAACAAAACACTATGACAACGCACTCCAGAATCATGGAGGACATCACGAAGGAAAGACCCCTTCTAGATGCACCCATGGACAGGATACCATGCCACTACATCTTTGATCGAGAATACATTATCCAACTTACCGAAGAACGGAAAGACAACTCTGGCGTCAAAGAAGTTAGGATATACACAGACGGCTCCAAAACCTCACAAGGAACTGGAGCCGGAGTGTTCTCGTACGACTTAAACATCAACATATCAATCACCCTGGACAAACTAAACACAATTTTCCAAGCAGAATGTATCGGAATTATCAGAGCAGCACAGGCGGTTGCAGCCAGAGACGTCGGAGATCTCAACATCAAAATTGTCTCGGACAGTGCATCCGTGCTTCAAGCTCTACAAAACAACACCATAACCTCTGCCCTCATATTGGAATGCCACAACGCACTCCAACACATTGCAAGGAAAAATAAGATAACCTTGCAGTGGATCAAGGGACACAGCAACTCTCTCGGCAACGACGCAGCCGATGAACTCGCGAAAAAGGGATCCGCGACAACAGTGTTTGGCCCGGAACCGCTACTACCTATACCGCAGGCCCAAATAAAAATATGGCTGCGAGAAGACACCGCAAAAAACCATCTGCTAGAATGGACAAGCAGTGAAGGCTGCAGGCAAACTAAAAATGCAGTTCAGATGCCATCTAAAAAGCTTGCCCGCAACCTCGCCAAACTAACGCGCGACAATCTACGCAGAGTTATAGGGATAATAACAGGCCATTGTCCCCTAAACAAGCACCTATTTAACATAGGTGTAACAAACAGCCCTCGATGCAGAGGATGCCTCGAGGAAGAGGAAACGCCACAGCATGTACTCATGGAGTGCACAAGCGTGGAAAAACAGCGAGCAGACATTCTAAAAAACCCAACATCATTCCAGGAAATCTTTAGTGGCCTAGGCAGGCTGCTAGCCTTCTGGGAGAGCTTGGGTTGGTTGGAATAGAGGCAAACACGCACAATGGCCCAATCGTGAGGCTAAGTGCGGAAAAAAGCCCTGCAAAACTAACTAAGGTAAGTGACCAACCTTACTGTCAGATGTTATTAAGCCGCCCGAGGGCCTCCGACCAGGCTTAACGACTAATATCTATCGATATTAACCGGGACCAACAGCTTAACGTGTACCGATGTATAATATATTTAAAAGAAAACCTGTTGTTATCTCATTTTAAGTGAACTACATGTATCTTAGTTATAAGTTCTTATGAGAATAAACTTCTTTAACCTAACCGTGTGTAGTCTCCAGATGTAAAATCATCAACCTTAAAAAACTGTCAGTATCACAAATATTCTGAAAACTGATAGTAGTCACGTTAAATTAACCGATAACAGAATTGGATCCAAGCCAACACAATAGATATCTTATCATAGTTATCAGGGCTTCTTATCATGTCTTGAAACACTTGTGCTTCGACTATATTGGTCGTATGGCAAATTGGTTTATTATTTGATTTGACCAAAACAATTGGGATGATGACACCTATCTTAAATATTGTCAAGAACATGGTGTTTAAAAAACATAGCCCCTATGAAGTTAATACAACCAATATATTTCAAAAAAGCTGTAGAAACCAATTTTTAAACACACAAAACGCAATAAATATTCGGTCAATTGACTCCGATTTCTGTAACATGACCGTGACGTCACAATCATTTATTACCATACGAAATGTATGAAGGCAGACCGTTTTGACAGATAATAAAAAGTATGTCAACGATTGGTGGTGTCGTCTAGCCAATTGCTTCGAGTCAAAAGTACTTTTAAAGCTGAAAAAAAATATTTTTCTTTAAATTTTCACTAAATAACGCCAGCGCAAGAACCCAAATACATCCAACTGTAACCACTTTTACACTTTTTAACTAAAGTACTTTTGCCTGCGAATATCAAGTCAATAGAATGGTTCTTACTGAAATATCTAGTCAAAATTGATTTTATTAATTCCAAAACTTAAATGCACAGTAAAAGTTGTACAAAAGGCAGACTTAATGCAAAAAATCATTTTCTGCCAGTCTAACTTTTAGGCAGAGAGATAGCATCGGGTGCAGTAAAGAAAATAGAAAGAGAGAAAACAAAAACTCAAGAGTGAACAAAATTTCAACCAACATTTTAACTTAAACTAGTTTTTTCGTGACTCAATATAAAGATCTATCTAAAAAGTGTTCATGGCAATAACTTTCTAACAGGCCCTACCTTAAATATGGATTCTGTAAAAGATATATATTCAATTGATTTTCTGTTATACGCAGTAAAGAACACTTTAATATGTATTTCAATTTACTACAATGTTACAGTAAAACACTAAAATCGGCGATACACTGCACTACGCAGAGGGTTTCCCAGTGGTTAGGCTATTTTTAGACGAGTTACGGGTTCGATGCCGGAAGAGGCAAGTAGGTGAGTAGCGCATTGCGATCCGTTTATTGGAATGTAAAGTAATTAATAACTTAGTATTAGGCGAATAGTACACATACATACCTCAAATATATAGGATAGTGTTGAAAAGTTGTAATAATCATAGCCATATTGACTTAATAAGTATGATATAAGTCAGGCGATTAGTTATTTCTTCAATAACTTTTCAATGACTGCCTTTTATTCTGACAACCTTTTAAGACTGTAGCCTATCAATTTATAGTGACGCTCACTATGATGATAATTCGTTTTAAAAGATTCAACCAAGCTACCTAGTTATTTCAAGTGGTTACAGTTTGATGTATATCGGTTCCTGCGCTGGCGTCGTTTAGTGGATATTTGAAGCAAAATAATTCTCTGTTTCAGCTCGTACCAAGCTTCTATGAACTATTTTTATTTATTTACCAACCAGAGCCTTTAATTTTTTACATTGCAGGCACACGGTACTATAACTCTTTTGAGATATAGTGGCTAGAACATCAGGCTATCCATTTTTGTTGCAAAATCGCCCGTATCACAACTAAATAAGATACCGCAGTGTTAAGCGTGACTTGCTGGCCGACGTATATGATATACAGACGGACAAGGCTTATGGCCAAGAGATTATGTCATCGATATATTACATTAAACAATCTTGTTACATGTTAGATACTGCACGTGTGCGCTGTGCGGCCTATGTCCTGTGGACTACATTTATTTATAAATTATATACAACAACCTCACATATATTGATCTGAATCCGTGGTAAGTAGCTCAAGCACTTGTGTTACAGATATCAGAATCAACAGTGGTATTGCAAATAAACTTAAATAAATACATATAACACCCAGACCAGTACAAACAGACATGTTCATGCACACAAATGTTTATGCAGGGCGGGGATCGAACCTGTGACCTTTTGATTAATTATAGTCAACTTCTTGATCATCCACGCCAAAGTAGTGGTCGATTTATGATTTATAGCTGCCTGCATTCAATCCGTTTATTTAATAACCAATACTGGGTTACTGGTAACTCGACGTATTCCTTCAAAAGAGTTATTGTAAAGGTGATTTTCTACAAAAAAGGTCCCATCAACGAAGGGTAGAGTAGGGGTCGAAAAATTACAAAATATTGCACTTTAAGCCCGTTTCACAAGAAATTTCGCAATCTTAAAATCACGATATCTTAAAAATCGACTGCATCTATCCCCTAGTCGATGGAACCTTTTTTGTTGCTGATTACCTCTTCTTTGTCTCTTTTTAAGGAATACGTCGAGTTACCAGTAGCCCTGTATAAATAATCTTTATATATGTCAATATGTTTTCCAACCTCTTCTACAAAGTACAGACATAACAGGAGATATTTGAATGATATCTGATGTCTACCACTACGGCCGCTCACGGGAAGCAAATTTTTTATATATATGACGTTCAAAGTGAATGACAACACAAATAGAATGAAAGCATCACAAATCTGCCGAGTTTTTAGGGTTCCGTACCTCAAAAGAAAAAAACGGAACCCTTATAAGATCACTTTGTTGTCCGTCTGTCCGTCCGTCCGTCTGTCAAGACCGTTTTTCTCAGGAACGCGTGGAGGTATTAAACTGAAATTTCTATATGATACTTAGGTCTACCGTCCCTGGAAGCTGTAGAAAAATTAACCTACTAAGCCAACGCAATCAAAAGATACAGCCATTTAGGCCGCAAATTTCCGCAAATTTTCGAAACTCGCACGGGAATCAAAACCTACAGGGTACTTCCCGTAAACTTAGAATCTTGAAATTTAGTACGAAGTCACTTCTTATAGTACAGATATAGGAAAAATTACGAAAACCGTAAATTTTTAGTTTCATCATATAAAAAAAAAATATTTTTGAAAAATATTTTTGTCAATTTTGATTTTTTTTAAGTTACTATATAAGAGTTATATACCTACAGGTTTGTACGGAACCCTCGGTGCGCGAGTTCAACTCGCACTTGACCGGTTTTTTTTTTAAAAGTACCTCAGCATGTTACATTTGGGTACCAGCATATTTTTGAGGCGGACATTGTGCTTACCTATAACCTTAGATACTGTAGACATTTGACAGGTAGACGCTAGATTATACTCAAATATTGGTCTGTAAGTACCGGTTCTTGTAGCAGTTTAAAGTTTTGTCCGTTGAGGCGCAATGTAACCCGATACAGTAGGAACTGCCGCACTCGTTAAATGGTTACTTGACGACCACTTGGTGTAATGGTTATGAAGTTGACTATTAACCAAGAGGTCGCAGGTTCGATCCCTGCACTGTAGAAACATTTGTGTGCATGAACATGTCTGTGATCACAACAAAAATAACGTTTGGTTGTTTTTTTTTTTTTGATAGGTACACATAACAGAGCCACAAATGCCACAATCGTAACAATTAACATGAAAATAGTAACTCACACAGATTTGATTGCAACTCCAAAGACAAGTGCACTCAGCATGCAAATCGAGTTAACATCTAATATATAAAATTCTCGTGTCACAGTTTTCGTTGCCATACTCCTCCGAAACGGCTTGACCGATTCTCATGAAATTTTGTGAGCATATTGAGTAGGTCTGAGAATAGGCCAACGTCTATTTTTCATACCTAATAAAATAAAATAAAATAAATAAAATATTATTACTTAAGGCGTTCCTTAGTATAGATTAAAAAAAAATTCACTCTCACAGTCAGCTAACGGAGCATCAGCTTCTTTAAGTAATACTTAAGTTTTAAGTAGAGCCAGACCTTTACTTAACTATTTAATGATTCGTTTTAACTTTAGGTTATTTATTGAGACGGTCCCGACCACGGCTGTGTGCAATCCAGCCGAAACGTCGAGCAGTGAGTACCTAATACTCATTTAAATATATCGCGTTTAGACCCAATAAGAAGTAATTAGTGTTACAACGCAACGCGAAAATTAAAAATCATATATTGTAAGTATTTAATATTAAGATTAATTAAAGATCTCACACACTTTAAAAAAAAGTAAATCAGCCCGGGTCGCATCAATAGTTATATTGAAAAAGAGAAAGAAAGAAAAGCGTTTATTGATTTAGAACATCACATACACAAAACGAAATGAAAAAGTATTATCTGATACAAAATCTACAGAATAAAAAAAAACAAAAAATAACAGGGCAAAATTTAAAAAAAAAGGTTTATTTAACGTTTTGTTAAGGGATTGTAGCTGAAGTCGATCTGCTATTTTCGATTATCCTTACTTTATCTCCATCTCTAATTTAAGCATGTTATTCAACTTATAAACCTTACCTTTCTATTTAGTCACTATTCCATTAAAAATCTCTATGTTATATCTTTAAAAAAAACCGCATCATAATCCCTTAGTTTTAAAGATCTAATCACACATACATACAGAAATGCTACTTTTATTTTTACTATGATATATATGTACTAGCTGACCCGGCAAACGTTGTTTTGCTATATAAATTATTTTTCTTATCACTAAGGGGTATGAAAAATAAATGTTGGCCGATTCTCATACCTACTCAATATGCTCACAAAATTTCCCAAGTATCGGTCAAGCCGTTTCGGAGGAGTACGGGAACAAACATTGTGACACGAGAATTTTATATATATAGATATATACCAGTAATGATATTTACTTTGACCTGTATCATACTAGATGATAGCTACACACACTCACTTGAATAATTTCGTCCGCATTTTATTATTGAAATACCATACCTACACGAGTCTACTGAATCAAACTGAGATCAAATTCGTCCATTGTCCGTCTCTTTCTACCGGTCCTGGAATCAGGACCGGTTTGTCGAGATGCCGTCCAAAATGAGATGAAAAAATATCGCCGCGTTTTTGGGACTAACTTTTAATGGCGGTTAGGTACAAACAGCACTCGGACACGAAACACTGAGGAATCTTATGCACTTGTATTTGGAATGGTTTTTGCAAGAAAAATTGGTAATCTGATGGCCTGTCGTCTGTACAGAAAATAAAAATTATTATTGCGAAAGAGTCGTTGTTTGAAATGAATTAGAAACGCCAGTGTTTACCTGAAAGTGTTTAGGTTTTTACGACACAAAAGAGAGTCAAATCCACGAGTATATCTAAAATAAACTATTTCTCAAATTAAACGTATGAAATTGGGTAGTGAAGCTGAAAAAGAGGACTTTTTTGCTTTAAATTTTCACTGAACGACGCCAGCGCAGGAACCCAAAAACATCCAACTGTAACCACTTGAAAAAACTTTTCCCACGCTTTTTACTCTACTGTAATATAAATTCCGTGTACTCAGAAATTATTTTCTCTTTTTAGTTAGCAATGAAAGCGTGTTTTTTTAGTTTTTTAAACTATTATTTTTTATACTTTTGACGTGACAACGTCTTATAAATTGGTTTGCCGGGTGACACTTTAAGAAACTGCGTTACGCTCCGCTCACGTTCCGCGCTCACAATGAGAGCGAGTGAGAGGCACGCGTCCCTTCGACTCGGGCATGGTTAGCCCGCCTAAGAGCGAGTGAGACAGACATAAAAAGTGAAAGGCACGCGTCCCTTCCACTCGAGCACAGTTAACCCGCCTAAGAGCGAGAGAGACAGAGCGAGAGAGAGAGAGTGAGAGAGATAGGCATACACACCGGTTCATGTTATACGAATGAATATTCACATTAAAATTATTTTACCACTCAGAGTCGTTGTCACGTAAAACTTTCGCGCGTATACCGACTTTACAGGCAACCAATTTTTTTTTTTCATCTTGAGTCATGGATTTTGGCAAAGTAACTCCTGATTCCTACAATTGGTTAGTACATTTTCACCAACAGTCCTTGACTTGCACTATTGCAAACGGACATCTCACATGTTTCAAATTTAGGCAATACCTCCAAAATAACGTGGTAGTGACATAAGCATTTCAGATGATCACATCTTGCTATCTGCTGCTAAGATACGGCCACACCTCAAAGGCAACTAATCCTTTTTGAAAGCTTTTATTTAGTTTCACCTGTCGTTGTGTTTTTTTTTACAACATCACACACATTGATCTGACTCCGTGGTATGTAGCTAAAGCACTTGTGTTATAGATATCAGAATCAACAGTGGTATTACACTCAAACTAAATGAAAACATACAACTTTTAATTAATAAATACATAATATGTATTATAATCTTGCATGCTAAATTTCGCCCACTTCCCAGTGTTCCTTTGAACTGATTTTTTTTATACATGTTGTTTATTTTCGATGACGATACACAATTCAGTTAATAAAAACGTACTTGGTCAGACTAAGATTAAATAATTTTGCAATACCATTATAAAAATAACATCACCAATACGCCCCCACAGACATGCAATGCGCACACGCATCCTTCAACACGTAATCGACCACTTGTGTAGTGACATCAACTGTTATACTACAATTGGTCGCAAGGTCGACGGATTGGTCTATGTTGAGAAATATTTCGCTTACCGGTTAGACCTTGGATCATTGTTTTTCTTAAAGAAGGAAAGATACATTTATATAAATTCTTTTTTCTCTGTTAGTGCACCGCCTGTATGTTCTATGCTTGGACCTGTGGTTAACTAGTAGAGAATGCCTCCGGCATTAAGTCCGCCACTGTGCACAAGTTTTTTTTTAAAATAAATCAATACATATTCATATCTCCTAAACTAATCAAAATCGTAGAACATACATGGGTTTATTTGGATGTATCCAAATCTTAGTATGCGGAACCTTAAATTTGGTTTTTGAACGTCAATTGTCCGGCTCTGTATAGGCTGACGAGGTGAACGTTAAAGACCTCTCTAAAACCTTGGTTTTTTCAAGCATTTATTAGGAAAAAAGCAATGTATCTCGAAAATATGAATGCACAGATAATACTTTAATTTAGGTTGAGTAAAATTATTCTTACGGACAGTATCTCATCTCTCATCATCCTATATAAGTCCCACTGCTGGGCACAGGCCTCACCTCAACTATGAGGTTGTGCGAGCCATACTCCACCACGCGGGCTCAGTGCGGATTGGTTGAGGGGTGTGTAAGGTAAGTGACCAACCTTACTGTCAGATGCCATTAAGCCGCCCGAGGGCCTCTGACTAGGCTCAACGACTAATATCTATCGATATTAACCGGGACCAACAGCTTAACGTGCCTTCCGAAGCACGGAGATGCTTGTAATAGACGTCACGTCAGACCATTTGGTCAGAATGGTCACCCATCCCAAACATGACCGCGCCTTAAGTTGCTTAACTTTTGGTATCACTACCAAAGCGCTGCAACCACTGCGCCACAAGCACCTGAATAATAAAAAAATACAATACGGACAATATAATAAAGAAAATTCGCAAAATAACACAAATACAAATTAAATAACAGAGACCACTTATCACTTGTGCTACTTTGTTTTATCATAACTTTACTCAGAGCAACTGATAACGGCAAAATAAATTGTACTGTACAGTCATCCACATAAATATTTGAAACTCAAACGCCCCGCAGATATCAGGAATAAATGGACGTGTTTAAAGTAGACCACTAAAACGAAAATCAATAACAAACAAAATACATCATGATCTTGTAGTAAAGAGATGAAACGGATATTCGGTAACTATCCGGCCAAATACAGGATAGCTACTATCCGGCCGAATAGTAGCTATCCGGTATTATATAGGTAGCCAACGCTACGCTTTTTAGCCGGTGTTGAAGAGGAACTGCTACTCGAGGACTCTGCACAAGACATTTTTAAGTATTCCAATAAGATCTCCTGGCGTGCTCTTTTAGCCCTAATGCCCTACAACAAGTAGTAAAGTTAGTTTGAATATTGGGTCTAGGTAAGTTGCAATCAAATAGTTTGAGTCTTCACTTTCAAGTAGTCTGTGCGATGCACCAAATGCCTAAGTTCCGCCAGATATCCGGCGGCCGAATATAAGACTATGCGGCCCCATGGTTGGACGAATATCCGGCTATCTGACCCCATAGTTGGCCGAATATACGGTATCCGGCCAAACTGCTATCCGTTTCAACTCTATGATTTTGCACCAAACTCCATAATAATATGCTAAAACCCAAAGGTTGTCCAGAGAAGTGGTTGTGTGAAGCTTGAAATCGCTCTTAGCGATAAGACCGCCTAAACTGTACATCTTTCTATGTATGTTGATTTTTGTATTATTTAGTGATGTGCAATAAAGATCTTATTATGATCTATCTTATCTTATCAAATAGATAGTTCCATTTTTGTCTTTGTTTCCAAAATTGGTTCCGGGAAAATATAAAGTCAAGCAGATTTACGCTCCCTCTTATAAATAATAAAGGCAATACCTACCTTTGTTCACTTAAAATTGTTTATAAGGCTGACTGTACAAGAACAAACCGATTCTTTTTACAATGATAAGATGAAAGATAAAAAATGCACCGAACGATAACGTACGTAACCTTGTGTTATTTTTGTTAAGCAACGTTGGGCGCGGTCAGTTTGTGGATGGGTGGCTGGTCATACAAGGTATTATGTTTTTAACACCGACTATCTCACAGGAGTAGATTACTATACTTGTCTTCTTCTTTATACATAAAAATGAATTGCTGTTACCGCTAAAACTCGAGCATGGCTAAACCGATTTTTTAATCATGGTTTTGAACAATTTGCGGATGTACAGGGACGGCTTAAAGTTTTAAACGGTGAGAAAATATATTTAAACAAGTGCGTGTCGGACCACGAATAAAGTAGGGTTCCGTAGTAAATTTTGGCACCGCGCTGTTTGTAAAAAAAATTTAAGTTTATACTGTTCTTTTGGAAAAAAGTATATATTTTTATATTATTTATAATTTCGAAGACTTTAGAAATTACGGGGGGGGGACACAGTGTAAACTACTTTAGCGGGCTATAACTCGCAAATGGTAAAGCTGATAAAAAGTGTTGTATGGAAACTCTATCTTATTTTCATAGTCCTTTTCAACGATACCTTACACAAGGGTGGTGTAAGGTGCACCCAAAAAAATAATTCCCTCCCCCCTTTACATGTATAGTTTTAATTTTTCGTATTTTTAAAAATGAGATCTATATGTGAAGTATCCTCGAACCAAGTTGCATGCAAATCAGTCCTTAATAGTAGAAGATATTCTGCTGTGACTGACTAGGACGGACTGAACGATCTTATAAGGGTTCCTTGTAAGACTACGGAACTCTAAAAATGCCAAAAACAGCGGGCAGGACGACGTCTGCCGGGTCCGCACGTCATCAATGAAATTCTCGTGATATTGTACGACTTTAATTATAGTCTATTTATTAACACAAATTCAAAAATGTAAAAAAAAGGCGGCTTGCTTTTACATTTTAAGTGCGAAACTATTCGAAAACATGGTTATTGTTTTGATATTGTGAAGCAGTTTATGGTGATTGTGTTCTAATGTAATGACTAACTATGGATTTCATAAACGAACGTCCCGTAAATCTTCAATTGTTCATGGAGGTTATATTTACATTTTGGACCTAGTGTTAAAAATAAAAAGTAGGGGCTTAACAACTTCAACACAAATTTTTGGCTTATTCTGGTTTTAGCGCCATTTCTTGGATATTCGTTGAACAAAATAAATAAAAAATATACAACATTTATGTGTAACATCATAGTAAGTGGCCATTTTGTGAAGGGACAATAAATATTTCTTATTATATTATTATTATTTACATCACTTACATTGATCTGACTCCGTGGTAAGTAGAATTAGCACTTGTATTACAGAAATCAGAATCCACAGTGGTGTACAAATAACCTTAAAATGATAACACCCAGACCAGTACAAATAGTCATATTCATGCACACAAATGTTTTTACAGTATGGGGATCGAACCCGCGACCTCTTGGTTAATTGTCAACTTCTTGACCATTACACCAAAGTGGTCGTTTCAAGATATGTTATGACTACATTTCATCCTCTAGCTATCGCTAGCTAGCGACTAGCTAGATAGCACTAATGTTATGTCCAGACATAAAATCTTTGTCATTTACAACTCTCTACGTTGCGTTACATTATATGTATCAATCAATTTGTCATACGAATGAAAGGTAAATGATGTTATATATCTGTAGGTCAAACAGTCATAGGTCAAATGTTTGACTGCTTCAAGTGACTGACTGAGTGGAGAAATGGAATTTTTGGTCCATTGATAAGACGGGTCGGTGACCTCCGATATACTGGGACTAGTGTTTTTTTCGGATTTCATCCAATGTATTAAAAGCATTTTATGTTTTAGTTTACTATTGATAAATAGGCGTGATAATGATGTAACTGTCCTCTAATAAATAAAATAAATAAATAAATGACACCACCAATCATTGACATATTCTTTATCATTCGTCAAAAGACCTGCCTCTATAGATTTTGTTTAATATGGGAAAACTCAATTGTGACGTAATTTTTAGTACTTGAAATCTGAGTCTTTTGATATATATTCATTTAATTTTGTATAATTAAAAATCGGTTTCTACGGCTTTTTGGCAATAAATTGGATTTATAGCTTCAAAGTGACTTTGTTTTTTAAACGCCATGGACTTGAAAATATTTACGATAGTAGTCATCGTTTCTATAAAATTAGATAATCTAAGCCTTGACTAAATATAATTTTTAAGTTATGACAACATTAGTGACGTAACCCACATACAAGAAGGCTGTCTCATGATCTTTGTCGCACACAAAAACATGAACTTTACATACTAAAAAAAAATGTACACGCGTATTAAGACCTAAAATTACCCATTGCTCATACAAATGACCCAATCCATGATGAATGTTTTGAAATAAAACCCCCGATACAAAGTTGGTAGTTACTAGTTAGCAATATCAGTAGCAATACACCATACAGAAATAGCAGCAAGGTCGCCGTTAGGTGTGTATGGAATACCGTTTGGAGTGCAAGTCGAAAGGTCAAATGTATGATGGGATATGATAGGATTTAGGGGTACGAATGCAAATATTAATATACGTTAAGCTGTTGCTCCTAGTTAATCTATTAATGTACAAGAGAGTTACACTTTTTATAACTCAAGAACGGATTAATAACCGATTTGGTTGAAAATTGGTGGAGAGGTGATATAGATCTAAGCACACATACATACATACAGACATGCAACTTTGCTTTATACTATTTTTTAATAATAATAATAATTAATATATGTACAACAACATCACATACATTGATCTGACTCCGTGGTAAGTAGCATAAGCACTTGTGATACAGATATCAGAATCAACGGCGGTATTACAAATAAACTTAAATATACATATAACCCCAGACCAGTACAAACAGACATGTTCATGCGCACAAATGTTTGTACAGTGCGGGGATCGAACCCGCGACCTCTTGGTTAATAGTCAACATCTTGACCATTACACCAAAGTGGTCGTCAAAAGTCGTATAAAGGCTAACTTCCAACTTTCAGCCTTAAAAATCGTCAACTCCAATTGAATAATTAAGTCTTCAATTGCAATTAAATCTGCCAATCAATTGTGATCACAGTAATTGTTCTCGTGTCCAATGTCTCAATCGGCTGCCAAGATTTGTACGGCGTTTCATTGACGGGTGTTTCCCAATCAAGATTGTTAGTGCCCACGCAAATCTTTTGATTAGGTGTTAGGACATAAATGATTGCTTTATTTTGTAATAGTCCTCCTGGCCGATTTCGATCACAGCGGCCAATCTCAACAGAGATCAGCCAACTGCGCAGGAGATATTATAGTGCACAAGTGTGAGCGCAATACACAGGTGCACTCAGTGTTCCATCACTCTCAAAGTTCGTTTAGACGGCAATCCGACATGACCGGAGAGAGATCAGGCGCAGGACCAACGTCTTCACGTGCGTACCGAGGCACGGGGGTGTAACACTGCCAACTTCCCCACTCCGAGCTGTTTTTGAGAAATTTATGACAGAAATTCTCACATACAATTTTGGCTCGACCTGGGATTCGATCCCAGGACCTCTCGGATGTAAGACAGAAACTTTGCCACTACACCAACAAGGCAGTATTTTGTAATAGAATAGTAAAGGCGTGTTGAATGCCTTGTTACCCAATTTGGCCTTCAGATTTTGTGGTTGAATCTTTCGCTGGTGTGTTTTTGTCTAAGTCGACGATGTAGCATGCTCGCATAGAAGATGAGATGCTCTGCCATGATGCATGGCAGATGCTCCCTGCTGATGATATGCCAGTTCACCCCAAGATAACTTCAGGTTTGAAACTGACGAGTGCCTGACGATGTAAAAAAAAACAGATTCTTGCTATTATTTTCTTTGAGTCCTGTCTGCGACCGAAAGTTGATCTCTGACCGGAAACATCGTAATCTTGCAAAGTACTTTTAGCATTAGGTCATTTAAGTAATCTCTCGCAACTCCCTGTTTATGTGTTCTCTTGACTAATCTATCTTAATTTTAAGCTTAAGTGCTTACCTTTATCGCACCGCCAACATTTCATTTCTGCTTAGCCCAAAGTTGTGAATAGCCTCACGTCGTTAAATTGCAAATTTTAATATTAAACTAGCGGACCCCGCAGACGTTGTCCTGCTGACGGTGGACAACCCTTATCACTAAGGGGTATAAAACATAGATGTTGGCCGATTCTCAGACCTACTCAATATGCTCACAAAATTTCATGAGAATCGGTTAAGCCCTTTCGGAGGAGTACGGGAACAAACATTGTGACACCAGAATTTTATATATAAGATATCCTACTACTATTATAAAGGCGAAAGTTTGTAAGTATGGATGTATGGATGTATGGATGTATGGATGTTTGTTACTCTTTCACGTAAAAACTACTGAATGGATTTGAATGAAACTTTACCACAATATAGCTTATACATCAGAATAACATATAGGCTACAATTCATAAAGAATTTTTAAGATAAAGGCTTTCCACGCGGACGAAGTCGCGGGCGGCCACTAGTAAAGAATAAATATGTATTTTTTTAATGGGTTTTGTAATCGGCCTGTAGTAGTGGGTTATTAATTTAAACCTTAAGCCTGTGGTTGAAAATGAACGTTCGCTCCAATTCGATAGACTAACGTTCCACCAGAACCAGACGTTGGGCGAACAGTGGATCGAAAAACCTATCAACCAAGAGTGGACTAAGAAAAATAAAATCGTTGGCCTCAACCTTTATTTGTGCTTTGTTGGTATTGTTTTCTAATGCCCAATAACGTTATTTTTCATCCAACTGTTCGCACAACGTGTGAAGCCGGCTTAAGTTTCACGACCATTTGTGCTATGTTGTACGGAGATGCGCCTGCGCCTATTGTGTATCGTCATGCCTCGATAACCGCCGATTCGATACAGGGTCGTCTGGTGACGTATGTGTCAAACAAAAGGCATGATGACACCTATCTTAAATATTTGCAAGACCACAGCGTTTAAAAAACATAGCCCCTATAAAGTTAATACAACCAGAATATTTCGTATATATATTAACTCAATAAATATTCGGTCCGATTTCTGATACATGACCGTGACGTCATGTTCTTGTATTTCCATACTAAAATCTATGGAGGCATACAGACAGGCATTTTGACAGATAATAAAAAATAGGTATGTCAACGATTGGTGGTGTCATCTAGCCTATTATGGGACTAGATATGATTGTAGATTGATGATTCATTGTTAAATTGACATGGAAAGAGAGCTCTTCTCGTCAAAACTGCATCTGGTTTAACGTCTCCTCACAACTTATACGGGCAAGCTAGTATTACGAGTAATTCGTCAGTAAGAGTGGCAGAGTAGGCCACATCCGAAACCACGGACAAAAACGGTTTAATAGAGTAGGGCCGCTGAAACGAATGAATTTGGAATAACGAACATCTCATTCTACCTACACCGTACACTGTTAGCTCTGTCCAAGTACCAGCCGGTGGATACCATCAAAATAAACATACTATGTATTACCTTAATATAGATAAGAGAAATCTTGTTGAAAAAAAAAAAAATATGGTAGGTTTAAACAATAAAAACTTTTGGCTCTTTTTCTTTCCGTGGGGTGAAAAAATTAATAAGTAAATATACAACGACATCACATACATTGATCTGACTCCGTGGTGAATAGCATAAGCACTTGTGTTACAGATATCAGAATCAACAGTGCTATTACAAATAAACTTAAACAAATACATATAACACCCAGAAAAGTACAAACAGACATGTTCATGCACACAAATGTTTGTACAGTGCGGGGATCGAACCCGCGACCTCTTGGTTATTAGTCAACTTCTTGACCATTACACCTAAGTGGTCGTCGTGGTCGTCGTCAAATAATAACCTTTTTTTCTTGTTACAGGTTGGTGCATGACTCCGAAGCGACGAGCGTTGTGAATATCACCACGACAGATTAAGTAAGTTGTTTTATAATTAAAATACGATTAAGAAATGATAAGCCATAGAGTAAGAGCGCAGAGGATTCACTTGAATCAGAATGACTGGAAATGTTAGTATTTTATGTCTACCGAACAATAAAATGATTTTATTTCTGTACATAGGCCCACGAGGAGCACTATTACACGTCCCAACATATAAATTAATTATACCACCGTTAATATCATAATTATATATCATAATTATATTGGCGATCCAGCCAAACCGTTAAATTAAGACAAACAAATATAAAATGTTCGGCAAAACTAGTGCCAAAAATTATTGTTGAATATTATTGAAACAGGACTTAAACACTGTCTTAAACATTAGTGGTAGGATGGTTACAGTCGCATATAAATACCTATAATGTATCAGGAAACTGCATTCAATGAAAATGTTTTCCCATTTACTAAAAGCACTCTGTTCCATGGAAAAGGGCGCACCTTTCCCCTCGCAGTTTTGCGGGTAGACTCATAAAAAAACATATCGATTCCGCCTTGACGGCGCGGCGTCTGGCGTAGAGTAGGAATACGCAGAATGCTCATAAATCTCAGAGTTTACTGCCTAATGTTTGCTACTGTTTGGTAGAATTAAATGCTTCTTATGTGGTTTTCTTACATCGAGAGTTTTTTAGTTTGTGTATACGAAATCCTAACTGCCTGTCTGGTCTTTTGTTTCGACGATATTGTTTTTATATAGAATGCTTATTGTTTATTACAAAAAAAATGTGAAAAAAAGCCAACTAAGTGCGACACTTTTAATCAGCGACTAAGTGAAACTAATACAATAAGGTTTTAAAAAAAAAACAAATTATCTATGACAAGTAAATAAAGAGATAATTAAATTCCCAAACGCTGATTAATAAAAAACAACTTAGGATTTGTGGATAAGTGATTATTCATTGTTAAAGATACTGTTATGTAATTAGTAGCTCAAATGACCAATTTTGAAGGTACATATTTGATACCGTACTAGCTATCTTACGTAGCGCTCTTAGAAATGAATGAAATACGCTTTACACCATAAATTTCACGAGCAAGACCTAAGGCGTTGTAATACGTGAGTGACGCAACGCGACAAGGGCGATGCGATGCGACCCATTGTTTCAACGTCAAACGCGCTTTGTCACGTAGTAGGACACTATCATAAAGGTACGGTGGCGGTCAGCGCCGCGTGAACACTTTCTAACGAAAATATGTTTGCATGCACTTCGACACACGCGGAGCAATTTGCAAGCGGGATTGCGCGCGATGTGCAAATGATTTTCGCCTTAAAGATGTTCATGCGACACAGACCGCGATAGTACATACATTTGATATTGTCGCGTTTGTCTTAAGACAACGGGCAAACCACCAAATTTGTCGTTACAAGTGCAATATTATTTTTACCCAGTTAAAGTACTTTTTTAACTTTGACATTTGGATTTGTGCCAGGGCATCTATGTAGATATATTATATTTGTATGATTAACTGAATGTTAAATACGTCAGTCCTTTAACTGTTAAGGCAAGGGTCAGAATGTCTTTAAACTCTTCGTCTCTTTATAAAATTTCGTTAATCGGTCAATTTATTGCAGTATTACTTATTCTAAGCAAATAAATATCTTTATCTATTTGGAAATCTATGAGGACTTCTATTTAACAGAGAATGTCCTTCGACTTTACAGTTCAGGCCTTTTCGAGATGGGTTTTAGATTCTCGAAAAATTTTTTTTAGTGTTTGTTATTTAAAAAAAATGCTGTTCATATTCAGTAACAAAGAAAGAGCAACTTTTGCCATTTCTACCCTTTGGAGAATATCCCCCTCGTAGTATAACTTTCCAACTTTAGAGTCAAGACCGAGAACGAGATATCAGTCTCTCTAACCTTGCCTACAAGCTCATCATGATTATTTATAAAATCACTGGCACTTCTGCGTGTTTACTCTCATCTATGGCATGTTCCATTCGTTTCCCGGTAACTGCGACGACTTGCAATCGACGGCGCCGGCTGTATAACAATTCGCAACCGATTGCGGTAACCGCTTGACTTTTAAACAAGAATCCGAGATGCAGTGCAGTATGCAGTGTGAAGAAGATTCAGGGTCAGTTGATGCAATATATTGAAGTAACAAACGTCAATCCAATTGAAGTTACTCTAAACAAAATGAAATAAAAATTTGCCGACGCTAAGTTACGAAAATGACAGAAGGAAAATGTCATCATTTCCATAAATAAATATAAATATAATTTACAACAATCACATCAATTCTCTAGTCCCAAATTAAGCTACGAGGCTTGTGTTATGGGTACTAGGCAACGGATTACACATACTTAAATACTTTTTTTTGTTAAATAAATACATATTATTCATAGAAAACACCCAGACCAGTACAAACACACGTGTTCATGCACACAAATGTTTGTACAGTGCGGGGATCGAACCCGCGACCTCTTGGTTAATAGTCAACTTCTTGACCATTACACCAAAGTTGTCTTCCTGACTATTACACCAAAGTGGTCGTCCTCAACTTTTTGACCATTACACCAAAGTGGTCGTCCTGACCATAACACCAAAGTGGTAGTCCAGGTACTTTCACTAGTTCTGTCCATCGACTATGCAATTGAATGTAAAATGTTACATCATCAGAATAGAAAACCTACGAAAGCCTTCGAATGAGGTGGTCAAATAAAGGTCTCTTGCGCAGATTCCTGTCCGCACCAGCCCACAAATCGTCCTAAAGTTTTTCATGGGACTTTGGTCTCTAACTACGCAGAAATAAATAGATATTTTTTTAAATCCTAAAATAAACCTTTAGATATAACTCTTAGATCGGGCAGTAATATTTGTATACTCGGGTTTCAATATAAGTCCAGCCAAGTAGTAAGAAACTATTAGGCAAACACTTCTCCTTTACAAAAAGTCCCTGATTTATTTATATGTACTCGCGATAGGAATTGTCGATAACCTCTGTTAAAGCCTGGTTATACCCGAGTGAGCTTTAATGCCGGCTTTTTTTTTTTAACAAGCACACCAATTCTCTAGTCCCAAATTAAGCTACGAGACTTTATGGGTACTAGATAACGGATATACATACTTAAATACTTTTTTTTTTGTAAATAAATACATATTATAAATAGAAAACACCCAGACCAGTACAAACACACATGTTCATGCACACTTATGCTTGTACTGTGCGGGAATCGAACCCGCGACCCTTGGTTTAGAAGTACGACATGCGGACCACTGCACCAAGCGGTCATCAAAACTTTCCCCTATTACACAGGGCCTCCCCCCCCCTCGCTCAACCTACTGACGCACTGCGGTCTGAGTAAACTTTTAAAAGGTGTGCCAATTGTTGTGATGATAACTAAAACAATTTGGTAATGAATTAATGAACGAAAGCATTTATTTTCAGACCGGGGTCCATAATCTTCTTAGTAACAATTTAAAAAATTTACCTATTGTTAGTAAGTACAATATGAAAAGGAACAATTCTAATAAGGAAAGGGACTAACCAAACCTGGATTGCAAATTAACCCAGCGAGCCAGAATTGTTAATGGTTTCATCAATATGTTTAGTAAAAGCGTTCACTGCTGCATACATAGGTTATCTCGCCGAAATTGGTTAACAAGAATGATATGAGGAGACGACGAGGAAGGTGACGCAGTCCCAAAAGATGGTCTCACCACGTGACCGAGAAACTCAATACTAAGCGGAAGACAGAAGTGCATAGAGTGATCTCTTGAAACGATTCCGTCGATGCCACGATCCTCAGCAATAGGCTAGATGACACCACCAATCGTTGACATACTCTTTATTATCTGTCAAAACAGTCTGCCTCCATTGATTTTGAACGAGAATACATGATCGTGACGTCACGATAATGTATCAGAAATCGGAATCAATTAACCGAATATTTATTCAATTTTGTGTGTTTAAAAATAAGTTTCTACAGCTTTTTGGAAATATACTGGTTGTGTTAACGTCATGAAAATATTTAAGATAGGCGTCATCATGCCTATTAGGGAAAGCCTTGAGAAGAATGATTTTTCAATTCTTATGATGGCCCTTTAAATGGGCTGTTTGAAACACTACTACACCTTTTTGGAGTTTTTATGCTAAGCCACTAGACCATGAAAGAATTACAATACGACGACCTTGGTTTCGCAACTCGGTAAAGATAATTTCACAGGCATATCAGTTACACCATCTATTAATCATTAACTAACCATGCAACCATGCATGACTCATTTGACCAAAATACACCTGTTCGTCACACAATGAAATATCGCTTTCCACCTCATCACGCGGCAATTAAACACGTCTGTCGCGCGTGAGTTTTGATTGCCTAGTGAGCCGGTGTTACCAGATATACATACAAACCTTAAAAATGTTTTTATTTTTCAATATCGCCACTAAAAATAGACAATGTTTTCTACGGTAAAATAACAAAATGAACTCAGCGATAGCAGCCAGTTTTGCTGTCTCATCGTCAGACAGTTCGTCTGCAGTACTACCACTGTACATATTTATTAAAACAAGTATTACCCTTACTCTCTACTGAAAGCTGTAAAAATATATTTACATAATTCCCGAATTTTCACCCCTCCCCCCAACCTCTTCTTCTTCTCGCATAGCCTTCTTTCTTAAAATGGGGACCCCGGCCTCTGTAGAATGATTATTCTACGGGTCATATGGCATTTTTTACATTTTTCCCCCATCGCAAAAAGTTTTCTTGTTTCAAGATCACCCGAAAAACAGGCAACATTGAGTGTGATTTTTTAAAAAAAATTGAATTCAAACGGTGAATCGCGCGCCATCTTCCCGCGCCACCGCCACCGTTTCCGCTCTGGCCCCAATTGGAAGCGTCCTGCGGAACGGTGACTTCCGTAACTGTGCAGTGCGGTACGGTGCGGTGAAGCGATGTTCTCTGTTGACATGTGTTTTTGTCGATATTTCTGTTTCTGGATTTGCTGCATGTAATTTGCAAACTTCAAAAAATCATGACATTGTACTGTAATTTATTAAATGCTGAGTGTGTCTCACAATTTCGTCTCTATAATTGTTGAATGTTCTTAAATTACTTCTTTCTGCTCCCTGACATACAATATAACTCATTCAATATATGGAAACTTTGCTTTAGGTCACCGTATCCTATCTTGCTTTTTTAAAATAAAACGCTTCCAGGGCCTCAATTCTACTAAATACAATGTAGTTCACTTGCACGTCGTCGGCCTGGCAATTGCTAAAAATGACACTATTGGTATTCTGCTCTTGTTTTGGAAGTTGGATAGCGGCTACCCAGCCGCTATTGATACATTTCGGTATTCTACTAACCAATGGCGTTACAATGGCGTCAGGACGGCTACATAAATAGGTATTCTACTCTTATTTGACGTTTGAGTCGATCGCGCTGGCATTGCGCTGGCCCGACGACATCTGTCAAAATTGGCCGGTGAGAAGCGATTGTGCAGCAATACGTTTTCTTCCGACTTTTACCCGCGGAGTCATATGTGCGAAGCTTACCTAACGAAAAAGATTTATAACTTTGTGTTGTCACTGGATTTGGTAGTATTCTAATCCATTTAAAACAATCCCAACTAATGTTATTGTCGCAGTAAGATAGACAAAGCCGTAATATAGTTATATCCCTAGTGGTATAATTATATACCGTAACATAGTTATATGAAAGCGATTCATTACTATCTCACTAGGAATATAGTTATAAAACGGTCAAAGTTTAGTGATATAATTATATTACTAGATTCATTTTAGTGAAATAGCTTTCGGAGTGTGCGGCGCAAAAGATTGGTAACCCAGAAATGCAATACCACTTTCAAACATTACATTGGATGATCCTATACCAAATAAAAACTTGTCACTCAGAGAAATGTGCCAAAAATTGTCGCGCTTTGGAGGCCAAGGTTTTTAAAATGTTTGTGTAACAATCGAATATACAGTGTTCTCCTGAAAGGTGTGCCTGTAAGAAGCATTCCGTTCAGTGTAATTCTAGATGTCATGATTCATCTCCTTGTCTGAACAAAAATTAAAAAATACTTTTAAATAAAACAAGATCTCAACTTAGTTGATAAGAAACATAGATATCGCAAAACTGTTGATAAGCTTTAAAAGATTTAAAGTTTTTGATTAGTTTTAATTGCATTGTTAATGTTTAAATTTCAAAAAATATGATCGTTAATATGCATTAATGCCACAAAGTATTGTAACTGACTGCAGGATACATAAAGTCAATGACATAAAGTTGATTTTTAATAAAGATAAAACTAATAAACTATTGTTCTTTTTAAATTATATATGGTAGATTTCTGTTAACTAAGCTTAATCAAGTAAATATTTATAACACTAAACTAAATCTAGTAATATAATTATATCACTAAACTTGGACCTTTTTATAACTATATTCCTACTCTATATTATGGCTTAATTTAACTTACCTACTGCGACCATTCCCTGAATGTAATGATTGTAAGTATTTACCTATTGTAATTTTTGTGAAAAATGACTAGTAGACTCATCTAAGATTGTCTAAGTCAACCCCTCAAAACACATTTATGTTTTGCAGTTAGCAACTCAGATCTCAATATAATATGTCCCAGTACCCCTATATCGGCTCTACTGTGTGGCATAACCATCCAATTAGCCACTGTCATATGAGGAAAGTGGGTATTTATTGGGTAAGTTTTAGTAAGGTGTTTAGTAAGTAAAATGACTTCATATTTCTGTTAGATTACTCATCCCTACTCATAGAAGATTAAAGCAATACATTATGTATATGAATACACCTAAATACCCAATGTCTTTTATTTCTAGTGATAAAATTAACAGAAAACAAATAAAACCAATTGTCTTATAACAAAGTATAATTATATATTATTAATCAAACAATTATTTAATAACAAAATATAATTTTAATCAATCATTACAGGAGATAGTGGTTATCCGTCACGAAAGTCAATGATGACCCCTATATTAAATACATCTCAAGGCACACCACCACAGAATTATTATTATGACCTACATGTGACCGCAATTTCGTGGAGCAGTATATTGGGGTGTTGAAAGCAAGGTTCAGGTGTGATACATTTTTAACACATTGTTGTGATAGTAAAATAATAAATTAATGTAGTTTTACTTTTTAGCTTGCTTGTGCTTGTGGCTTGTGCGCTGCATTACAAGCCCACAGTGGCAGCGAGAATTATAAATACATGTTGTGTCTTGCACAACATTGCAAATGCGACCGATGCTGCCATACCATATTTGACAGCCGAAGAAGTAGAAGCAGAAAATCCCCTTCAGCAAGAGGCAAGGCAGCTGCGAATACTGTCCGCCTCCTAAAACCAAAATATTTATAACTTTAGAAACCCTAAATAAATCTTGAAAAATGTTTTCACTCATGGATTTATGAAATTGTATCTATGTTTTTTAAACCTAAATAAATTATTTGTTTACCTGTAGCAGACAATTTGTTGCTTATTTTTTTTCGACTTATAGTCTGAGTAGTAATACTGAAAAAGAGAGAAAAGTAAATGTCAGTATCAGTATAAATATGTACAAAAACAAACGATATTTAACTATGCTAAATGTATTTCGATAACAACTTACAGTGCGCCAGGCTTCAACCCTCTTGTGGGACAGATTGCCGAAACGCTGTTCAGCAGAGCGGCGCATTCTTCCCCAAGTCCTTTCGACAAACTACGTCCTTCTTTGGTGCGGCTGAATCGCCCCAGAGCGCCAGCTCTTTGTGCTCTCCAAAAATTCAATCAACGCTTCTTGCTGCTCCAGCGTCACTGCGTCCGCTGACATCTTTTTTTTCTGTCTATATTACTTTTAACTTTACTTTCGCCTTAACTTTTCAACAATTTTTTAAAGTAAACTTTACGCTTCAAAACATGACGATGACAGATAAAAAACGTCAAAAAGCGTGTTTTTTTTTAAAGACTGGCAAAGAAATTCAGAAATTTGGCTGTTTGAGGTTTCTACACAGATTAAATAGCCACTAGTACAATCTAGTTTATGGTATAAAGCCAGGCTGTTGCGAGGCCGACGACGTGCCAGTGATATGCTGACGACGTTCATCTCAAAATTAGTAGAATACCGTTTTTAGACCAATGGCGTTGGCATATCAATAGCCTGGCTTCGACATAGCAAATTGAAGTAAAATAGCAGAATTGAGGCCCAGGTATCACGATTGCAACATGAACTTCATTTGAAATAGCACTAGCATTAATTAAAAGCGAACTAGTACCTTCGTTATTTGGAACCTTCTAAGATACTATATAATATCTGGGAGCATTGAATAACAGTCATTAAGCTTTCATTCTTTATAAGTTTTTATAAAAAATACAGCATAAAAAGCTAAACACAACATCATATGCGTCTAAAAAAAATGTTAAAATTTTCTAATGAAAATAACAGCCTAATATGCCTAATACTACACTTGCGAGTAACCATATCGAATCGACGCTTACGCTACCACATTTAGATGTCTTTTGCATAAAAATATTTAATTTATGCATAATATTTATGTATGGTTTAAAACCTCCCAAGTTCAAGCTTTAAGTTAACACTAATATCAAAAGAGAATTCACTGTGTTTTATTTCCCACAATAATAAACCTCAGTCAGTAACGAAAAAACTATTAATTTTGGACGAAGTGAGAATAGAGAAGTGAGAATGGACTGGTCTGCACGCTCAGCCCGGACATGGACCCTGCCCCATGTGAAAAATATCAGAGGCGAAGGGACGCAATGGTTCAAGAGTTCCACATAAACATGCATGATATAGGTGCATTCATTAAAATTCTGGCTGACCCTACGTCTCAGGCTGCAAAATGTTTAGCAGATATGATTTTGAACCCTTGAGAACCTATCACCTGCGCAACTGTATGTATGTAATAGATTTAGTTTAGTTTAGTAATAGATTAAGGTACGATGGGGCTGACATGTGTTATATCAAAAAGCCCCAAAATAAATATAGATTAAAAAAAAAAAAATGGACCCTGCCCCATGAAGCCCGGAGATGAGCTCAAGAGATGAGTACGAGACAGAAATCCAGCACCTTCGATCGTGGAGCAGCTGTAGGCGGCGTTACTGAACCAGGGGGACGGAATTCCTTAAAGAGAAGGTGAAGAAGCTTGTTCGGTCAATGAAAAACCGACTGCGAACTGTAATCAGAACTAAGAAGGGAAATACAAAGTATGGAATTAAACAAATGTAGTTTTTTATCGGAAAAAAAAAATGTTACCAATAGATATCGAATTTCCCTTAATTTCCGTTTTACCACTGCTATGGTCCGATTGACATTATTAAAATAAACTCTTAATAAATATGGACAATTATGGTATTGTTTTGATGCTGGAGAGACACGCTTTCAGATGATGTATGATTTAGGTAGGATGATTTTTGTTTAAAAGACAAAAATCACATTTATATGCGCGCTTGCACGTTGAGTCCATTTGTTTGCTCGCGAGTGTATTTATTTACTAAGGTGTGGTCTAAAGTGTGTGCAAGAATTTAAATATGCATATATACAGATGTCGCGTGCTCGGAATAGCTGTCATCGTCGTTAGCATTCGTCGGGTGTGTGAGGTCGCGGATATGAGAATGATTTGGATGAAAAATATGACATAAATAATCATTTTTTTTTGCTTATAAATAACTAGCGTACCTGGCAGTCAGTCAGTTTATATTTAACAGTTCGATTACTATTAATATGACTATTAAAAAATTAGCCCTAAAACCTCCGCGAGTTTCCTCGCCCCGCTATAAGCGGGACAATGGAAGATCGCTTGTAGCATGCGCTCCGTCGCCCTAGTCAGTGAAACCCCCTGCCATAGTAAAAAGTTATGTTTATATAGTACTCAAAAAATCGTATTGAACCAAAAAAAATATCTGAATTGTAACTTTTGTTAATAATAATAATAATAGTCCTCCTGGCCGATTTCGACCACGGCGGCCAATCTCAACAGAGATCAGCCAACTACGCAGGAGATATTGTAGTGCACAAGTGTGAGCGCAATACATAGGTTCACTCTTCCATCACTCTCAAAGTTCGGTGAGACGGCAATCCGACATGACCGGAGAGATCAGGCGCAGGACCAACGGCTTAACGTGCTTTCCGAGGCAAGGGGTTGTAACACACCCCACCCTTCCTGACACCGAGCTGTTTTTGAGAAATTCATGACAGAAAATCTCAGAAACAATTTTGGTTCGACCTGGGATTCGAACTCAGGACCTCTCGGATGTAAGGTAGAAACTTTGCCACTACACCAACGAGGCAGTCGTAACTTTTGTTACTTGGTAGTTAAATATAATATGCGTAACCTATTACTCAAATAAGGAAACCTTGTAATTGGTCGTATTTATTGGTAATTAATTAGCATTATGTGTACATATTTAAGAAAAAGCTGTATGGACCCAAGCGGTAAAATAAAATAAAATTATTCGCCAATTTTGATACTTGAGCATAATATTGTATGAATCAGCGTAGCCAAGGTCACTGGTTCGATGTTTGATTTTGTAATTGTGGCTTGTTGTTAGTGTACGTGATTTCATCTGTGTTTGAGAATAGCTCAACAGGTAATTACCTTTTTTATGTTAAAATAAGAAAAATATTGGGACTTTTCAAAGCTAGAGTGAACTGGCATCTTATAGGTGAGCTCGCTCCTTCGTAGTCTAAGTCTTTGCCTCGTTGGGCTTAGTCTTGGGTCAAAAGCAAACTTATGGCATCCCAAATAGATATATAAAACACTACTTTTGAGGTGACAACGTCTTATAAATTGGTTTGCCGGGTGACACCTCAAGAAACTGCGTTACGCTGCTCCGCTCACGTTTCGCGCGAGAGAGACAGAGCGAGAGAGAGAGATAGGCATACACACCGGTTCATGTTATACGAATGAATATTCACATTAAAATTATTTTACCACTCAGAGTCGTTGTCACGTAAAACTTTCGCGCGTATACCGACTTTACAGGCAACCAATTTTTTGTGTGAAGCAATCGAAATCTTTATATAACATACTCGTAATGGTTTGGTTTAGTTTAGTATTAAATCAGATTAGCACGTAAAACTTATGTATAATTTAATCCTGTAACATTTCTGGTAATCACCACTAAACATAACCCATATGACATAACCTTAACAAATGTTTAAAAATTAATTAATAAATTGCAGTTCATTCGTGAGTTCATTAGTGATTTAATTAATTAGCGCAATCATAACAGCACTAGTCGGCTTACGTTCGGTTTCCTTCATGTTCCTGCCGGAAGTAACCATGGGTTGATAGTGTTATATCTCCCCACTGTCATAGCAGTTCCAAGTATTTTTTCAAGGGAAAAAAATAAAGTTTAAAAACTAACACCCGACTACTTAAAAACACGCTCTAAAAAGTACGAAACAAGAAAACACTCTCCAATGAAATTACTTAGTATGTACAAACTATTAAATATTTACCGTTATTAAATAAACTAACTTACACATATTATTATATTTTAATATATTTTCAATTTATAATATTGATAGAGAAAATGCTAGTAATATATATATATATTCAAAATGTACAAGTAAAGCGCTTTCAAATGATACCAAACACGGCATATTTATCTTAACTTTATTTTTTTACTTCGTATGTTTTGTCCGCCAGAGGGCGCCACATTAGATTTTGTGAAATCCCATATAGCCTATAACCAGCGGACAATTAAGACGCTTCTAATGATATGTCATTTGTCGAATTCTGATAAGTAGTTTAGAAGTTACGAGGGAACAGATGAACATCCATACCCACATACATACATACATACAGGTCAAAATCATAACCCTCCTTTTGCTTCGCCGTAGTCGGGTAAAAAGAACCGAAATTCTTAGATTTCACCGATATCTAACTTTGGGAAATCGGTAGCTATCTTCAGTGTTAATGAATACCAAACTCTCAGGTCTTAAGACTCTTAAATTTTTCCATTAACCACCACTTAGAGGTAAAGACAGATATACTCGATTTCTTCTCAAATATTCAATCTTAAGCATTCCCATCTAATTAAATTTGTCTACCTTTGGGAAACCGGTAGCTATCTTCAGTGTTGATGAATACCAAATCCTCAGGTCTTAAGACTTTAATTTTTCTATTAACCACCAAGTAGAAGTAAAGATAGATATACTCGATTTCTTCTCAAATATTCAGTCTTAAGCATTCCCATCTAATGTTCCAAGTTAATGTGTAAATTTCCAAGTTAATTTTATTCAGCGCCTCTCCAATCCATTAAGAGGTTGCAACTGTATAAGTTCTAGACAACGAACTAGACTACTCGAAGAACTCGCCTAGACATCGACTCCTGCGCATCCAACACCGAATGACTCACAACTCGTAGGCGTGAGGGTTCAAAATTGATTGCTATTGGATACGGTCAATCGGTTTGACATATCGCCACAGTGTAGTTAAATTGCAAGTTCCCAGTTGTTAGAATTTAGTGGTGTAAGTTATTTTAGGGTTTAGTATTTCTGATTATTTTTAGACTGGGAAAATGTATGTGATCGCTTCGAAAACATCTTAATATTGGTTTTCGAGAACTAATAGTCTTGCAGGCTTCCTTGCACCTAAATAGTATGCCAATTGCTTCCTTAAAAGTGCTCTCGGTTACATACAAAATTCTAATGGTTCAAGCAGTATACAGGTTAAATGCTGTTAGCTAGCGTCAATAGTAGGTGATGCGACCTTCACGGCATGTCTTGCTGATCAATCAATCTCTACATACAATAGGATTATTTACAGCTATATATTTTTTTTGCATCTTTTTTGCATCGCCATCCGCTGCTCTATGGCGAATCGAAGCCTTGCGCCCACGCCGGGTCGTCGACCTGTGCTGTGTGTGAGTCACCCGCCCTTTACGCTACTCGCGTGGGTGGTGGGGGGTTATACAATGATTTAGGTACTGTATTATATAGCGCCTCGATAGAGTAGAGCGCTTGTAAAAACGGTGCTGATATTTTTTTGGTGATAGTTTTTTTCTGCTTTTTGATGACTTAGAAGGGATTTAAAAGTCATGCTGACATTCCGTGCTAAATACAGGGTGGCCCATTTATCGTGGATCAAACGAATCAGGGTGGTAGAAGAGGTGATTTCCAATAAAAAATCTTTCTACAGCATGGTCATAACTTAATTGCATAAATGTTATGGTCATTTTTGTTTTTTTTAAATAAACTACCGTTTTTTGTACAATTTAATGAATACAGAAAAAAGTTGATAAAAAACAACAAAACAAAAGGTGTTGTGTTATGACTAGATAATGTATCATTACAAAAAAAAATGAATTGCAGCTCTGGGTGCCAAATTTAAAAAGCAATCCATTTTATCTTGTCAATTTTGAAGGATTACAAAAAATTACTACTCTCTTTGAGAACACCCTGTGAAAAAAGAATGTACTACAGAAAAGTGACCCTGTATTAAAAAAACTTGCTGATTTAATGCTGATTGAAATGAGGTATTACACTTTAGTGTCAGTTTTTTATTTCAGGTTTTATGCGAGTTTTTTTCATGTCAAGGAGCAAATTTTACGAGCAAAATTAACGTAATTGTCTGAAGGCACGTCTGTTATTCATGATTTGTACTTTAGCAGTCTCGAGATTTTGTCGTAATTCTTGTTCAGTGTTGTTCTCTCTTTGATATTACCACTTCTTTGAAATAGCCCCAAATAAAAAAATCTAATGGATTAAGGTCGGGCGACCGGTTTTAGTTTACTAACAACTCTATTCGAGGCGGAGCTATTGCGTGGCCACCCCGGTCGCCCGACCTTAATCCATTAGATTTTGTTATTTGGGGCTATTTCAAAGAAGTGGTATATCAAAGAGAGAACAACACTGAACAAGAATTACGACAAAAGCTCGAGACTGCTAAAGTACAAATCATGAATAACAGACGTGCCATCAGACGATTACGTGCCAATTTTATTAGGCGGTGCAGACTTTGCATAATAGTTAGAGGTAGAAATTTTGAACATTTAATGTAAAAAAAATATTTAATAAAATTATCAACTCATAATTCTTGTTCTTTTATTTCAATATGGTTTTTTAATTACCGACATAATTTTTATTCAAATTTTCCTTTCTAACTTTGCTCCTTGACATGAAAAAAACTCGCATAAAACCTGAAATAAAAAACTGACACTAAAGTGTAATACCTCATTTCAATCAGCATTAAATCAGCAAGTTTGAGAAGTACAAAGCAGTTCTAGCAATCCAACGCACAAACAACTTGCCGTTTATGATAAACTAAAACCGGTCGCCCGACCTTAATCCATTAGATTTTTTTATTTGGGGCTATTTCAAAGAAGTGGTAATATCAAAGAGAGAACAACACTGAACAAGAATTACGACAAAATCTCGAGACTGCTAAAGTACAAATCATGAATAACAGACGTGCCTTCAGACAATTACGTTAATTTTGCTCGTAAAATTTGCTCCTTGACATGAAAAAAACTCGCATAAAACCTGAAATAAAAAACTGACACTAAAGTGTAATACCTCATTTCAATCAGCATTAAATCAGCAAGTTTTTTTAATACAGGGTCACTTTTCTGTAGTACATTCTTTTTTCACAGGGTGTTCTCAAAGAGAGTAGTAATTTTTTGTAATCCTTCAAAATTGACAAGAAAAAATGGATTGCTTTTTAAATTTGGCACCCAGAACTACAATTCATTTTTTTTTGTAATGATACATTATCTAGTCATAATACAACACCTTTTGTTTTGTTGTTTTTTATCAACTTTTTTCTGTATTCATTAAATTGTACAAAAAACGGTAGTTTATTTAAAAAAAACAAAAATGACCATAACATTTATGCAATTAAGTTATGACCATGCTGTAGAAAGATTTTTTATTGGAAATCACCTCTTCTACCACCCTGATTCGTTTGATCCACGATAAATGGGCCACCCTGTATATGATAAAATATATCTAAAAAGGACGGACACTATTGTTGTAGTTCCGCTTTTTGACTTACTGTATGTTTTAACTGGGGTCCTATATCAAAATATTTATAATACGGTAAGCAGTGTTTCTAAAGTTAGAGAGCATCATCTGTAGTAGTTTCTTTTGTTTGTAATTTAGAAAGAAAGAAGAAATGAGTTTATTAAGCAATTTACATTACTAACAGTCAGACTTACATAAAATTCATAAAATAGTAAGGCGTTGTCCTACACTAGTAGTCCTAGTTTGTGACACATAAACGTATGTACATAATTTGATATATAGTCGCTTCGCTCTTGTCACATTTGTTGCTAACATAGCTCACAACGAGTAAGATGTAGTTGATGGAATCGTCGTTACTTTGCGGAAATCCATGACTTAAGCTGTAAAAGAGGATTATTTTGCTTTGAATTTTTCACTTAACAACGCCAGCGCAGGAACCCAAATACATCCAACTGTAACCACTTGAAAAAACTAGAGCTGGAACTCGCAGGAACTCACAACGTGACACAGAAGATGCACCTGGACACACAACACTGACACCAACAAAACATTGGACGCGTTTCGCCACTACACGTGGCATCCTCTCAGGAGATGTTATTCGTTCGACAGACTACATCAAAAATAATCTTCTTTTTCAGCTTCAGCGGGTAAGAGTCAAAAAGGGCACTCTTTAAACTCATTTTCTGCTTATAACCATACAAATCAGATTAACACGTTGTCACTGTATAATTTAATTCAAATACGGTCGTGATTGCATTTGGGTCGCTATCAAGATATTCAAACAATGGGCCTAGGCGGTCCGATGAGACTGACACTGGCGTTATGCCAAGTATTAGTCGGGTTCGCCCACCCAGGTTTTGTATGATCATTAGTTTTCCTTTTGACTGCCTCGTTGGTGTAGTGGCAAAGTTTTTTCCTTACATCTAAGAGGTCCTGGGTTCAAATTCCAGGTCGAGCCATCATGAATTTCTCAAAAATAGCTCTGTGTCGGGAAGTTGGCGGTGTTACACCCCCGTGCCTCGGTGCGTACGTTAAGCCTTTTGGTCTTGCGCCTGATCTCTCTCCGCTCATGTCGGATTGCCGTCTCACCGAACTTTGAGAGTGATGGAACAGTGAGTGCACCTGTGTATTGTGCTCACACTTGTGCACTATAATATCTCATGCGTAGTTAGATGATCTCCGTTGAGATTGGTCGCCTTGGTCGAAATCGGCCAGGAGGACTATTATTATTAGTTTTCCTTTTGGGTGGAACATTGTGTTATGTTATACCTAATTTGTTTTTGAAAAGGGATAGATTTCGCTACTGGCTGAAGTGTTTCACATGAAATGGTTTGCACTCTCCTTTTCACTATGATTTTGAAATTTTCAAGTAAACACTGAATAGATCATATAGATACAGATACAATTTACAGATTTTTTCACACACAAATAAACTGAATTTTTCTTTCGTTCATTTGTGAATTCCTTAAATAATAATTTGGTATTTGTTTCCTTTCGTATTGTAGTTTTCTGTACATTGACAATGTTTTTACGCAATAGATTACTTATTTAAGTAATTACGAAATTCCTACTTCATCGTGGCCTCCGATCTACGATTTATCCTTTAAAAACCAAGTTTTCGACAAAAAATGCTAATCTATCAAAATTTAATGATATGGCTTTTAACTCTATTCGTGTAAGCGCACAGAAACACCATTATCCATTTAAACCCATGAAGCCTCGCCATTGACTCGCATACCATCGAATTAGTGTAATTATGTCAATTAGCATAATGTGAGTGAGGTCAGAGCACCTCGAATGAATAGAGCATAGAAAGAACGTGATACTTCTATGGGATCGTCAGTATTTTAAACAAGAAGATAATACACGCTTTATTAAAGTCTCCATATCTATAAATGTTTTATTTATCGTAAAAGGTTTGCTCTTGACCCAGGACTAAGCCTAACAAGGCCGACACTTAGTCTACGATGGAGCGAGTTTACCTAGAAGATGCCTGTTCACTCTAGCTTTGACAGTAACAAGTTTGTAACTGAAGGGAAACATTGACGCAGGTAGTGAGTTCCACTTAGGGTTACCACCCGTACTTTATAATAAAGTATTGTACGTTATATCAAACAATTGTACTCTGTACTTTATGAAAACAATAAAGTACACGAAAATACTTTATTTCGCATGATTTGTTTTTTTTTTTTGATTTTGAAGTTGAAGTTAAGTCGTAAGTACTTTGTTTGTTGATTATGTTGTTTATTTGTTGAATATGTTTTGAATATAATAATAAAGAAAAAAAATTGGTTGCCTGTAATGTCGGTATACGCGCGAAAGTTTTACGTGACAACGACTCTGAGTGGTAAAATAATTTTAATGTGAATATTCATTCGTATAACATGAACCGGTGTGTATGCCTATCTCTCTCTCTCTCTCTCTCTCTCGCTCTGTCTCTCTCGCGCGAAACGTGAGCGGAGCAGCCTAACGCAGTTTCTTGAGGTGTCACCCGGCAAACCAATTTAAAGGACGTTGTCACGTCAAAATAATTGTACTTTATTTTGAAACCAATGTACATTATTTGCAAAAAATAAAGGTGGCAACCCTAGTTCCACTATTGTGCATCATCAGGTATGTAGATGAGAAGTGATTATTTCTTCATATCCGAGCAAGTATCAAAACTAGTGAATTAAAACAATACAATAACAATTTATGTAATTGCAGATTATTTAAAAAAAAAAAACAATTACACAGCGAGCAATATCGCTACATAACTATATACGAGTATCTTTTCGTGTATTACCATATCTCTGTTTATTTATAACCTTTCCATAAATAAAGATGGAGTTATTCATAATATGGTTACAGGAAAATGTGTATGGAAAGTATTCGATTACGGATTGTGTGTATGTATGTATGAGTGCATATCATTGACACATAAATAGCTGAACGTTACGAATGGTATAACATTGTAACGTAGTGTTTTATTTATCACTTGGTAGCTGGTGGATTTGTAAATGTTTGTACCGTGCGGGAATCGAACCCGCGACATCTTGGTCTAATAGTAAACTTTTCTACCATTACATCAAAGTGGTCGTTGAATTGTTAATTAATTATCCTGCAAGAAATCGACACTTCTTATTATAATATTATAAATGTGAAAGTATATTTGTTTGGATGTTTGGATGTTTGTCCGTCAATCACGCTAAAACTACTGAATGGATTTTGATGAAATTTGGTATGCAAGCAGGGTATAGGCTAACTTAGGTGATAGGGTACTTTTTATCCCGATTAAACTCTCCCATGGGATAAAGCAGGAATCTTGATAATCCTCAATCACGCCGGAAGTACTGAATGGATTTTGATGAAATTTGGAATACAGGCAGGGTATAGGCTAATTTAGGTGTTACTTTTATCCCGATTAAACTCTCCCATGGGATAAAGCAGGAATCTTGATAATCCTCAATCACGCCGAAAGTACTGAACGGATTTTAATGAAATTTGGTTTACAGACAGTGTATTAGCTGACATAGATTAAATAATAGTTTTTAATTCAAGTTAATTACAATTTATTACACTTTCTTCATCCCTAGACAGTGTTGAGCAGTGTATAACCTGAATTAGATTGTAGGATATACTTTTTATATAACCGTGGGATAAAAGAGGATTCTACAGGAAAATAGCAACTTTCATTCTACGTAAGCGTAGTCTCAGTATAGTTTATTGAGGCGCCAATAGATGGCGTTGACTGTATTTTAAAACGCGATAATGAATTACCACAGCTACTTGGATATTAACGACTGTGACTTTGAGGTGAAATTAGAAATTTTCTTCTTTATAGGTTAATTCTGTGTCGTATCAGTTCTGCGTTGTCAATTGGCTTTTCTTTTTTTTTTTTATTTGGGATAGGTTTGCTCTTGACCCAAGACTAAGCCCAACGAGGCAAAGACTGAGTCTACGATGGAGCGAGCTTACCTAGAAGATGCCTGTTCACTCTAGCTTTGAAGATTCCTAGGTTGTAATTGCATTTTCGAATAATTTGTCGATTTCGAAATCTAGCTATACGATTTATTACTACCAAAATCGTGAAAAACAAACACGGAAACATATAAGAGTACAGTAACAGTAATACCCTACGGAATGATCAAAATTAAACTTTTTATATGCAAAAAAATACAGTCACTAAGTCATTTGTAAATGTCCTCATTCTACGCGGGCAAAGCCGCGGGTAAAAGCTAGTATATTATAAATGCGAAAGTAACTCGGTCTGTCTGTCTGTTACTCATTTACGCCTAAACTACTGAACCAATTTGCATGAAATTTGGTATGGAGATATTTTGATACCCGAGAAAGGACTTACTTTTATAATCATAAGACTACTTTTTACCGCGGGAAGATGACGCATTCCCATGGGACAACTCAGGTTGTCCGATCGCTTTTATATATATAAAAACCGGTCAAGTGCGAGTTAGACTCGCGCACCGAGGGTTCCGTACAAACCTGTAGATAAGGAGTAGTAACTTTGAAATTTTCAAAATTATCAAAAAATTTTTTTTTATATGATGTAACTCAAAATTTACGGTTTTCGTAATTTTTCCTATATCTGTATTATAAGACGTGACTTCGTAATAAATTTCATGATTCTAAGTTTACGGGAAGTACACTGTAGGTTTAGATTCCCGTTCGAGTTTCGAAAATTTGCGGCCTAAAAGATACAGAAATTTCAGTTTGATACCTCCACGCGTTCCTGAGAAAAACGGTCTTGACAGACGGACGGACGGACGGACAACAAAGTGATCTTATAAGGGTTCCGTTTTTACCTTTTGAGGTACGGAACCCTAAAAAGAATTACTGTTCGTTAGTCTCACTAAAACTCGAGAAGGGCTGAACCGATTTCAATAATTTTAGTCTTGAAATATTTGTGGGAAGTCCAGGGAAGGTGTAATAAACGATGAGAAAATATTGATAAATTGCGAAAACAGCGGGCACGACAGCGTCTGCTCTGCCCAGTCCACTAGTCTCAAATAAATAAGTAACAAAATAATAATAATAATAAATAAATAAATAATAAATATTTCACAACAATCACACCAATTCTCTAGTCCCAAATTAAGCTACAAGGCTTGTGGTTTGGGTACTAGACAACGGATAAACATACTTAAATACTTTTTGACGTGACAACGTCTTATAAATTGGTTTGCCGGGTGACACTTCAAGAAACTGCGTTACGCTGCTCCGCTCACGTTCCGCGCTCACAATGAGAGCGAGTGAGAGGCACGCGTCCCTTCGACTCGGGCATGGTTAGCCCGCCTAAGAGCGAGTGAGACAGACATAAAAAGTGAAAGGCACGCGTCCCTTCCACTCGAGCACAGTTAACCCGCCTAAGAGCGAGAGAGACAGAGCGAGAGAGAGAGAGTGAGAGAGATAGGCATACACACCGGTTCATGTTATACGAATGAATATTCACATTAAAATTATTTTACCACTCAAAGTCGTTGTCACGTAAAACTTTCGCCCGTATACCGACTTTACAGGCAACCAATTTTTTTTTTTGTTAATAAATATATATCATACATAGAAAACACCCAGACCAGTACAAACACACATGTTCATGCACACATATGCTTGTACTGTGCGGGGATCGAACCCGCGACCCTTGGTTTTAGAAGTCCGACATGTAGACCACTGCACCAAACGAATAATAAAAAAAATAATAATAAATAAAACCAATAATAAAAAACTAAGTTAGTATAAAGTAAATTCTCCTAAAATGAACAACAACATTTTCTTGTGTACGTTCCTTAATCTTTTAAATTACATAATAGCACCCAAATATATCCTGTTTAAACGTCAACCCGTCCGCATAAATTTCAATTATAAATTACTATAATTGTTTTATTCCGACGTCTGTAACTCAGATTACAAGTCATGGTTATTTATCAATGGAAGCAGTATCGTTTGTCGTACGGAAGTAAAGTTAGTTACAAGTTTACTTTGCGTTTGATTGGGGAGTTTTATTAACACACACAGGCAAAGCTGATAGATGCTGTGAGATCCCTCAGTACTATATTTTAGACTAGTTCAACTTTGTCTGCGTATATATCCCGTTCCCGTGGGAATTTTGGGAAGTTCTTTTGGTGGATGCCTACATTATAGTAGCTACTTGCATGCCAAATTTCAGTCCGATTCGTCCAGTGGTTTGGGCTGTGTTTTTCAACTTTGAGTTTTATATATTAAGATTTATCTTAATAGTAATTTATATAAATAAATATTTCACAACAATCACACCAATTCTCTAGTCCCCAATTAAGCTACGAGGCTTGTGTTATGGGTACTAGACAACGGATAAACATACTTAAATACTTTTTTTTGTAAATAAATACATATCATACATAGAAAACACCCAGATCAGTACAAACACACGTGTTCATGCACACATATGCTTGTACTGTGCGGGGATCGAACCCTTGGTGGTTTTAGAAGTCCGACATGTAGACCACTGCACCAAACGGTCGTCGTATATCTATGTCTATATCTATTAATGTACTCATTCGCAAGAAACCCATGGTTGAAAATAGCTCTATAACTAAAAGTAAAATTCCTACTAGCCAATTTAGAGGACGGCGGCCAATCTCAACAGTCAGCTAACTACGCTGGAGATATTATAGTGCACAAGTGTGGGTGCAATACACGGTTGCACTCTCTGTTCCTTCACTCTAAGAGTTCGGTGATACTGCAATCCGACATGACCGGAAAGGGATCTGGACCAACGGTTTAACGTGCTTCCCGAGGACACGGGGGTGTAACACCGCCAACTTCCCGACTCCGAGCTGTTCTGAAATTGGGACGGGGACTGGTGATTCGAACTGTTATTACAATAAAAAACGAATTTAATTAAAAAAACAGACTTAAAACTGATGATAGCTATGATATGTATAAGCCTTTATACTTAACTTTTTACAATACACTTCTATATTGATTACAAAGAGATTCATCCAACTTTCCAAAGTCTTTGAACATCTCGTCATTTATAAAACTATCGTAGGTTTTCAAGTCCATAGGCTCCATAAAAGAATCAATGTACTAAATTTTGTATGAACTCCGTAAGCTATCGCGTATATCCAATATATAGATTTATATATCCAATATATAGATTTATTTATCCAATTCGTATTCAACGAAATATTAATTAAGTTTCGAACAAGCGGCACACCTCTCATCGTCCCTGTACAACGGGAACACATTAGGTGTTCATTACGACATCTTACACACTTGTCATAAGGGTGATTTTGCAACAGTCATGGCTAGCCTTATGTGCTGACGTCTGTACTAAGGCTAGACAGAAAATTACAGTAATTTTGAGTAGATGCAGTTCGTTGTACTGCGTATAGCCTGCTATTATACGATAATTACCTGTTAGCCTTCGAAGACGGGAGGTTTTTGGGTTTATACTGGTTGGGTGAATATTGAAGAGTATATTGAGACTTAGTTGATGGAATCAGGCGTTACTTTGCGGAAATCCATGACTAAACCTGAAAAGGAGAAATATTTTGCTTTAAATTTCCACTAAACGACACCAGCGCAGGAACCCAAATACATCATACTGTAACCACTTGAAAAAACTAGAGCTGGAAGTCGCAGGACTTACATTACAACTCACAACGTGACACAGAAGATGCACCTGGAAACACAACACTGACACCACCAAAACATTAATTGTTTTGCAGCAAAATTTTATTTATATAAATATATTTGTTTCTTCGGTTTACGCGAAATTCTCTTTATTCTACACAGCTTTGGTTTTTTAACTTAAAATGAAGGGTCAATGGATTCTAATGGCTTAAATTCAAAACAGACAAATCCTACATTAATTCAATTTCTTAAACTTTCTCTTGAAAGACTCAAGAGTATGTATGTCGCAGTAAGATAGATAAAGCCGTAATATAGTTATATCCCTAGTAATATAATTGTATACCGTAACATAGTTATACGAAAGCGATTCATTACTATCTCACTGGGAATATAGTTATAAAACCGGTCAAGTGCGAGTTGGACTCGCGCACCGAGGGTTCCGTACAAACCTGTAGATAAGGAGTAGTAACTTTGAAATTTTCAAAATTGACAAAAATATTTTTCAAAAATATTTTTTTTATATGATGAAACTGAAAATTTACGGTTTTCGTAATTTTTCCTATATCTGTACTATAAGACGTGACTTCGTACTAAATTTCAAGATTCTAAGTTTACGGGAAGTACCCTGTAGGTTTTGATTCCCGTGCGAGTTTCGAGAATTTGCGGAAAATTTGCGGCCTATATGGTTGTATCTTTTGATTTCGTTGGCTTAGAAGGTTGATTTTTCTACAGCTTCCAGGGACAGTAGACCTAAGTATCATATATAAATTTCAGTTTGATACCTCCACGCGTTCCTGAGAAAAACGGTCTTGACAGACGGACAGACGGACAACAAAGTGATCTTATAAGGGTTCCGTTTTTTTCTTTTGAGGTACGGAACCCTAAAAACGGTCCAAGTTTAGTGATATACTTATATTACTAGATTAAGTTTAGTGATATAAATTTATTACTTGATTAAGTTTAGTTAATAGAAATCTATTTATTAGTTTTACACTGAAACATGTATATGCGTCATGATTTTCATAAAGTTTTTGACGAATGTAAGAGAGTGGTGGCTAAGTCCTGTGTCTGATCTCTACATTACGCACAACGGCGACTTGAGTTTGGGACCGAATAATCACAGTAATAAGCTGCTATTATACACATATGACACCGCAAACACACAAAAAAAACTCATCGATTATCGTCGCCGTACGTCAAACGAATTCATCGAATCCAAAATGGCCGCCGGTCGACGACCCGCGTGACCGTGAAGCGTTGACATAAGACGGCTCGTGACCTACTTGCTATTGCTTATATGAGACTATTGTTATTGAACTAGTAATGTGCCGTGGCTTCACACGGATACGGTCATCATCTTTCTCTTTCTATTTTGCGCATAATTGAGGATTGTTATCATTGTGTAGACTAGAGAATGTAACAAATGCAATACAATCCAGATGGTAATTATATGGAGTGATTTTTCTGTCGCCGGTACTAGCCTTGCACGTTGCTATGGCCCGAATCTCTAAGCTGTTGTTCGTAGTATCGGATGTGGTTTTCCATGTCCCAGCTTATCTGTAAAAGCGAACAGTCAAAACACCGTGTACTATGTAGTTGCAAAATTTCGTGAAGATACAATATTCTGGATCGCTGATCCAATATGGGTTGTTAAGTATGGTTCATGCTATTTAAATGTTTATTTCACGAAGTAGCCAATAGTCATTATGAAATACAACTATTGCTCAAATTCTGACAGAATAGGTATTAATAAGCATACATTAAAACGTCGTGAGTCGGAATTTCCAAGTTCACTCAACACTCAACAGCCAATTTCTGGTAGAGATTACTTAGCAATAATACCGGCTACGAATATTGCTGTGATTTTTAGAGTGCAAGAAAAAACATCTATTGTAATAGTAGTAATAGTCCTCCTAGCCGATTTCGATCACGGCGGCCAATCTCAACAGAGATCAGCCAAATGCGCAGGAGATATTATAGTGCACAAGTGTGAGCGCAATACACAGGTGCACTCACTGTTCCATCACTCTCGGTGAGACGGTGAGACGGCAATCCGACATGACCGGAGAGAGTTCAGGCGCAGGACCAACGGCTTAACGTGCTTTCCGAGGCACGGGGGTGTAACACCGCCAACTTCCCGACTCCGAGCTGTTTGAGATATTCATGACAGAAAATCTCAGAAACAATTTTGGCTCGACCTGGGATTTGAACCCGGGACCTCTCGGATGTAAGGCAGAAACTTTGCCACTACACCAACGAGGCAGTCATCTATTGTATTAACTATAACAATCAACTATAACATTATTTCACTTGAATGCGTAAACCAATTGAAGACTAGTATATTTCTCTAATATGTAACCCTCTGCTATCGGGGCGAAGGTCGGCCATCGTTGAAGCCGTACGACCGCTGCTTTGCCTACCCACGCAACAAAACACTGCTTCATGTGGTGCGTTACACTTCCTGTGACCTGTCTGACACACTTCTTCGAACCAAGTAGTAAAACATTTCCGCGCGGAAGTGAAACCTTTATTGTTTTCTATTCGAGAGGTCCTGGGTTCGACCTCCAGGTCAAGACTTTTTCTGTCATTCAATTTCTCAGAAACAACTATGAGAAAGGTGGTGTGGTGTTACACCTCCGTGCCTCGATGCGTACGTTAAGCCGTTAGTCCTGCGCCTGTTCTCTCTTCGGTCATGTCGGATTGCCGTCTCACCGAACATGAAGAGTGAAGGAACAGTGAGTGCACCTGTGTATTGCGCTCACACTTGTGCACTATAATATCTCCTGCGTAGTTGGCTGATTTCTTTTGAGATTGGCTGCCGTGTTTAAAATCGGCAAGGATCACTAAGGCCCCTTACATACTCCGATATTCGGCATCAAAAAACTAATAAAATCAATTGAAATCCAACGGTATATCAATGGTTACCATGTTTTTTAAAAAAAACTTATCTTTATAAGCAATCAAAGTTACGAATTTCTCCATACAAAAAGCAAAGAACTCCATTAAAAAGGTCGAAAATTTTAACTTATTTTTTTTAAACAAAAAGTCATGCAATGCGTAGCGTTGCCTTACTTATAAAGGCTCAAAACACTTTCTACCGTTTCTGAAGCACTACTGACACTATGGAAGATTTTTTTTAAAAGTTTTCCATGCTTGTGGTCATAACCCAAACCTGGTTAAACCAAATTATATAAAACAATTAAAATATTTTTAAACTATTTATTCCAAGCTTTAATTTAAGATTAAGTTGAATTTTAAACTCCCACCCAGTCCAAAGATATTCAAGCGCAAAGTAAAGACGGCAATTTCATAGGTAAAGACCTATTATTCGACATATAAAGGGGTTAAGAAGGGCGGAAACGTTTATACAACGGTTCAATTTTGTTTGACGACATATTTACTAAAAACTTTGTCTATCGTACACTGCCAAAGTAAAATCATAGGATAATAATAATAAATATACAACAGCATCACATTCATTGATCTGACTCCGTGGTAAGTAGCTGAAGCACTTGTGTTATAGATATCAGAATCAACAGTGGTATTACAAATAAACTTAAATAAATACAAATAACACCCAGACCAGTACAAACAGACATGTCCCTACTTGCATACAAATGTCTGTATAGTGCGGGGATCGAACCCGCGACCTCTTGGTTAATAGTAAATTTCTGGACCATTGCACCAAAGTGGTCGTCAAATGCGATAGGATTGCGCAGACGAAGTCACGGGCGGACCGCTAGTATTTGTGGAAATTTCGACGCATCACCTAGACGAGCGAGAGACGTGAAAACATATCACCTGAAACGAACCGCGAAGGAGCTGTGTTGTGATAGGTTATGGCTCTGTAGAGTTAGATTGACAGGCCGTAATTAGTATAGTATATTACAGTATTTTTTGTATATTATCAAATGTAACAAAAACTAAGATATTAATAATCGTGTTAGTAATGATGTTACTGTTTTAAATCAACATATATTATTTACTAGCTTTTAACCGAGACTTCGACCACATTAGGTAGTTTTTTTGGAATGTGTTGTTTTTCAACTCGAATCTTTGGTTAAATAACCAGTGTGAAAGCGAACAGATTACCCGGAAAGTAATTATTCCCATGGGAATGCGTTGTTTTTCCGCGGTCACAAGTAACTCATTTCCTTTATTAAGCCTCAAACTATCTTCTTACCAAATTTCATTTATATCTGTTCTGTAGTTTAGGCATAAAAGCCATCGGCCGCGGTAAAAAGTAGCCTATGTCCTTTCGCGGTAAAAAGTAGCCTATGTCCTTTCGCGGTAAAAAGTAGCCTGTGTGTGTGTGTGTGTGTGTGTGTGTGTGAGTGTGTGTGTGTGTGTGTGTGTGTGTGTGTGTGTGTGTGTGTGTGTGTGTGCGTGTGCGTGTGCGTGAGCGTGAGCGTGTGCGTGTGTGCGTGAGTGCGTGAGTGAGCGAGCGAGCGAGCGTGAGAGCGTGCGAGCGTGCGTGCGTGCGTGCGTGCGTGCGTGCGTGCGTGCGTGCGTGTGTGTGAGTGTGTGTGTGTGTTGTGCGTGTGTTGCTAAACTACTTTTACTGTACTTGTTGTGTGTAGTCAACTGCTACGCTTAAGCATACCTTCAACTTCCTCATAATTTAGTGACTTCAACCACTTAAATGCCATTGTAAGTAAATAACACATCTTTCGAAATTTATTTCAATCAGAGAAATGGCTGAAAAATTACACTGAAAACCGCTAAAACTTCGAAACTTCGCTTCGAAACTTTCAACTCCCATTATTATTTCTAGCGTCTTTCCAGCAATTTCCAGTTACAAGTTTCAAATATTTGTGATGTTTGTTTGCCATATAATCTCACTGAATAAACAAATAGATGCAGCCGCGTGCACTCTATAAAAATTTCTGAGAGATTATAGTATTAGTGCTATTTATAACATGACATAATATAGCTTAAGATGATATCATTAGAGATGTCGCGTTAAGCTGTGCAATGAAAATTCAACTTTGACATCGGATTTTAGGGCTCTGTAATAGGCTAGATGACACCACCAATCGTGGATGTACTCTTTATTATCTGTCAAAACGGTCTGCCTCCATAGATTTTGTATGGGAATACATGATCGTGACGTCACGGTCATGTATCAGAAATCGGAGTCTATTTACCGAATATTTCTTAAATTATGTGTGTTAAAAAATTAGTTTCTATGGCTTTTTGGAAATGTACTGGTTGTTTTAACTTCATAGGGGCCATGTTTTTTAAACGCCATGAGCTTGAGCTTGAAAATATTTAAGATATCATGCCGTCGTAGGCGTCATCATGCCTATTGGTTCTCCGTGTAAGGATATATCTGGAGTCGGTGCTATATGTTTCACTATCTTTTACACACACGTCCTGTGTTGAGGATGCACAGCTTTTGAGTGTTACGAAGTTACATTACTCTATCTCCTCTATTACAAAAGAAATAGGCAGTATTTATCCCTTGTTTAGATAATGTCCAACCAATTTGAAACGTATACATACATAAGGTTTTGTAATTTGCGTTGTCATTCACTTTGAATTGGCCGACTTATGTTTAAACGAAGGATAAACACTGCCTAGTTATTTTGAAGTAGAGGGGTAATTAATTGATTTTTTATAGTCTTTTGCATTATATCTTCCAATGATTCATACAGAGATTGGGCCTTGACTACTTTCCATATTATTATTCTATGATTCACCGCATCCATTTTCCCCTAAAACTTCCCAAATCCCCATTAACGCATCTCCCAAAAGAAAAATAAAACATTTTATAGGCCGAACCGTACTCCACAACCGAAATAGACCGAGTGCGATCGTGGAATGCGCTTCCGCCCGTTCCAAATTTAAAATTTTCACAAACTTTTTAATTTTATTCAGAGCGCGGCGCGTGGGCATTGTACTGGGTGGCGGCCTTTTTTTTTCTTGTTTGTTTTTATACGGAAAAGGATTGTGTTCTGTTTGGTCTAAAGACGGTTTAGGTTTTAGTCGGTTTTGTGGTTCCATGCCTCGCGCTAGGAGGACCAAGGGGACCCTTTTAATATTATGCCTGTCCTGTATAATCTTTCATCTGGCCTTACGTTTTTGGTGTTGGAATGTCATAGCCAAGGGTCTCAATTTGTCTTTTTTGTTTAAACTATTAAAAAAAAATTTGGTTAGGTAAATAATACTAAATGACATATCAGCTGATAATACCATTTTTATATATGTTTTTATTTATATAAAAACATATATAAAAAGTAAGGAATTTTGTCACTCAAGTTTCAAAATGCAGTATTGTTCCTGATACAGATTAAAAAGGTACAATATTAAACTGGTTATTTTCACACTGCCCATTCATACAAAAACTAACCTTTTTCGGTGTGTTAAAAAAAACCATACGGAACCATTCAAGTTTAAATACCACTTGCACTTGAATAGTTTTTTCTAAGTCGGCGAGATTGGATAACGTGCTATTTGTAAATTGTACAGCAAAGAATGGTCCGGTAAACGGTCGATTTGTAATGGAAATCCGTGCGTCAACTGTTACGTACAGGCGGCGGCACATCACGCTCCTTATTGTTGTTGCAAAATCGTCCTTATTACAGGTGAATAAGATGCCACTTTGGTTATTTTGATGTGCTAACGTGTGTACAGTGCAGAACGCTTTTTTGCAACACGTAAGTGTCAATTGAATGAAAAACTGTCTTGTCTGAAATTATTTGCTTTTTTGCTCGGTATGGCTAAGAGGCATACATAATAGGCTGGATGACACCACCAATAGTTGACATACTCTTTATTATCCGTCAAAACGGTCTGCCTCCATAGATTTTGTGTGGGAATACAAAATCGTGACGTCACTGTTATGTATCAGATATAGGAGTCAATTGATCGAAAATTTATTGAATTTTGCGTGTTTAAAAATTGGTTTCTACAGCTTTTTGGAAATTAACTAGTTGTATTAACTTCATAGGATATTTTTTAAACGCCATGGTCTTAAAAATATTTAAGATAGGTGTCATCATGTCTATTGGATACATGAGCATCATCCGATCACTATGTACACAGTTTAGAGCAAAGTCGCATCCCGTGTCTGTCCTTATGTATGTATGTATGTATGCTTAGATCTTAAAAAACTTAACATGTTTTGATGCAGGTTTTTTAAATAGTTTTTATAAATACAGGATGGATCATATCTGTCTAGTTACAACACAAATTAAACACGTCAGCCGTCAGCGAATTCCACTCCTTAGTAGAAGGTAGAAGCTACGTCTGCGTCTAGTGAGTGACCCTATGGTGAAAACGGACCGGTGGAATTGTAATAATAATAATAATAATTAATTGCATGAACATATGTGTTTGTACTGGTCTGGGTGTTTTCTATGTATAATATGTATTTATTTACAAAAAAAAGTATTTAAGTATGTTTATACGTTGTCTAGTACCCATACCACAAGCCTCGTAGCTTAATTTGGGACTAGAGAATTGGTGTGATTGTTGTGAAATATTTATTATTATTAATAATAAATACTTTTATTTCAGGCAACGAATTTCAACAAAATTATGGCCCATATCATAAAATACCTAAGTGTAACATACATATTCTTATAAAACATAAATGATAAATTATAACATTATTTAGATCACACAAACACACACGTCAGCGAATCCCAGCGAATTATGTCATGCAATTTTTATAAATGACTTTATGTACAGGTTACAAAATTGTTACTAGCGTCTTTTTGGGTATATCCCTTCTTCGTTAGTAATTGCGTCCTCCAATATCACCAAGCGCAGTCGCAGCAACTGCGAGGTTACGAAAGGTTCACAACTCGTTTTTGATCAACGTCATTGATCGTTTTTGCAACAGCCTGACCTGATCAGTATGATCTTAGATTAAATGTGATTCAGTAAGTTTTACGTTTTGAGAGACTAGATAGAGTATGTTGCGTTGTAGCCTTGTAGCATACTCGCTTTTAGGGTTCCGGTAAAATGTTAAAAATTTTATTAAATAACTAACTCTGTTTTCCGTGTGTATATCTGTGTCGGCTTGTCAGTATAGATGGCACTACTATGTACAAAATTAAAAAAAAACTCACTAAAATCGGTTCATCCGTTCGGGATGCCACAGACAGACACTCACAAAAATACAAACAAACAGAATGGGGGTCAAACTTATTAACCCACTTTTACTTCGGGGGTTAAAAATAGCATAGAAAGTAGGAAATTATTTTAAAAAAAACTTGACTTTGTAATTTCGAAAAGACAAAACTTAAAAAAATATTTTCGGCTCCGGTCATAGGGAAGGATTCGAACCCCCGACCTTTGGTAGTCCGGTCCAATGCTCTGACCACTGAGCTACCGAAAACCTTAATGGAGTCGATGAATTTTGTAAGTGCGTTTTAACGCTTTGAGCCAGCGTTGACTTTGTAATTTAATATTCACTGATTGCGTTGTATTAAATACTTCAACTTTGCTCAATCGGACGGTAAAAACTAGTCTAGACTAGCTGAAGATGCACACAAACTGACGTGAAGATGCAGCTAATGGATCTAAATATAGCGCTCCATTAATAGGTGTGCGTCAGGGTTCTATCTTGGGGCTATATTTATTCCTACTTTCGGAAAGTAACAACAAACTAGATACTTTTAGACAATAACTATGTACTCTTATTGCAAAATGTACTTATTCACCGTTACACAACTTCAAAGGACGTCTTCTATACAATTCTCTATAACATCAACAATCGCTTACAGACGTCACAACGTAAAATGCATTCAAAACATATGGGACTAAACGGCCACTATATTAAGACACTTCAACGTTTGAATCGTGTTCCCGCATGATAAAATACAAGAGCTCCATCTAAACTGGTCGTAGAACAATCGTAAACCCAGTTAGGGCTTTGAAACGAAACTGTATGCTATTTTAAGCTTTAAATTGGTGTTATTAAGAACTGATGTACAGTGCGATCGAGTGTTATTGTCAATTGAGCTATTCATATGTTTCCTTTGCCAAATGACAAAGCTATTCACGTCGTGACATACAGAGTGTCCCAAAAAATAGTGTCAAGCGGTAGTCCCGAGATAGAACAACCCTTGAAGCGTCTAAAACACCCCCATGTATGTTCCGCGATTTTCGATAGTTTTCGAGTTATTAACTTTTTACTAAAATGTTGAGTATTATTGACCTAAACACCTTAAATTTAAAAAATAAATAATAGGTAAGTGTTTTTTTGCAAATTTTTTTTTGCAACTCAATTTACATGAATGGTATTTTAATGGTTCAAAACATTTGTCTCCGTAACTTTGATGGAAGTTTTAAAAACGATAGGACAAAGTGAAAAAAATATGATCACTGAATAATGTCTTGAAATTTCAACTTTAAATTTAAAATCTTAATTGGCATGATGACAGCTATCTTAAATATTTTCAAGACCATGGCGTTTAAAAAACATAGCCCCTATGAAGTAATTATAACCAGTTTATTTCCAAAAAGCTGTCGAAACCAATTTTTAAACACACAAAACTCAATAAATATTCGGTCAATTGACTCCGATTTCTAGTGACGTCACGTTCATTATTCCCATACAAAATCTATGGAGGCAGACCGTTTTGACAGATAATAAAAAGTATGTCAACGATTGGTGGTGTCGTCTAGCCAATTGGTAGTTTCATGGCTCCTAAGTAAGCTTAAAAACTGCGCCACACTCTCAGCTTTCATAATCATAAAGAAAGTAGTACTTTAAGGGCTACTTTTGATGCTCAATGAACAATTGACAGACAGACTGAGAGAGAAGGCTTTACGTACGAAGCGATGAGACTCTGCACTGCTTCAACTAGTAGAGCATTTAGAATGTGGATCTAAATGTTCTAGTAATATACGTAATAAACATCCATACTAATATTATAAATGCGAAAGTAACTCTGCCTGTCTGTTTGTTACTCCATCACGCCTAAACTACTGAACCGATTTAGATGAATTTTTTTATGGAGATATGTTGATACCCGAAAATAAACATAGGCTTCTGAAAATGACGCATTCCCATGGGAAAATTCAGGTGAGCCGATCGCTTTTACTGAACAGATTTAAATGAAATTTGGTAAGGAGATAGATTGAGACTTAAGAAAGGACATGAGTTACTTTTGACCGCGGGAAAACAACGCATTCCCATGGGAATAATTACTTTCCGGGGAATCTGATCGCTTGATCGCCGTTCGAGAACCTTTCCCCTCCATACCAACCATTTCGGTTGACCATATAGTAATTTCAAAACTAAGTTCATTATTAAAATAATCTCAGACCACCCGTGATGACATAATATGGGACTTTTAAAGAGAAAGTACGTATTTACCATTTTTTACTCGTGTTACCTATACAATATGTACCACCATTGCAAATTAATCTTAACCTTTATTTATTTATTAAACTTATACTTGGGTAAACCCTGTAATGATAGCATTACAGGGTTTACCCAATGCGACAGTACAGCCCATATGCTTAAACCAATTGACAACAGAACCACTTAAACTAACTAATACATTAATTACATATTTAATTATTGTAACAAATAACAGCTAGTGCAACTCTGTTGAATTCATTCAGGGTACAAATGAACAGATACATAACATATATGTATAATTCTAGATTGAATCTTTTACGTTACATCAAGGACAAATAGGTCTCCATTTTACTTTTTTATTTAAAAATTACGTAAACTTAATGGAGCCTAATGGAACGGTGGCGCCATTCGTCGTGACTGGAACGAACCGCATTAATTTTTATTGTTCTGTTAAATGTTTTAAATTGCAATTGAATTTTATAAGCTACTAACTGACCCGGCGAGCTTCGTACCGCCTTCGTGTTAGCGTTGCAATGATTGAACAATGTCATCAAATGACAATGACATTAGTTACGCGCGTTTCTTAAAATATGCTAAATTAAATGTATATTTTTCAATATTTCTGAGAGATTTTCTTAATATTTTTTTCCGTAAGGACCTTCTCTTAATAATAACAAATACAACAAAAAAAGAATTAGTGAAATCGGTCCAGCCATTCACGCGTGATGCCGTTACCAAGGTTTCATTTTTATATACGAGTATATATGGATAAAATTTCTCTCTCTTTATTTCGAATGTTTGTTCCCATGGTAATTGGATTTTTTGACAATTGGTGCATTTCTTTAGGAATAATATTTGACTGATTTTTGTCAAAATGTCAATAATGTCAATTTTTTTGTTAATAAATGTTGTTGTTTTTACTGTTGACCGCAAATCTGAGATGTTTATTTTTGAATTGCCTGCCTTTGAAATTTATATTTTCACTGTAAAAATAATATTATTTTTAATTTGACAAGATTTATAATGAAACTGATTGCTTATTTTGTTAATTTAAAAATAACTTATATGACATTAAAATACATTGGATTAAAAAGGGGTAAAATTATGTTTTAAAACGTGTGCGTGTTCAGGCAGAGATACTGGTTATAAATGAAAGTTTTTCCCCGGAAATTGTGACTCCTTTGTGTTGCCGAAATTTTAATGTTCCATTCCACGTAATGTCATGTCATGTCACCGTATCAGCATCGCAGAATCGGCAGGGGAAGGGCCAACGACCGCGCCACAGTATTTATATTACGTACTATTGCGGTCTGCGTCACATGAACACCTACCTCTAAGGCGAAAATTATTTGCACATCGCGAGCAATCCCGCTTGCTAATTGCTCCGCATGTGTTGGAGTGCATGCAACAGATTTTCGTCAGAAATTGTTTACGCGGCGCTGACCGCCACCGTAAAGTAAAGAAGCTAGGACCTCGAATTGATACACGCACACGCAGACGCACGTCTCTAGAAGTACTGTAATGCTGTGGTTCGAATTTGACGCGTGTGACATACGCAATTGATTCATAGGTGTGCACTCCTACAAAAAGACCTAGTTGCGAAGCTGTATAGAAAGTAATATCTAGGCTGAGACTGCGCCCGAATGAAATGTCGCGTAATAAGATTTTTCGCAAGGAAAAAAGTAAAAAGGTAATGTCTATCAATCAATGCCAGAGTTGTTTTGCTAAGTGATCTCAAATACCATAGTTGGAAGTCGTTTAGACCAGTTAGGTTCTTGTATTTTATTGACGTGACAACGTCTTATAAATTGGTTTGCCGGGTGACACTTCAAGAAACTGCGTTACGCTCCGCTCACGTTCCGCGCTCACAATGAGAGCGAGTGAGAGGCACGCGTCCCTTCGACTCGGGCATGGTTAGCCCGCCTAAGAGCGAGTGAGACAGACATAAAAAGTGAAAGGCACGCGTCCCTTCCACTCGAGCACAGTTAACCCGCCTAAGAGCGAGAGAGAGAGAGTGAGAGAGATAGGCATACACACCGGTTCATGTTATACGAATGAATATTCACATTAAATTTATTTTACCACTCAAAGTCGTTGTCACGTAAAACTTTCGCCCGTATACCGACTTTACAGGCAACCAATTTTTATTTAACGTTTCTTTTTGTAGATTAGTCTAGCTAGGTTCTTGTTTCTTGCGTCATTATTAAATGAACGCGAAATTGGTGTAGGCACGGTTTAACCTAAGGCATTACTCGTAGGGAATGCTCTATGGCGTCAAGTCCACCTTTGTACAAAATTTTGTTGTGCAATAAAGCTTAAATATATATTTTTTTAAAACCTTTGACTGTCAAGGTAATGTGTTTGTTGCGCGTGTCTTGTGTGAATATTTTTTTTTGCAAAAGAAATGAGAGTAGAGGGCCACGGGACGCAGAAAGTGATGAGTATGCAAGTTGAGGGCTGGAGAGGAAGAGGCCGACCATGTCAGAAACGGATTGACTGTGTGAAGAGATATATATGTGTGAAAGTAGTATGTGATACCGTGAGGAAAGAGGATGTAATGCTGGAGGAAATGTTTTTTTTGTTTTTATTTAGGAAATCAACAGCAATACATTTTGTTTCACGTGTTGTTGGTCATGTGTATAAGCATACAGGTAATTATAGTAGATTGTATCATGAGGAAGCAAAATAATATTTTTACGGCGAGGGCGCTTTTTTGAATCCAGAGCGAAGTAAGGGATTCTAGAGTAGAATCCCGAGCGTAGCGAGGGATTCTAAAGTAGAATCCTGAACAAAGCGAGGGATTCAAAGTACGTCGCCCGAGCCAAAAATATATTTGCGTCCAAATGATACACTCTACTTTTCATCACCCTCTATGAGAAAATAAAAAGCGGCCCAGTTTTAATAAAATTTAATTAGTGAATAATAATATTTATATAATTTATCAAAACCAAGAACTTGAATGTGAAAATTTATGAAAACGCGGGCCGTAGTTCGCGCGTTTTTTTTTTTTACTCAGTTGCCAGCGGCGGCGGCGGGGCGATGGTCGACGGACGTGCCGTCTAACCAGCCAGTCTCTTGCGTTCGGCGGGAAACTCTAAGATGTTCCAAATTCAATAAGTGCGAGCAAAAGAGTTTTTGGTCGCACTTATTTCAATAAAGAGGACCAAAATCTCATTTCTGCCCGCTGGACAGTCTGTGGCAAAGAGTAGAGTAATAGTACCTATGTCGCTTAGAAGCATCACCTTTGGGCGCACTTAAAGGCGACAAAAATCGTCTTTTTCGAATAGATGGGATGAAAAAGATTTTTACAATGTTATATTTCGAGTTAGAGTATTTATATGCGATATAATAAACTACTAATTTAATTTAATGATGAATCTTTAGACGGTACTTAAATGACAGCTGTTGAGGACTTACTTGGAACGGTCTAGCCCCACATAAGCTGGTTTCTGTTCATCCATGCTCTTTGACATGCCTTCCGTCTTCAAACTACGCATTACAAACACCACCCTCGAATGAATACGAAATGGTGACGTCATTCCAAAAGACACCCGACACAAAGTGACCCGGTTTCACCCTCGCATGGAGTCATAAAAAACCCGGGCAAGTGCGAGTCGGAATCGCGCGCGGAGGGTTCTGTTTCGTGCCATACCATTAAATATTATTAATGCAATGAAAAAGCCACATCATGGCAAAGTTTGTCTTACGGTTCAGTTTAGATGAGCTTAGAAAATATTTGGTGTTGCCGCAAGTCAACTTGAAACAGCGACATCTAGCGGTGAGGGCAAGAAATACTCGTGTGCATGTGAAAAAATCACGTTTGGTTTATGAAAGCCTCTTTATTTGATTTGCTATATTCTGTAATAATTTGTTGTTAGAGTGGCAAAAACATAATCTATGAAGATTTCAACTTCCTGTGTTTAAGGTTTCATGAGGTACAGCCTGATGACAGACAGACAGAAAGCGAAGACTCAGTAAAACGCTCCGTTTTTAAATGAGGCAAAAGAGATGTGTTATAAGTATGACCTCCTCTTCTCTGTTTGTATGATTGTGTCTTACTGTGACATCGTGGCTCCCGAATAGATGGACCGATTTCAGTTTTGTTTTTTTATTCGAAATATAAATTTAATCACGGTAGTCCTTGGCTGTAAAAAACCGGCCCGCCGTTGGAGCTCACCAGATTGTAAGCTTTAACGGCTGGACCTGGCTTAAGACATTCCTGGCTCATGTCGTTTTTTTTTAAATTTTATTTCACCCTCTGGGTACGGAATCCTTTGGTCTAGAAAACTCGTGTAACGTAACAGCTATTTTGTGGAAGCATTTTCGTTTTCCAAGTTCATCTAATGGGTTTCCGGTTTTCCGATGAGCTCAAATGTGGCAGTTTTGAAATTAGAAGAATAATATTGTTTTTTTGTCTGGTTTGACCGCTTGTAACATTTCTTTTTCGGTTGTACACAAGAAAGGCTTGAATAAGGTTGTCATGTTAAAAAATACTTGACTTGGCTACATTGATGAGTACCCAACAATGGAAGTACAATAGGGTAGGTAGTGGACAACCATCAATCGTTGACGTACTTTATATCAACTGTCAAAACGCTTTTCTCCATAGAACTTGTATGGGATATAACACACTAAGACGTCATCGCGTGATGAGCTGACTGAGTGACTTTTTATCAATTTGAAAACAGCTACATATCAACTTTTAATAAGTTGCAGATAAAGGTCAATGAATGGCGGACTTAAATTATAAATTTGTTGACTTGTAGCGACCCGCCCGTGAATTTTTCCGCGCAATCTTTGTATTTTTGCTTCATCCTGTTTTATCCCAAGGGAGCATTTAATTAAGATAAAAAGAATCCTGCCACCCAAGTCAACTCATACCCTGTCTGAATACCAAATTTCATTAAAATCCGTTGAGAATCAGCGTGATTGACGGACAAACATCCAAACATGTCAACTTCCAAACAAATAAACTTTCGCATTTATAATATTACTGGCTGACCCAGCAAACGTTGTTTTGCTAAAAATATTTCTTTTATCATTACGAGGTATGAAAAATAGATATTGGCCGATCCTCAGACCTACTCAATATACTCACAAAATTTCATGAGAATCGGTCAAGCCGTTTCGGAGGTGTACGGGAACGAACATTGTGACACGAGAATTTTATATATACATATAGAAAAGTGTGATTACAGTAAACAACAGTTTTTGAATATTTCTTAGTCTATTGCTTGTCTATACACCAAGAATGAACCGTTCCAAAAAATAAAGTCGATGAAATATTTACGAGTATATAAATCACGTACTTTGCCCTTGACCTCGTTTACAATACAGATGGCAACTCATTTAAGCCCAACCCAATCCTGAAAATCAATGAATCCATCCTTCATTCAACCTGAGGGCCGTTCTCTTTCAACATTTTGTTCGTATTCTCAGTTCAACTGCCTCGGTGGTGTAGTGGCTCAGTTTCTGCCTTACATCCGAGAGGTCCTGGGTTCGAATCCGAGGTCGAACCAAAATTGCTTCTGAGATTTTCTGTCATGAATTTCCCTGCAACAGCTCGGAGTCGGAAAACTGTCGGTGTTACACCCCCGTGCGTCGATGCGCACGTTAAGCAGTTGGTCCTGCGCCTGATCTCTCTCCGGTTATGTCGGATTGCCGTCTCACCGAACTTTGAGAGTGGTGGAACAATGAGTGCACATGTGTATTGCGCTCGCACTTGTGCACTATAATATCTCCTGCGCAGTTGGCTGATCTCTGTTGAGATTGGCCGCCGTCGAAATCGGCCAGGAGGACTATTATTCTCAGTTCAGGTCAGCGCGTTCGCTCACACAGTCAAGCGTGTAAGAGGGACAGGGATGGTTACATCGGAAACTACGGAGAATGGCCTAGACAGGATTTCTTACAGTCGGTTTATGTGTTAGGGGATCTTAGCTTTGTTAAAACTTTAAAATACTTACCGCGAATCCAATTGTTATTCATAGGTTCAGTTACGACCAGCCTAGTTTGTTTTTTTAAGGTTCCGTACCTCAAAAGAAAAAAACGGAACCCTTATAAGATCACTTTGTTGTCCGTCCGTCCGTCCGTCTGTCAAGACCGTTTTCTCAGGAACGCGTGAGGTATCAAACTGAAATTTCTATATGATACTTAGGTCTACTGTCCCTAGAAGCTGTAGAAAAATCAACCTTCTAAACCAACGCAATCAAAAGATACAGCCATTTAGGCCGCAAATTTCCGCAAATTTTCGAAACTCGCACGGGAATCAAAACCTACAGGGTACTTAGAATCTTGAAATTTAGTACGAAGTCACGTCTTATAGTATAGGAAAAAATACGAAAACCGTAAATTTTCAGTTTCATCATATAAAAAAAAAATATTTTAGAAAAATATTTTTGACAATTTTGAAAATTTCAAAGTTACTACTCCTTATCTCATGAACGCGTTGAGATATTAAATTACAATTTATATTAAATACTTAAGTCTATATTCACTCTTACTTTGAAAATTCTAATTTCTTATTTTTATAATTGCAATATAACGCCTTAGGACCAAGGTCCCTCTCCAAACATATTTATTTATTTGTTTCAGGCAACAGATTTACAATTAAATACAGGCCCATAGAAACATAGATACTGCCGTCTTACCATCCAAACATGTTTCAATTTCAATCCAAGATCAATGCGATCCCAATGTTAATTTTAAAGTCACGTGATTTCTTACTCTTGAACCCAGTGACAGCAACATTGGATTGAAATTGGAATTGCGCCGCGATTGTTTTGTAGCGCGTGAAGTTAGCCGCGTGCTAGTGTTGCTCCACGCACTATAATTAACCGGTAATTGAGTTACAAAACGCGATTGCTTCAAAATAATCAACCAAATAACTGATTTGGAGACAAATCTTTGTTTGATTGTTAAATCTTAACCTAATTTGTAAAGATTCATTAATAATCAGCATTTAAAACACAAGATTGAATATGTGTGGCTGTAAAAGTATCACGTCTTTCCCTGCACTATTAAAAAAACAAAGGGATCTCTAGCTAACTTAATGCTACTCTGTGTTCACAAGTTTCAAGTATGCTTAATTATTTTAAGAGGTTTGTTAAAAAACTGATGAATGAGATTGGAATGTATTCTTATCTTATGTAGGTAGGTGCCTAAATACGCAGTTTTGGGTTTTTGTCATCTATTTAAAAAAAATAGGTTGTTTGTAAGTTTGGTGGATTTCAAGTGTTTCTCAGTGGTGAATGGATTATAGGTGATTATTATAATAGTTTACAGGTTCGTATTTTTACCCAAACAAGTATGTTTTTTGACATAATATTTGTCAAGCTCGTAGAAAATACTCTCTTGTACGATGCATTATTTAACACCCATTTCGCCTTTTTAGAGCTCTTTCTCATCATAATTGATTAGAATATTGTTCATACACACTAATCAAGCCCTAATAAACACGATTTATCGCTTAAAAACTGCGAAAAATACAAAACAATCTGTAAAAAGTTACACTTTTGCTATTGGAAAAATTTTAATCGACAAGCAATCCTAACGCAATTTCAACACAATATTGAGCTGTCAAAATAGTTCAAGAGTAGCGTTAACAGCCCAATCCCAATTTCATTTAGTTCCTAAAATGCTCACACAATTTCATTACAATTTGGCGCTAGTGTATAATGTCAAGAGTACGAAACGACGTAATTCCAACGTCGATCCAATGAAATTAGATTCAAGAGTAAGCCTGCTGGTCGTTTTCGTTTCCAAAATACCCTTTTGACTCCATGGAGCTATAAATTTTGTACAGGTTCTGTAATTGTAAACAGCTTATGAAACCCTGGCTTAAAGTGTAGGGATGCTGAATAGGCTAGATGACACCACCAATCATTGACATACTCTTTATTATCTGTCAAAACGGTCTGCCTCCATTGATTTTGTTGGGAATATAAAATCGTGACGTCGACGTCACGGTAGTGTATCAGAAATGGGAGTCAATTGACCGAATATTTATTGAGTTTTATGTGTTTTAAAATGTTTTTTTTTTGGAAATATCCTTGGTATAATAACTTCATAGGGGCTATGTTTTTTAAACGCCATGGTCTTGAAAATATTTAAGATAGGTATCATCATGCATATTGAAAGCCAAATTGCGATCTTGATTTACGCTTACTGTGATAAACAATAAAATAGAATTAAACAGTATGATTAGCAGCGCTTCTGTTGAGCGGTGAGCAAGATCGCAATAGAGTCTCTGAACAAAGAACGCACCGACAGAACAAGGCGTGCGTGCGTCAAGTATTGATTCGCCTGACCTCGGCCAGAGTGGCGCCCAACGTGGGGCTACGTCCAAGTGTTAAGAAAGAGCGGTAATCCATTAAATTATTTAAAAAAAATCGATTTTTCTCTGTTCGTAGTATGTTTTTAAAAGTATATACAACATGCGGGCCCGGCAGACGTTGTCCTGCTAATTGTTCTTTTAAACCTTCTATAGACTTCCACTAATATTTTGAGACTAAAATTATTCAAATCGGTTGAGCCGTTCTGGAGTTATAGTGTCAGAAAAAAAACCGACTCATTTTTATATTATAGATTTTATGGCTGCTACCTAGATCAATAATTATTTGCTTTTTGTAATGATATTGTTTTTTAGCTGTAACCTGTTATGTTTATTAATAAAATAAAATAAAAATTAAGATAAGGATAATACAATAATAGCATTTAACGAGAAGAACTCGTTTTTTGTCTTAATTTAATATACATAAGCTAATAGTGGCACCTTTCGATGCTATTGTAATATTTTGGGGTTATCATTATCATATTTTTTCATGTCTCAACGAATCACTCAATCAATATTCATAATGTTAAAACAGTTTTTTCCTTACCAAAATAGCACATGATAGCATCGAAAAATTGTGTGTGTGTTGTGAGTAATCAGAGATATCAGAATTCTCATGACTTCGACAGTTTCTCTTTATCCTTAATCCACACAAAGAAATGCTGTGAATAAGGTTTTTCTATCCTTATTGGACCAAACGAACTATAACAATAAAACAACGTCTAATGGCGCAGATTTAATAAAGATTTGGAATAACATGCACATTTGCCAATTTTTCATCGACATGGCAGGTCATTGGACCCTTTTATGGGTTTCCATAAAATATGAGCGTGTAACAAAGGGGAAGGCAAACTTTTTTACACAACTATGCAATTGACGACCGCTTGGTGCAGTGGTCCGCATGTCGGACTTCTAAACCAAGGGTCGCGGGTTCGATTCCCGCACGGTACAAGCATAAGTGTGCATGAACATGTGTGTTTGTACTGGTCTGGGTGTTTTCTATGTATAATATGTATTTATTTACAAAAAAAAGGATTTAAGTATGTTTATCCGTTGTTTAGTACCCATAACACAAGCCTCGTAGCTTACTTTGGGACTAGAGAATTGGTGTGATTGTTGAGAAATATTTATTTATTGTTTTATTATTGGTGACTTGCTATGTAATGCGTCCACGTTAGGTAGCGTTGTTTTAACACTAACTATTGGTTATCGGGTCTAAACGCGAACTATTTTAATGACTATTTAGGTACTCGTTATAATTATACGTTGTTTTCCCGTAATACATATTTTATCCAAATACAATTCAAATTTTTGGTATTTAAGAAGTGAAGGCGATCAGATTCCCCGGAAATATTTTTTCCCATGAAAATGCGATGTTTGCCCGCGGTCAAAAGTAACTCATGTCCTTTCTAAGTCTCAAACTATATCCTTACCAAGTTTAGGCATAAAAGCAATCGGCCCACTTGAATTTTCCTTAGTAAAAAGTAGCTTATGTCCATTCTCGGTTATCCAAATATCTCCATACCAAATTTCATGCAAATCGGTTCAGTAGAGTAGGCGTGATTGAGTAACAGACAGACAGACAGAGTTACTTTCGCATTTGTAGTGTCAGTATGGATTTCTCACATAAATGATGCTGCTGAATCCTTATTTTTCAAGTAAAGCTTTCCTTAAACGGACTTCAAATCATAGAATTATAATGGCTGATATTACTGTTGTTTGTTTACTTACATTACTGGTCTAATTAGATTGAAGCTAAATAATAGTAATAGTCCTCCTGGCCGATTTCGACCACGGCGGCCAATCTCAACAGAGATCAGCCAACTACGCAGGAGATATTATAGTGCACAAGTGTGAGCGCAATACACAGGTGCACTCACTGTTCCATCACTCTCAAAGTTCGCTGAGACGGCAATCCGACATGACCGGAGAGAGATCAGGCGCAGGACCAACGGCTTAACGTGCGCACCGAGGCACGGGGGTGTAACACCGCCAACTTCCCGACTCCGAGCTGTTTTTGAGAAATTTATGACAGAAAATCTCAGAAACAATTTTGGCTCGACCCGGGATTCGAACCCAGGACCTTTCGGATGTAAGGCAGAAACGTTGCCACTACACCAACGAGGCAGTCAAATAAATAAAAGCTAAATACTGTATAAGCAAACAAAGTGATTATGTGCTCCTTAAGTAAACAGCAAATATCTTCGTCACGATCTTTTAATATGAACTTTAATCCGTCATACCTACTAATAGATTATGAAAATAAGCTCACAGATACGACGATGCTATCACTATTCGCTTAGCACATCAGTATTACATTATTGGTGTACACTGATCCTGGATTTCTGTACTGTTTGTATTTTTTTTGGTTTTTGTGTAATAATAATAAATTATAAATATTTCACAACAATCACACCAATTCTCTAGTCCCAAATTAAGCTACGAGGCTTGTGTTTTAGGTACTAGACAACGGATAAACATACTTAAATGCTTTTTTTTTGTAAATAAATACATAATATACATAGATAACACCCAGACCAGTACAAACACAGATGTTCATGCACACATATGCTTGTACTGTGCGGGGATCGAACCCGCGAACCTTGGTTTTAAAGTCCGACATGTAGACCACTGCACCAAACGGTCGTCAAATCGTGTGTATAGCATATGTAATTACAGATATCTGTTTGTGTACCTAACCTAAATAAATAGTATTATCCATTTTTGTTGCATAATCTCCTTTATCACGAAAGTATAAGATGCCGCGTGCTTATCTTCATGTTCTGACGTGTGTACGTAGGGTTGATCCTGAATCTAAATGTTCTGACGTGTGTATGTCAACCCTACGAGTGCTTTTAATAATTAAACAATTTTTCAATGAAGGCTGACCCGGAACGATCATGAAAAGGTTTTAGGCTCCTTACACACTGCGACCCTTAGCATCGATGCAGGAGCGCGTTATCATCGCGACACCAGCAATGAACATGTCAGAGGACCTAATACGAGAAACGATATCTGTTAAAACGATAACGATACAGCCAACAGCACTTCACACAACGAATTTAAAATACTGTTAAAACTGTAATGTTTCACAAAAACTATAAAATAAAATAAAAAAATAAGTATCGAAAATTTACTTAGAATTGTGTACGAAGGGCCTCTATACTACGGGGAACATTTGCGACTGTGTCAATACTGCATCGCGGCTGCCCCGCTCCTTTCAAGTTGCAATGTGTAAGCGTCCTTATACTCTCCTGTATACCGCTATTGAAATTTTTACAACACAGTTCGTACGACCCTTAATGGCGACGAAGACGGAACACTGAATGAAGAAAAAACACTTGTAGGGGGGATTCTTTTTAATTGGTCGGAAACGATGAGAAACTTACTTACAGTGGAACTTGATGACATTTTTAATAGGGGAAGACGCTTTTCTAATTATGAGGGTGTTTTTTTTTTTTGGTTTATTGATATCATAGTATCATAGGTCATCAGGCAAATAGTAGGAGGATTTTAAACGTTATAGTTACAAAAATAAATTGTGGGTTTTAATAACTTAAAAGGTTTTAAGAGTAAAAAAATGACTCAGAAAAGCGACTCTGCTCGTATTTTGGTAAGCAACTACTTACTACACAATTCACTTACTTGTTATTCCACTTACATTCCATCACATAAAAGACTAATAAGAATTCCTACATGCTATTGAGCATAGAGGTCCTACTCTGTAACGCTTCGTATTTTCGACTCTACTCTATACAAACCCATCCTTGTCTTTCCTGCATTCCACTCACCAATACAGCCGTCCCTTTTAAATGTGCTATAATAGTGCATCAAGTTCAAAAGCTATACGCCGGCCGCCCGAGGTAGCAAAGATGAAGATGAATTTTGTTGTAATTGAATTTGTCAGGGCACCTTGACAAAGACACGCATTTTCTTCTTGACAATGATAAACAAAGTTCCTTAAGATTGTCTGAAAGAGATCGCTCTTGCCGCTAAGACTGGCTAAATTGTACATCTTTATTTGTTGAACTTGTCTGTAATTTTGTTTTGTGTTGTACAATAAAGTGTTAATCTATCTATCTTTTTTCTGTAAAACCTGTCTTTTCTTATATGTAAAAATAAATAGAACGGGTGAACCGATTTCAACTAGTAAAGATTGTAAATAAGCTATTCATTTAGTCTACGAGCTTGAAAGTGACGGCTGCAATCGAAACAACAGACACCTGATCACATAGTGACGTCACATGACGACCACTTCGGTATAATGGTCAAGAAGTTGACTGGTAACCAAGAGGTCGCGGGTTCGATCCCCGCACTGCACCAACATGTGTGGACATGTCTGTTTGTACTGGTCTAGGTGTTATATGTATATTTTTAAGTTAATTTTTTAATATCACTGTTGATTGATATACATCTGTAACACAAGTGCTTAAGCTTACTACTAACAGATTAATGTATGTAATGTCGTTGTATTTTTTTTATAGTAGACCCCTATTTCGGTCGGAGGTCTCTATTGGATAATCAAACATTCACCCTCTCCTATTGGGTGGCTCGGGCCTACATCCTCTTAATGGCATTTCAATCCCAAGGGAGGGTCCTACGCTATGATGGTGTTCTGTTTATTAAACTTCTTATTTAGGTGAATAACACTTGTATGAGACCCGCTATACCGAAATGTAAAATTGACGATCGCCGGACGGAGAGAATGTTCGAAACCAATGTCCAATTACTAATGGTTACTGGTCTGGGTGTTTCTGGTACCTTCGCTGTTTTTGATTCCTATGACACAAGTGCTTAAGCTACTTTTTAAAAAAATAAAAGCAATTCAATTTATTTATTTCGGAAATCAGGTTCCATAATAATAATAACAACAACTTTTGATAGGCGGCCCATTTAGTAAGCGGCGAGTCAACTGTCTGCCGTGATTATCAAGATCAGACATTTGATGTGGCAGGCGACCCGTTGCCTCATCGATATCCCATCAACCAGTCCAGCAATTTCCCCTCCGTAGATCTATAATAGTTCCCATCTTCTCTGCAATAGTCCTCGCACCTAGCGGGTGCTGTCTTTGGTTGTATCTATCCAATAGTGCAGACAGAGATGCCTGCACTGTGGGGTGAGCACAAACATTATCGTTAAGTATTCGTGTCGTCCAAACGTCAGAAACTGACAGTTTTCCCATAAAAAATGACAAATTAACGATAGGTAAACGTTACGAATACGTTACGATAGTTGTTCGTGTTCACCCCAATGTTCAAACATTTGTGTGCATGAACATGTCTGTTTGTACTGGTCTGAGTGTTATATGTACGTATTTATTTAGGTTTATTTGCAATACCGCTGTTGATTCTGACATCTATTAAAACAAGTGCATAAGCTACTTACCACAGAGTCGAATCAATGTATGTGATATTGTTGTTCAAATCAATGTATGTGATGTTGTTGTATACATATATTATTATTATTATTACTTCTTTGACTCAGTAAATCGAAAAGTGTTGTTTTCTCCAACTTTATAATAATCAAGTATCCACTGACTGAATATCTCGACAAAATGGCCGTACGCCTCGATTTCTCGCGAGACCACCATAATTATATCTGACAGAGCCCCATTGTACTTGGGCGACGGGGTCAAACACCTCCGAAATTGTGGTGCCATAACTCATGTGTTAATATGTATATCAATCGACATGTCTGTACGTCGAAGCCCTATTGTGGAAGGTGTCTGTCTGTCCTGCTCGCTCGTACTGTTACTGGTGTATGTGTGATAAGGATGAGTATCGGGGCAATGATGACTGAGGTTAAATTTGTTGGAAAACATTCGCTACATTACTATAAGAAATATTTATTGTTCTTTCACAAAATTGACACTTATTATTTAATGTGAAACACGAAAAAACAGGATGCAAGGTGTAGCCAAGATAGTGAGGACCAAGAGCGCCTGAAATAGGCATCAGGGAGAAGCCTGTGCTACTGGTCACCAGGCCACACCCTCGGACCACACTATACATTGAAGTTTCCAAACCTATGAATCAACAACGAACTACTATAGAAAGACCAAGTACATATACTTTGAAGACTATTTGTTTCATACTATTGGGGATAGTTAAACGCAATTAGGTAGATAAATCAATAAATATGTCGCCCTTAAGGTAGCACTCGGATCTATGCGACCGCGAGATCGCGTGTCGTGACGTCACATGAGTCACTTTTGATTGATAGCCTTCAACGTGACGTGGTAAACATGTCGTGTTTATTTATTTATCTGTATAATAACGTCAAACCATCCCCAATAGTATGAAGCCTATGGTTTTCAAAGTATGTACTTGTACTTTCTATCGTGATGTAGCGAATGTTTTCCAACAAATTCAACCTCAGTGACCGTCATCATTCCGTCTACAGTCGTAGCTTTAGTATGTCGCACATCCTTAAGTCATAAATGTCAAAATTTAAAAAAAAATGATCTTCAGATCAATTTGTAATAATCGTTCTGATAAGGTTGTCCTTGATGGGGTGACTTTTATAGGGGGTGTTGTGAGCGCAACTCGTGAGTATTGAAATGATATTTTTTCCGTTTAGGTGGTTTATCAATGTGTTAAAGAAAATACAGTGAACTTGAGCTTTTAAACCATACATAAATATTACGAGTATGCATAAATAAATATTTTACGAAATGACATCTAAATGTCTCTATGTACATAGAGGATTTAACTGTTTTCTACTGATGACGTAGTCAATCTCTGTCAATATTTACTACTTCATACAAAAATCGCAAGAATAATTAATTGGGATGATGACACCTATCTTAAATATTGTCAAGAGCATGGTGTTTAAAAAACATAGCCCCCATGAAGTTAATACAACTAATATATTTCAAACAAGCTGTAGAAACCAATTTTTAAACACACAAAACGCAATAAATATTCTGTCAATTGACTCCGATTTCTGACACATGACCGTGACGTCACAATCATTTATTCCCATACGAAATCTATGGAGGCAGACCGTTTTGACAGATAATAAAAAGTATGTCAACGATTGGTGGTGTCGTCTAGCCAATTATACCAACAGGTTATTAAACTACTAAATTGTACAGTAATACGAATATAACGTAATCGCATGTAATTTATTCGCTTTAATTATATTGTTATACGTAAATAAAACCATCCAAATTATAACATTACCATGCCATTAACAAAATCGATAGATTTAGAATGTTATTGCGGGTATCAATTAATTTAAATATTCATTATCCGCGAATAATGAGTACATACTTTTGATGAGCGATTTTCCGCCAAATCGTAGTTTTAAATATCAGTTTGTTAAATTAGTTTCGGTGATACGATCGTGTTAGTTAATGTATTTTTGTTAAACAAGACAAAATAAGTGAAATGGCGTGTTGTTAAATAAAAAGTGTCAGTGATATTTCCTAATTCGAAACTGTTCAAAAGTGTATTAAGTCCCGCCTGTGGCAGTCAATTTTTCTTTAAAAGTGTTTTGATTTCACATTGTAAATAAATTTGTTAAGTTAATGCAAAATAATAAAGTAACTTATTGTATTTAGTCATTGTCAAAGAGGTTCGTTGAATTGGTAAATTCCACCATTAACGATACAGCAGCTGGAACCGTACTCTTTCAACGCAATAAGCTACTGACTTTGATATAAGGGCTACCCGCGAAGCTAGACCTTCGTCCGGTCTAAATTGTACGCTTTCTGTGCAATAAAGTTAAAATTAATAAAAATAACTCCTTACCCCTTTGTATGGAAAACGCTTTATAGGAAAATGGTGTACACGTGGACTATCGACGCGGTCTCGTTGTTCCATTACGTTGTTTACTTCGTAATTTATTACATAGTAAGTAAATTTCCGTTTTGTAAAGTCTTTAATGAAATATTTTTTTTCGTGTTCACGAAAATGCAGCAAAAAGCTTAGATAAAACAAACAGAGGAACATACGGAACGTCTTTACAATTTGCAACTTAAAAATGATCAGATGACGCACACGACGACAAGTCGTATTTGCCTCTTTTTGGTTTGATCCAAGACAAAAAGACTGGTTTTGATTTGAACATTATAAATTTATGCTGTCATTTCAGTTTCTTAAAACATTTTTAGAATCGAAGTGGAAAAATCGAAAGAATAAAAGTGGAAAAATCGAAAGAATAAAAGTGGAAAAATCGAAAGATCTAAAAATTATAGAATATTATGTTCATTTGTGGATGTCCTAGGCTGTTAACGATGATTTTGAGTAACTTCAGAGCGATTATAACATTGTCATCTACATACACTCAAAAAGTCCACAAAAAAGATAATATATTCAAAACTGTACTCGTGTACCCACCATTATCTCTCGCCATTATAAAAATACAATAGCCGTAGACTTTGATTTCGCCTATTCTTATTTCTATATTCACACGTTAATTGTTGAGTTAAGGCAAAGAATATAAAAATATACAGAAGGGTCACTTGGTTGTTGAAGTAGGTAAAACACTGCGAATAGTTGCACTAATAGGATAGAATACATTGAACCGCACCGCTTCTGCTTAGCTTAAAGGTATGACTGGTAGAGAATGTCCTAAGGCATTAAATCCACCTTTTGTACAAAGTTTTGTTGTGCAATAAAGCTTAAATAAATAAATAAATAGGATAGCCGTCATGGCAATGCAAAATACGTCACATAACACGCATCTCTCCCAAATAAGTCTTTTTGATTTCATAAGTATGGCTTATCTGACGAATAGAGCAGCTTCGATATCGGCGTATCTCCATTAAAATTAACTTAGATAAAGATCCGGTGTTATGATTTAAATTCTGTACTAATATTAAAACTAGTACAATAAGCTCCTGGATAGTGAGCGCCATAATCGATCCCTACGAGGTTTTCTACACTAATATTAAAAACCGGTTAAGTGCGAGTTGGACTCGCGCACCGAGGGTTCCGTACAAACCTGTAGGGATATAAGTAAGTTTTTTAGACTAAGTTTTTTTTGTCAAAAATATTTTTTTTATATGATGAAACTGAAAATTTACAATTTTCGTAATTTTTCCTATATCTGTACTATAAGACGTGACTTCGTACTAAATTTCAAGATTCTAAGTTTACGGGAAGTACCCTGTAGGTTTTGATTCCCGTGCGAGTTTCGAAAATTTGCGGCCTAAATGGCTGTATCTTTTGATTGCGTTGGCTTAGAAGGTTGATTTTTCTACAGCTTCCAGGGACTATAGACCTTAGTATCATATAAAAATTTCAGTTCGATACCTCCACGCGTTCCTGAGAAAAATGGTCTTGACAGACGGACGGACGGACGGACAACAAAGTGATCTTATAAGGGTTCCGTTTTTTTTCTTTTGAGGTACGGAACCCTAAAAGAGGAACGATTTGATTGTTCATTCAAATTGAATAGGCTCAGAAACTACTGGACCGATTTCAAAAATAAATACTATTAGAATTCTACATTATCCCTGATGAAAATAGGCTATACCTAATACGATAAAAAATAGTGATCCACGTGGAAATTTAGTCAACCCGTGCGAAGTTGGGATGGGCCGCTAGTTTGTCTTAAAAATAGGCATATAATTAAGCCTGCATTTTACGCATTTTCAATGGCGGTATGTCTGTTTCTACTGTTGTCTGTGTCTATAGCTACTCTTTGATTATAGTAGACGTAGCTGTTGCGCCGGCGCATCCGTGTAGTTTCGACACCAAAGACGCCTCCCAGAAATTATGCAAGATTTGTACAGAATTGCCCCATTGTCGGTTTGTTGGGTTTCGGTGCAAGTGAGAGAAGTTTTAGGGTTGCTTGCTTTAATCTTGTTTACCGGCAAATTTGAACTAGTTTCTAACCTGATTAAGATGAGAGGGCTAGGTATCTTTGATATTATAAGTTCTATTTTACGGTCTTACTATTTTTTTTACATATTAGCTTTTTAGTTTAGCGTTTGTCCATGTTCTTGCAGTTTTGATGGTCTCATAGTCTCGATAAGTCTCTATTCTTTGATCTTTTGTCGTTTGTTTTGCACAAATGGTGACCGTTTACAATATCACCTCTAATGTAGATACTTAAATATTAAAAAGACGTTACTTTAGTTGATCGATATTGTATTTTGCATCTTACAAATAAGTCGGATTTTCCTTCCTGACGCTATAACTCCAAAACGCACGAACCGATTTCAACGGTTTTGCATTCGTTGGAAAGGTCTCGGGCTCCGTGAGGTTTCTAGCAAATAAACAAAAAAAAAATATAAAAAGTTTCTTCATCTAAACGAAATCTTGCACAAAACGAAGCCATCTGGTGGCGAAACTAAGTACGCCGGTTTTGCTAGTAATTTGATAATTTAATAATTTCCAATATCTTGAGCCACACAACAACTATTAACCGAATAACAATTCTCGTTAACTGACCGGTAACGGTTACTGCTTACTACGTGTAGGCTTTTGTGTGTATGTTAAACGACGATTTGTTATGATAATCTTGTCGGCTGGCACTAGTTCAATGTATTAAGGCCTTTTTACACTAGGTATCTTAAGCTTAAAAGGCTTGCTTGTTCCACCAGACATACCTCACACAAAGGGTTATTCTAGGAAATGAATCCTATCCTATCCTATCCTAGGAAAGGCTAGGTTGTATCTCGGAGAAAACTAAATTGCCTAAGGATTTAGGACCCGTTTAGGTCTCGCGTCGACTTAAATAGTAGAATGAATAAAATGTTATTACCTGTCTTGAGCTAGTTGTAGAAGTTCGGCAAAAGCTAGTATTACATCAAGTGATCCCCAGTTGAGTTATGGTGGCATAATTGGTGATAAAGGGGGCCCAAAACAGCGCTGCGCATGTTCCCGCGCGCCGACTGTTGTTTCTGCGACGGGGTCTAGTTGCTCCCTCGTCGTAACCGGTAGGGGCTTGCTGCAAAGTGAGTCGACCGAGTTCGGGGAATTGAGGTGAATGCCTGCGGCTTCTCAGCCTACGGTGAACCCCGACTCACATGGCACCGTCAGGTTTTTAGTGGGTAGGCGGGTTCTCTCTGAGGCCTGGAGTCGCACCCAACCCCCAGCTGCCCCCACGGCTGGCGGGTATGCGTAACAGCATTTCACTGACAAATAAAATGATGACATTACTGGTTACGTTACCACTGCCACATTTCTGATATAAAGCCTGCGTAGGTATTACATTCTCTGATTGGTATCGAAAGGGCATTCTTGACAAATGTGAGAATATGAACTCTGGTGAGAAAGTGCCCTTATTGTCCGGCTGTTGGCTCGTCTGTCTGTCAGTGCACAGTTCTAGGTATTGGTACTGGGTGTCTGTTCGTCTGTATGTTGATGACAGTTTGATTGACAACTGTCGGACACCGTTGAATGATAAAATCTAACCGCTTGGTTCGTTGTGGTTTGAATGTGGTTAGATAAGTTTATCACCATAGAAAATATCGTTTTGGCGTGGAGGCGTGGTAGATACTGATAGGTTTTTTTTAAAATAAAAGATAGTTTTTTTTACATTTAATATTCTTGCTTCGCAAAATCTCGTGTTGGACTACCATAGCGCCAACCATCAAGCTACGGAGATCGTCAAATGATACAGAACTTACATGAGCGTTAAGTCGTTAACTTGATTATGTCCTTGCTTAGCAAGTTTTCTCAACTTCAAGGTTTATGACGGATTAAGTTAATAAGTTCATAATTAGTGTTATATAACCTCATACAATTTTTTCTGAACACTCGTACGCTTCGCTTTCCCGACCGAAAACGAACCTTAATCACCACCTAAGTTTTTTTTTGGTCTTGAATATTCTTTACGCATTCCCATCTTCAACGGGAGTGGCAAAGAGTTATGTGGGACTCCCGAATTCAGAAGGAGATCGTACCTACTAAAAACCAGACGGTACCCTCCGGTGCCATTAGTGGCACGGGATCATGAGTGAGTGGGGTTGGCCTGAATGATTGGGCCGGACCACGATCCTGCCCTTGGCTGTAGCTAGCTATGTGTGAGCATCACCCGGGTACCAAACAAAGCCCTAACTCCACCTATCGCTTGTTACAGATACACACAGCAAACATGGCCGACACGGACACGGAGACGCTGCCGAACGGGAACGCGACGCTGCCCAACGAGGAGGAGGACGAAAGGCTGAAGCAGCGCCCCGCGGACATCGACGCTGTGAGTATCTCATATTCTACCAGACTGCTGCCAAGTTCGATGTCGAAAGCTTTGTGTAAACCACCGTCGCCCAGACCAGTAACAAAATCGAACCTTGGAGCTGACGACGCACCTCGAAAAATTGGCCACGGTCAGCGGTCTAATTGGATTTTTCCTTGGAGGGTTGTGAACGACAGTCAAATGAGACTTACACGACTGTGAAAACCAAGCCGAATCAGCCGAAGGAGCCATCTAGCTTGTTATGCTTTTCCAATCACGCAGGTGTACTACTAATACTCTTTCGGTCACAAAGATTTACACTTCAGTATTCTTCTTATCTTGTGGGCTATTAAAAAGACCTCGTTTGTTATCTTTTTGTGCCATTGATAGCCTAAATGGGAATTAGCTATAGTTGAACTCAACGTAAAAACTACATTAGCCTTACGACACGATTTACTGACACTGTACCAAAGTGATACTTACCATTTTCCTTCTTGTTCCCAGGACGTCCGCGAGATGGAGCGCCGCAAGCGGGTCGAGGCTCTCATGTCTTCGAAACTCTTCCGCGAGGAGCTGGAGCGGGTGCTGGACCAGCAGATACACGAGGGCGGCGACGCGCCGCTGCTGCAGCGGATCCGCGAGATGGTGGGGGGCCGGCTGCACGCTGGCTCGCTCAGGGCAAGTGTATCCTAGGATTTTTAGGATGTTATATTGCAACTGAGGAAGTAATTGCAGCCTGGAGATTGTCATAGTAAGACGGTTGCAGAAGCAAAAGAATGACAGAAGACTTGGTGCCATATAGGTTAAAAAGTACCAAGCAGCTCGTTTACACTCGTATCTTGGGACGTCAAGGGTTTTCATTGTAGGAATAAGATGTTGCAGCCGAAGAAACAACTGCAGCCTAGCTTTTGCCGTAGTAAGGAAGGTCACAGAAGCTAAAGAATAAGAGACGACTGGGGGCTACATAGGTATGGTTTGAAGCCAGAAGCTCGTTACGCTCTTGAAGGATTCGAAAACTAAGGGTTGGAAGGGTACAGACACGGATAGAGTGCACCAGCAGCAATCTCTCTACCAAACCATGGTTCTACCTGCCTTGCTGCACACGAAGCGAATCACGGGAGAGCGCGTGGGTACAGCGTGGGCTCTTTTCCCCTATGCTATACTATGCTCCCTTCAAATTCTGTTTCCGTCCCAACCGTTATACACCTCTCACTGCGAAGAGCTGGAGCGGGTGCTGGACCAGAAGATACATGAGGGTGGCGTCGCGCCGCTGCTGCAGATGATCCAGGAGATGGTGGGGGCGTGGCTGCTACCTGGCTCGCAGACGTCCACCCACCATCTCCCGCTAATCAAGGAGTACTTTAGTTAAGGAAATAGCCGAAGCTAGAAGGTTGTCTTAGCCAGAGTGGCGCAATAGCTAGGGATTCGCAGTTTGTATAGGGGGTTGGTGTATTTGTGTAGGGGTAAAACAAGAAATTACTATAGCCAGATTGCAAGTGTTGATTAGGGAGTAACAGTTACTATGGATCACAGTGACGAAAATGAAGAATACGGTTATCCAGGAGGTAGACGTAAACTGAAACTGACTGGGGTTGTTTTGGGTTTATAGAGATGCAGGCAAAATGTTCATTATATCAGAATTTTGTATCTTACTTGGACCAGGATTACATTACTTTAGAAAAGATTGTCAATTGGACTCATTAAACCCTCAGCCTCAATTGTATGAATGTCTATTCTTAACCTGCTCCTCTACCATTCCAGGGTCCAGCATGCGTGCTCCCGATCAATGATATCAGAGGTATCGAAGGCATCGGCTATGAAAAAGGAGAGAAGATACTGCGATGCAAGCTGGCCGCCGTCTATCGGCTAGTGGATTTGTTCGGTTGGACGCAGAGTAAGTTAATTAATTATATGTTAAACTAATAATTACGTGCTGGGCGACGTTCCAAGGGCACACATGGTGGACCGATGATCAGGTGTGTGGTCGCGATAAACTATTGGATGCGGGAAGCACAGTAGTGATAGTGGTGGAGATCTGCGGGGGAGGTGTATGCTACAATGATGATGACTAACAATAGGCTAGGTGACACCACCAATCGTTGACATACTTTTTATTATCTGTCAAAACGGTTTGGCTTCATAGATTTTGTATGGGAATACAAGAACGTGACGTCACGGTCATGTATCAGAAATCGAAGACAATTGACCGAATATTTATTGAGTTTTGTGTGTTTAAAAATGGGTTTCTACAGCTTTTTGGAATTAACTGGTTGTATTAATTTCATAGGGGCTATGTTTTTTAAACGCCATGGTCTTGAAAATATTTAAGATAGGTGTCATCATGCCTATTATGATTTGCAGTTGAAAAGACATAGCTTATTTGATGTCTGTAGCAAATCTCCTTGCGAAAGTTAATCATATTTTGTAAAAACGATGAATCTGCATTCATCACTTGACGACAAATCTGATACGCCATACTGCCTTTTTGATAACATTTGAGTAGGATTTTATATGATATTTTTATGATTATGTTGTCTTCAATTAAAAATATCAATATTCGTCAGCAGCGCTTTGTGCTTTCATGTCGACATGTGTCTGCATCGACAAATCATGTCAAACTTATGTGCTAAGCTAAGCAGGCAGTGTCACTCTTTCGCTTTTTGTAATACTGACAAAATATTGGAGATTCTATTTTTGCGGTGAAGAACACCAGTGCAATATACAACTCCTTGCTTTTACTAAGAGGTCAGGTATGATACCAAATTTTCTGTTCCAGCGGGCATAAACGGCCAGATCACCGCTCGTCTCAACACGGCGGTGGAACAAGTGCTGACCACCCCTCGGGGTATTCTCCCGCACGAGGTGACGGCTTCGTCGCTGGTGAAGGTGGACATGCAGGGCGTGGTGCAGGACCAGGGGACCACCAACTTCCCCGTCAATGTTGATGGTGAGTTTCATTATTCAATCTAATCCCACTGTGTCCGCAAACTCTTTGTTAATAACTACTTTTATAGTGTAAGCAAAAATTTTGCTGATGTAATCAATATCAGCTCAACACGTTTAAACGAGTACTTAGATGATCTTCGTTGACAAGTAAACTCCATCGGAATCATTGAACCTGATCGCTTTTTACCGCAGGAAAATGACTCATTCCCGTGGGTAAATTCAGGTGGGCCGATCCCGCCTTTTTAATATATAAAAATGAATTGCTGTTCGTTAGTCACACCAAAACTCGAGAACGGCTGAGCCGGAAGGTGTAAACGATGAGAAGCAGGACAGCGTCTGCCGGGTCCTCTAATACACAATAAATACATTATGATTTTTTGTTAGTTTCCTATAAAACCCCCCGTACGGCTCGTTCGATATAAGTTACAATGTTTATGAAGACACACAACCTCATAGATGAGGTGAGGCCTGTGCTTAGTAGAGGGACGTTTGTAGGCTGATGAGGTGATGATGATGATGCCGATCTGTTCATATTCATTCCAGGGTTCTCAGTGCACGCGGCGGTGCTGGCGACGCGGCCCGACGTGCGCTGCGTGCTGCACGTGCGTGCGCCAGCCGCGCTAGCTGTGTCGGCCATGAAGCGGGGCTTGCTGCCTCTATGCCACGAGGCTTGCCTGCTCGGACCTGTCGCGTACCACTCGGCGCCGCCTGGTGAGTGTATTAAGTGACTCAATCTGTCCTAGGCATTAAAAAAGATAGAGATTATCTTTAGGTATTGCTGCAAATGCGAAGCCTCCTTTAAAGTGTTATTCTACCTACAAATTAAGCTTAACTAGGTCCTAGGAATCTTTAAGAATCTTCAAAAGTGTCTGGGTTTAGCTACAGGTGCGGATGTCCTCTTTTAAGTGTCTAGCTAGCTATTCTTAGATGGACCCAAGTTCCTAAAATGAACAAGATATCTACACAGACTTCACCCAAGTTGAGGTTGATGCCGCTGTGCACCAATGCCTGTCTGATGGAACCTGTGGCCTATGTCACTGCTGGCATGCACTTTAAATTGTCCGGCTAACATTAAAATAAGGGCTTATTAACGACTAGTTCTTATTTAGTAAAGGGGTATACCTTTAATATCGTGTTCAAGCTGACCTTCCATCCTGCATTCCAGGCATCCTGGACAACGCGGAGCGCGACAAGCTGGTGCGCGCGCTGGGGCCCAGCGCCAAGGTGCTCGTGCTCAGCAGCTGCGGCGCGCTGTGCTGCGGCGCCACGCTCGAGGAGGCGTTCCACCAGGCCAGGAACCTCACGGCGGCTTGCGAGGTGCAGCTGCGGCTCGCCGCCGTGCCGGTGCCGGAGCTGAGCCTGATCGACGACGCTACTGCTGCACAGGTCAGTGTGTAGGTAGACCCTCGAGCAGCCGTTCCACCAGGCCAGGAACCTCACGGCGGCTTGCGAGGTGCAGCTGCGGCTCGCCGCCGTGCCGGTGCCGGAGCTGAGCCTGATCGACGACGCTACTGCTGCACAGGTCAGTGTGTAGGTAGACCCTCGAGCAGCCGTTCCACCAGGCCAGGAACCTCACGGCGGCTTGCGAGGTGCAGCTGCGGCTCGCCGCCGTGCCGGTGCCGGAGCTGAGCCTGATCGACGACGCTACTGCTGCACAGGTCAGTGTGTAGGTAGACCCTCGAGCAGCCGTTCCACCAGGCCAGGAACCTCACGGCGGCTTGCGAGGTGCAGCTGCGGCTCGCCGCCGTGCCGGTGCCGGAGCTGAGCCTGATCGACGACGCTACTGCTGCACAGGTCAGTGTGTAGGTAGACCCTCGAGCAGCCGTTCCACCAGGCCAGGAACCTCACGGCGGCTTGCGAGGTGCAGCTGCGGCTCGCCGCCGTGCCGGTGCCGGAGCTGAGCCTGATCGACGACGCTACTGCTGCACAGGTCAGTGTGTAGGTAGACCCTCGAGCAGCCGTTCCACCAGGCCAGGAACCTCACGGCGGCTTGCGAGGTGCAGCTGCGGCTCGCCGCCGTGCCGGTGCCGGAGCTGAGCCTGATCGACGACGCTACTGCTGCACAGGTCAGTGTGTAGGTAGACCCTCGAGCAGCCGTTCCACCAGGCCAGGAACCTCACGGCGGCTTGCGAGGTGCAGCTGCGGCTCGCCGCCGTGCCGGTGCCGGAGCTGAGCCTGATCGACGACGCTACTGCTGCACAGGTCAGTGTGTAGGTAGACCCTCGAGCAGCCGTTCCACCAGGCCAGGAACCTCACGGCGGCTTGCGAGGTGCAGCTGCGGCTCGCCGCCGTGCCGGTGCCGGAGCTGAGCCTGATCGACGACGCTACTGCTGCACAGGTCAGTGTGTAGGTAGACCCTCGAGCAGCCGTTCCACCAGGCCAGGAACCTCACGGCGGCTTGCGAGGTGCAGCTGCGGCTCGCCGCCGTGCCGGTGCCGGAGCTGAGCCTGATCGACGACGCTACTGCTGCACAGGTCAGTGTGTAGGTAGACCCTCGAGCAGCCGTTCCACCAGGCCAGGAACCTCACGGCGGCTTGCGAGGTGCAGCTGCGGCTCGCCGCCGTGCCGGTGCCGGAGCTGAGCCTGATCGACGACGCTACTGCTGCACAGGTCAGTGTGTAGGTAGACCCTCGAGCAGCCGTTCCACCAGGCCAGGAACCTCACGGCGGCTTGCGAGGTGCAGCTGCGGCTCGCCGCCGTGCCGGTGCCGGAGCTGAGCCTGATCGACGACGCTACTGCTGCACAGGTCAGTGTGTAGGTAGACCCTCGAGCAGCCGTTCCACCAGGCCAGGAACCTCACGGCGGCTTGCGAGGTGCAGCTGCGGCTCGCCGCCGTGCCGGTGCCGGAGCTGAGCCTGATCGACGACGCTACTGCTGCACAGGTCAGTGTGTAGGTAGACCCTCGAGCAGCCGTTCCACCAGGCCAGGAACCTCACGGCGGCTTGCGAGGTGCAGCTGCGGCTCGCCGCCGTGCCGGTGCCGGAGCTGAGCCTGATCGACGACGCTACTGCTGCACAGGTCAGTGTGTAGGTAGACCCTCGAGCAGCCGTTCCACCAGGCCAGGAACCTCACGGCGGCTTGCGAGGTGCAGCTGCGGCTCGCCGCCGTGCCGGTGCCGGAGCTGAGCCTGATCGACGACGCTACTGCTGCACAGGTCAGTGTGTAGGTAGACCCTCGAGCAGCCGTTCCACCAGGCCAGGAACCTCACGGCGGCTTGCGAGGTGCAGCTGCGGCTCGCCGCCGTGCCGGTGCCGGAGCTGAGCCTGATCGACGACGCTACTGCTGCACAGGTCAGTGTGTAGGTAGATAGACTTACGTATTCTAAACGGTTCCATATCATACTATTGCATACCAGCACATTCCATGTCTAACTAACTGGGCAGCAGAGTATTGAAGAAAGACATCCAGGTCACTTTCGAGTAGCTTTTAAAGATTCTAGAAGGTTCTACGAAATCGCTAGTATCTTAAAGGTACAGCAGTAGTTCTAGACGTTTAAATTGGAACGCTAGCTAAATAATTTCATATGGGGGTGACATCTATGTTAGATAGTCAATAACATCAGTGGTTCCACAAAGTTTTTCATTTTTGAAATACTTTACAAAGTTAGTTTCGTTCTTCCAGATGTACGAAGCGTCCCGCAAGGCGCCGCCGGACGCGACGAAGTGGCGGCCCGGCGGCGAGGAGTTCGAGGCGCTCATGCGCATGCTGGACAACGCCGGCTTCCGCACCGGGTACATCTACCGGCACCCGCTTATCAAGGTTAAATAATATATTTTTTTATTCTTTGGCTTACGCGAATAGTAGACATTAAAATGAGACAATTATTTTTTTTGTTTTAACCTGACGTATCGGATCTGACCCTTTTCATTCCACCAGCTTGGGAACCGGTTTTTGCCAAGACTCGAGCTCGACCCCGCGCTGCAAGACCTCAAGATAGTGTTAGCTCATATTTGTGGATAGAAAAAGTAACTTAATATTTTTGAGTCATGGTAGTTTATAATATTTTCAAAACTATGCAATGACAACTAACACCTTAGTTGAAAAAGGTACGGATGCTGAAAAAGGTTCGAAACGTTAGGTTAAATAAAATGTAAATAAATCGCGATATAATCCGTAAAAAGTGTCTCGTTTCAAGGTAAAATAATGTGTATGTTAACAAAAACTCCTTATGTTGATCCCTGACTAATTTCGCCAATTCTTTTTTATATGATATTCCTTAAAGTACGGGGATGATTCTTACGGAAAGAAAAAAATAGTAGATTTTACAACGAGAGCATAAAGCAAGTCATTTTTATCCGAGATCGTTATATGCCCGAGCCCGCAGGGCGAGGGCAGATGATGAAGTCGAGGATAAAAATGATTTGTGCACGAGTTGTAAACTCTGCTTTTCACTTCGATTGCGAGAAAAGAAAACAGTAACATAACGTATAAACATTTCTTTAATTAAAATTCAAAGTAATATTACTACAATTTAACAATAATTTGAGAAAATTCAATACGAAAAGTTCACGGCTTCTTTCCCGCTACTTTACTTTTTTTAATTTTCCTGCATAATTTTCGGGCAAAGAAAAAAAATATACAGCCTATTCTTAAATTATTTTGGAATAATGTTTTTTTTTGTGGTAAACACGTTTTGATATTTAGTTTCTTTTTCGTATTATCTTATTATAAATCAAAAATGCAAATAGGGAAGGAAATATTATAAATTAGCAAGTTTTATCCATGTACAATTAATTGTTTTTGGCTGTATGGGCTAACCTTAGTGTAGACACATTTAAAAAGCTACTTTTATGCACAAGAGCATAAAATTCAACTTTATGTCGCCTAGATCCTGCATAAAGTAGTACTTTTTCGAGCATGAGAAGTGAAAAAATACTTTTTATACACAGTTTTGTTATGCAATAAAGCTTAAAATAAATATATAAATGTCGGTTGTCTGTAAAGTCGGTTTACTGACGATAGTTGAACGTGACAACATCTTTGTCACGTTGCCTCTTTGTCGCTCGTTCCGCGCTCTCGCTTGCACTTCAAGCCTTGAATGGAACGCCTCAGAGCGAGGTAACGCCGCATGCGTCATGTTTTTTTGGTGCGTGCAGCCGGCTCCATCGAATTATAAGACGTTGTCACGTCAATATTTAAGATAGGCGTTATCATGCCACATTGGTGACCCCCAAATAAAATTATTTCTATTGTGTCTAGTCTCTTGGCAGTTAAAGGCTTAATAGTACATTATGGTACTAGTGTGTAACATTGGTGATTACCGCCGAGGCGCCATTGAGAGTCTTAAGAGAGTCGAGGACGGTAATCATCAATACACACGTGTATCATACGACGTTTTTCAACACACTTGTGAATAAAATAACAATTAAAACTCATTTTATTTAGTAGATAAAGTTTATTTAGAGAAACAATTAGTAAATGTGCAGTTAGTAAAATCATAATTAACTGCTTTTGATGGCATAGCGGTCTCATCAGATAGATTATTTATTGAAATACTTTCATGTTCTATTGTAATTCGAGATGGCTCATTATTTGTGTAGGTAGGTGAAATACAATCATTGGATGTACTTAGTGTTTCGTCAGTAGGAAGCGGCTTAGAATTAAGTTTAATTCTTTATTTTCCGCGCATAGGGGTTGCGCCTATTCTGCCACGTCACACACATCTATAACTCACTAGTAAGTTATAGCAATGAAAAAGTCACAGTTTGATTATAGGTGTCATTATTAGTCTGATTGCAGTAAAATTACAACCACTTTATGAGCAAGTGTGTTGAAAAAAAAATGTTTGTCAACAGAACGACGTGCCCAAACCGAAGAACGACGTGGAGGTGCCGCCCGCCGTGTCCTCGCTCGGGTACCTGCTCGAGGAGGAAGAGCTCTACAAGCAGGGGTTTGTCTACTTCAGCTACCTTGTATCGAGTGTCCAAAACATGCGAACTATCATGTGCCGGGTGTCCAAAAATGCGGTCAGCCTGCTCGTCCAAACTTGCTGGCAAATCGTAATCTATAATTTGGATATAGAATTTAATTTAGAAACAAGATAAATTAATTAAATGACTCGAGCCGAAACCCTAAATTAAAAATCCACGTTAACCCACAGTCATAATAACTTTTGAGTCTGTGAATCTGGTTTGCCTGTCCGGGTGTTTATTTGTTTGTTGGTAATTGAATTTAATTAATTCAAGTATTTATTGCTTTGTAACGTTAATGTTTTGTAAGAATAATCCTACATGTATGTATAAAAATTAGAAAGGAGAACACAAAGCGTTGTAGTTTTTGAATAAATTAAAAAATATATGTTGCGAACAGTGAAAATTAAAAAAGCCCGTGTAAATACTGACTGATGTGTCCGAATGTAAAATTATTATAATAAAGAGCTAATTATTTATCTGTAATTGATAGATTGTATAAAACGATAGTAAATAAAGACTCTTATAAGACTTGATTTAACGATATTATTAATAGATAAAAAATGAATTGCTGTTCGTTAGTCTCGCTTACTCAAGAACAGCTGGGCTGATTTTAATAAATCTAGTCTTAAAATAGTCTAGGGAAGGTTTAAAAGATAATAAAATTAAAAGCGCAACGGGCAGAACTATGTCTGCCAGGTCCGCTAGTTATTAATAGATCTTTTCGTTCATATCCTAGTATAGTTCAATATCTACATGCTGTTTCTCTTTCTCTCTCCCCCCAGGCTGTGGAAGAAAGGGCACGGCAAGGTGGGCGAGCGCACGCGCTGGCTGAACTCGCCGAACGTGTACCAGAAGGTGGAGGTGCTCGAGACCGGCACGTCCGACCCGAAGAAGATCACCAAGGTAGAATATTTGAGGGTTGAGGCCGAGTAGAGTGTTTAAATTTGTCCGTTTTCACCAATATACCCCTGGTCTAGTGGTCGTTTTTACCTGCATAGCTCTATGTTACGATGATTATACAGAACTCTTAAATGGACGTCTGACTTTAAGAAGGTCATCGAAGTAGAATATCTGATGGTTGAGGCTTAGTATATAAACGTAAAAGCCGTTTTCACCAATCGACCCCTTAGTTGTGGCTGTTTTCACCAACCAGCGCCTTACAAGTGGGAGATATTACAAATATAACTACATTTGTGATATCGCCCACTTGTAAGGCAAAAGTTACCTAACTGTAAGTTAGGTAACTTTTGCCTAAATTGTAAATTTACGTTCGACTTGAAGAAGATTACCAAGATAGAACACAACAATGGGTTGAGGCTGAGTTGAGCGTTTATGTTTAATCCGATTCCACTAAGGAATGTCTGACCCAAGAAGATCAAAAAGAGCGAATACCTGAAGGTTACGGCTGAGAAGGGCGTTAAATTTGGGTCATGGGGGTTGAACACGTTTTCACCAATTGGCCCCTTTTGACTAGTGGATTTTTCTTCCTAAACACCCCCATTAGGTAGAAAAATTCTTAAACCAAGTTTCAAAAAAGTCAATGCAGTTTCCACTCTGCAGGTAAGATAACCTACATTAATGCAATAAAGAGCGACACTTTCATTATTTACTATTATTGCAATTGCAGAGATCTACAGTGCGTATTAAAATGAGTTTATAGTTTGACCTTACAAAGTAATCAATCGAATAAAGTAAGGGGTCGATTGGTGAAAGCGGAAACAAAGCGCTATATCTTACTAGGACACTAAATGGGTAAATTTCCCACCAAAACAAATATTTTATTGGCATAAAATAAATCTTGTCAGTAATGAGAACATTTGATGAACCATTATTATTTGGGATTTATTGATAAATCTTAAATAATAACGGTCTCTGAAATAAATATTGTTATTTGCTATGCCATGGTGTCCTAGTTAGATGTTACATTGCAGAGGCTAAAGAAAGACAGAAGGAATAAACAAAGTTTTTGATTAAGATCGGGTGTTGATTTGCAACTTAATGCGTGTAGGTAAGAAGTTGCTTGGTCTAATAGATAGCAGAGTATCACCAAAAATTTCGTTCAAAAAATATAAAATAGGGTTAAAAATATCTAATGTTCAGTAAAAATAAATAAATTCGAGTATTATAGACTTATGTATACTCTAGTTATGTCTGAACCAGTAATTTCAATATAATAAATAGAATAGAAAGTCAAAATAATATTTCATTCAACGTGAAATGTTATCTAATAGACCCAGCAATGGTCGTTTAATATATTAAAATCAAATATTACCGTATCACAAAATGAAGTCACATTGTATTTAAATGTAAGTGTTCTATATTCATTTTATTTTATAGTGTAGCCATTTTATTATTTTTCATTGTTCCTTAGCACACAGGAAGCGTTTGTAATACTATTTTTTTCAACTGAAAACGGTTTAAAAATATTTTTACGCTTGATGGCCAAAGAATAGAACTATTGATAGTTTGTGACGGCAATCGGTAGTGACATATTTGTCAAAAAAAAACCTTAAAAGCATTTTTTTTTTAAATGGTTTGAATTTAAAAGTGGCAAAAATTCAAGATGTCATAATCGATTTAAAAGAAAAACACAATAATTTAAATATTAACTACACTTATTACAATTTAAAGAATAAATAATTCTAGGTTATTCCTTGTTCTGTGCTCGTATCGCTTTCCGTGTGGTCAGGGATGTAGAATAATCGTTATTCAAAAAACTGATAGGTCTCAAAATATACGCGATCTTTGTCTAAGGCATTCCAGTGTTGTTTTTTAATATTTTTTTAATTTTTCTACTTTTAATTTTTGGGTATATGGTATATTAAGTGTAAGTGTCGGGGCTTTAAAAACTTTTTATTTTATTATTTTAGTTGAATTAACAACAATATTTCCGTCCTTTTCAAAATCAAACTGCGGAAATAAGACTTTCAAAAATTCTTTTTTTTTTAAGTTAAATCACTATTTATACTTGTTGTAATCTAATCAAATTGTTTAACGGGAGCCCTGAGATTATTTAAACACCAAAAAATACATAGATGCTTATTTTTTTTCAAATAAGACAATCTTCGTAATTCTAACACATTTTTTAAATACAATTTAAATACCCGTTTCTGTCAAACCGATGTGGTTAAAAAAATAACGTCATATACTATAACTACAGCTGTCTACTATAACCATATGTGAATGTATCCTTTTTAGGCAAGGCTGGACAGGAACTGTCATGTTGACAGCTCTATCAGTTTGACAGATATAGAAAAGCAGGTCGTTAACCATTTGAGTCTTACATGTTGTTCAATAGTTCAATATTTCAATAGAATAGAGGGTAGGATTTTTGATCACTAACATTTCAAAATGTAAAGCATATTTGTATGTTTTTGATGGAAAAACTATGGTAAAAGTTTTAAAAATAAATATTTATCAAAATATTACTTCAGCACCACAAAAATAAAGTTTGATACAAAAATGGGTGGCTATAATGACTCGTTTTTATAATACTGAAATATATTGTATTTAAAATTACAGCTGATGCACAATTTATTTTGATATTACATACATTATGCTTTATATTTCCAACTATATAGCTATACTTTTGCGCTCAAAATATTCCACGGGGATTTCTTTCTATAAATCGATACTTTTTTTGTAATATTTGATTAAAAGTCATCGAAAATGTTTATAATGTAAGAGATATTATTATAAAGAGATATTAATATATTGCGGTTTGTTTTTATAACGCTTCGCTATTGTGTGTAGTGAATTATAATTTTTATTAAAAAAGGTCCGTTTTTTTGTCAAAAAAGATGTATGATTTTTTTGAAACGTAAAATAATTAAAAATCGGACCTTTTTAATCGCGTATCCAAATTGTGCTTATAGAATCTATGTTTACAATTGAAATAAAATCGAAAAAAATAATTAAAAATCAATAAAAAGGTCTTTAACTCAAGCTTCTCTCACAAAATGAAATGCTTTTGATATTTTTTAAAGTTTTTTTTTGTGTTTTGTTTTTGTGTGACTAATATAATAATGTTTTCCAGTGGGTGGACGCTAACAACGAAGAGGTAATAACAAGTTTTATCGTGCCGTATCTTTTTCTACTTCTTTTCTCTTCACCAATTAAGTTTCCGATGGCTAAGGAAGTTTTATGTGCCATAGAGTTTCGTTTTATGTTAATTTTGTTTAAATATTTATTTACTTACTTTAATTTTATTGCACCAAAAGTGTGCAAATATTAAATGTTTTTTTTAAATATTAACATATTTTTTTCCGTGTTAATTTTTTGTTACTACACCTAATATATTCGTAGTTGAAAATTCATATTGATCTTGATAAAGTGAAGATTAATTTTTAAATTTTATGATTATGAATTTATGATTATGTTTAAAAAATATGCCTTTAATAATTCTTAAAAAATGCCTTTATTTATTAGTTTCAAATACTGTCATTGACCATGTTTGTTTATATTATTACTATAAATCTTTGTACATAGTCTATGAACGGTAACTCTATGGTATGTCTCTCTTCCAGCCAGCTAATCTCTTCAATACTTTTTACCGGCCTTTTTATTTATGTATGTACGTTTCTATAAGGTTTTGGGAAGATATAGTTACGAATACGAATACCTACTGTAGACTAGAAAGACTAGATAGACAGTAAACATGCTAGAATGCTGATAAAATAGTGTGGAAGTTGTCTAAATGATTGATTTGATTTAAATTTTTGATTTAAAAAGTTTTGAGTCACTCAAAATTCGAATTTTGCACAGACTAGGTAGAGTGCAAAATTACATGTCACACAAACATTTGGGAATATTATGATATTTGAGATAAAAAGTCAATTGAATTCGCTAGTTTTTTTTTCATGTTTATTCATTACTTCGCGGTATCATTAGGTTTTACCTATTTCTCATTAAAACTATTGGCAGTTTCAACATTGTAAAATGCACCTAAAATGTCACAAATATGTTTTATTTTTTTATAAATTTTATAATATCAACAGCATTTCGATGTCCTTACCCTGGTGTTTTGAGTAAAATAATATTAAATTAAAGATAATTTTATTCACAAAAAATCGAGTTTGTACAGTGTAGCGAAAGAGGAATACTAAAAAAGTGTTACCACATGAGAAAAGAGGAAAAAATTAGTGAAAAATGTTGCCAAAATAACTCCCTCCTCCTGCACTACCTTTTTTGTTTCTTTCCCATGTTTTTGAAATCTTAAAAGTTTATTTATCATTTCCAAAAAGTGAAATATACATCATCACAGTGTTGCCAAAACTATAGATAATAATATTTTAACAATATGTAGAATGAAAAAATAGATAATTTTGATTTAAGAAGACATTATAATTAGTGCATGACATTATTTTACAAACGATGACTGAAACAGCTTTTCTTACACACCCTTTCTTTTTACGAATAGTAGGTTTCGTATCACCCAGATGGCAACACTGGTACACGTTAGAAATCGCGAAATTAAAGCTTTGCATGAATTCGTTTATTAAAAAAAAATTGAAAACTAAACCCTATACTGTACACTCTCGATGAACGCCAGGGCAGAGACTTTTGGGTTATTTCCACCTTCATACCAGCACTTTCGCTTTCCCACTAACCCCGCTTGAAAACTACTAATTTAGTAGTTTTTGTCCAACACTGGCAACATTTTGACTAATTCGTTCTCTCTTTCCTCCCCTTCGCTACATTGCCGTTGGATTGTGGACTCCGTTGCCGTGCGCAGTGGGTACAAGATGGATCGCCCGCTCATTCGGGTACTCCGGTCAAGATTGACACGCTACAGTTTGTGCCGAAGAACACAAATCCAAAGGAATTTAAGGCTTTGCAACAACAGGTATGTACAGATTTTTTTTTGTATTTGAATTTGAATAGTACACAATATAATTTCTCCCACACAAACCATACCGATACCAGAAGTATGAATTAAGGCAAGGGACAAAACATGACTTTACAGGAGAGCGAAAAAACGTTTTTGCTTTTTGTAATCTGTGTATAACTTTTTTGTTTACAGGCCGATTTAGATGAGGTCTATGGCAAAGTTTCTTAGAATTTAATGTTATTTTATGCTATAAAAGCTAAATACAATAAAATCTTATAGTTTAGAAAATAGCCTGTCCCTTACCTTAAACAATGTGAATCACTTATCCATTACGTTAGTCGAATTTGAGTTCAAGGTAAAGACAAAATAATGTAAGTAACACAAAGATACGAGAACTTGCATAATAAAATAAGGTAAATAACTTCTACTAAAAAAAATCTATGTAAGTACAAATGTATAACATAAAGATTGCACTTCAGGACCTTAACTGTATAGCAATACAGCTTATATTGGGTTATTTAATAAAGCTTTAATTTCAAAAGAAGTGTTTTCTGTAGACAGGGTGATGTGTTTATTTTTAAAAAGTGCCATAAATTAGAAATTTGTTTTTAAAATTATGTCATAATCAACAATAAAAACAAATATTATCATAATCAACTTTCGTATTTTCCAAAGAATAATGAATAATAATCTCTAATTTCTAGAGTTAAAACAAAAAGTAAGAAAGAAAATAACCCCGTGATCACGGGGTCAGTTCCTACATTGACGATTGCTGCTTCAGACTCCATGTACCCCTCTTCCATTGAGTCGTGAGATGCGGTCCTGCTGCTGGAATCGGAAGCTATGTTATCAGCCTGGAGATCTCGGTAGACGTCAAAACTTTTTTGCCGTCTCTCTACTCGAAGTTTCTCTCTCTGCTTCTCAACCTTTGAATCTACGTATTCTGCAATGGCTCTTTTCTGCATGTCTTCTTGGGAGTCGAGGATTTTAAGAATGAACTCTTCGTCTGCCAGGATTATCTCCACGAAATCTGTAAGCTCAAAAACTGCATGTATGGGATCCTCCATGGGGGCAGTTCTTAATATCTGCTCTTCTAAATCTCGAATCACGTTCCGGGCAAGAGAAGCAAGTTTGGTGGCCTTTTCCTTCTTTTTTGACATCTCTACTGGGTTCTCTTACTAGTGTTTTTCTCAACTTCTGATTGAAATGCTAATTTGAGAAAGTAGTTAAAAACAATGTCTTTTGTCGTTTGTTTTGATTACAGTCCAATTCGGGTTTTTCTATACTAATAGGGATGAGAAAGCTTAGGCGTTCCCCTTCTGGGGGCTGATAAGGTTCAGGATCCTCTTTGCTTCTTCGTAGAGGTCAGTGGCTCTGTCCCCGACTAGGGTTTGGAGGGTCTGCCATGACGACTCGTCGATTTTAAGACCGACTTGCTGCGACTGGGTGAGGAGGAATTGCTTCAGTTGTCTTTTGTTGATTGTAGCAGTTGATATTTTGGCTTTGTATTGCTCTAAGGTAGAGTCTTTGTGTGTCTCCACCTCCTCCATAACCTGTGCTGTAACCACAAGATCAGCATTTCTGATTTTCTTCCATTGAAAAAAGCTAATATCACGCCGGCAGCTGCGGATCTGTTAAGAGGAACCATAACTGGCTCCTTCTTGTCTCAAAGAAAGGGAAGCTCTTTCCCTGCCCTTGCGTATTGGCGAATGATGCCTGGGAGGGCCGGAAGGCGATCACTGGTGATGTCCATGATGTGGTCATCCCGGTCCATGACGCTGACCGTTACCGGCAATTACCTTAATGTAGCCGTGCTAGTTCATGACTTTAACTAACACAACCATGACTTTAATGATCATAACTTCCTATTACAACATGTATTATCATATCTTATGTCTACACATATGTTACTTAATTATTAAAATCATATCAATAATTAAGTAATTGGAATCATCAATCATTTTATATTGTGAAATATAGCTTTATGCTAGGAATTACTGAACTAGTAAATCGAGGAGTGACAGTGATTATTGAGGGCAAAATCAAAAGTGTTTTAAGGATCATGAGGGAGCAATCATTCATGATTAGAACTATTGGTATCAGAGGATTCATCATGGGAAGAAGGTGATTGAGTGACTGAGAGCCATGGGAAGATTTTGTCTACTGCTATAATAGCTTCATACCGTTTGCCCTTTCGAGTGATTGGGGTGTCCTCAACAACATACCGATCATTAGGGAGAACCTTTTTAATGCGATATGGCCCTCGACATTTAGGTTCAAGTTTCTTTGACTGACCCTCTATTCCAGTAGGTGCGCGTATAACCCTAACTAAATCGCCTTCTTTGAATCTAACATCTTTATTTCGTCGGGCATCATACGAGGATTTGTCTTTAATTTGTTGAGATTTGATTAATTCGCTAGCTTCGGATCTTATTTCTGGAAGCGATACTGGTGTAGAGGAGGCAGTTGCCGTAATAACATCATTAAAAATACTTTGAGATGGGTTTGTAACTGTTCTTCCAAAAAGAAGTTCGGTTGGTGTCTTTTTTTTTTGTAGAGTGAGCAGTCGTATTAATTCCTTATTGTATGTCCGGTAAATGATCATCCCAAATTCCGTTTGGTGTATCATGATTCATGGCTCCAAGAGCTGCCAAGATGGTGCGATTGTACCGCTCCACCTGACCATTAGCTCGAGGAGTTGAAACGGCATTAAGTATGTGTTTGATGCCCGTAGTACCGATAAACTTTTTAAAAGCACCGCTAGTGAAACTAGTTCCCTGATCAGTGATGAGTCGGTTTGGTGTACCAAAATAACTAAAATGTTCGCGGAAAACTTTAATAATTGTAGCAGATTTTGTATTGCGCACGGCTGTAAGATTAACAAATTTTGTAAATGCATCAACTATAACAAGAATATACGAGTATGTGTTACCACGTCTAGTTTTAATAAGTGGTCCCAAATGATCTGCATGAATAGTGTCAAATGGGATTTCCACTTTAGGAATTGGGTGTAACTCACCTGCCTTTTTCCCACTAGGCAATTTATGATGGGCACATTCTAAACATGCAGCTGCATATTTCTTATCGAACCGCCTCATTTTTGGGAACCAGTAATGAGCCTTAATACGTCCCAACGTTTTGTCATAGCCAAAGTGGCCTATGTCATCATGGTTTGCTTTTAATAATTGCCACCGCGCACCACGAGGAACTAACCAACGTACGCTAGAGTCATCAAGTATTCTATAAACCCGACCGTTAACTAATTTGTTATTTTTGAAGACTTCTGCAGTTTCCTTAGTCTTTAGGTCATTCAAGATATCAGCAATACGTTTTATTATGGTCAAACAATGTAAGCACCAAATTTGCAGACGCCAGCGTAATGTAAAGGACACAAGAGACGATAATAAACTTTAAACATATTAGCGTAAGTCCATTCTGTGAATGTTTTTGTAAGACATTTTAATGTAAGGGACTTGCAATATAAAAACTCCATTTTGCAAAAAGGCGTAATGGTCATGATTTATGAATTTATAAATATGAGTATAAGGTAAAGTTCGACAAATTTTTATAAGGTATGTTACTCTATTTGTTCGTAAGGGGTAACAATTTCAAGCCCCTTAAAGCATTTTTTTAGTGAAGTATCAGTCTACACTATCAAAAAATATGTACTGCAAGGGACATTTTTTGCTCGATATTGAAATTATAAGTACGCCAGTTGATAAAGCGCAAAATTCCGAATCCAACGGTATATATAACTCATTTTGGCCAAACTGTCCCTTACCTTAATTCATACTTCTGGTATCGATACATTAACCTCAAGAAAACATAGTTACGTATCCGATACTATTTGCAAGAAAAGGCTTATTTGCTAAAAATATAAACATAGATTACGAGCTGACGGTCGAGCAGTGAGTACTCATACTCATTAAAATATATCGCGCTTAGACCCGATCACAAGTAATTAGTTTTTTAATGCAACGCAAAAGTTCAAAATCAAATATAAACATCGTATTTTGATTTTGTTTTGGCATTTTGTTATAATTTGTTATTTATTAATTTATTCACATATACACAATACCAAATACATGTTTAAAACATGGTACACATTTAAATATGAATACATATCAGAAAATCTGGTTGTTAAAACACATCTCCTCTCGTTTCATTTCCACATTAAACCGAGTCAAAGGGGGAATTTGAGAATTCCAAAAACATTCAAATCCACGATATTCAGTCGTGAATTATAAAATTAAATTCGGACTATACACTGAAAAAGTTCCGGTACACCTACATAATACTCTATTCATTTATTTTATTACTTAGCAAGCGGCTTAACATTGTGACATCCACATTTCCATAGATCAAAGACAACCGCCGCGCGGACAAGATCAGCGCTGGACCCCAGTCCCACATTCTAGAGGGTGTGACGTGGGATGAAGCTAGCAAGCTGGTGGGAGAGGACGCGGCCAACACTCATACGGGAGATCATGTGGTATGTAGAGCTGCTATAAATAATAGATCTGATCATGTGATCGCAGTGAGAGAAGCGAGCAAGCTGGTGGGCGAGGACGCGACCAACACTCACACGGGAGATCATGTGGTATGTGGAGCTGTTATAAATAACAGGTTTGAAATATCAAGTGACAATGTGATATCACAACACGTCTTTTGTAGGCTATTAGAGCAGTGGCGGACCAATACTTTTTGAAGCCAGGGGTGAACTTAAATAAAAGCCTAACATTGTCACAATATCACAAAATATGTTAAATATTTACTAAATTATTTTCGGTTTCAAGACCTTGCAAAGCCATTAAAGTTGCCGATTTCTAGCCGAAAACCTATCACCCAATAAGTGGACATTTATTGCTTTGATGGTGGTTTTTTCAAATGGCCAATAGCGTTAGCATTTGGGCCAACGATTCGTCCAACGTTTGACTCTCCTTATTAACGTTTACCACAGGTACTGATGGGCGCAGCGTCCAAAGGCATAATCCAACGCGGCTACCAACACAACGCCACCGTGTACAGCGCGCCGTACGCGCGTAATCCATTCGACCACGTCACCGATCGCGAGATCGACGAGTACCGACGCGTCGTCGAGAGGAAGCAGCGCGGTGGTGATTGTGAGTACATAAATATCGGATGATAAAATATCGTATGACAAATTTCGGATGATCCGAAATTCTCTGGAGATGGAGTACAATCATTAAAAGCTTCGGTTATAGTAATGGCAGGGTGCGAAGTACTAGGGGTATATCCTAATCGATCGCAGCGCTCTTGGTGGCCAAAATAAAAATAATTTGGGCTCTATCATGACAAAGCAATCTGCCAGATAATTGCATTATTTCGCTAACGAAAATGGGTCACAGCAGTTGTTGTGTAGTAAACTGCAAGAATACTGGCCGAAATAGTAAGTTTTACCGATTTCCAAGAGCTCCTTAGAAAGATGAACAGCGTAAGAAATGGATAGCTGCCGTCAAAAGAGCAAAGTAAGTTTTTGAACTGAAAACAACATTTAATTTATTACTAGCGATACAGAAACAATTATATATGTTTATTATCATTTAATAAAACCATTAAGGTAGCTTTATCTTCTTGTTTAACAGTAAAACTACAACTAAAAAAGAGGTAAACAAACCTTGATGTAAATAAAATCAAACACACACCTTGAATAGATTTAATTTAAATGCTCATAAATTATTTCACAACACTTTGTCTCCACCCAAATCACAATAATTTTGATACATACATCAATAAAAGGTAGCATTTTTCAAATATTTTATCCCAATGTCGCAAATGCCAAAAAAAACTTACCTATATACCTACAGGTTTGTACGGAACCCTCGGTGCGCGAGCCCAACTCGCACTTGACCGGTTTTTTTTTAATCACAGGAAAGTTATTATGAAATATAATGCTTATTCCAGACGACACGGACTTGTCGGAGTCTGAGGCGGTGAGCGCGGCGCAGGTGACGTCGCCCGCCAGCGCCACCGAGACCGAGGAGGAGTCGCGCGACGGTACGTTGCTATCTATTGGGAACTTGTCGCAGTCTGCTGCCATGATACTAAATAGTAATAATAGTCCTCCTAGCCGATTTCGACCACGGCGGCCAATCACAACAGAGATCAGGCAACTGCGCACGAGATATTATAGTGCACTCACTGTTCCATCACTCTCAAAGTTCGGTGAGACGGCAATCCGACATGACCGGAGAGAAATCAGGCGCAGGACCAACGGCTTAACGTGCGCACCGAGGCACGGGGGTGTAACACCGACAACTTCCCGACTCCGAGCTGTTGCAGAGAAATTCGTGACAGAAAATCTCAGAAACAATTTTGGCTCGACCTGGGAATACGAACCTAGATCTCTCTCGGATGTAAGGCAGAAACTCTGCAAGGCAGAAACTCTGCCACTACACCAACGAGGCAGTCGAGACATACATTTTTTTTTTCGACCAAATTGGACATCTGTTTAACAGGTTTGACCTGCCGGCAGGTGCATAAAAAAATTAAGAAAATCGAAAATAGAAAGTGTACATTTTTCATCGTTCAATAAATATTATAGTTGTGAGACTAAAGAATATTTTTTAGCATTAACAATGAAAATTTCTTTACAATATGAAATTAAAACATACTTAAAAAATGGACTGCTATAGGCGGGAGTCGAACCCGCACCTCTCGCTAGCCGCGCGATTGCTCCCCCAATTAAGCTACCGTGACACTTAGTCGTCGGTCCGAATTTCTTTAAGTGCTCCTTAGGCTGCAGCCAGCCATGATTCATCCATCACTGTTGCCGATAGATATCTACAACAGAAATTCGGATTGCTAACTAAATGTCACGGTAGCTCAATTGGGAGAGCAATCGCCCGACTCGTAAATTAAATTATTAAATTATTTTTAATAAAATAATTTCAGAACACCGAGTGCTAAGAATAGAAACGAAGCAAGCGCCAGTGAGAAGTCAACCGGAGGTCGTGTTGAGTGATGGTGAGTCTATCCTAAAAATATCCGAATTTTTTTGACGATATCCGAAGTATCCGATGCTTACTTTATGTCAGAGGTAACATGACTTATCGTTTTTGAAATTAGGATAGTAATCTTGCTAGAAAGCTACTGCTTTGTCTTCGTTTGTACAGAAATAGTTTTTTTTGCTCTGATAAACATGTAACCGACAAAGAAACAGTTACTAGTTCACTAGTTGATTTCCACAAAAGTACTGCACTCTTTTTTTTAAGAGAATTCGGATATCGTTTAGTTATATTGAGTGCACATTTTTATTCAAAGCTATTTCAAATAATGAATGATGAATTTAATCTTTTAAGCACGTTTTTTTGCATTTGTTTGCATTTTGATATTCTTAAGTCTCTTATGACAGTTTGAAGTAGATACTTTACTAATATTTTTAGTACTTAGCCTTGTATTTACAGGGTGTAATTTTTTTTTATTTAGACTAAGTTTTCTAGTAATGAAAACCATATCAGCTATATATCAGGGTTTTTGCATGTGTTTTCCGTAACATAAGGTATGGTTTTGTAGATGAGTTCCTGAACGCTGAGAGAGCTCACGCCGATAGGACCAAAGGTTAGTCTTGGAATTGATTTTACTAACAAAACACTGTGGACAACACATTTTTTACTTATTTGTATATAAATTGTTTCTGAAGATAAACTAATATTTAATTAGTCGGATATAAAATATCCGATGGGATTAGAAACCGGATATCCGTCTACATACTAGATTCTCAATCCGTATCCAGAGTTTGAGAATCTATTGTCTAAAAAATGTGTTTTCAAATGTTTTCAAACATTTTTCTGCACTTGGTTTTGCATCTTGGATTTACTAATTTGCCTAATTCAGAGTATTCTAAATATGACAAAGTTTTTTTGACATTTGTGACATATATTCTGCTAGCCAGAAAATTAGTTACGCAATATTTTAATATATTATCTTACTGAAACTGTTTTAGTATTTAGGATACTCAGAATTGACTGTTTAACACTTTTTTTTAAATAAGGTGTGGATGATAACTAATTTCTAACATGTGTGTTCTAACACTTTCTCGCCTTTTCTTTACTACCTCGCATTCGTACATAAATATCTTACCAACTGTCACAATTAATACATAGTCTTATAGTTGATGGAATCAGACGTTACTGACGTAAAGCTGAAAAAGAGAATTATTTTGCTTTAAATTTCCACTAAACGACGCCAGCGCAGGCACCCAAATACATGCAACTGTAACCACTTGTAAAAAATGAAAAATTGGTTGCCTGTAAAGTCGGTATACGCGCGAAAGTTTTACGTGACAACGACTCTGAGTGGTAAAATAATTTTAATGTGAATATTCATTCGTATAACATGAACCGGTGTGTATGCCTATCTCTCTCTCTCTCTCTCTCGCTCTCTCGCTCTATCTCTCTCGCGCGAAACGTGAGCGGAGCAGCGTAACGCAGTTCCTTGAGGTGTCACCCGGCAAACCAATTTATAAGACGTTGTCACGTCAAAACTAGAGCTGTAAGTCGCAGGACTTACAATACAACTCACAACGTGACACAGAACATGCACCTGGAAACACAACACTGACACCAACAAAACACTCGACGCTTTCGCCACTACACGTGGCATCCTCACGGGATGTTGTCGCTTCGACTAGTTTAGTAGCTCTTGTTTTTCAAGTGATTACTGTTGGATGTATTTAAAGCAAAATAATTGTCTTTTTCAGCATGACTTCAATTGGTTCAGCTTGGTTTCAATATTTGATCTACCTTTGACTGAAAATTAGATAAATGACAGTTTCACACCAACGGTTGTAACCTCAAGATATTGGATCCCTGAGTTTCTTGTGCCGCTTCTTCTCAACACTGTCCCAAATTGTCCCAAAGCGGTGTTAGGGTTCATTTATATGTTGGGACGTGTAAAAGTGCTCGTTGCGAGTCTATTTACATAAAATAATTGATTTTAATGATTTATAGCTTTTTAGTACGAAAATGTTACTTAACAAATTTTTAGTCAATGGTAGATTGAATATTAAAACATGTACCGGTGTCTGCGTATTAGTTTAGCCGAGGGGGTAACTTTGACTCATTCAACCTTAAACAGTTTTATTTTGATAGAAAAGTTGTAAGTATAAATGACGTCCGGTAAACGTTGTCACAACAAATATTATATCCAGCATACCTTGGACGTATAAGATCGAGATCCCCTAACAAGCATTAAGGTTAAAAGGAGTATCCCAAAACTGTGTAAAACTTACTTATAATTAATAAACAAAATGTTGTTTTGTTTGTTTGTTATAAACGGTATATACTTAAACTAAACTTTTTATATTATAAAAGTATCAAAGATACAACCCCTCTAGGCTTAAGTAATACATGGGCACCTTAAAGATGTGTGATACATATTTATCCATACTGAAATTCACACACACACACACATTTATAACAAATAATTTGTACCACTTACTCGATTCTTATTAATTATATCGAGTTCAGTTTAGTTGAATATCCACACGAAATTCTTTTAAACACAATTCTCAAAGATAAAGATGTGGCACGGGACTCGAACCTGCTGCCCGACGACGAAGTGTTTCTATCGTCTGGCACTACGTCGCCAACGCCCGTCGTGCACAGCGCGCCCGTCCGAGGTGAGATGTGTTCTGTAGGCTCCGTTGTGTGTTAATGATTTGTTGGCTTGACGGCGCTGTGGCGACCTCTACCGTTCGCCATCACAAGCGCACGCCTAACTGTGGCAAGTACGATAGTGCGCCCTGATACGGCTCCATAGGCTAGATGGCGCTGTTAGCCTAGTACCGCACGTGAACCGCGGCATGTAAGATTTAGATGCAGAATAATATAGAGATAGACAAATCACGATGCTGTCTGTCGGACCTTGGTCCCCGACCATATCACCTTGGAAGCGCTTCCTACCGACCGACTTGATTTGTCTATCTATCTGGATCTAAATCTTATATGCCGCGGTTCATGTGCGGTACTAGGCTAAAAGCGCCATCTAGCCTATGTAGCCGTATCAGCGCTCGCAGTCGTGCGCTACCGATAGGCATACGCTTGTGTTTGCGAACGATAGAGGTCGCTGCATCGCCTTTACATCGGTCGATAGTCAACATGCGGGTATTCGCCGCATGCGATGTCAGTATCAGTTGTTCCAGGTCATAATATTCAAAGTAACATCAATTTAATTGTAGATCATATTACAATTATTCTCATCGCTTTTGTGAAAAAGTCCATTCGTTTCGTCAGGCTTTGGTGTAAATCTATTTGCGACTCAAAAACCCGGCCATTTGCGAGTCGGACTCGCCCATGAAGGAATCCGTAGTAGCAAGTGACATGATGTAAAAGATTTTTGTATTTATGGACGTAAATTTTATTTTCCCTATACATTTTATGAGTCACCTGTTCTCCGACGATGAAGTATTCCTAGACTCGTCTGTAAAGTTTCTCGCCCTTTTAGAGCAAAATGAAAGGGACAGACAGAGTAGTCCGATAATTTCAAACTTCCTGTAAGATGTTGGCAAAGATAAGTTAGTATTCTAAATGTCTCGAGCGGTATTTTACATCAACCGCAGCCGCGATAACGATGTCATGTTACGTCCCCCGAGAGGTTGCCACCACAATCTTGTCGAGTAGTGTAGTTGACACCACCAATCGTTGACGTACTTTTTATCAACCGTCCAAACGCTTATCTCCATAGAGTTTGTATGGGAATAACACACTTTTACGTCAACGCGTGCAATGTTTTGACGTCAATGACGACTGAGTGACTATTTATCGATTGAATTTCAATTAAAAGTCAAATTATTTTATGAACTGCAAAAAAATATTAATGAAAAGGGATCTGAAATTATGAATTATTTTACAGAATATCAGTTTTTGAATATTACTTTCATAGTGGAAACAAACCTTTTTTATAAGTATTCGTTGTTTTTTTGTGAAAATGCATTTGTCTCATCGCTTTAGTGGATGTCCAATTTATAGCCCGGGCACTTTCATATGCGACTTATGTCGCCGTGACTGATTACTGACAGCGTGACAACCAATAAAGGTCTGGGCACACAGCTGGCGTAGCGGGACGGCGACGTGACGGCGACGCGACGCCAACGCTATGGAGCAGTCACACTGCAGGCGTGAACGTCCCGCTGCCGTCGCGCCTGCTGTTCCGCCCGCAGTGTGACGTGATTGCACATTTTTTTTAAAGATGTCAAGCGATTTAGACGTGGAAACACGTGAACGTGAAGTAGCTTTGTTTTTGTTTGCTTTAGCTCAAAAGAAGAAAAAACATAAACAATTGTGGGTGCATCAGGTGAAACAGAAGAGAAACGTTTCACTATCCATTTTTTGGTGCTAAAAGTTGTATTAAAATACAAAATTCCGTCACGCGACACGTCCACGCTCCGTCGTCTGTGTGACTACAAATACGAACTTTGTATAACACAACGCTTGACGTCTCGCTCACGCCGCACTGTGTTTTGTATTCGCGCCTGGCGCGACGCCGACGGGACGCGCCAGTTACGTGAGCGTGGCGGCGCTGTCTGTCATTTCTCCCATATTTCGATTATATACAACCCGTCACGTCGCCGTCCCGCCACGCCGGCTGTGTGCCGAGACCTTAAATCATTGACAGTCGCTAGTCGAGGCGACATTATGCCATAAGTATGAGCTGGGCTCTATACTCTTCTAGCTTTTGTGCAAGTCCATTCGATTTCGTTATTCTATTGGCTTTTGTGAAAGTCCGTTTCATACTTCAAGAAGTGTCTTCAAAAAAATAAAAAGTGTGTGTGTCAGCTCCGACGCACGACTGGAGTTTACTCCTTAAGAACGGTTATTAAAAGTAAATAGATTAGGGAATAACAATAAATGAATGCATTTTTATGATACTTAAAGCGTGTATGATACATTTATTGTTATTAATTATACAATGAATCTGTTAAAATACATAACAAAACCATTGAAATATAAACAATAGTCTCCATAATATATTCCATACTACAAAACACCTATACAATACTCGGTTGAATGTGTCGGAAAATGACCGATGCGTCTTCGGGTAACATCGTGTGACATTTTCGTGTAACATCGCGTGACTTCGGATAACATCGGGAATTTATAAATAATAAGAAATAATAAATTGTTTCAACGAACACACCAATTACCTAGCCCCAAACTAAGCGTTAGCTTGTGCTATGGTGGCTAAGATAACGGATAGAAATACTTAAACACCCATGACTCCGGAAAAGAGCTTGTGCTCATCACACAAACATTCGTCCTTAGCAGGATTCGAACCCGCGACAGCCGGTTTTGTAGTCTGGACCTCAGACCAACTAGACCAATGCTGTCGTTTGAAGTTTGAAGAAATTTGATTTTACTCCCGTATATATTCATACGCCGGCCTTATATATGAAAATCGATTCTTAAGGAGTAAACTCCTTTAAACTCCAATAAACTCCAATATGTTCAACTACACCACTTCTCTCAAGATCCGAACCTGCTCTCGGACGACGAAGTGTTCCTAGACTCGTCGGTGTCCAGTGTGAACCCGGGGCCTGTTAGAGAGGTGGTCGTCAGGTCGAACATGGCCGCCGTCCAACACGTTGTCGTTAGAGGTTGGTCCGTGGTGGTGGTCTGTTGTTTTGTTGTCAGATGTTGTTCGGTGGTGGATATGTGGTCTTTGCTTTTGAAACTCGAAAGGCGAGCGTCCACATGTCGGCATCGTACGCGTAGCACGCATCGCATTTTAGTTTGCCTTTTATAGAAAAACTTATATAACAGTGTCCACTGATCCGCACCGTACGGATGACGTCATACGGAATCTATAAAAAACCGAATGAAAGTGTCATCGGCAATCCCATTGCTGATATTCGTGTCGGCTATACGATCGCTACCGATACAGTCGACGCAGTAAACAATTAATCCGTTGCGTGCGATGTACATGTAGACGCCTGCCTAAAATCTCCGACGACCTCTGTGGTGTAGCTGGTTGACTATCGGTTTCAAGGTAACGCCATCTATGAGGTCACGGGTTCGATTCCCGGACGGAGGCAATGTTGGAAGCCAATTTTCAATGTTGTCACGGGTCTGTGGTACCTTAGTTGTTTCTGATTTCTTATAGTACAAGTGTATATGCTACTTACTTTGTGATCAGAACAACGTTTGTGATGTTGCCTCATTTAAATTTTTAAAAAGAACCTGGGTTGAGGCCTTGAGTATTGTCTGTGCTTTAGTGATTGGTCAAACGTCTCTGACAGCCGTAAGTTTTGTCTGTCATATGTTGGTTGGTCAAATGTCTCTGACTATCAAACTGTTACTGTGAGATTTGATGTGTGTTGTCAAATTCGATGAGGCGAATGGCGTGATGGTGTGATAACTATCGAATAGGCATTCTGTCGTGTCTTGTTCTAAGTTCTTAAAAAGTGGTCATGTTTTGGTCTTTCATGTCTTAAATGTTTGTTTCTGAGACCGTCCTACCTTACGTTTCGTTTGTACTTTCCGGGTCTAGCCAACGCAATCGCTCAAGCTAGTAAGAGTGACAAAAATAGTGATATCCGAAACTACGGATAACAAAACGATTTTTGTTCGGTGTTGTCCAGCTAATTATTTGTCGGTGTGTTGTTAAAATGTGGTAACAAAGTCATCTACATACACAACCATCATCATCAAAACATCCACTGCCTCGCCCAAAGCTACTTACATCCAAACATCTGTGTTTAATCAGCTAAAATCCAATTAAGCGTCTGTTCTGTTTAAACATGTACTAAATACAGATAATTAGTTTATCCTGTAAATTGAGATTGATAAAGAAAATAATCATTACACATGCAATATAAAGTATTCCATTCATCAAAAATATTATGGCTATTGATTATTAATACACATTTTAACAAATACATGCCTTATTCCACTGTACAATTTTTTTTGTATGACACAAGTACACATGAAAGCACGTCAAGATAAAAAACTGTGACACCTTATGCGCATGTAAATAAGGTGTACGAAATTCGTAGCGTGATGTGCTGTCGTGTGTACACGTTAACGTCTCTCGTATTAGGCTTCATGCTACCACCACCTTGCTTGCTAACCACCCTGCACGTTCCCAGGTATACTAACCGACGGTAGAACCCGCCACGAAGCACTCTCATCAAACAAACGATCCGTACACGACTATTCACGCAACGCTAATTTCGAAAACGCAATCAAAAAATACGAATCCCCCGGAAAATTGAACAAAAAACACCCCAAATGTAAAATTAGTCTCAATAACAAGTTGAAAATATCGGAAAATGTCAAAATTGAAACGTTGGAACTCCAAAACGTGAATAACGCAAGCTCCAGGTCTAGTCTTTATTCTATTCCTTCTATAGAGTGGGATGGTCGTGCGAAATCCGACTATTACTTCAAAACTAGATCCTTGCCACGTCAAAGGGTCTCAGACCACTGTAAATTGTACAGAACTCGGTCCCATAGTGGTTTTATCAACAATGTTGTGAAAGATCCCGAACCGATACATTATCATCTGCCTAGGTGCAGATCTTGTGGTGCCACTAACAATTCTTACGCGTGGGAGATTGAAAAGAAACGAAATGAGCGACAAATGTTTATGTCCGTTGATAATATACCTCGAAAATGTATTGAGGAAGCTAGAAATATAAATGTGGTCAAAGTTGAAGAGAAAGTTGTACCTGTGTTTAAAATAGCTAATGTAGACACAGAATTCGTTGATAGCCAAGAATTTAATGAAGATAATTACTTAGGTGAGTTAGGCAGTAGTTTTTCGTCGCATAATCAAACAGTTATTGAGAATGATTCGCCTGAAAAAGATAATGCTGACGTCACACTTACTGACGGCGGAAAAGTTGAAAATGTTGAACCTGATGTGTTCAGGGCAGAATGCGTGCAAATAGAAGATCAAACAGAGACAGAAGATATAAATAATAATACAGTGGACTCTGTTGAAGGCGAATACCATAGTTTTACAGAAGAAATGGATTTTGAAGAGGCAGTCTATGAAAGTCCAGTAAAAGACCTCGTAGAAAAGGATATAAGAGATTATTCAGTTCCAATTAATTTTTATTGTGAAGATTATTCTAAACGAGAGGACAGCCCCAAGAAATCCCCGCAGAAAAGACGAGAAATTTCCAAAGTGAATGCGACGGTATTAGAACCCATTTTGGAAGAATCCAAAAGCTCTTATGACGATTCGAACAACTCTGCAGATATCAAACATGGTCATAATATTGGAGATATCAATAGCATTGTTGATGATATTTTCGCTAAGGCATTGTCAGTTGTTGAGTTGAAAAACGAAATTGAGACTTCTAGTGATATCAAAGTTACTACTGAGATGCTAGAAACCGTATATGTAAAGCAAGAATATTTAATTAATGATGAAGAGTCTGATATAACAAGTAATGATATAGAAAGCAACTCAACTAATGCAGTACAAACTGCTATTGATGTCTATAATGAAACTGAAAATGTTGAAACTATGAACGACGATGTTTTAGACAGCGTTTGTGATGATATCTTTGAAATTCTAACAAGCGAGGCCGCTAGCACGACTACAGTTCAATTTGAACAGTCTGCTCCTGAAAATAAGGACGTAAGATCCAGTCTTTATAGTGTAAGTTCCGGGAATGAAGCTTTAAGTTTCGATTCGACCGTTGAATTTGAAAAATTCGAAGTTATCTCTGATGTTATTGTAACAATTTTGAACAGGATTGAATATGATTCTTTAAAAGAAGATAATTTCTTTGATAATATTGAGAATCGTGTTATAAAGACAAATTTTGTTATGAATGTCAGTGACGATGCTGCTGTAATTGATAGTGTTCCTAAGGAAAGTGTAGAATCTGAAAACTCAGATAAACTTGATGGTGATTCAGATTTCTTTTCAATTAAAGAGATTATAGACGAAATAGAAACGAATGTTCATTTAAACGATACAGAATCCACCGAAAATAGTGTGTCAGAAATAAACCAAACAAATAGAATTGTGGAAGCAATAATATTTTATGTGTTTAATGCTGCGTTCTTCGCTTGTGCTAAGAAGAATAAAGTTAGGAAAGATACGAAAAAAGTAATAACGGTAGTCGATAGTGAAGATATTTTGCTCACAGCAATCTCTATATGGAATGACGATAGTTTTGAAAAAAATGTTCAGGAGCGTGATAAAGAATATGATAAAATAATTGCTCGAAATTCGGAACACTTAGAAACGTGTCTGAGCGACGATAATGTGCCGTTGGAAAATGAACGATATATTCAAGTCGAAGATATTGAAATGAACGAGCATTATAACGAAATTGAACTCAATATGACGTATGTTACTGATTCAAATTACACTTACGTAAATGAGTATGATACATATGTTTTGTACGACGTGAAAGATCACACGAAAGATGTTGCCGACAGTTTTCAAAATAGCAGCATCACAGATGAATCGAATTTTGTATCTGTTGAGAATATAAGCCAGCAATCGAGTGACATATCAGAGATTCACAACAACACATGTTGCCAAAAATGCGAACGATGTATCGTGGAAAAGGCAAAACAAGTTGCCGAAGTCGAAAACCTGTTTGTGAACGAGACATTTGTTATGGATTCCAAGTCAGATATGAATACAGCATTCTATGAAGAGAGCGAATATAGCCGATGTTCGTCACCTAATCATTGTAGCAAAGCATTTGAGTCGTGTACCGAATCCCCAATCAAAAGTAACGGCACCAACTTCGTTGGTGATGATTTGAGTGTCTTATACGAAAAAGACGACACAATTTTAGGGTCTCCTTTCGTTAAAAAAGCACCGGTAATTTCGATGTCTCAAGACGAACACAGCGGCGGGATAAAATATTGGCTGTCTTTCGATAACAGTCTCACTGAGGCCAAAACTGTACAAAGGAATAGTAGAAAGTTTGATGAAAATAAAGTAGCAAGCTTCGTTAACGTCGATTTAGATAAAGATACATTCGATGAGAATTTTGATGGTTACAAAAGATCTGGAGTCTTACAGGACAAGTATGATGATAGTAAATATAACACCAGTTTCACGTCAGCGTGTGCTAGCACAGATTACAACACGTGCGAATCGAATATCGATTCTAAAATGTCAGAGACAATCGATTCGAATCAGAAACGATTGTTATACGATTCACGTGTTAATTTGAGTAAGCAAAGACATTATTCCAGCTGGCCACCGTTTGACGATACGCTCTTTTATAAGATCATTTCTAAGTTTAGAATGTCGGAGAGCTTTGATCCTAGCGATTTGGAAGTAACGAGAATGGATACTAGTTTGTAATTGGAAGCATTAGTTCTATTTCTAGTGGTGTATAATAGGGCTAGCCGATTTTGATCGGTTTTACCTGGGATGCGACACTCCTTGACAATTCGTTCGTTTTTGGGGTCTAGCCGGCGTGTTAACTCGTTTAGTCCAAGTAAGTAAGAGTGATAAACCTCATCCGTAATTGCGTTCAACGACTTATGGGAGTATACGGCTGTGGGGTGAGCACGAAAACTATCGTAACGTGTTCGTAGCGTTTGCCCATCGTTAATTTGTCATTTTGTATGGGGAAACTGTAAGTTTATGACATTTGGACGACACGAATACGTTATAATAATGTTCGTGCTACCCCATTGACAATTTTCGCATACAAATTGTCAAGTTAACGATTAGTAAACGCTACGAATACGTTACGATAGTTGTTCGTGCTCACCTCACTGCTTGCTTTAACGTTAACAAAATGTCAAAACTGTAGAACAGTTATTAAAAAAAAATATTTTTTCGATCTGCAAGGAATCCAAAGCTAAATAATAAAAGAGGGCAATAAAAAATAAAATAAAAATAAAAGCATTATTAAGACAACACTCTAGGTGTTAGTGACAATAGCTTATATCCTATGTTAGTACAACTTAGAAAATACAGCGAGTGGCAATAGATTTGACACGTAGAATTAGTTCGCCAATAATTGGACAGTCCCCACGATTGGCTATAGCGTCCAGTGGGGTGAGCACGAACAACTATCGTAAGGTATTCGTAGCGTTAACCTATCGTTAACCTGTCAATTTGTACGGGGAAATTGTCAGTTTCTGACGTTTGGACAACACAAATACGTTACAATAATGTTTGTGCTCACCCTACAGAACAGTTTGCGCCGTATTTTGGAGAAACTGTTGACTTGCCCATACGCGAACATGCCCGATGTGCATGGCAATTATTAATATCGAAAAAAGAGCTGTTTAGAAATTTTAGAACAGTACGTAAAGGTATATTGCATCTTAGGTTTACGTTCATTGTATTAGGGGTGATATTTCAACTTACGTTAAGCGTTTTCATTTCGGCCATCTTGCGTGAATAGTGGTACAATTCTTTTTTTTAAAACTATTTTTAGGCAGTATTTTTGTGTTAGGTTGTTTACATTTGTGTTTGTATAGTTTTTTGTGTTTGTATAATGTTATATTGGTTTCGCCTCGGCTGTGAGCGATTTTATAGTAAAAAATCATACCTTTAAGAAAAATTCGTCAAGCGCAGGTTCTTAGTATCTAGGCTAGTAATTTTATTATTATTAGACTATGAAATCGCTCATTTCTTTAAAAAAAAACGCTCACATTGTTATCACTCAATTATTTTCTACTAAAAAACTAACTCTTTTTGCATGTGTCATTCAACGAAGTTTGTCGGTATCCTCAATTGTGTATTCGATTTAATTCATTCATTAAAATTGTAATGTCCATGGAAAAATATTATTTTTAATGCTTAGTGAATGTTATTTTATGCTAATTGTAATATTGTTTATGTGCTATTAAACTTTATCTTAAGTTTGTGTGTGTCTTTTTATTTTCTAATTTTTTTTATAAATGCCAAGTGTTAAAAAGACAATTATCTTTTGCTTTTTGTACATAAACTGGGCTTTACGTTTGCATTGTAAGCTTATTATTGTAATTATAACTAATATTTTTTTACATGTTTGGTCTAAGGTCTAAATACAATTCAAAAAAAGAAAAAAATAGTTATTTATAAAAAAAGAAAAACAAAAAAAAACTTATAAAAGCTTGCGTGCATGGAACCAGTGTGGACAAGACCCAGACAGTGTGCAACTACTTAACCACGTTCTAACTCTAACCTTTCATTCGATTCCTAGAAAAAAATCGTTTTAAGCAGGTAGTATTTTTTTGAGATTTAATAAAATAAAATAAAAATTCGATTCAAAATAAGTTTATGAAATGGAACGTGTTTTGACGTTTGTCAAATAGCGGGAAATTGGCAGCCATGAAAATATGATATTTTTTTGGAATAAATTTATCCTTTTTAAAATAAATGTACTACATCTTTGTATGTGATCGTTCTATCGATACACAGGTATCTATACTAAAGCGCTTGATTTACATATTTTGTAAAATCGATATAATTTCAGATTTTTTCTTATATTTTTTATATATCTCCTTAATTACTACACACTTATTTAAAAACTTTTGAAGATTGTTCTTGAAATTTAGACCAAAAATGTAAATACAATATAACTTGGCTCTAACACTGCCGTGCGGCTTGCATGCTAAGCTTTCACGTGGATTCGGGAGCGCAGTTTCACTCGGAGGTCGAGGGGTAAGTTGCAATTTGCACGAATTTTTTTGCACCTAAAACCCTTTTTTTCTAATATTTTATGTTAAGCTTAAGATGTTTCTTGCCTCCATATGATAAGTATAATTTTTTTTTACTAATATTAAGATTAATTTATTTTAAAGTAACAAATTTAACACATTTGACCGTATTTTATCATAATATAATTTAATTCAATGTTAGGTTTCTTTGTTGAAATAAATTTCAGTAATATTTTCTAGAAAACGTAAGATAAATAAGTCTATCCGCCCCTTATTAAAATTTTCATTGACATGAACCGTTTTTACAGGTGTTTGATTTGTTAAATTTATTGAAGTTAGATATTAATAAAATTGATCATAAAATAAATTTTATCAATTTATGATTTACACGATTTTACCTCGCTTCAATTTGTACGTTTGTTGACTTACTACATTTTCCACAGGCGAGCACACCGTCAACGGAGACCACTCGGATACGCACCAGAGCACATTTTCGCATAGCAGTAAAGAGGTGCGTATTTTTTTATTGTCTATTGATTTAAAAAAAAGTCTCTGTCTAACTAAATCATAGTTTTATGATTTTTCGTGATAAGCAAACCTAGGCATTTTCAAAGCTAGAGTGAACAGGCTTCTTCTAGGTGAGCTCGCTCCATCGTAGACTCAGTCTTTGCCTCGTTAGGCTCGGTCTTGGGTCAAGAGCCAAATGTCGGACTTCTAAAACTTCGCGGGTTCGATCCCCACACCGTACAAGCATATGTGTGCATGAACATGTGTGTTTGTACTGGTCTGGGTGTTTTCTATGTATAATATGTATTTATTTACAAAAAAAAAGTATTTAAGTATGTTTATCCGTTGTCTAGTACCCATAACACAAGCCTCGTAGCTTAATTTGGGACTAGAGAATTGGTGTGATTGTTGTGAAATATTTATTTATTTAAGAGCAAACCTATCCCAAATCAAAAACGGGGGTGTATCACCGCCAACTTGCCGACTCCGAGCTGTTTTTGAGAAATTCATGACAGAAAATCTCAGAAACAATTTTGGCTCGACCTGAGATTCGAACCCAGGACCTTTTGGATGTAAGGCAGAAACTTTGCCACTACACCATCGAGGCAGTAAAATTGTAATGAAGGGAACGCGGCCTGCGCGTTAAAAAAGCAGTAGAAAATTTCAACAGGCTTTGCCAATTTCTGGGTGGCTGAGTGTAAAGGCACGCCGGCCGGATCCCGTGGTCGCGGGTTCCATCCCCGCCTCAGACGGTTTTTTTTTTACTGCCAAAATAATATCTCTCTATACTTATCAATCCCTGATATAAATATCTCCTTATCAAAAAAGAACGAATCACATCCGTTTATATTTCTTTTCCTCTATGTAAACCCAAGAAAGTTGTAACTTCATGGAAAACACTACATGATTGGCCAAACAGTCAGTTAAACAATTATCAAAACATACTTAGGTTTAATTATGGGACAGAATACATAAACGGACGTATATCGAAAACGTTTTCTATCGTGTATCAATTTATTTCAGTAAATAAACTTACAAAAGTACACTTTTACACGTTCCAACATATAAATTAATACAGCTCGGGACAGTTTGGTCAGGTGCTGAGAAGAAACGGCGCAAGAAACACAGTCACTATTGTCATTGCCTCTTTTCAAATTTGATTTACAATAACTGTTTACATTCAAACATTTCCATATATCATTGTCATTTGTATAGAGTTAGGAAGCTAAAGGGAAGTGCTTCCTACCGACCGAGTGTTATGGTCGGGGACCAAGGTCTGATATCATCTTGATTTGTCTATCTATATTATTTTGGATGTAAATATTATATACTGCGGTTCATGAGCGGGACTAGGCCGGTACAAGGCTAACAGCGCCATCTAGCCTATGGAGCCGTAACAGCGCTCGCTGTCGTGCTTGCCACCGTTTGGCATGCACTTGTGATGGCGAACGGGAGTGGTCGCCACACATCAATTGTGTAATATCCTCTCGACATTAATACATCTATTACAACTGTTTGAAATTTATCTAAAGGCAATGATATTAAAGCGCAACAAATTGAGTGTATAATAAAAAACAAAATAGTATTGGAGTAATGAATGACACCTATGGTATTCTAGTTACCCTGGATACACACATTGCAGTTGCCTCGAGCCCCGTTCTCCCGGAATGGCCGAAACTCCGGAACGGTAGTTTGCAAGACTAACTCGTTGAGTGAATAGTGTTTGTGTTAACGTTTGGATTCGATCTAATAATACAGTGATATACAGGGTGTCTCAGAAACATTGGATAAACCTGTAACTGTCCATAATTATCGTGAAGGCCTATTTTATCTAAAATTAAGTCTTTATTAAAAATATCTCGGTTTTCAAGATAATTAATAGTTTTTTTTAACCCACTTTTGGTTTTTAATGTGTCATTTTTAGAAATACAGCTTTTTTATTTTAGTTTATAAAGCATTCGTTTAAAAAGTTTATAAAGAATAACTGACCAATTTTTTTACATGGTAGCTGGTCAAACATGACGAAAATTAATTTCATGTTTAATTTTTCTAGAATATTGTTTTTTTCAAGCACTTCGTGACCATTGTTGGTGATAGCTGAGCTATGTCCTAATAAACTAAAAAAAAACGGAATTTTAAAAAGTCTGTATGTGTAAATATGGCACATTAAAAACCAACCAAAAGTTTTTTTTAAACATAAACTATCAATTATATTATTGGAAACCGAGATATTTACTTAAAACAAAATTTGAGATTAGGTGGGCCTTGACGATACCAATCGACAGTTACAGGTTTATCTATTGTTTCTGGGACATCCTATATAACCTCAATCATCTTTCGCCATCACCTCTACACACAACTAGCATCCCGTTAGCGGCGTCGCTCGCGTAATATTAGGTTCTTTAATGAAGTCATAAAAGTGTATTATTTCTGTAAATAGACCCCACAGTGCAGGGGGCACTTTTTCACGTCCCATAAAACAATACCACAGCTTTGAGACAATTTGTGGGCTGGTGCTGAAAAGAAGCTGCAAGAAGCTCTCACCATTGTCATTGCCTCATTTTAAAAATGCTTGTTGGATAAGTTACATCAAGTGTGCAATCTCATGCAGTTTGACTGCATGGCGTGTTTTTTATGATTTGTCTCATGATGGCTGAAATCCAGCGGTCGACGATGAAATTATCGTTTAAACGGTCACTGCAGTCCCACTACAGGAATGAACTGTCTCTCCTGTCTCAGTGATATTTTGTTTTCTTACCATGTGTACCATCCTTATTATGTATACGTAATAATGTATGTCTATGATTTTTCATGTATTATTTTGTGTATTTTATGTAAGTAATTAGTTTGTATGTTTAATAATAATTCATCTTTACGTAAAAACCTTGAGTTGCATTGTTTGTTTTTCCTTTTAATTTTTGTTCACCGCCTGAATTTTCTTTGACCCATGGTTGACTGATAGATATAAATGGCTACACTGCCTCGTTGGTGTAGTGGCAAAGTTTCTACCTTACATCCGACGGGTCCCGGGTTCGAATCCCAGGTCGAGCCAAAATTGTTTCTGAGATTTTCTGTTATGAATATCTCAAAAACAGCTCGGAATCGGGCAGTTGGCGGTGTTACACCCCCGTGCCTCGGAAAGCACGTAAGTCGTTGGTCCTGCGCCTGATCTCTCTCCGGTCATGTCGGATTGCCGTCTCACCGAACTTTGAGAGTATTGGAACAGTGAGTGCACCTGTGTATTGCGCTCACACTTGTGCACTATAATATCTCCTGCGCAGTTGGCTGATCTGTGTTGAGATTGGCCGCCGTGGTCGAAATCGGCCAGGAGGACTATTACTATAAATGGCTACGATCAATCGTATTATCCCGTTTCGCTGTTGAGTTCTGGGACATCCTATATTATAAAAATGTCTACACATAATGAGTGGATATGTGAATATTGAACGCCCAACTGAAAATCAATGTCGTGACGGGCTATCCATCTGCTGCCACGATACATAATAGTAATAATAGTCCACCTGGCCGATTTGGACCACGGCGGCCAATCTTAACAGAGATCAGTCAACTACGCAGCAGGTATTATAGTGCACAAGTGTGAGCGCAATACACAGGTGCACTCACTGTTTCATCACTCTTAAAGTTTGGTGAGACGGCAATCCGACATGACCGGAGAGAGATCAGGCGCAGTACCAACGGCTTAACGTGCGCACCGAGGCACGGGGATGTAACACAGCCAACATCCCGACTCTGAGCTGTTATTGAGCAATTCATGACAGAAAAACTCAGAACAATTTTGGCTCGACCTGGGATTCGAACCCAGGACCCGTCGGATGTAAGGCAGAAACTTTGCCACTACACCAACGAGGCAGTCAACGACACATAAAGATATTGTGGCAGGTACCAGCGATACTATTAATAAAATCCTTACTGTTTTGGTTACAACTGTATTAGGAATTATCACTCACAATTTAAATTGATTAAGTTACAATGTGAAAGAATTGGCGTCTGTCACACAGTTTCTTTGTTAACTAGTATTGACGTCAATACTTCCTATCTTAAAATTGAGTACTTTATATAATGATATGTACCCATGTCTGCTAAGATAACATGAATACTGTCAAGAACAAATAAAGTTATTATTATTATTATTATAGCTTTTACCTGCTGTGCTATTTATTGTATTGCATTTGTTTTTTGTACTTATTAATTTAAAATTTTATTTATATTTATTTGTATAATTTTTATTATTATTTATATAAAATTTATTAATTTTCAATTGTATTTTTTGTGCCACATAAATAATTATGTTATCTTAACTTTCCCAGGGCTCCCCCTCCAAGGAGGTGTCCACAGAGGACTCGCCGAAGAAGGACAAGAAAAAGAAGAAGGGCCTGCGGACGCCCTCCTTCTTGAAGAAGAAGAAGGAGAAAAAGAAGGAGAAATCCAGCACGCCGCAGCCCGCCTAGAGGTGCGTTTTACAAGTTCAATTAACAAATCTATTGTGGAAATCGCTTTTTAACGAATCTATTGTGGAAATCGCTTATTAACAAATCTATTGTGGAAATCGCGCTATATAAAAAAAACCTGTGCAGTTGACGATATGGTTGGTATGGGCCACTTCGTTTAGACGGGCCTTGGTTGAAATAACCCCATTTACATACTTTCTTAAGAATGTGTGTGAAAATCTTTTCAAATCAGTGACTAATCTCAAAAAATTGTCTCCTTTCGCAAAACGATTTATTTTGGGTTTAACTTGTAAATTAAATATGGAATAAAAAAAGGATATAAAAGTTTAGGTATCTATTATCCGATCTCAGTATTACAATCCAAATTAAATTAAACGAGTTGTGGACATGGTTGGTATGGTGGGTATGGTGGAGTTGGCCAAATGGTACTGGTAATATTTGACACAAAAAATACTTTAAATTATATATATATAGTCCTCCTCGTCGTGTCCGACGACGGCGACCCTTGCAATCGTGTAAGATTTACCCGTGGAGGTTCCTCTCATGGGCTCGCAGATGACTTGCGAAACCGAATTTGGTTTTGAATATACGATCACACTGCATACAGTAAAGCTGTCCCTCGTTATTGTAAGAATATGTGTAGGAGGGCTTGGGTCGGGTTTTCCGAATATGGCGCTTTAGGTCCAGGTGTTTAAGCCGAGCGTCTTCAAAAGAAGCTCCATTTCCTCCCAACGCTCATATGGTACACGCAGGCTTTAAGGTGGCGCTTCAATACATCCTTGTAGAGCAGGTACTGTCCCCCGTGACTCCGCTTTCCTGTTGACAGTTCCGAGTAACACTTTAAATTAACACGTAATATAACATCTTAACTAAGTGACCGTTTCTTATTATTTGCAATATTTGATTTCTAATCGATCAAAAATTACACATAATGTGTAATGATGACGTCACAAGCTAGTATCGCAATACAAAATCTGACTAGCGTTTTGACAGTCCATAAAAAGTATGAAGTGCCTTTATTTTTTAGCGTTAACAATGCAAATTTCTTTACAATGTGAAATTAAAACACACTTATAGAAAAATTAACTGCCACAAGACTCGAACCCGCATCTCTCGCAAGTCGGGCGATTGCTCTCCCAATTTTCTTAAGGTGTCTTAATTTTACAGTGTAAAGAAATTTGCAGTGTTAATGCTAAAAAATAAAGTCACTTCATTCATAGGAAATATGCGTAAAATTTTAAATGGCCTAAATTATTTTTTTCTCGAATACTTATTAACGTAATATTATAATGAAAAACGCGCCACCATAGGTCGAACGAAATGTGACGTCATCTGACACGACATTGTATTGTAAAAATTACGAAGTAACTGAAAAGTCCACAGTAAACACTAAGGTAAACACCCACTGGACGCGTCATGTGACGTCACGCAAAGCGCGCGCAAAATGGCGGCGTATGAAATGCTTAAATTTTTTAAAAGTTTTAAATTTCATTTTTAAAAATATCTAGAGTATTTTGAAGCCCATTAATATTTTTTTCTATGTTAATAAATAGTAAACTATTAATTTAAGACAAAAAAGAAAAACATGTATATTCCCTATTAGCTGGTTCATCTTAACCGATTGTTAATCAGCTGGAAAGATGTTTCTTTCGGATGTTGTAGGTATCAAACCGCAACAGTGATGAATCGTGGCTGGCTGCAGCCCAAAGAGCACTTAAAGAAACTCATGCTAATTTTCAAATATGTGAACAATATGATTTACGTATTAGTTATGTTCTAGATGTGGATATTATTCTATAATATGATTATATTTTTTGTTCACAGATAAAACTACAAAAAAACACTGCCATCTCGCTTTCAAAATTTACTTGTATTTTAAAATATAAGATTATCAGGTTTGCCTCTACGTACTAAGCTTAACAGTGGGCTACATCTGTCAATCGCATGCTATCTCTTTCACGGAGGATCGCATCAAAATCGGTACAGCCGATCGGCTTAGCACAGCTCAACTGTATGCACGGTGATTATTAGTGTCGGATCTGTGCTTCCTTTGTATATGTAGATTTTTTACACTTTTTTTTTCAATTTTCTCGTGTGAATTTTAAATGTCAGTAGAATCAGTGTATGGCAAGTTAGAGATAGGTTGCGATTGGTTATTTTGACACGCAGAAATCCGTTTTTTGTATTTTGATGTCGATTCAATATAAATAATTGCAAAATTTAAAAAAAAACTCAATTTTATCATATTTATATGAATATGCAATAAATAAGTTAAAATATGCAAATTAAATGGAACAATATGTTGAATTGAGATCAAAAATATGAATAAATCGACCCCTTGTAGTGTGTGTATTCACGAATACTGTCTCTTTATATGTGTGTATGGAGTATTACGATATTATATTTATACGATTACACATAAACTGAACTAGACATAGTAACTAATCAATTTTATGTCGCATTAAATATGTAATTGTAACGTTAAAATGGTTTATTGCAGTTACAGAGAAAAAAATATCGTAAAAATATAATATTGTACTAGAAAAAAACATTTGCCCACCTATTAAGGGTAGCTACGATTCAAATAGATGGCGCTCAGGTCGCCCATGCATAGATTATAAGTGCTATCAGATAGATTAGAAATGCGGAAATTAATTTATTTCAAAACTAAAGGCGATTTAAAAGGGACACGACTTGCCAAGGTCTTTTCACGTGAAATTGTATTTTTTTATACACAAATACCTAATTAATTTTATAATTTTAGTTCTCAAGCTGTTCTGTGGGGTTTTGATGTGGGATTTTGTGATAGTACATTTTTTTATTTAAAATTTTAAGCAATAAATGACTTTTGACAATAATTTTTAACACCCTCCTCAAATACCATTTCATTTTTTTTCTCTCTCAATGTCACAAAATACTTTAAGTTAACATTAAATTGATAGATAATTATAAATGTAACCAACTGATGTAAGAAGTACAACATTTATCGATATATTCCCATCGGAACTCCAAGTATGGCCTTTGGTGCATTCTTTAGTGTTACAGGCATAAAATGCTTTCTCTACTAGGGGCCAGACCATTTTACAAGGCCCTATCGCCATTTGTGCTTTTAAAAATATTAAGAACCAGTCGTTCACACGATTTTAACATTTTTTTTTTTCATTAAGGTACGAAAAAATATGAAATGATATTTACGTTTTCAGTATTACGAAAACTTATGATTCCTTATGATTTTTTTTAAAATATTCTTTATGATTTTTCATTTTAATATCGTGTGACCGACTTTTACATATTATTATAATTATTAAATGATAAACAAAATATAATATATGTTAGCACTCTATGTAAAATTAAGATTCATTTGGCTAGCCTACGTTTGTAGATTTTTTTTAAATTATTTTTTTGGATTTTTCGGCAAATTTATACCTGATTTGAGACTGGGCTATCGTCAAATATACTTAAAATGAAATGAAAAACCAATCAATTGGCCCAGTTGAGTATCTTGATCGGAGAATCATAAGCATGTTGTTATAAAGGGGCCCCGTTTATTTTTATTTTGTAATAAAAATCATATATTTTTTATTTTATTTTTGTAGTTTCGGGCCCCGCGATCAATTTGACATTACCTAGATATTATCTAGAGTTGTTAAAATGACAAGTTGAGTTTTATTGATGTTTTGGTACGGGGTGTTGCTTTAAACATAGATTACATAATTTTTATTACACAAATATAATTTTTAAGGTTGGAGTACACTGTGTTACTTTTTTTAATCATAATTTTGGAACGTAAAATATTAAAAGTAAAATTGTAACAAGTTGTTAACTTGCTTTAGTAAAAATGATTTATTTGGGGCATGCATAGGTTAAATTAAATATAATAATGTTATTATTTATTTAAATGTGCATGTTTATTCGTACAATTTGTACGCAGTTAAGTTTTATTAAATATATGTTTGAAGGTTATATTTGGTCGGTTTGCTTTTTGCAGAGGTTGATTCACTTACTTAAAATCAAAAAAATATGATATCAAAACAGCAAAAAATATGTAAAAATTACTTTGTTCTATGCCAATAGAGTCGGTCTCTAAGAAAAGTTTACTACTAAAATAAAACCTTTTGAAGCACCCCGTATAACGAGAATTTATTTTTAAGAACCTATTTGTAATCTTTAAAATTATGACACCGGCATTTTTGCTATCTATGTATTTGTAATTGAATAAAAATTATTAGTTTTAAATTGTTGTGTTTTCTTTCCAAACTTTCACTATCTATCAACCCAGAGACTCTTCACGAAGTAACATGGCTTAGTCACGAAACCAGCTATCGTTTCTTTTATAAAACGTGTGGGAAAGAAATTTGCCTTCGCCGAGGCAACGTGACAACTAAGCTAAGGCAACTGTCATTTGCATATATCTCGTAAACCAAGCAATTGCTTCTTTGTCTAGGGTCCAGAATCAGAAAATAATGTGTAAAGGCACCTCACATACTTAGTACATTTGAATAGGCTAGATAACACCAATCGTTGACATACTCTTAATCATCCGTCAAAACGATGTCTCTAATAATAATTTAACATGACGTCACGTTAGAGTATCAGAAGTCGGAGTCGACTAACGGAATATTTATTGAATTTTGTGTTACAAAGAAATGGTATATATAGATTTTTATGTAAACAAATTGATTTTATAAACTTCCTAGGGGTTTAAAACGCCATGGTTTTTTTTCATCATCAAGAATGTTTTTTTTTTAAATACACCCACCCTACCAATTGTTGTTTTGTCACAAACGCATCAAAGTTAATCAGTTGAAGTTATTAGATGTGACGTCACACTTATGATTCTAGTGTTTGACGTTAAGAAGTAGGTCAACGAATGGTTGAACAAAAAAATACTTTTTTGAGGATGTAAATTTAGGATTAGGATAGGAATTTCGTGTGCCTAATCCTTACATATTATAAACTAGCGGCCGCCCGCGACTTCGTCCGCGTGGATGTTAGTTTTTTGCGACCGGGCTTCATACAAATTCGCAACCCCTATTTTATCCCTTTGGGGGCAGAATTTATCATATGTAATATTATTTCTATCCTTCTTTACCTTCCAAGTAATGTTGAGTCAAATAAAAAAAAGTCCCATTAAAATCGGTTTAGTAGATTCTGAGATTCAATTTCCTGCCTGCCCCCTAAGTTCATCGGCGTGATTATTTATATCCCAGTTTACTCTCCAGGTGATACTGAGTCAAATAAAAAAGTCCCGTCAAAATCGGTCCAGTAGATTCTGAGATTAGCCCGGACAAATAGACAGACAGACAGGCAGACAGACAAAAATTTTAAAAATTGTTGTTTTGGCTTCTATTACGGTAATTAAGACCCCCTGTAACAATTTTTCATAAAAATCTTCAATGTACAGAAATCGATCTTTTACAGTCTTATTATATGTATAGATATTCTAAAATTTAATTCAATTCACTATCTTGATTGTACAAAATAGTGTAGACATTTTCAGTGTTGATGTATGTTTATGTGTGTCGTGAATATAATCCAGGCATTAAAGTAACTTCACCTCGAGATACCCAGCTCTAAGTCTTTAATACTTGTTTATTGACACCCTAAAAGTTGTATTTAAACCTAATTATGGTAGGGTGTAAGCAACTATTAAATTTCAAGGTTAAAGGTTTTTTGTGTAAATATCTCATTTCCTATGGGATTTTCGCTATCAATATTGTAGAATACAAAATTATCTACAAAGTTCGTTTTAAAAAAATATATACGGTGAACCGTTTTCGAGATAGAGGGCGGACAGCGGTCCCGCGCCGCGGTCACAGGATCCGGTGCCCCCGGTCGAAAACGCACCATATACGAGTACAGTTGATGAACTATCGATAAATAATTGATTATGAATATTTGACAATTTTTATTAACTATCATATTGTTACGGAAGTGGTACGGGCTTGGAATAAGATGCCGATTCATAGAGAAATAACTTTTTTCATACAACTTTATTCCCACCCACAAAATTTAAAACCACCATCGCTCCTTCGCACGAATAGCTTCTTAATTCACTAGGACTGGTCCTGGCCAGTGATTCAGTGAAAATCACGACGATGTAAAGATTTGTTTTGCTGGTTATTAAATGTTTAAATGTGCCGATAGATTGACGACCGCTTGGTGCAGTGGTCCACAGGTCGGACTTCTAAAACCAAGGGTGGCGGGTTCGATCCCCGCACAGTACAAGCATAACATGTGTGTTTGAACTGGTCTAGGTGTTTTCTATGTTTAATATTATGTTTTTATTTACAAAAAAAGTGTTTAAGTATATTTATCCGTTGTCTAGTACCCATAACACAAGCCTCGTAGCTTAATTTGGGACTAAAGAATTGGTGTGATTGTTGCGAAATATTTATTTATAGCTGACGTACTAATCCAGCAAAATTGAGATATTGAACCAATGGAACACCCCTTCGAGGTAAGGTAAGGAATACCTACGTTAGGTATCTTTGCGTCCGAAGGTGCTTGTGGCGCAGTTGGTGCAACGCTTTGGTAGTGATGACAAAGTTAAAGCAACCTTTGGCGCGGTTGTGTTTGGAATGGGTCGGAAACCACTACCACCATTTAAGTGACTATATACAAGCATCTTCGTGCTTCCGACGGCACGTTAAGCTTTTGGTCCCGGCAAAGATCACATTATCTTTGGTCCCGGTTAATATTGATAGATCGTTAAGCTTGGACAATAAAGGTTGGTCACTTACTTAAGAAAATCTCTCTACCAATCCGGATCAAACACATGGATGTTTAGACCTTCAAAATGAATGGTCTATTTGTGGTAAGTAAAGTATGTATGATTTTGATGTATGTATGGTTTTAAAGATGGTGTCAATGAAACAACTTTTTTATACACAACTTTATTACCACCCACAAAAATTTAAAAACACCATCACTTCCTAATAACGCACAAAAACCGGAAGACGTATCTCACAAAATGATAACAATCGCTTCCTAGACACCAAGTGAGTTCTAACAATTGGGAGAACAGCGCGCAAATTCTCGTCTCTGTCGGTTTTTCGTTTAAACACGAACAAATAAGTTTGCAAACTTCTTTTATGTATTCGGCTAGGACGCAACAGCAAGCACAACAGTTGGTGCTAACGGATTGCTTTAGAGTTTCGAGGGATGGGTCTTTGCTGTGCTTTCGGCTTTTCCTTTTTCGCGGTTTAGGACCACTCTCCATGCAGCAGTTGGAACGCTTTTTTGCTGAGCGGCAACGCCTGGTCGGAGACGGCGATTCGTCTCGGCGGACCTGGAGATAAAAAAAAATGCTGCAAAACAATATTACCTTTATATAGGCACAAATATAGTCCAAAATGCAATACTTGTAAGTGTTATTATTATAAGATACTAATAATAATTCGATATAGCCCTCCAATCATTTTTAATAATTTTTGCAATACCCAAACTGAGAGGGTTACTAAGTTATAAGTGCAATTGTCTAGCATAGGACCTGCTATATGAATGTATGTAACACTTAGTTGACAAATAAAAGAATATGAAATATGATATCATTTAAAACATAGTCATAATGTGGTAACAGGTGCTTGTGCGCAGTGGCGCGCTTTGGTAGTGCTTCAAAGTTTAGCAACCGTAGGCGCAGCCGTTTTGGGGATGGTTGACCATTCCAAATATTAAAGTGTCGTCTATCACAGGCATCTTCGTGCTTCTGTGGTGTGTTTAGATAAGTATATAATAGTCTAAGAGTATACAGGGTGTAAAAAAAACCTTAACGAAGCCGAATACCACATATTCTACCAATTGTTACGATCATTTTTTTTCTTTACACCATACCTGGGAAGTTAACGGTTACTGAGATATTGATGGTTAAAGTTGGAAAAAAAAAATTGATGATTTTTACAGAAATGACTTCTGTCCGTTATAACTGAACTTTTTTCCAAAGAAACATGATACAAATTTTCACTAGTTCTTTCATAAAAAACCTTTAAATGGCACACTTCGCAATGAACAGCGCACACTCGAACCGAACCGCGTCGCGGCGGCGTAAAGCAACACGCCCCGCGGTGACTTTTCCGCGTGCGCGCTGTACATTGCGGGTTAGAATTAAATTATTTTTTTTGATGTCAAAAAATAAAAGTTGTTTCCCAGCAAAAATTTCTTTTTCATACGATTTGGTTTGATGTACTGAACGCGTGGTTGACGGCTTCGTTAAAGTTTTTTTTACACCCTGTATAAAAAACAAGTGTAACAAATTGTGATGCATTAAATTGTCCTACTCTATACGGAATTGACGTTTTTCTTTTGTATATCCTACGCCGTACCTTACACTTCGGAAGGCTCGTTAAGCTGTTGGTCCCGGTCAATATCGATAGATGTTACTTTCAGCTTGGCCAGTGACCCCAGGGCGAATTAACAACATCGGACAGTAAGTGGGTCACTTTCCTTACAAACAGCTCCTTCACCAATTTGAGGCCGCGTGGCGGATTATGGTTTGTTCTACCTCATAGTTGAGGTGAGGCTTGTGCTCAGCAGTAGGACGTACCTGATAACGACGTTTTCCTAGTGTTCATGCCTATACAGCGAGTCCTATAAAGAGCGTGCCAAACTCATGGCGATGATAGACTATTGGATGATACAAAAAAAAAACACTTTAGTTAAAGTACCATTTCAGAGATACGATTTTTTTTTATGTTTATTTTGAAATATATTCCTTAGGAATATTTGACAAGAAGAATAAGAAAAATATCTGCTCATTTGTACACACAGCAACAAGAGGTAGGCTCACAATTGGTGATTTTAAAATAAACATGGAAAAAAATCGCATCTCTGAAAAGATGTTACTTTTATTATGGTGTTTTTGACGTGACAACGTCTTAAATTAGGTTGCGGCTCGGAGTCACTCATGAAAGAGTGTAACGCCCGGTAACGTAACGATGAGTCACCGAACGAGAGAGAGGCCTGCCGGACCGGCGAATGTCTTGCGTCTCTCTCCCACTCAAACATGATCGGTGTCACGTAAAATCTTCGCCCGTAAAACCGCAGACAACCATTTTTTTTTTTGTATAAATGGTCATCTATTAGTCTATCATCTCCTTAAGTTTGGCACGCTCTTTTTGGGACACCCTGTATATGAGTAGGTACACATCAAATTATCATATAATACGTACAGTCCTGGCTCTATATGATTGTTCTTATGACGGACAGATTTACACAAGAAACATTTCTGCTTGACCCGGATTTGAAACTGGAACTCTTGACATCTGCTGTGGATGACTTAGCGGTTATGGCAGCTGCTGAGAAAGACGCAGGTTCGATTCTCAAAACACGCGGTTGAACATGTGTTTTAGGAAATGATCAACTTTTGTAGGTGTGAAACATGGTGTAATATTCTCTAAATATTATTTGTGTAAAAGCATTCCTTTCCCACCAGTGGTTGTCGCGGTGCTAGACCCTAAAATATGATTGAGGTACCGTTTTAAAGATCTCAGCGAGTAGACTGGGCCAGAACTCGTAACATTTATTCGTACTCGAATGCGGACGAAGTCGCGGGCAGCCGCTAGTGTTGATTTATTTAATTTAACTTACCTTGAAATTATAAGTCTCAGTGACTTGGTCCATACCGCTGCACAAATATCACTATGTTTGTACCATTTCAACTTTTTAATTCACGATAGATTTAGATCCAGATTGCGGAAATACTCCACAAGTATTTTATAACAAAAATTTTGATGATTTCCAATCTCGTCTGTCAGTTTCTATTTGTCATATCATTATTTGTCAAATTATCAACTTTTAAAATTCCTCTCTATGAATGAGCTGATATAGAACTTCTTAGGTGTAAGGTTCTTTGCCCCTCGTAGGTTATGCTTGATTGCACAAAACTTACTTTGTACAAAAGGTGGACTTAACGCCATAGGGTACTCTCTACCAGTCATGCCTTTGGGCTAAGCAGAAAAAGGCAGGCATATAAAACATTATATAAATATTATTTTCGGTCGGATTTGATCAAAGAACGAAGTGAAGGTCCTAGAACTCAAAAGAAACTAGTTTTTTCTACCTTTAGTGAGAACACATCACATCTTACCTGTATTAGTTAGGTGTATATTCCTTCAACCAAAAGTTGTCTGTAGGAGATCACTCTTAGCGATAAGATCGCCTACATAGAAATGTAAAACTGCTATATTGAGTATTTTTTATGGTGTGCAATTAAGAGGTATGTAGTATAACAACTAAAATCTGTGAATAGATTACCTATGTCACATCAAATAAATTCAAGATTTAAGTTCTTACGTAAGAGAAGAATTCATATGGAAAATATTGTTTGCACCGTGATACAATTGGCGGACTTAATGCCAAGAGGGAAAACAAAAAAGGGAAAAGGAGGATCCACTAATAAAATGTAGATGACTGCTAAGAAATAATAAGTTGTTACGATGTCCAAAGTTTTGAAAGAGAGACAGAGGGAGTTTTGAGAGTGGGAGAAAGAGAATAAAAGCACAGAGTAAAACTTAATTATTTATTCACTGTTTACAAATAATCAACAACCTGAAAATGTGAAAATGCTTCACCCTAATCCATTTATACATCGACGTATTGCTAAACACTTAAATTTAAAACAAACCGGTAAAAAAAATCAGAAGATTCTACATAAAAATAACAACTATTCATTTATGCCTGTTGATTTAACTTGTCTATGGAATGTGTATTTTAATATTTATGATTTCAATTAATTTAAAGACAAATTGATGAATAACATTTGGTTCTTTTAATGCCCATTACTTTAAAATAGAGGATTTTGACCATAGAATTTAATTAAAGAAAAATTTTAGTGACCTAATCCATTACAAAACTTCGAGCCACGATTATACAAAATTAAGTACAGTTTTTTTTTCAAGATCCGTAGGAATCCCTAAATGAGAGAACAAATGTAAATTTTTATTATGTCAATAAAATCAGTAAGATGTAAAAAAAAAACATTAATTTTACCAGCAAACTCAATTTTTTACAAAAAAACATTATTCAAACTACAATATCATTGTGATGTAACATTAAAAAAATCAATACGAATAACCCTTCAACTAATTATTTTTAAACTTAACTCGTGCCTCCAACGAAAACCTAACAAAACTTTTTATTTACAATTTTTATTATAACTAGTTTATTTACAATGTTCATTTATGTAATAAAAATACATGTTAATTGTGGGCAAGACATAATCACAATGAGAACAAGGCGATGCACCATTTATTATAACAATAACAGCTTTTCATATAAAAAAATGAATATAAATTAAGTTTTTTTTTAAATCACTGAGGTGTCCTAAATATTCGTTACGTTTCAGGGGAAATGTGGTGCAACTGACCCTTCCTGCAACCTACCGGTAATCAGAAACAGACAGAATATATAAAAAAAATAAACCTAGACCAATTTAAATCACCAAAATATTAACATTTCTTTTGTTTTGATTTAATTAATTTTAATCAATAAAAATATTTTTAATTATTTATTTGATGCCTGATTTTGAAAAACATATTTGACGAAAAGAAAGATTTCCTAGGGTAGAAAAATATTATAAATCGATTTATGGATAAAAAAGTGAAATAGTCATTAACGTGATTTTTACCATGTACGGTCACGGTCTGAAAGTGTTTACCAGTTTTTAAATCAGTACTAAAATCCAGAATGCTATATCACGTTACTTGTTACTTTTCTATATTATTTTAATTACCTTTATATAAATTTGTCAATTAATAAAGTTGTTAATTAATAAATTTGCCAGAATTTGATTCAAATTCAAATCATGATGAAAAATAAGGTTTCTGATCACATTTTTAGGATGGAAATCATTTCTTTATTTATTATAATGACATTTATGCATCAATAAAATTGCAGTAAGCTCACATTCAAATATATCAAATAAATAAATAATTATGTCAGTCAACTTCCTAAAGCAATTATTGCTACTCAGTAGAAAACATTATATACATAATCTATGATCTGAAATTTATTTGAAATAGGTTTTGAAACTTGCTTGTGACTTCAATGCATGTAAACAATTTTGATTCTTAAGGTGATAAATACTTTCTGACCACGAATGTATCCTGATTTCCTTGAGTTCCCGATATTTCGTCACTGTTGCAAGTCACGAAGTAACTGGGTTTTTGCGGAGTAACTCCGTATAGCTAGTAACTCAGTTATGCTGAAATATCGGTAATTCCATAATATCAAGGTACATGGAAGAAATTCCGTAAATAACTATTTTAATGTTGGTGATTATGAAAGTTTAAAACAGCATATTCATAAAAGTAGAATTGAACTATTAAATACCCTAAGATTAAACTTTTTTCCACTGGCAGTATTAAGGCTCATATCACACAATAATGACATCTAATCACCGAAAACTTTTTTTGAGAGGATAAATCAAAAATTAAAGGCCGCTACGAAGTAAAATCTTCGTATTAGGCATGATGACATAGGTTTAATTATTTTCAAGACCATGGTGTTTTGAAAACATAACCTCTATCAAGCTAGTGAAAGTAATTTATTTCCAAAAAGCTGTAGAGACTAATTTTTAAAAATTTTTTGAAGTGAAAACTTCTTTAGCGGCGTTGAGCACTTTTGTGGCATGGGTAGAAACTGTGAAACTCGCGTCAGGTCACGTGATGCTGATCGAAAAACCGTAAGACGGTTCAAATAAATCAAAAATGCACAACGTTCATAATCAAGTTTTCACTTCTGCCGGCACTCCCGGAGTGCAACCCGTGTTTTTTTTTTATACTAAAACGCTGAAAAGGTTCCGAAACGTCAGGATAAAATAAAATGTAAATAAATCGCGAAATAATCCGTAAAAGTGTCTCATTTCAATTGACTTACGCTGTGAAAATTTTGTGATATGCCTCTTAATGCATTAAATACCCTTAAATACTTTGCTGACTGATCATAGACATCGAGTTCATTGACCCCACACTGTAATCTTTGTCTAGTCTAAAATTGTAATCCTGATTACCATGTATAGTTCTCACATGGATTCTCAGATAACTCGGTCTAGTGAAAAACTTATAACATATATGACATTGGTATTTCTTCAGACCCGTATGCGTTTCTAAATGCCTTTTGAGTTTCCCTTTCGTAATGAAACCTTTGCCGCACTGTTGACATATAAAAGGTTTTTCCTTCGTGTGTGTAAAACTGTGTAATTTTAAATAGTAATGCAATTTAAAACTCTTATTACACACTTGGCATACATGCTTCTTTTCCTCGGGTTTCTCTATGTCTTCTAGAGCGATTCTAGAGCCGTGGCCTTTTAAATGTTCCTCCAAGTAGTAGAAATGTTGGAATACTTCACCGCATATGTTGCACACGCGGCTTCGCTCGTCCGACGGTATGAGGTCGGTGAGGGTGGCGCTGCCGTCGGATTGTTTCGGTATTTTGCGTGCGTTTTGTAGCACCATCGCTAGTATTTCGTTGCGGTTTTCTTCCATTATTCTGTGAATATGGAAATGTTAAAATATTATGAATAGGAATAGTTTGTCTGTGGGCGTTAAAAAAAACATATTGGATACACCACAACTTGCTAGGATTAAAAACACTTTATTGAATGAAATTGCAATGATATTGAAATTCATATATTTGAGGTGACTAGATATAAAACTAGTAAGTCAAGGGGGAAAATAGGTATGTCAAATGTATTTCTAAAATCCTTTTTCTTTAATTCAACTCTTAGAATGATAAAATGAGCCACCATGACACATCGTCATTAGTATGACTGTATCTAATAAATGGTAGCTTCACAAAAGAGCAGCTCCCTAAAAATTGCTAGCTCCACAAAGTAGCAGCTTCGCAAAATATAGCAGCGCTTCAAAAAATACTAGCTCTATAAAGTAGCAGCTTCTAAAAAAATACTAGCTCTACGAAGTAACAAATCCTAAACAAATGGTGGCTCCCCAAAAAATACTAGCTCCACAAAGTAACAGCTCCGCGAAAAATAGCAGCTTTTCAAAAAAATATTAGCTCCAAAAAGTAGCAGCTCCGCAAAAAATAACAGCTCCAAAAATAAAACCACTTACAGCCCCTCCTTCTGGTGCGTGGCGAGGTGCATCTGCACGTGATACTTCGTGTTGAACATGTGCGCGCACACCGGGCACTCGTAGCGCAACACGAACTTGTCCGTCCGGTGGCTGACGATGTGCCGCTGCAGTTTGCACGGCGCGTTGAAGGATTTAGAGCACACGTTGCATATGTAATCCTTGTCGGGCTTGTGGTGTTTGCGGTGGTACACCTGTGGAAGATTTTGAAGAAGGTTAAGTTTTCTACGTTTGCCAACGGGAACGGAAACGTTTTGAGGGATAAAAAGTTTCTTATGTCTAATTCTTTGTTTTAATCTATCTTTGTTTCGAATTTCGGCCAAATCGGTCTCGTAGTTTTGACGTGAAATAGTAACAAACATCCAGACAAACTTTCACATTTATAATATTAGTAGGATTGAAAAGTAAATGACAACCATAGTCTTCCTCATCTTATGGTTTTTCCGCATATAGGGCAGAGGTAGATCTTCGCCGCCGTGATCAAATGACAAAATACCTGTGAATAATACTAGCTCCAACCATAGTCTCCCACTTCTTATAGCTCTTCCCACAAATAGTACCTAGGGCTTCGCCCCCGTAATCATTAGATCAAATGTCAAAATACCTGTGAAAAATACAAGCTCCAAAAAGAATACCAACCATAGTCTCCCTCTTCTTATAGCTTTTTCCGATACAGTGCAGAGATTTGCAACCCTGTGATCAAATGACAAAATACCTGTGAAAAATATCAACCATAGTCTCCCGCTTTTTATAGCTTTTCCCACAAATAGTACTTAGGGCTCCATCCCCATAATCATCAGATCAACAGTCAAAATACCTGTGAAAAATATTAGCTCCCAAAAATACCAACCATAGTCTCCCGCTTCTCATAGCTTTTCCCGCATATAGTGCAGAGGGGTAGAACATCGCCCCGTGATCAAATGACAAAATACCTGTGAAAAATATTAGCTCTCAAAAATACCAACCATTGTCTCCCGTTTCTTATAGCTTTTCCCGCATATAGTGCAGAGGGGTAGAACTTCGCCCCGTGATCAAATGACAAAATACCTGTGAAAAATATTAGCTCTCGAAAATACCAACCATTGTCTCCCGTTTCTTATAGCTTTTTCCGCATATAGTACAAAGGTAGGGTTTCGGCCCCGTGTGCGTGGCTTCGTGTTCTCTAAGCGATGATTCGTCGACCTTTGTTTCTAGGCAGTAGTTGCATTTCATCACTAGATCTTCGCCGTCGTGAGATTTTTTGTGCACCTAAAAATAATTTTGTTTTATTATAATTACATATACCACATTGAAGAAAAATTGGTTGTCTGTAAAGTCGGTTTAGTGACGATAGTTGAACGTGACCACGTCTTTGTCACGTTGCCTCTTTGACGCTCGTTCCGCGCTCTCGCTTGCACTTCAAGCCTTGAATTGAACGCCTCAGAGCGAGGTAACGCCGCATGCGTCATGTTTTTTGGTGCGTGCAGCCGGCTCCATCAAATTATAAGACGTTGTCACGTCCAAAAATATCCAATAGGCATGATGACGCTTGTCTTAAATATTTTCAAGACCATGGCGATTAAAAACATAGCCTCTATAAAGTTAAAACAAACTAGTATATTTCCAAAAAGCTGTAGAAACCGATAATTTTGAAACACACAAAATTCAATTCGGTCTATTGACTCCAATTTCTGATACACAACTGTGACGTAACGTTCTTGTATTCCCATACAAAATCTATGGAGGCAGACCGTTTTGACAGACAAGAGTATGTCAACGATTGGTGGTGTCATCTAGCCTATTCAAAAGCCGGCTGTGGCGACCTCTACAGTTCGCCATCACAAGCCTTACAGTGGCGCACGACATCGTGCGCTGCTACGGCTCCATAGGCTAGATGGCGCTGTTAGCCTAGTACCGCCCATGAACCGCGGCATATAAGATTTAGATCCAAAATAATATAGATAGACAAATCAAGATGATGTCTATCGGACCTCGGTCTCCGACCATAACACCCGGTCAAGAGGTCTATTATCGAGTAGTGAGCATTCTCACCTGTAATGTCTCCAAGTGTAGAAACCGCTTGTGACAAAATTCACAAGCGTGAGGTCTCTTCTTGTACTTCTTCTGCTTTTCTCCTGGTAACGGCTTTTTGTTGAACTTCGCTTTCGCTTTCTTTATTAGCGTTCTGAAACAATATGAGAGTTAATTTAAAAAAAATGAAATGAAATTTTATGAAATGACTACATGACGATCGCTTGCTGCAGTGGTCCACAGGTCGGACTTCTAAAACCAAGGGTCGCGGGTTCGATCCCCGCACAGTATAAGCATAAGTGCTGGTCTGGGTGTTTTCTATGTATATGTTTGGCGCAACTGATTTCGAGTTAGGAAGCTAAAGGGAAGCGCTTCCTACCGACCGGGAGTTATGGTCGGAGACCAAGGTCCGATAGACATCATCTTGATATGTCTATCTATATCAATCTGGATCGAAATCTTATATACCGCGGTTCATGTGCGGTACTGGGCTAACAGCGCCATCTAGCCAATGGAGCCGTATCAGTTCTCGCTGTTGTGCTTGCCGTTAGGCATGCACTTGTGATGACTGTATGACTGATGTGAATTTATTTACAAAAACCAGTATTTAAGTATGTATATCCGTTGTCTAGTACCCATAACACAAGCCTCGAAGCTTAATTTGGGACTAGAGAATTGGTGTGATTGTTATACATAAAAAAAACATGAGTATAATATTGTTACAAAGAAATTGAGATTTTATCATGTTTTACTATAATAAAAGGCCTTGCTAGTTGTATGGTTACATACACTATAGGTTGAGTTGAGTTGAAGTTGATGAGCACGCACAATAGAAAAGATCACCGTAGTTAAGAAAGGTTAAGTTTAATAAAGTAGTTAAAGTTACAGTTAAAGTTATGGTGGCAAATCTTTCCTTGAGTTGTATATAGTTTGAAAGTTATTCACGTACTGGCTAATTAAAGTAAAAATATCATGCGAGTGATCGCGCGCCTAAAGTAGGGCGCAACGTAAGCGCAAAATAAAGTTGAAATTACGATGGCCTTGCCCGTACGTATTGGCGACTCGAAAAGAGAAAAAGGAAAATTATAGAAATAGAGTTAAATTAAAATTACTTGTGATACAATCAAGATAAAGAAATGCCAGTACAAAGCAAAGAATTGTAAACGTTAGTCGTCGAAACTGAAAGTTAGGTTGTCCTTCGCTTGCGTGGTAGTGCACTGCTGGCGTGACAGCGCGCGCAGCTGTGCTGTCGGCGCCTGGCCTAATGCTTCTCTGGAGTGATCCTTCATTTCTTCCAGTTCAATAGTTTCAGTCACTTCAGTCTTCGACCTTTTGTTAGAGCAGTAATGGCTTACTCGTTTTTTAACAAGCCATATGGTGATGATAACAGCAATTCCAAGAAGAAAGTAGCAAATGGAATACTGATGTATGTCATGGCTTGAAATTGATGAGGGCAGGACCTCATTTTCTTGTTGTGAATGTATTCGTCTGCCGATGTCTTTTATCTCATCATCGTGGGTTTCAAGCAGAGCGTTCCATGACAAGTTGTGACGTGACATGGTGACGATTTTGTTTACCGTCGAGTTAAGAGTTGGGACGTTTACATAGAAGTCATCCATGTTCATCTTAGAGTTGTACTCATTTTGTGAGTGAATGGTGAAGTCTTTAGACTGTAGTACACATCCTTGCACCAGTGTCACTATGACAGATGACGTAATAGTATGTGACGTCAAGTCGTTGTTGCAAATTGTTCGCAAAGTGCAAGCTTCGCAGCAAACGGCCAACCAGCTGTTCGGTGTGTGTAACGCGATCCATGCGTCACTGCACGCTGTCCTTCTGACGTCACAAGGAGTTCCCGAGCGATGACTCAATAGTTTTGCTTCACATGGAGCGTTGTTATTGTGTAAGTTGAAGACTTGTAAGTTTTTGTTACATATCAGAGTGTCTTCTTTTAATTGCGTGCATACCCTGAGGTCCACTTCGGCGATAGAGATGTAGGTGTTCTTGTGAAAGTTAACGGCAATATACTCCGATTGCAGCTGCATTGTTGCGATTCCCTTCTCAGTCTTCACAGGCAATGCGATAGGTTTATAAAGAAGAAAATCGTCGTCCGAAGTAAGTGGAATGTGAACTTCGAATAGAAAGTAATCGGCAGTAACTCGAGCTTTTGCATAAAGTATTTTGTAAAGATTTTTAATGTCCTTCCTTATGTCGTCAACTGGTAAGGTCAATGATTTAGGTAGTTTTCCCGAGATTTCGTTTAGTTGGGCAATTAAGTTTACAGGAGTGAGTAGATGCACATCCATGTGCCCCTTGTAAATATCAGTTAGTGAGTTGAAAAGCATTTCCTGCATTGTTCTCATGCTTTTCAGGAGTAAATATGTTGTGAGAGAAGCGGAGTTGAAGTAGTTAGTGGCCATCATGGCTTCCACAGCAGATTCTACTTTGGCTAAGCTCATGTCAGTCTCGTTCATATAGCCTTCAATCATGTTAAATTGTCGGTTGATGTTATCTTCAGTTTTCTTCAGCACTCTATTCTCTAGTTCCACAATAGAAGTTTGGTTCTTTACGAGGTTAAGCAAGTGATTTTCATTAGTTTGTATTGCTTCAATGTCTTTCTGGTATTTTTCTGCAAACTGCTGGTCTAGCACGCCAAACAGAGTGTTAGCAATGCTGCCGACGCCGTTGATTAAACCTCGTTTTCTTCGCTCATACAGGTGTTTGTTTGGAGTCAGTAGAATCATGTTGTAGTAGTTAAGTATTTCTTTCTCGTGTGATAATTGAGATAAGGTAGTTTTACAATATCTAGGATCTGTCTGATCCACATAGCTCGTTGAGACCTTGAAGATAGTTTTCAATTCGTTTTATTCCACTCCAGTAGTTAGTTAAGTTATAATACATAAGTAGTGTGCATTCATCATGAATCATTTGCAGTTTGCCAACGGTGTCATAATATATAGGTCGATCTAGTTGAAGCGCCGTAATGTGAGCGCCTGACGTCACAGCTCCATATGATGCAGATATGAAAGTAAACAATGCAAGTATCATTGTAGGCAATGACGAATACATCTTTGTTTTCTTTGGTCTTATTGATCGTTTGGAGGACGTATCTTGCAGATGGTTTTCAGATGTTTTCATAGTAGATGATTCTCCACAGTTTTCAGTTTGAAGTGGAGACAGTTTCGTTACAGGTCGCTTGATTATGCCAGTTTGCGTTTTCAAGGTTATAACTCGCACATAACCGTCGGCACCGGGATGAGTTTCGAGCACACGACCCATGGCCCATTTTCCTGGTGGCATGTTGTTATCCTTGATCAGCACGATATCATCTTTCTGGATGTTTTTAGTTGGTTTGTTCCATTTACTGCGGCCTTGTAGTTGAGTAAGGTATTCATTAGACCAGTTCTTCCAAAAGTGTTGTAGCATGTTCTCAGTTAGTTGCCATCGTCGGCGTAAGTTAATGTGTCTGTCGTCACTGTAATCAGATATTGGCAGTGACATCACTGGGCCACCTACTAAAAAGTGACCTGGTGTTAAGTAGTTGTGGAACTCATCCAGATCTTCAGTTAGAGGGCAGAGAGGTCTAGAGTTCATGCAGGCTTCAATTTGTAAGAGTAAAGTCTGGAACTCTTCATAAGTTAGTTTTTGATCTCCCAATACACGGCGTAGATGGTACTTCATCGACTTAACAGCAGCCTCCCACAGACCGCCAGCGGTTGGCCACCCGGGGGCGTTGAAGTGCCACACCACCTCCAGATTTTCAATGTAATCGAAAAATTCAGGTGAAAGTTGTTGTTTGAACTCTTCGTACTCGTTGCGTAACATTTTTGAAGCGCCGATGAAGTTAGTTCCGCAGTCGGAATAAACGTGTTTAGGGGTTCCGCGACGAGCACACATCCTCTGGAAGGCAGCGATGAAAGTTTTCGTGCTGAGATCAGATACAAGTTCTATATGCACGGCCTTTGTCGCCATACATACAAAAATAGCGATGTATCCTTTTGAAGTTTTGACCCCGCGGCCTTTGTTGAGTTTAACCTCCACGTGGCCGGTGAAATCGACTCCTGTATGTGTGAATGGTCGAGATGGAGTTATTCTTTGTTGAGGTAGGTCAGCCATAATCTGTTGATTTTCAGTGGCCTTGTGACGATGACACCGCACACAGAGTCAAATTTTTGATTTAACAGCTCTATTTCCACCGATGATCCAATATCGCTGTCGTATGTAGGCCAATGTAAGCCTGGCGCCACCGTGGAGTGTTGAAGAGTGGGCTTGCTCGATGAGTAGCTGAGTAAAGCGTCCCTGTCGAGGTATGATGCTGGGGTGTTTCGCCTCGAACGACAGGTTTGAGTTGTTAATGCGACCGCCGACTCGCATTATTCCCTTCTCGTCTAGATAAGGGTTAAGTTTGTAGATCACGCTTCTAGTTGAAATAGTTTCTTTTTTCTTCAATTGTTTATATTCGTTGTCGAATTCTGTTCTTTGAACGAATTTTATAAGTTGTTGTTTTGCAGTTGTGATTTCCGCAGAAGTGAGGTATGCGGTGTCGTATTTTTTGTTGCCACGCAGATTTGCAATAAAGCGCAGTATCCATGCTGTGACTCTTGTTACACGCGTTAATGAACTGCATTTATTCAATAAGTCTTCAATGAAATTGTTTTCATTTGACCTAGTTAGGGCTTGCACCTTCTTGGTTTTGAGTTCGATGTTAGTCGTGTAACACGTGAAATTCTTGTTATCTTTGTTTCCAGTTAATGTTTTCAGGAACTCTGGACCTTCCCACCATAGGTTGTAGTTAACGAGTTTGCTGGGGTCCAGACCTCGCGTAGCGCAGTCAGCTGGATTTTGTTCTGAAGGAATGTACTGCCAGTTTTCTGAAGGAATTGCTTGTTTGATTTTCGCAACCCTGTTGGCTACGTATCTCTCCCACTTAGTAACATCACCTTGCAGCCAGGCTAGCATGATTTGTGAGTCACACCATGCTCGAACCTGGAGGTAATGTCCTTTGAAAGCTTGCTTAATTTTTTCAATTAGTTGTGAGAGTAGTAGTGCGCCACATAGTTCCATTCTAGGTAATGTTGTTTTTTGTTTCAGCGGGGCAACCCTAGTCTTGGCAGCAAGTAAATTTATAGCAGCCGGGCTGTCCTTTTTCGTGACGTAGCTGTAGATTACGCACGCGTACGCCTTCTCGCTTGCGTCACAGAATCCAAGTAGTTCGATGTTGGACTGTTGTCCGCCGAGCCATCTCGAGAGTTTGATATCTTTCACTAGTGAGAGCTCGCTTCTTAGCTTCAGCCAGTCTTTCTCGATATCAGTTGGTACAGGTTCATTCCATTCGACCTTGGCTGTCCACACACGTTGAAAGATTAGTTTGGCAGTGATGGTGACGGGCGACAACCAGCCTAGTGGATCGTAGAGTTTTGAGATCTCAGACATTAGTACCCTCTTGGTTAGGTTTGAGTTAGGTTTGTCGTCTAGATCCCAGTTGATTGAAAATGTGTCACTGTTAGGACTCCATCCAAGGCCAAGTGTTTTCATCGATTCTTCATGTTTGAAGTCAAAGTTGTTGTTAGTGGAGATTTGGTGTTCAGGCAAGTTTTGAAGTAAAGCGTTGTCATTTGCTGACCACTTTCGCAGATTCATGCCTCCGCCTCGTAACAGCTCTATTAGTGATGTCTGTAGTTCGATAGCTGCACTTATCGAGTTATGTCCGCTAACAAGGTCATCGACGTAGAACTCGTCTTGAAGTTTGAGAGCGGCCTCCGGGTACTTATCACCGTCATCCATCGCCAGCTGCTTCAGAGTTCTCATCGCCAGCCATGGGGCACATTTCATTCCATATGTTACAGTGCAGAGCTCGTATTCTTGAAGTTGCTCGGAGGGTGAGTTTCGCCAGATGATTTTCTGCAGTTTTTGTTGATCTTGAGTGACCTCAATGCAGCGGTACATTTTCTCGATATCGGCGGTGTATGCGTATTTGTATGATCTCCACTTGATGATGAGAGTTTGGATGTCTTTTTGTAAGTTGGGGCCTTTCTCTTGTAGTTGGTTGAGACTAAGGCCGCTAGTAGTTTTCTGAGAGGCGTTAAAAACTACTCTCAATTTAGTTGTAGTTGATTGTTCACGTAGCACGCCGTGATGAGGTAAATAACATTGAGGTAGGTAGGTAGCAATCGGAGACGCCGGTTTCATGTGGCCTAGTTTTAAGTATTCTTCGATAAAGTCTCGGTACATCAATGCGAGTTTGTTATTTCTCTCAAGGCGTTTTTCAAGTTGAAGGAATTGAGATATGGCAGTAGATCTCGAGCTTCCCAGTTTTTCTTCATAATCAGCACAGAAAGGCATCTTTACGATGTATCTTCCGTTAGTTGCCCGTTGAACGGTTGTAGAGTAATGTTTTTCGCAGTAATCTATCTCTGATAAGTCGTTGTCGTTTTGAACAATGTCTTCGCTCTCCTAGTACTTAGAAATTTCGTTGAGATCAGTAAGTGTTACATGGCAGGCCAAGGTCGAGTTTGTGTTCAGTTTGCCGCACAGTATCCACCCCAGTTGTGTTTGTTGCGCAATTGGAGATTGTTGGCTTCCTTTTCGTACTCCATCTAGTAAGATGTCTGAGTACACGTCAGCTCCCAAAAGTAGGTCAATAGGGCGTGACATGTGGAAGTCTGGATCTGCTAGCTCTAAGTTCTTGAGGTGCGGCCAGTTAGCTCGTTCAAACGATGAGTTAGGTAAGTTGTTAGTAAGCTTCTTCATTATGAGGACTTTAGTTTTAAATGAATAGTCAGAGATAATTGACTTGCAAGATAGTTGAAGGCAGCCTCTGCAGTCTCCAGAGACAGTTCCTACTCCAGTGATAGTTGCGTTCAGTTTTTCCCTGGGTAGGCGTAGCAGTTGAGCAGCCCTTTCATTTATAAGGTTTACTTGAGAACCTTGGTCTAGTAAAGCTCGAAGTTTTACATAAGTTCCGTTCACAGTCTTCACTAGTAGTTGCACAGTTGGTAGTAAGATTTCTAGCTCGTCGATGGATAGATGATTAGATGATGGTTGCGTAGAAGTTGAAAGTCGTGAAGTTAAGTTAGTTTCGTTCAGTTTGACTCCGAATGTAGTTTTCTTCGTAGGGTTATGCAATAATGTATGGTGCTTCATATTACATTCCTTGCATGTTTTCGACGAAGTGCATTTGTCATTACCGTGGCTAAACAGACAGTTTTCGCACACGTGCAGTTTTGCGACACAGTTACTCCGCTGCGTAGCGTTCATGTTGACGAACTTTGGACATTTCATAAGCACGTGATTTCCGTTGCAGTTAGGGCACTGACCGTAGGTCGTGTGATATGTTTTCTTTGTTTCGTAGTAATTCTTCATAGGAAATGGTTTTGATTTGTGGAAAATGGGCTTCTGGCTCACAGATGTGGGAGTTTCTTTCTTCAAGTTTTTCATAGTTTCGTATGCCATGAATTTGCTCTCGAGGAAATATAAAAAATCGCTCAAGACTTGTAGCTCTCTATGATCTTGCAGTTCTTTCATGTATTCAGTGTAGGTAGTTTTGTCTAGTTTCTGCGACATTAGATGCACGATGAGTGGATCCCAGGTGGCGGTGTCAATACCGATGTTCGCAAGTCCATTTAAACATTCAGTAATGACGTCGTGCATCTTCTTAAGGTTGTAGTTATCAGGTTGTTGTATAGTTGGCAGGTTGAGCATGGTGTTGATGAATGATGTAAATTGTAGGCGTCGGTTTTCATAGCGTTGAGTTAGGATGTCCCAGCACGAGTTATAGTTGTCGGCACTGATGCTAAGATGCTGCACTAGCCGTTCGGCTTCACCTCTCAGCTTAGATTTGAGATGCTGCATTTTTTGTGCCTTGTTGATCATAGGGTTGTTGTGTATAGTCTCCACGAAGAGGTCTTTGAAAGAGATCCATTGAGTGTAGTGGCCAGTAAACTCAGGTATCTCCACCTTTGGTGCGGATGTTTCATAATGCACGGTTGACCAAATCTTGGAGTTTAAGTTACGCCTCATATCATCGTACCTGTCCTCCATGCCGGTGAACATATCGTAGTACTTAGTGTTAGAACCTTTGAGTTTGGCTTCTAACTCCCAGTGCAGTTTGTCGATCACATCCCACTTAGCTTTTAGTGTAGAGAGATGATCTTGAAGTTCCCACTTTTCACGTATGGTGTTGAGGTTTACCTTCGACATAGCACGATCGAGGGCCTTGAAGTTACACAGTTGTTTTTCCAGTAGTGAATTCGTTGATGAAGACTCACTCGTTGCGATGTCCTCCAGCATTCCAGTTAGTCCAGTTAGGTCGAATTCCACAGGTTTTTTATCACGTAGCTGTCGCAAAAGTCCTAGCATGTCGTGCTTCGTAGCTTCATAAAGTTGTTTGGTGTTTTCGTAGATGTTCTCAGTGAAGTAGTTGATGGTTTTGTCTTCATAAGTTTCGAGTAACTGTTGGTGTCGTTCTTCGAAGTCGTTCCATTGAGCTTCGAGTGACTCTAGTCGTTTAGTTAAATAGTCTTCATTTTTTCTAGTTGGACTATCCTTTTTGTAGTTAGCACAAAGAGTTTTGATGTTGTTGAAGCACTGTTGTTGTAGTTCCAGCATGCTGATAGTTTTCGTAGAAGTTAGTTATCCTTCGATTAGTTGACTCGTTGAATCTAGTTGGCTCGTCGATCTGGCACGTAGTTGACGGTGGCAGATGAAGAGCTTGGTGTTGATCCCGTTGATCCGGCTCGAAGTAATGTATGGTTACATACACTATAGGTTGAGTTGAGTTGAAGTTGATGAGCACGCACAATAGAAAAGATCACCGTAGTTAAGAAAGGTTAAGTTTAATAAAGTAGTTAAAGTTACAGTTAAAATTATGGTGGCAAATCTTTCCTTGAGTTGTATATAGTTTGAAAGTTATTCACGTACTGGCTAATTAAAGTAAAAATATCATGCGAGTGATCGCGCGCCTAAAGTAGGGCGCAACGTAAGCGCAAAATAAAGTTGAATGTACGATGGCCTTGCCCGTACACTAGTGGCCGCCCGCGACGTCGTTTGCGTGGAAAACCCTTTATAAATTGTAGTTATATTACTCTTATATATAAGCTACATTCCAGTAAAATTTCATTAAAATCTATACTGTGAAACTAAAGTTACATGCATACAGATAGTTTAAATCAGTTGTGCGCGCGGCCCTATGTGTGCGTGGGCTTGTAAATATACAACTTTCATTCGTGTGGCAGTGAGTCACTGCCAGTGACGCGGCAGTCGTCGTCCGAGCAAGACGTGTCCTTATCGCTTTTTCTTACGGGTACAGTCGTTTACGAAAATGTCTAGTTCTTCACGGAGAAAATGTTTAAGGTAAATATTAAAAGATTTTTATTTTATTTATTTATTTTTTTAATTTAGATGTAATTAATATTTATTATTCAGAGATCGGAATTGGGTGTGTGAAAATACCTAAAGTTTGCAGCGGGACATAATATGGAGCACGTGTTATATTCTCGATATTTTGTATTTTCACACACCTAATTCCGATCTCTGATTATGATTCTATATAAGAAAAAAATTTTCCTTGTTGACGTTTACGTATTATTGTTTTAGACTCGAGAAACCATTGCTAAGGTATACGAATTTCTGAAAATAGATGCGAGAGATATATTGGAACTAGTAAGTGATCCAGTTTGCAGCGCAAGTCCAATTTTAATATCGAAATTAAGTGAACATTTAAATAGCGTACGGAAAAGAACAGCAATGGCAGTGGGGGTATCAGAGAGAACAATTACTAATATATTGGCTGAAGGAAAAGAATCTGACTCTAAATTTAAATCTCCGCATAAAGACCGTAAAAAACGTTTAAAGAAGTTAGAATTAGACAACTTTAACGTTGATGTTATACGTTCCACTATTCAAAATTACCATTTAGAACATCGTGAATTACCTACGTTGCTAAAGTTGAAAAGAATATTTCAAGATAAACTTAACTATGATGGAAGTATTTCGACTCTGCGTACAGCTTTGTTAAAGTTGGGATACAAATGGCGAAAAACTGTGGATAACAGACGTGTTATTATAGAGCGGCATGACATCCAAAAACTACGATTTTCCTACCTAAAAAAATTACTCAGATACCGTCAAGAAAATAGGTGTATCGTATATACAGATGAGATCTACATCTTAACTAACCATGTGCAAAACAAAGGATGGGGTAATAAAGATGGACCACCTTTAAAGAGAAACCTGTCGAAAGGACAAAGAATTATCATTGTGCATGCTGGTTCAGAACAAGGTTTCGTACCTAACGCACTATTGACATACAAAGCAAATAGTGTTTCTGGTGATTACCACTCTAACATGAATGCAGAAAACTATGAAAAGTGGCTGAAAGAACGTCTTGTACCGAATCTTCCACCTAACTCTGTGGTTGTGCTTGATAATGCCTCATACCATAACGTTCAAAATGACAGAGCCCCAAATTCTAATTCAAAAAAAATAGAAATGCAGAGATGGATGACAGAAAAAAATATAGCTTTTAATCAGGAAATGAAAAAAATTGAACTGTATGATTTGATTAAAAAAAATAAAGAAAAATATATTTCTTACAAGATTGACGACATACTTCAGCCATATGGCATAAAAGTTCTTCGATTGCCACCATATCATCCTGAACTAAACCCCATAGAAAATGTGTGGGGAATTTTAAAAAATTATATTGCTTCACATAATGTCGATCAAAATGTGACGGAAATAATGAAACTCATAAATGAACGTTTAAGTCAAATTGATGAAGGGATGTGGGGTAATACTTGTCGACATGTACAAAAGAAAGAAGAAGAATACTATAGACATTTTGACATGGAGTCAGAAATCATAATTAACCTTGGTGAGAGCAGCGAATCCGAAAATTCATCATTAGATTTTTCAAGTAGCGATGCAGAATAATGTTCAATAAATAAACATTAAATTACGAAATAACTGTTTTTTTTAAACCCGTATATTATAACCCGTAAATAACAGTATTTGTATTTGTACCCGACTGTACCTCTTGTCACGCACACAAAGTCACTGTATATGTACAAGGTTTACCCACACATAAGGCCGCGCGCACAACTGAGTTGAACTATCTGTAACTTTGTAAGCGTACATATCTTCGTGAAAGAGTAACAAACATCCATACATCCATATTTAAAGAAATAAAGAGGAAAAGAAGAAGAAAGAAAGAAATAAATAAGGAAGAAAGAAATTAAGAAGAAAGTAAGAAAGAGAAATGTGTTTATTTATTTAGGAAGTCACATACACAGCACATTTTTTAAAAAAACTTTCGCGTTTCTAATACCAGTAGGATTTAAATAAACATTACAATATATATATTTATGTAATTTACATGCAATTAGCTTACTTTTTATGCGATTTCTCGTCCTGTTCACCACCTTCCAAGTCCGTTTTGACGTCTTCTACTTTAACTGAGGCTTCGTCACCTGCAGACAAAATACATTTACAAATTCCGACAATTTCTTAAGATAAAGAGAGATAGCAAGCGAAAGAAAGAAAGAGAGACGGAGGTTTTGGGGACTACAGAGTCAAAATTCGTCACGGATAGAGTGAGATACAAAGATGTAGTTAATTAAATCTATCTCTTCCCTTAACCACTTCCTCCCCGTTTGTCTTTCTTGCTTGTTAATGCTTTCTTTTCTTTGTATCATCTCTTCTTCATCAAGGGTTCTGTTTATTATGTTTAGTTCCGACATCTCTCAATAGATGGCGCTGTACCGACTTGCCTCGCGCTAGACTTTTTGTGTGCCTTATAACTCATGTGATTCATGTGATATGATTCATGTGATACATTGGGCCATCTTTATTAAGAACTATCTTACCTAGACCCCTGTCGTCATATCATTTCTTCTTTATTAGGGATCAATCAATTCACATTTGTCCAACTGAATGTATTGACCAGCTTACTTAGACCTATTGTCTTACGGAAACTTTGCCGGCCGGGTCAAAGAAATCTGGTTTCCTTTAAAACCAGGGCTCAAGTTATATTGGACCATGTTCACTTCGAAACTAGTTTACTAAGACCTTTTCCGGCATATTGTAGACTCAGCGCCAGGGCTCGCCTTACGTTTGACGATCAAAAACCACCGACCAGATTATTAAGACCTCCGTTCTCATACAATCGGCCTTTCATCACGGGTCTAGTTACACTGGTTATTGAGTTATTGACCAAAAACAACGACCAGATTATTAAGACCTCCGTTCTCACACAATCGGCCTAGCATCACGGGTCTAGTTACACCGGTTTAGCTGAATAATAATATTTTTTTGTGTATTTCTCACCTTCCCAAGTCTCCTGGTGCGTCAACACATGCCTGTGCATCTTGCTCGACGTTATAAAGCCCCTTCCACACACATAGCACTTGAAAGGTCGTTCACCCGTATGAGTCCTCATATGCACTCTCATGTACGACACGGTACTAATACTCTTGGAGCACACGTCACACTTGAGGGGCCCGTCCCCCTTGTTCCGTTTAGTTCTCGTGGGGGAGGGGGGAGCTTCCTCTATTTTGGGGGAGGCCGCCCACGTGTTGGACGGAAAATAGTCGTCGTCGGAGTATCTGGAATAAGAAAAATTATAAATTCTTTAAGAAGAAACGAAAAAAACTAAGGCTAGCTTCACAACTTCTGTATAAGTCTTTTTAAAAGCTTATTCGATTATTAAATAATCCTGTCCCGTCCTGCCCGCTGTTTACGCAATTTATCAATGTTTTCTCATCGCTTACCTTACCTGGACCCACAAATATTTCAAGGCTAAAATTTTTGCTTTTTCTGCTAAAATCGGTTCAACCGTTCTCGAGTTTTAGTGAGACTAACGAACAGCAATTCATTTTTATACATATACTAGCTGACCCGGCAAACGTTGTTATGCCATATAAATTATTATCACTAAGGTGTATGAAAAATAGATGTTGGCCGATTCTCAGACCTACTCAATATGCTCACAAAATTTCATGAGAATCGGTCAAGCCGTTTCGGAGGAGTATGGCAACGAAAACTGTGACACGAGAATTTTATATATTAGATAAAAGAGCGATCGGCCCACCTGAATTTTCCCATGGGAATGCGTCATTTTGTCAGACTAAATGAACGAATGAATGAAGACTTGAACGAACGAACAAGTGAGTGAGTGCACGATTCTATTTAAAATTTATATGGGTCGCCAAAAAATTAATGAAAGTATTAAAATAATCAATTATACATAATATTTAGGAGTACTAACAGCAATAATTACATACGAGTATGTATGGAAAATTCAAATAGTTAGTGTGTTTTGATTTCACATTGTAAAGATTTACATTGTCATCCAAGGCTTTATTCTGAGATTTTTACAATACCTTCCTCTATCACAAGACCCACACCTTAATCAATTTTTATAAAGGAGTCGCCCAAGGCTCTATTCTGAGACCACTTTTAAAATATATATTTTTTGCCACCTACCTTTCACCTTTACCACTGTCATCGTCAGCGGCCGTAAGCGAGGTGTCCAGATCCTGTGGAACCTCTTTACCATCGCACTCTCTCTCTCTTGATGTCATCATCCAGCTTGATGACCAACTTCACTTTTAAATAAGGATGATGATTTTCAGAAGGACTCACACAAGGCTCTATCTCAGAACCCACATCTCAACCAATTTTTATAATGGTGTCGTCCAAGGCTCTATTCTGAGACCTTTTTTACAATACCTTCACTTCTTTAAGGATATTGATCATCGGAAGGTCTCATACAAGCCTCTATCTTAAGACCCACACCTTAACCAATTTTTATAAAGGAGTCCCCCAAGGCTTCATTCTGAAACCATTTTTATTAAAAGTAACTAAATGTTTTAACCTACCTCTCATCTTTAACACTGTCATCGTCAGCGGCCGGCAGCGAAGTGTCCAGATCCTGTGGAACTTCTTCATCATCGCACTCTCTCTTGATGTCCACATCTGGTGGATCCACTTTCACTTCCTCTATGAGGACGTTAAGCGTCGACTGTGGGGGGTTGTCGAAGTCTTTCTCGTCTTCGTCCTGGGAAGGGAGATTTAGATTTGTATTGCAAGTCTTACATTGGGTTACATCTTACATTGGATTTAAGATCTAATCTATGTGTAAGATGCCTGTCCATTTTTCTTTGAGTGTGTTTTAATTTCACATTGTAAAGAAATTTGCATTGTTAATGCTAAAAAATAAAGTAACTTAATAAATTAGCTAATTCATCTTAAATAGAAATATTTATTTGCGTAAATAGGGTATGATTAACATTTGATTTGTTGGTCATCTTACAATAGTGATCTAACCTATTTATCTGACTTATTTTTTATTTTTATTACAATTATTATGAATTATATAATATAAAATAAATTAAAGGTCGATTTTGATAAAAGTCAAATAAAATGACATTAATTGTGCCTTATATTTTTCGAAAAAACGATTGTTAAACAGCAGTAAAGGTGTTTCATCCGGATGTTGTTGGTATCTAAACGCAACAGTGATGGATCATGGCTGGCTGCAGCCTAAGGAGCACTTAAACAAGTTCGGACCGATGAGTAAGTGTCACTGTAGCTCAATACGGTAGTTGACACCACCAATCGTTGACGTACTTTTTATCAACTGTCAAAACGCTTCTCTTCATAGAGCTTGTATGGGAATAACACACTTTGACGTCACCGCGTGCAATGCCGACTGAGTGACTAACTATCATTTGAATTCCAATTAAAAATCAAATAATACGAACTGCAGAAAAATATTAGTGTAAAGGCATCTGAAATTATGAATTATTTTAGAAAAAATCAGTTTTTGAATATTTCTTTCATAGTGGAAACAAGCCTATTGGGAGAGCAATCGCCCGGCTTGCGAGAGGTGCGAGTTCGAGTCCCGCCTGTGGCAGTCCATTTTTCTTTAGGTGTGTTTTAATGTCACACATTAACAGTTACTTGTAGAGTACAGCACTTTTTGACAATTTAATTTGTTTAGAAGTATTTGGTCACCTTGTCTGCTACAAAATATCTAATGGCGACTGTGCCACAGATCGCTTAGTAGTCATGATGACACCTATCTTAAATATTTTCAAGACCATGGCGTTTAAAAAACACAGCCCCTTTGAAGTTAATACAACCAGTATATTTTCAAAAAGCTGTAGAAACCAATTTTTAAACACACAAAACTCATTAAATATTCGGTCGATTTACTCCAATTTCTGATACATGACCGTGACGTCCCGTTCTTGTATTCCCATACAAAATCTATGGAGGCAGACGGTTTGACAAATAATAAAAAGTATGTCAACGATTGGTGGTGTCATCTAGCGTATTAGTATAACTTACCTTGGGCACAACGCCCGCATCCTGCGCGTGCGCCGGATCCCACAGATCCCCCCATATATCCTCCTTTTTGGGTTTGGCTTCCGCTTCCGATTTTTCACGTAATTGTTCCTCCAACTCTTTTAGGTAGGGCAGGATTGCGTTGAAATCTGAAATATTAATTTAAAAAAAGGCTCGTCAAAGGCTCCATTGGTTTAGATCAAATTGACGACCACTTTGGTGTTACGGTTAAGAAGTTGACTATTAACCAAGAGGTCGCGGTTTCAATCCCCGCACTGTACAAACATTTGTGTGCATGAACATGCCTGTTTGTACTGGTCTGGGTGTTATGTGTATTTATTTAAGTTTATTTGTGATACCACTGTTGATTTTGATATCTGTAACACAAGTGCTTTTGCTACTTACCACGGAGTCAGATCAATGTATGTGACAGTAATTATATTGTATATTAATATGAATGAAATATGAATTTGTTGATAAGCGCAAATCTTAAGAGCAGATGTGAACCGATTTCGCTAATTATTTTTATTTTTTGTTAATAAGGGTAATGGAAAACTCTTATCAAATCATTGCATTGTCATCGGCTCCTGGAAGTTGGTGACAATTTATCTCAAAGATTCCGTTACATACATACATACAGCCCGAGCTAATAAAAGGGTGTTAATATGTATAACAAAGATGTTTCGTAAAAAATAATTGGTTGCCTGTAAAGTCGGTATACGGGCGAAAGTTTTACGTGACAACGACTTTGAGTGGTAAAATAATTTTAATGTGAATATTCATTCGTATGAATGAAACATGAAACGGTGTGTATGCCTATCTCTCTCACTCTCTCTCTTTCGCTCTGTCTTTCTCGCTCTTAGGCGGGTTAACTGTGCTCGAGTGGAAGGGACGCGTGCCTTTCACTTTTTATGTCTGTCTCACTCGCTCTTAGGCGGGCTAACCATGCCCGAGTCGAAGGGACGCGTGCCTCTCACTCGCTCTCATTGTGAGCGCGGAACGTGAGCGGAGCGTAACGCAGTTTCTTGAAGTGTCACCCGGCAAACCAATTTATAAGACGTTGTCACGTCAAAAGCTTATCTGTATTTTTTAATGTAAAATAAAGACTAAATCTATCTATCTATCTACGCCCTAACTTAGAATAGTATAATACAATTAACCTATTTTATAATAGTACAATATGGTACTAGTGTGTAACATTGGTGATTACCGCCGAGGCGCCATTGAGGCGAGGGTCTTAAGAGAGTCGAGGACGGTAATCATCAGTGATCGGAATAGGGTGAGTATATTTACCTACAGTTTGTCGAACAGAGACGGAAATCGGAGACTTCCTTACGACTAAAAATTTTTTACCGGTAAATTTACCGGAACTTTGATATGAAAGTTTTTAATAGCTAAATGCTTCAATAAATCTTAATTAATGTTAGATAAAAATAAAATAACGCATATTATAAAAAAAAATTATTAAAAAAAAATTTGTTTGAACATTTCAATATAACATATAACATGAATATAATATATTAATGACTTTCTTATCCTAAAACATAATTATTTTAAAGTATAAATAAATATAAAGTTTTAAATATTACACCTTTTTACCAACACAGCGGATTTATACAAAATGTAATTCAATACTTAATAAAACGCGATTACTATAAAAAAAATTACTGGTAAATATGCTGAAACCTTAATGTGTAAATCTTTATATCGCATTTTTAAACATTCTTGTTTGGTTCATTTTACACATCCTTTTTCAAATTAATTAAAAATGCACATGCATTATTTTTCAGGTAACGATTTTGACAATTATTTTAAACTTTTTTGTTCATTTTGACTAATTTTTGCTTGTGGTTCCGTCCGCGTGACTGTCAATCAAGGCGTAACTCTCAAAAGTTAAACTTAAAGTTGAAAATATTGAAAAATTAATGATCATCTACTTCAATTTCTTACAGGATAACAAAATTTGTCACAGTACCGATGATGAAAATATTGAAGACTAATGTATTTGTTTTCATTTGTTAGATATGTGACTTAGTTTCATTTTAATTTCAAGATTATTTGTAATTTCGAAGCGAGTGTCTGCACCGAAGTGTCGCTCCGGAAAAACTGCTGACCTTCTCGAATCCAAATATATGCTACTATATTTGCCACAAACGCTCACTTCGACCGAAATTTTTGCTTTCAATTGGTATTGATTGTATTAATTAGCCAAAAAAATAATAGTAAACACTTCAAACTTATTTGTTCCTAAATGTCTGTATTTTATTGTTTGTTTGTACTTAGAAAGCTATAACGAATGTCACTCATTCAAATATTTTTGTTTAGTTTTGAATATTAAAATTAACTTTTTGTGAAAATCGAAATACTTTTTTATTGTTTTTGTACATACGAATGGGAGAAGTCACTGATCTCTAAGATACAAGTTGCTGTCTAGTTTAGGGTCAGAAAATTCATTTAAATAAAGTAAATTATGTTTTTAATAAAGAATTAACGTAAAAATAATAAATAATTAATTATTATTTTTACGTTTATAGTAATCGCGTTTACATTTTGTATAAATCCACGGTGTTGGTAATTGTGCAGCTACAAACGTAGCTGCAAACCCAATTACAAAAACTGTAAAAAGGTGTAATATTTAAACTTTATATTTATTTATACTTTAAAATAATTATGTTTTAGGACAAGAAAGTCATTAATATATTATATTCATGTTATATGTTATATTGAAATGTTCAAACAATTTTTTTTTTTAATAATTTTTTTTTTATAATATGCGTTATTTTATTTTTATCTAACATTAATTAAGATTTATTGAAGCATTTAGCTATTAAAAAGTTGCATATCAAAGTTCCGGTAAATTTACCGGTAAAAAAATTTTAGTCGTAAGGAAGTCTCCGATTTCCGTCTCTGTTCGTCAAACTGTAGGTAAATATACTCACCCTATTCCGATCACTGGTAATCATCAATACACACGTGTATCATACGACGTTTTTCAACACACTTGTGAATAAAATAACAATAAAAACTCATTTTATTTAGTAGATAAAAAGTTTATTTAGAGAAACAATTAGTGAATGTGTAGTTAGTAAAATTATAATTAACTGCTTTTGACGGCATAGCGGTCTCATCAGATAGATTATTTATTGAAATACTTTCATGTTCTATTGTAATTTGAGATGGCTCATTATTCGTGTAGGTATGTGAAATCCAATCATTGGATATACTTCGTGTTTCGTCAGTAGGAAGCGCCTTAGAATCAAGATGATTTTTTTATTTTTCGCGCATTATTTTAAAGTTTGTTTCACTAGTGAGTTATAGCAATGAAATAGTCACAGTTTGATTATAGGTGTCATTATTAGTCTAATTGCAGTGAAATTACAACCACTTTATGAGCAAGTGTGTTGAAAAATATATATTTATACATACATACATACAGCCCGATCTAATAAAAGCGTGTTAAAAATTAAGAATATAGTGAATACATACCATAAGGCTCCCCTTCCAATTTGTCATCAGGGTGTTTCTTGTCAAAGTGCACTGTTAAATTTTCAAATCTGCAAAGATAAAACTCAAATAAGACACTCATAACAACTGAAGAAAGCTAAAAAAGAGGATTATTTTGCTTTGAATTTCCACGAAACGACATCAGCACAGGAACCCAAATACATCCAACCGTAACCACTTGAAAAAACTAGAGCTGTTGTTAGATTTGGAACAAAGGTCCCACAAAACAGGGCATCAAAAAGAGGACATGACACTTTTTTAATAAAATAAATAAATAAATATACAACAACATCACAAACATTGATCTGACTCCTTGGTAAGTAGCTTAAGCTGTTACAGATATCAGAATCAACAGTGGTATTTAAAAAAAATACGTGTAACACACAGACCAGTACAAACAGACATGTTCATATGCACACAAATGTTTGTACAGTGTTGGTTAATAGTCAACTTCTTGACCATTACACGAAAGTTGTCGTCAATATGAAAACTAGTATGTTTGAATTTAATGTTACTTTCAAAAACCCTTTTTGGTTTCATCCTTTTTGTGCCTTCAAAATGGTCACTAAAGTAATGCGTAGGAATAAAGTATGTCATAAAATCTTTTAATTTTTGTTCACACCCCGTATACTGACCTGGAAAAATATCTATAGCATATCCTACACTGGTAGCGCACAGCTAGGTGTATTCTCTTGTTGTGCCTTCCCAGTTTGCTCGCAGTGATGAAGGACTGGCCGCATATCGAACAGGTGTATGGCTTTTCATCTAAAGAAAAAATCAAACCGAAAAATTGTTAGTTTGACTATATTTCTAGGTTTTTCTTAAAATGCCCATAATTTTCAAACTGCATGGGATAGATTTTTTTTCTGATTTTTGTCATGATGCTTACGATCAATCCTGTCACCCCGTTTCGGTTTGACGTTGAGTTCTGGGACACCCTGTATACAAGTATTCACAAACTTACAGCTGGGTATCTCGAATTCTGAGGTGGATTTACTATAATGACTGGATGTGTAAAAGATATTACTTTTAATCATCAGTCATGGTCTAAACAATACTGTTGAGAGGCAATCTTAATTAAAATAATAATAATTTGAGTTTATTACTTCCAACAACAGTAAAGAAAAGAGCAAGAAAGATTTTGATACCTCCACGCATTCCTGAGAAAAACGGTCTTGATAGACAGACAACAAAGTGATCTTATAAGGGTTTTGTTTTTTTCTTTTGAGGTACGGAACCCTAAAAATGTATCAAAAACCTATCGATAGTTCTAGATCACCCACTATTCGTAGACATATGGGAGAAGACTACATTTTAAAGATTAAAATTTTTCTACTAGCGACATTTAACATAAACTATATTTGAACTATATTTACCTGTATGAGATCTCACATGGAGTTTCAAATAATAGCTAAGTGTGAACTGTTTTGAACACGCAAAACATTTATAGATTTTCTCTAAATTCTTATCTCTTATGTCAGCATCATTTTTTCCATCGTTACTTGTATTTGCTTTCACATTCTTCTTATCGTCTGCCTCAGCACTATTTGACGGCTGGTTCTCGTTATTCTGATTTGGATTTTCACCATTATAATCTGCTGCTTTCTCGTTACCTATATATCCATCTTCAGGTTTGATTTCTGGTATATCTAAGTCAGGTTTGTCCTCTTTTTTTACTTTGCCCTTGAGTTTTTTCATCTTTTTTTGTTCTTTCTTTAATTTCTTCCTCTTCATGAGGTTTTTAATTTTTAAATCATAGCTAGTTAATCTATCTTTGTGTATCGTTACATGCTGGTCAAGTTCAGCCAACGATGGGTAACTTACATTGCAAATAGCACAACCATAGAACTTAAAACTATCGTCTGTAATTTTCTCAGACCAGTAACTGCTTCTTTTACCTTTGAGTTTTTCTTTTTTGATCTTTGTAGGTAAAATGGGCTTAATATCATTATCGTTATTATGGTTTTGAGCATTGTTATTTGTATTTGGTGTTTCGTTGAGGTTGGTAAGTACTTTCTCATGGTTTATATTGTTTTCAGTGACATTTTGTATGAAGTGGTTGAAGAATTCCTGGTGCATTAAAGGAGGGTTTTGTTCCATTTTGATGTCATATGAGTACTGAGGGATCATCGGTGGCATGATAGGTGCAATCGGGGGTCCAGGGTTGTAGCTTTCGTAAGGTGTGTACTCAAAGGAGCTGAGGGGATCCATTTCAACCATGTTTTGATTCATTTTGGTGCGGTTATCTGAAATGTGAAATATTTTTTATTGTTACTGAGGCCTCAAAGTATATCAGAATCAGTTTTTTATTTTATTTTTTTATTTCAAGAATTGGATATACATTTTTTTTTAGGTTAAGACAATAGTATGCTAAGGTAAACATTGAGATAATCTGAACACTAGTGAATTTCACTCTAAATAAAAATATGTACAGTTTGAAATAATTAGTAATCATATTGTGTATATACTTTAAAATTATTTTTGTTAGAATTTCTGATCTGGTAAATAAGTTTTTTTTAAAATATTCATTGGACTTGGGATACAATAACAATACCTATTTATTTCATCAATGCAACAGCTGAAAATATTTCTAGTACTTAGTAACATGGACCTTCTCAAAACTTAAATTATAACCTCCCATTTTGATAAACAAACCAGTTCAAAAAGGTATTTACTTACTTCAATTTACTACCATAAAAGTTACTACCGACAGCAGATACCGTGTAATGAAACATATTTAAACAGTGAAACGCCGAATAAGCCCTTTTAAAGTGAAATTAATAGTATTTTTCGTAAATTTTTAACATGTAAACAGTCAAATATAACCAAATACGGCATGAAAACGCGAGACAAAACGCCACGTAAAAGTTACAGAGCATCACAAACTCGTCGGCGAGCTAATCAATACAGCGAGGAAAAAAGTACACCTACCTACCTGTGATGGGCAGGCAGTCATAAAAAAACACAATTTTTTTATCAACACATTATGTAGACCATAAAAAATGCGGCATTTTTTCGCTTATAACTCACAAACGAGGCACCCAAAGTACTCAATTATACACTCTGAAAGTTTCTGTACACTATAACAACACAATAAAGTTTAAACAATTAGTTAAAACGACAGCAATTTGATCACAAATTTGGATTTTTTTTCTCGCGTGACTGAACGAACTGCCATGGCCGTCATGTTTAATGTTGCCATAATTAAAAGTCTACGTTTCCATTATTTTGTATTGTTTTTTTTATTCTGACACACTAGTTTAATCCCCCGGATATGTTCCTTTACTTTTGAGAAATTAAATAATAATGAAACACATTCAGTCTATACAGAACTTAAATAACTAGCCACATTTAACTTTCCTATTTTTTTCAGTACCTATCTATATTTTTCTTCTCCGTGATAAACTGACGAGCGAACATTACAGTGAGGATCTGAAAAACAAAGGATGCGTTTTTGATTTACATGAAACATATTTGTAGTAGGTTTCTTATTTTTTTAAATATATTTGGTTGTTTGCATTCGGTACACAGATCGATCTGAGAAACAATTAAAAAATAACACGACTCTACTAGCTCTCTATATATAGCATTCGAATACGCACCAATGGGAATCTAGCCCGTGTGCATTCTATTATTGTTACCATTACCATTCTATTCTACTTACCATACGATATTTTTTTCTATTAAAATATTATCTTTATATTAGCACTCGATTTCTTAAATGCAATTTAAAAACAACATTCATAGTAATCAATTCATAATAAGGTACAGTAAAACATAATTTTAGAAGTAAATAAATAATAAATAAATATTTCTCAACAATCACACCAATTCTCTAGTCCCAAAGTAAGCTACGAGGCTTGTGTTATGGGTACTAGATAACGGATAGTATGTATATCCGTTATCTAGTACTTTTTTTTTTGTACATAAATATATATTATACGTAGAAAACACCCAGACCAGTACAAACACACATGTTCATGCACACTTATGCTTGTACTGTGCGGGAATCGAACCCGCGACCCTTGGTTTAAAAGTCCGACATGCGGACCACTGCACCAAGCGGTCGTCAGAAATTCTTCTGGACTTATGGGAGATAGTATTTAGTGTAGCAACATTTTTTTAGAAGTGTCAAAAGTCAAGGCCACCCCGCGCGCCCCTCTTTCAGCACGTTTCATTGAATGCAGAGAGCATTTAATTTTGACCCAAAAGCTGTAAAAAAAAATTCAACTAAAATATTAGGGAAAAAAATAAGAGAATACCTTAAAATATGTCATCTTTTGATCCGTTAAGGGATTTAGAATTAATCGAACTTAAAATTTCATGGAATGATTGTGGACATAGTATTCCTACCATCAGGCACAGACAGCACGCATTAACAAACATGACGGCAATTTGGCCTGATGATATTTTATTCCGAATTCCGAAAATCGAAAAAATTAAAACAAAAACTTCTCAATTTACCTAACTGAACATAAAAATAATTTTAAATATATTTAAAAAAAAGTGAATAATTTACAGGAATTCATCATGAACCTACGTCAATGTCCATTGTTTTGATAGTGTACTTACAATTTGACAACAAGAATGATTTCATCGTGTGTAGATTCTTGTAACAAAATTAATAAAGCAACCCTGAAACTAGTCTATCCCTCAGCCACAAAGGCGATTTGTAACTCCGTAACTGCATGGATAACTTTGTCAAGCTACACGACATGTAGGGCAGAATTCCTATCAAACTAATTTAGATCTTATTTCCATGGAATAAAGGCCGTAAAGAAAGTAAATAGAATTTGTTATTATGTGATAAAGGCATTCAGTAATACAAGATTGCGTTTTCAACTTTATAACTTACAGAATAGGAGTTAGATTAGAAACATTAGATCTGATTATAGTTTGTGTGAAATACGTAATCGAAGAATAGTATGGCGGGAAACCGCGGCGCAGTTGGTTGCGCGGTTTGCGACAGATAAAAAAATCTATTTATTTTTAAAAGTTTTAAATCACAAATAGTTCGTGACACTTTTTTAAAATGCCAAAATATGGACAAAACAATTGGAGTTCATGATAATAAAGTTGCGTCTGCTCGGCATTGATATGTTTTAACGAATTTTTCTTATTTATGTAACGATACCAGTGTCTATTTTACGTTAATCTAATAATGTTGGAGGCTGAATGGATGGATTCGGTGCTTGCGACGTAGATCTTTGACGGTAAAAAAAATTGACTATTTCCTAGCTAAAGTTGGTTGGTTAAAATGATGAAGAATTTTTTTTGACTTCCGTTAAAAAAAATTAGATAACATACTGATTTAAGATTATTAATGTACTTTTAATAACTTTAAAAAGAACCTACCTATAGCTTTTCATAAGAAGAATAAATTTAAGTTATTCTAAAACTATTTAAGTTGTAGTTTTTGGGTTCGAAGTGAAATATCCGATTTACGTTACGAGTATTAGCTTACAGGGTATTATTATACATGTGGCTTAGAAAATCTATTGTTATTAGAAGTTATCTTATCAGGTTTGCCTTTTTAGACAGACCAAGGTAAATATTTATTTATTCATAACTTTATTGCACAAGAAATGGACTTAATGCTAAAAGCATTTTCTGCCAGTTAACCTCAAGGTCATCCAGAAAGAAAAGTTTCAGTTTAAAATAAATGATAAAGATTAATTGTGGTTAATAACAATAACGCAAAAAAATAAATAAATGAAATAGTAAAAATATCAATAAATAAAAGTAAATATTAAGTTATATTATAATATTTAAAAATATCAATCAGTTAATTAATACGGATTTATTTATTTAGAAATTTTCGAACTTTATTTTTGAACGCCAGCTTCGAGTCTGATCTTTTCCATCCAGGGAATTCAAAGAAATTGAAGGAAAGATCCAGGGAACTCACTCTGAGTTCCACAGTCGCGTTGCTGCCACAGTGAACGACTTTGTGACGTACGATGAGCGGTGAGCATGTGTCAAGAATATCTTCATCGCAAAACAATAAAATTAGTTGGTTTATCTTTATTAAAGCACCGGAATCTGATGAAATTCAAAATGTCAGGTAAATAAGATTGTTATATGGCAATAATGTCTTGCCATTGTCATTGTTGATGACATAAAAAGTCTTTGCTATGATTTATTATTCTAAATATGAATATTTTTAGGAAACTATGCATTATTGTGTTGCGGTCATCATTTGAACTGGGTTGCATAAACTGTAAACGTGAAAAATCTAATTAAGTATTGTGTCTGAGCTAGCTGGATTGATGACATTCTCCCCATTTTGTAGTGCCAAACAATTTTGATACTTCACAAAGAAATGTGGTGCATGAGATTTTCGTAATTTATATTTCATAAAAAGAAAATGTTTTATCAGATTTTTTTAAAGTTTATATTATAAATAGAACAATAAATGTGTATTTGTAACTCCTTAAACGTAAGACTTTAATCAAGAGACATGATAGGATACAAGAACTATTTTGTATAAAATAAGAAAATTTATGATGAATGGAATTAAATAAAAGGTGTTTTTCTTCTATTTAAGTACTTTTTTACACGTCATTTACAATATTTTTTCAGAATATTGATATAAAACGCAAATATTATCGTCCAAAACATTTAAAAAACAAGAGTCATATAAAACTTAGCAATCAGGAAAACTACTTTTCCCAAAATATCCTATAAGTCTTCTTACCCTGTTAATAATTCAAAGTATCAAAGTCATTTATTCCAAATCCCCCAGCGTCATCAATCCTGACATGCAAAAAATCAAATTACCCTCATTTTCATGTAATTCCGGCGACCTTATACATTATTTGGTATTCGACACGATTTGGGGATTTATTTGACGTTGAAAATTATGTTTTGACGTCATAATTGACACCTGTCAATCGGTGTAGATAAAGGGGCACCGGAATATGATATTTTTTTTAAATGTCAGGAAAATAAGATTTTCTTAAGGCAGTAATGACTTGCCATTGTCATATTTGTTTGCATAAAAATTCGATGATTTATTATTGTAAATAAATAAAAATAAATATAAATGTACAACTACATCACATTCATTGATCTGACTCCGTGGTGAGTAGCTTTCATGCACTTGTGTTACAGATATCAGAATCAACAGTGGTATTACAAATACACTTAAATAATTATACACTTAAATCTATACATATAATAAGACTGTAAAAGATCGATTTCTGTACATTGAAGATTTTTATGAAAAATTGTTACAGGGGGTCTTAATTACCGTAATAGAAGCCAAAACAACAATTTTTAAAATTTTTGTCTGTCTGTCTGTCTGTCTGTTTGTCCGGGCTAATCTCAGAATCTACTGGACCGATTTTGACGGGACTTTTTTTATTTGACTCAGTATCACCTGGAGAGTAAACTGGGATATAAATAATCACGCCGATGAACTTAGGGGGCAGGCAGGAAATTGAATCTCAGAATCTACTAAACCGATTTTAATGGGACTTTTTTTTATTTGACTCAACATTACTTGGAAGGTAAAGAAGGATAGAAATAATATTACATATTGATAAATTCTGCCCCCAAAGGGATAAAATAGGGGTTGCGAATTTGTATGAAGCCCGGTCGCAAAAAACTAACATCCACGCGGACGAAGTCGCGGGCGGCCGCTAGTAATTACATAAATATTAATTTTAAATTAAGTTCCAATTTTTTTTTTTAATTTTTGTAAATGTTTTTGCTATGATTTCTGAATATTTTTTTAGGAAACTGTGTATTATCGTGTCAACTGTAAACAATAATCGTGGACTGTGCAAGTGAAAAACCTTACTATTGTGTCTCGACTAGCAATGTGGGCATTCTCCTCATTTAATAGTACCAAACAATTTTGATACTTTACAAAGAAGGTGGTGAGGTAGATTATTTTTTTTATAATAAACACGTGTTTGAAGATATTTAATTGAATAAAGTGAATTGTGTTTTTGTAACTCTTAAAACGTAAAAAAAAATGTCGAAATAGTTATAATGAAGAGACAGGCTAGTAGTAAAAATACAAGAAACATTAATAATTAACCGAGGAAATTTTTCTCACGATGCACGAAAGTAAATAAATGTTTTCATTCCTATTTGAAAAAAAAATGTAGATAAAAACGCGGTTATGGGTTATAGGATATATTCAACTGTCCTTAAACTATTTAATCGACCTTACCTTTTTAAAATACAAAGTATCAAGATCGTTTATCCCTAGCTCCCGAGTGCTACCATCCGAAAATTCAAATTACCCCGTTTTTCATGTCATTACGATGACCCTACATCTGTACACAAACTGGAGTACAGATGAAGTATACGCAAGGATCTTGTACGATTTACAAAACCGAAACAAAGAAAAACAATTTCATTCAAGTCTAGTGAAAATAATGTTTCTCTTTGGAAGCTAATCAATTTATAAAAAAAAATATATATTTATTTCAGGCATTGCCCATAGTGTTAGTAACAGTTAAATTTATGCATTGTCATTGAAACAAAACACAAAATTTCATTCAGATACTGAAAAGTGGGTGTCATTGCTTGCAAGATTTGATCACATAAAAAATAACACAGGGACAGGTGAAACAAAATAAAAGCCTTGATAAAAGCATGGCAATATTATAATAATAATAATAATTTATTAATAAATAAATGAAATGAAATTAGAAACAAAAAGGGGGAAAAATAATCTTAGGCTAGAAAGTATTCTCTCTGTCTGAACTAGGGTTAACCTGTGCTTCAGACTATCACGAACAATATTTTCTTAAGTAGTGCTAATTAAACAATATAATTTCCAACAAAAATAAAATTAATGTAACGTAATATGATCATCGTCATCAGCCTATATACGTGCCACTGCTGGGCACAGGCCTCACCTCAACCACAGACCTCAACTATGAGGTGGCAACGTAATATGATATCTACTTAAAATAATAAGTGGCTCTCTGTCTCATCGTACGAAAAACTTCGGAGGTATTTAATTTTTGAAGTGAAAACTTCTTTAGCGGCGTTGAGCACTTTTGTGGCATGGGTAGAAACTGTGAAACTCGCGTCAGGTCACGTGATGCTGATCGAAAAACCGTAAGACGGTTCAAATAAATCAAAAATGCACAACGTTAATAATCAAGTTTTCACTTCTGCCGGCACTCCCGGAGTGCAACCCGTGTTTTTGAAGTGAAAACTTCTTTAGCGGCGTTGATCACTTTTGTGGCATGGGTAGAAACTGTGTAACTCGCGTCAGGTCACGTGATGCTGATCGAAAAACCGTAAGACGGTTCAAATAAATCAAAAATGCACAACGTTAATAATCAAGTTTTCACTTCTGCCGGCACTCCCGGAGTGCAACCTGTGTTTTTTTTTACAATTAAAGTACTTTGGTAAATATATGTTCAAAGTGCGATTTATTCCATTGCATAAAAAAGGACATATAAAATTAAATAACTTATTTATTAGTAACTGAAGTACTAAGTGAACTTTGAAGTAGGTACACTGTGTCACGGTAATATTACCGTGACTGTGGAGTGCAAACTTTAATATCATAGACACACGAAAACAACAGAATCAACACGACGACCGCTTGGTGCAGTGGTCCACAGGTCGGACTTCTAAAACCAAGGGTCGCGGGTTCGATCCCCGCACAGTACAAGCATAAGTGTGTATGAACATGCGTGTTTGTACTGGTCTGGGTGTTTTCTACGTATAATATGTATTTATTTACAAAAAAAAGTATTTAAGTATGTATGTTTATCCGTTGTCTAGTACCCATAACACAAGCCTCGTAGCTTAATTTGGGGCTAGAGAATTGGTGTGATTGTTGTGAAATATTTATTTATTTTAAAAAAAAAGATGTACCTACACTACGTAGCTAGGCGGAACTAGCTGGGCGGCTTAATCTTTTTGAATCATCTCTGTCAAACATCCTTCAGGAAATAATGACAGTTATCATGGATAGCTCAGGGGCCGTATTACTATCTTACTTACCGCTTACTGGCAGCGTTCGTATTTAATAAAAAAAAATCTACAACAAAATTACGATGAAACAAATAAACAAAATTAATATTAACAGCGCTATCGCAGAGCTACTCTCGAGCCTAAACAAGATCATAAAAGAGTGACCACGAACGCTGAAAAGAGTGCGAAACATCAGGATAAAATAAATCGTGAAATAATCCGTAAAAAGTGTATCATTTCAAGATCGCAAAAGGGGTTTCTAAAGTCTTAACATTTAGGTATTAACTAAATAAATTTAAAAATTAAATTAAACGAACACAAAGTTGACACTGTGACATTCGCTTTAATCAGAACAATGGAATTACACAATTAGGCGTGGACGTGTGGTTTACTAAACATCACATTACTGAGTGCAAATTGTATGGCCACACCGGACTGGGTGTGATTCGAATCAAAATATTTGTCTAACTAGAACAATCGGTTATTACCTAGAATTTGGTAGTAATAACAAATACTTTAAAGAATTCTTCGTGAAAGAAGTGTTCACAGTTCATGTGTGCAAAAAGCAATTTGTAGGTTGTCTGGAAGAGATCGCTCTAAGCTATAAGATCGCCATCATTTCTGTGTATGTAGATTGTTGTATTTTTAGATTTTTAGTGATGTTGACTTGAGACATCTTGCGTGCTGTCTCAAGTCAACATCGCAATCAGACGAAATACATTTAATAGTGGACACATGCCCTCTTCATAGCCGTAGGTCTAACTTCAATAAATGAAAAGCAAATAAATAAATAATTATAGATTTTAGTATTTTTTTGTATTCCTAATTTTTAGAAAACTGAATAAAAAAGTATCTCAATTGACTAGCCTTGTTCGAATTTCGAAGAAACAGCTCAATTTATATTACTTTTTACAGTTTTAATTTAAAATCGTGTTACGAAAAACCAATTCACAACTGTTATGCGACGATTTTTAACTAATTCACGACAGGTCGCGACCTTGGTGCCATTCGGCAGGCGGCCTGTGTATCGCGATGGGTCCGCGCGTAGCAACACGAGGCACTTGTAAAGTCGAACGATTAAGGGTTTTTTGAAGTGAAAACTTCTTTAGCGGCGTTGAGCACTTTTGTGGCATGGGTAGAAACTGTGAAACTCGCGTCAGGTCACGTGATGCTGATCGAAAAACCGTAAGACGGTTCAAATAAATCAAAAATGCACAACGTTAATAATCAAGTTTTCACTTCTGCCAGCACTCCCGGAGTGCAACCCGTGTTTTTTTATTACATTTTATTTTTTTGGCCAGAGAAATATTACTTAGAGGTGTGGTGAACTGACAAACGAATGCTCGTGTGCTGATAATAAATAATATGGGATATTATGTATAGCCAGGGGAAAGAAGAGATAGTGTTGTTGAAAGTTAGGACTTATTAACTTAGCACTAAACTGATGTTTAGTTCACAAAGTTAAGGTTCGGGATACACTTGTGACTTCCTGTCGCTTCTGACAGCGTGTCAGTCAACCAATGGCCGCGCCTCAATCACTGACAGTCGTGAGTTGCGTCGAATGCCGCAGGTCTGGCGTAAGGCCAATCGTATTTTTTATTTTATTTATTTATTTAATAAGGTTCACCTACAACTAGTACATTAATACTTATAAGTAAATAAACTTAAGATAAATTGCTAAATGTACAGTCTCTTACAGGAGATCACAGCATGCACAAATAAAAAGTGACCTAATCTAATAAAAAGTCACTTAATCTATATTTAATATACATAATTGATTAAAATACAAAAAAAAAATATTATTTAACAAAGTTGTTTCGTAAAAAGTTTTTATGTATTTTTTCATGGTGTAAAATGAAGAGTTAATCTATCTATCTACGCTCACGCCATAACTACAAATAATATGATAAAACTAACCTGTTTTATAAAATATACATTAGTATATTAAGTAAAATCAAAACAATGTCTGTACTCCTGTACCACAGATTATGAACAAAATTTTTAATATGTAAGACTACCCACAGTTTAACTTTAAAACTACTTAATCGCAAAGGAAATCATTGTAAAGAAACCGACATACAGTGCTGAGTGTGAAATGTAGCAGGCCAATGCTTAGTCCATTTAAAACACTCGTTCATACCATTTGGGGTACTAGATGTAGACTAGTGTCATACATAAATATTCATCAAATTTGTAAGTGCATCATGTATAAATGTTTTAGATTAAAATCACGTGCTGCTTAAGCCTGATATCAACTTCCCTACCTCTTTTTGAAGAAAGGGCCTGACCTACTTTCCCTAAATCTTATCTAACTGATAAAAAACTCATTTAATACTGCAGTTACTGCAAAACCTAGTTCATAACCTAAGTATTCTTCTCCACAGTTGGTTGGCTGGGATAATTGGCGGTTAGAAACAAGATGGCCGTTTCCGGTGACGTCAAATTTGCTCAAGATGGAGGTCAAGGGAATGTTAAGGCGCATCCCTATTTGGTTGCTATGGTGTGAGTACTTAGTTTTTATCATTTATTTATTTAAGTTTTACTTATCACCTATCTACATACAAAAAAAGTTATAAATATTACTCAATACTTTACTATAATATTCAACTAAAACAATAAGACCTCCGCGTCGAGTATCACACGCACGCACCAATTTTCAAGATGTCACTATGTTGAAATTACTCATGTCTCGGGTTCGGTTACTGGAAGGGCTTAGCCCAAAGGTATGACTGGTGGAGAATGCCCTACGGCGTTAAGTCCACCTTTTGTACATAGTTTTGTTGTGCAATAAAGCTTTTATTTAGGCTTTATTATATGAGAAAATAATATTTATAAATAAAATAAATGGGACTAAGCAATTCATATTTGTTTGAAGTCTGGGTCTGAGATCTAGGTGTTGCTTTCTATGTGTGAAACCCACACAAGTGAAATTATACTTCTATGGGATGATCACCAGAGCTACATAGGCTAAGCATATAAGCACAGAAGAGAGCAGGCATTTATGTGGAAAAATCTACTATACATAAGGCATAAGTTGCATGCTGTGGTTTTTATGCACCTATGTGTAATCTGTCCATAATTTGTTATTGACTAGCTGACCTGGCGACCCATATAAATGTTAAGGGTGGATCACTACGGGGTATGAAAATAGATGTTAACTGATTCTCAGACCAACACAGATTCAGAGAACACAGACAGACTCAGATAAATATGCTCACAAAATTTCATGAGAATCGGTCAAGCCGTTTCGGAGGAGTATTGGAACGAACATTGTGACACGAGAATGTTATATATATAGAGATAGGTAAGTACCTATCTCTCGAAAGCAATAAGTTGCTCATTATGGGATTCACTTCTCAACAGTTCTGACAACACTCGTGACAGTCACGTATCGCATGGCACAACTATTTATTTTAGTGAGCACGTGTCAGTTTTCCTACTTGGCGATCCTCCAGCGCAGGTCAACGACCCATGAGATAAGATGGCTGACATTGAGTCACGGTACATGTGCAAATTATGATAGTGAATTAACCTAGTAACAAAGGTTAATAGATAATATGATCATCATTAGTAAGACGTGGAGATAACCTAGGTAATAAATTACTCATCAATATTAATTCATAATCTATTTCTTGAGTGTAAAAGCACTTGATCTTTTAATTCGACTCTGAAATGAACCTAGAAACCAGCATATTCAAGCAGCATGCTATTAATTTGAATTATGTTCGTTAAAACAGGTATTAGAATATCAAAGCCTTGGACGCGTTAAGTTAAAATTATAATTGTTCGAAAATTTAGTTTAGGGATAAAATAAACCTAGAAATCGTTTTAATTTTTTTTTGCGGAAATCGCAATTAGTAAATTAGGCAGTCAAATGACAGACTGACCGGAAATCTTATTTGACGTATTAATGCTTAGTCAATTGAGACACTTTTTATACTTAAATCTAAATTATACGTAATTCATTTTAAAATAAAAGTAGATTAGATACTTACAATAGTTTCTATATTTTTTATGGACAGTTAGCTAGCTTTGATGAATGGTTTAATCAAAGTTATTTGAAAATAATTTTTGATCTATTTTGTGGCAGGCAAGTACGGGTCATTCATCATTGATTCGCCACTCCTAAAAAGATAATGTCACGACACAGGATTATTTTTATATGCGACATATTTAGGTTAGATTTATTGGTTAAATATTTTAACCAAATTGATTATGAAGTTACATAAAAAAGTTAAAATTGAATAAAGTAAAAACCTTAAAATAAACCAATGATTATATCATAGGCATAAACCTAAACACATTAAATAAAAAACAAGTCATCACTTTTGGTTCATCCTATCTATGAACTAATGAATCTACTTGTCTAGATATCTAGATGCTGGTATCTATTAGAATATCTAAACAGCAACATCTGTAAAAGATTATTAAGTAGCATTAACTCATGCTGTCATATTGAAATTAATATTGTCATATGTGACAATATTACAAATATGATAATAATATTAATGTTAATATCACACGCAAATCCTTGTCATCCGACTCACAACAGGCTGTTTCGCTTGGCTGAAGCCCGCGTTACATGCCTTTAAAATTACCCATTGCTAATCACAATGGAGAAAATTAAAATATTAACAATATTTATATTAGTAATATTACCATTATAACGATAATATTACTAATAGTACTAGATAAGAGCAGATAAAACTACTAGATCACGATTTGCATCTTCTTAATAGTGCTGTAGGCCTAGCACGAATGACTATCGTAACGTGTTCGTATCGTTTACTATTAAATAAATAATAATAAATAAATATTTCTTAACAATCACACCAATTATCTAGTCCCAAAGTAAGCTACGAGGCTTGTGTTATGGGTACTAGATAACGGATATACATACTTAAATACTTTTTTTTTGTAAATAAATACATATTATACATAGAAAACACCCAGACCAGTACAAAAACACATGTTCATGCACACTTATGCTTGTACTGTGCGGGAATCGAACCCGCGACCCTTGGTTTAGAAGTCCGACATGCGGACCACTGCACCAAGCGGTCGTCAAATATTAATTTACTATAAACTATTAATTTGTTTTGTCGGCGAACTGTCAGTTTATACCGTTAATACGATACGAATACGTTACGATATTGTTCGTACAAGGCTTATAGGTGCTAATCACTTTAAAATGATATATGGTACCGCGTTTAATTTAACTATTTTTTTTAACAGTTCTTGAAAAACGCGAAAACGATGGCTATTATGACACTTTAATGCATAGTTTCCTAAAATATGTATTTTATAATCATAGCAAACATTAAGAAAGAACATAGAAGACTTTAGATGTCATCGACAATGACGATGGCAAAACATTATTGCCATACTGAAAATCTTATTTACCTGACATTTCGATTTTCTCCACCTATATTTTCAAATTTCCACAAATATTTTAAGGTCGTACAGGCTGCGCCCTCAAATGAATATGCAATTGAACGGCTATTTAAAATGGCTTTATCTTTTAGTGATGGGACACAATAACTTTAACATTTCTCTTATATATAAAAATGAATTGCTGTTCGTTAGTCTCGCTAAAACTCGAGAATGGCTGAACCGATTTGAATCATTTTAGTCTTAAGACCAAGAAGTTCAGGGAAGGTTTAAACGATGAGAAAATATTTGAAAAAAAAATGCGAAAACAGCGGGCGGGACGACTGCCGAGTCCGCTGGTTTATAATAGATTTTTATTTAAGTGTCCAGATCATTAAGTCAATTTTTAGTCTTTACTGACTTACTCCGCTGGCTCAGTGACCCGAAGTGGATCTTGGCCATGATTTGGTGCCACTGCTCCTTATCTTGTGCAACTTCTTGCTGGTAGTCACAGCCCAGCAGCTCGGAAAGGTTCGTGACGACTACATCCTTACAATTTTTTGTTTACAATAGACATAAAATTACTGTTTCTGTTATGATCTGGATAGTGAGTGTGGAAAAAATCGTGATATAATTATTTTAAATTTTTTTCCTTAATTTTAAAATATTTTATTTTTTCCGCCAGAAACAGAAAAGTTAGTATTCAATGACTAAAATAATGTTACAAGCATATCAATAGATGAACAGAAACAAATGAATTAATAACCGTATGTAATAATAACACTTCTTTAACACCTAAGTATTGCAAGTGGGCCCGTACCTTGTTATTTTTTCTTTAGCTATTTAAACATTATTGCACTTTGAGACAACATTTGGTAGACTTAATTTCCGGAGGTATTCTCTACCAGTCAACAGCGGAAAAATAATTAATTTCGATATTATGCTTAACATCGAAACTTGTAAAATCATCGACAAATCTATCGACTTTTTCCCTCCCTAGCAGTTGAGTAAGACCTCGTCGTGCCGGCTATCAACACGTGCCAACCTTTTGAACCGCCACCAGTTAGACTACGAATGAGCACGAGTCTAAAAACTTTAGTTTTTTACATAATTACTTATTTTTAATTTCGTAGTTTGTGTGTGCTTCAAACCTACTAGTAATAGCACCACTGAAACTACTTGTCTTCCAAATCATTCTTTGTTCCTCGGTAAATATCTAAATCACAGACTAACTAGAGATTGATCTAAACAGTGTTGCCACCTCAATTCTTGAATTGGGGCTTTTGAAGAAGCTAAAAAGGGCTAGATCGGGCTAAATGGCCACAATTGCTGGAAAATGACTTTTTAACTAGCCTTTCTGATACCTACGAAGTTATAGTTTTAGTCCCATTTTGTTCCTTGTTTTGGTTTACGTCAGCGTTGGAAGGTGGCAAAGATACAACAATTTTTGGCAGCTTTTCCAATTTTTTTTACGGTTTGTTGCCGGCGGCTGTGTTTCCATGATCGAATAAATGAAATCTACCATCAAAATATTCACAAATCTTATTTATAATAGACTCTTATTCCGATAGTTTAGTATTAGCATGGTGCAAATTTCAGATTTTGATGCAAAATTTTTAGATAATGAAAAAGGGCTAGATTGCCCCTTTCGGGCTAAATCATTAAATTTCGAGTTCACACATAGTTAAAAGTGCTAGATCTAGCCCGAAAAGGGCTAAAGTGGCAACACTGGATCTAAATCTGTCAATAGTGTAGGTAGTAGAAGACATAAATATAATATTATAGTAGAAGAAGTAATATTGTTCCCAAAGGGAAAGGCAACGGTCAGAGCCGTACAGCCTTATCTACATTAATTTCAAATCATAAAACTACTACTTAAAAACTAACCTAACCATTTTTTTTTTTTTTTTTTCTCGCTGTGGAAATGCTTTTACGCATGCCCCCCACACATCTGCAGGGGGGTATGTGGGACTCAACGGCTGGTGTGCAAGGCCGTAATACCCACTAAAACCACAGCGCATTCCACCACTCCGCCATTGTGGGGGGTGCCATGGGGTCGCGTGAGCATTCACCACGGCACCCCGGCGGATAGCCCGAGGGCTACAAACTCTTTGGCGGCGGAGCAAGGTGTTGGGCTCCGCTACCACCCGGCCGCAGAGGATAGGGAGGACGGCAACGACACACCGCATCTCCTCTTCCTCTGCGGCCCCACCGCAGCGCCATCCAACGGTGCGCCCCCGTTTGGTCGCGGGAGATAGGCCGCACGGCAACGACACACCGATATGTCTCTCCTCCCGCGACCGCACCCGACTGCGAGAGACAGACAAAACTGTCTCCCACACCCGCACCCTTGGACGCATCCTGCGCAGGCCTCCCCAAGCCCACGTGGAGCGTCCCCTCCCTGGATCCCGCTTAGCTTCACCGTGGGTGGCAAAGCCACGGTTACTGAGCCCCCCTACCACGACAAGGTGGAGATCCCACAGGGGGGAAACTAACCTAACCTAAGCCCTAACATAAATGGAAGCCCTAACATAAATGGAGTTTTACGCGGGAATATCGATCGGATCAGTGCAGAGCACCTAACTCTATTTCTTACATTTACTCCATTGTTTTTCTTCAGTAACGTATTACGATGATAATTCCACCTCACTTTCACAATAATACGCCACGAAAAATTAATTTAGAAAATTAAGAAACAGAGCCCATCTTACTCCTTTCGTTTCCCGCGTTAAACTCCTCTGTCAATAGACAAGACTAGCAAGAGAGAAGAGCCGTACTATTGTCAATGTCAGAAGATGCTGTCATCAGCGTCTCATGCTAGTGTTGCCCGTAACTCGGTACCTAGTTAAATTTAGTCAATACATTGACAATGTTTTTACGCGTAAGATTAATTAATTAACGCAAATCCTACTTCATAGCCACCTCCAATTTTCGATTTATCGTTTGAAATCCATGTTAACGGCAAAAAACTGCTAAGCTATAATTTTTTTGTAAATATAGGTCTTAAAAAGAATAAAGATTTGTAAGTTTTTAGTTGAGTCATCATCACTCTAAGGAAGGTAAGTAATGAAGCAAAGTAAAATAAACTTTTACATACTAAACTTAAATTTAAATTTGCATGTGACTCAAATTGTAACGAAGATCTATTTATACCATGTTGGATGCAAATAAAGTATTATTATTATTGTTACATATGTCATTTCCATTTTCATGACCGTATTAATTACCTAATATCTTTTTTGTCGAAGTCGAGTAAAAATAATGTATTCTAACTTTCAATAATTCCGTGTCATATTGCATTGTAAATTGTATAATTTTCACAGGAAGATGCAAATACTGTTACAAAAGAATGCGATTTTCACCTGTTAGTATACTTAATAAGCATTTCAATACAGTGCTGCATCTAGTAGGGTTGCCACCTTTTTTTTGCAAATAAAGTACATTGGTTATTATAGGTACGCAAACAAGTACATGGTATCAAAATAAAGTACACTTTATTTTTCTTTACTATTATGTTCTAAAATCATATTCAATAAATAATTATACTTCCAAAGTATAATTATATTCGACTAAACTTCAACTTTAAAATTGTAAAGAAACCAAATCATGCGAAATAAAGTATTTTCGTGTACCTCATTGTTCTTATAAAGTACAGAGTACATTTGCCTGAAATAACGTACAATACTCTATTATATAGTACGGGTGGCAACCCTAACTGCGTCCGTAGGAATAAATTAAACGCTACTAAATAGAATTTTATATACCTAACTTTTTCTGACAATACGTTGCGAGCATATCACTAGGTGATTTTATTTCGTGTTTAATTGGATAACCAAGACAATACCTTTTGTTTCTACCAATAAAACCAAAAATTTTATTTCTACCAATTGGTGCACTTTCGTTGGTTTAAGTAGACCTCCTTCTGAGATTTAGACTTAAAAAAAAAACTTATTTCTATTTTTTTAAAGCATATATGCTTATAATTGGCATGATGACAGCTATCTTAAATATTTTCAAGACCATGGCGTTTAAAAAACATAGCCCCTATGAAGTTAATATAACCAGTTTATTTCCAAAAAGCTGTCGAAATCAATTTTTAAACACACAAAACTCAATAAATATTCGGTCAATTGACTCCGATTTCTAATATATGACCGTGACGTCACGTTCATTTATTACAATAAAAAATCTATGGAGGCAGACCGTTTTGACAGATAATAAAAAACGATTGGTGGTTACGTCTAGCCAATTAATCTTGTGTTAAGCAAATCTCAGCATTAAGATTTATCAAAATAGCCCCTTGTTTGAAACAAACTATAGTAAGGAAATTCAACAAATTACATGCAAATAATTAAATTTGCGTCGTCGATGCTGCAAATATCAAAAAAAGTTCATAAAAATTGAATTTTTTTATTATTATTTCTTAATTATGTTTACTAATGTTAGACGTAAGAACAATTGTTAATAATAATATTGGATCTAAAGTTATCTGAAAATAAATAATTTGAATTCGAATTTGAAAAGGAAAAAATTGTGCTCATACTTAAATACTAATAAGAATAAAACAAATATCTTCCAACAAATGTTTCTTTAATCGTTGGTAATTAGCTGATTTTATAATTTATTTCGTTGCGGGATGGCGTCCTTTGCTTCTTGTGATCTGTCAAGAGTCCCCAACTGTCAAACGTCATGCTAGTTTTGCCCGTAGCTCAGTAGTGCTGTAACTGCTGTTCCTCACTGAGACGCAAATAAATTGTCCAACAGACACGGCGTACCTCACCTACCCTGGGTACACTCTAGAGCACAGGATTTCACCTCGTGCTGGAGTCTGTGTTTACGCCCGTGATGACATTTGTGTAAGACGTCTCGGGAATCTTGAAAAGTCCAATCTTTCCGTTCTTTGGATTATGGTGGACACAGGTTTCGAACAAATCCTGTATTCCTGTGTCTACCGTTCGCATAGTGGAGATCTGGAGACTACTCGTCTATTTGACCATCTCAGCCAAACGGCTGACAAAGCGCGGGAGTGTTACCCTTCAGCGCAATTAGTTATCCTGGGGGACCTGAATGCCCACCATCAGGAGTGGCTATTCTCATTTCAGGTAACCGACCACGCGGGAAGAGAAGCGCACAATCTTGCTCTGATGCTAGATCTCACCCAGTTGGTGAATTGTGCTACAAGGGTTCCGGACGTTGACTCCCATACCGCTAACTGCCTTGACCTTCTGCTGACAACTGATCTAGACAGATACCCAGTGTCGGTAACTGAGCCACTGGGTACTTCCGACCACTGTTTGGTGAAATCTGTATCCGTATACTCTCCACCCGAACTGAAACCTTGTGGTCCAAGACGGGTGTGGCGATACAGGTCAGCAGACTGGGACGAGATGCGTCACTTTTTTGCATCTTTTCCCTGGCGGCAGGGTTGCGTCACTTCAGGAGATCCGTCGCAATGAGCTGAAGCTGTATCCGCGGTTGTACGTCAAGGTATGGAATACTTCATTCCTTTCTCAAACGTTGCGATGAACAGGAAAGCTCGCCCATGGTTTGGCGCCGATTGTTACCGTGCCGAGCTCATAAACGGACGGCCTATACCGCCTGGGCTCGAGCCCGAGCGCACAAGTCATCGGAAACTCGAAAACTGAAGGGAGCGTATAACCTCGCCGCTAGTGTGAGTGCAAAAAAACTTTACGCAGGGCAAGATTCAACCACATAAGCCGGATCGGATCAAAACTAGCCTCATTTCCTGCTGGGAGCAAGGCATTTTGGTCTTTGGCAAAAGCGGTTGAACCCAATTTTGCGCGCCCATCCCTCCCACCTTTGCTGAAACCGGATGGTTCACTGGCCCATGCTGCAGAGGAAAAGGCGAACCTGTTCGCATCCTTATTTGCAGCCAACTCGTGTCTATACTGAAGGAAAAGTTCCACCTATCTCATCCCCGCATTCTGACTGTATGATGTCTGATGTGCGCGTGCGTCAAAAAGAGATTCTCAAAATTCTGCAGAATCTGGATGTACATAAAGCTAGTGGGCCGGACTAAAATTCCCGCAATAGCCCTGCGTAAATGTGCGCCCGAGTTGACTCCAACCTTAACACGTCTTTATTGACTCTCACTTGAGACCGGAATTGTCCCGAAATTGTGGAAGCTTGCAAAAGTGCAACCAGTGCCCAAGAAAGGAAGCCGTGCTGACCCAGCCAACTATCGCCCAATCTCAGTCACCTCCATACTCTGTAAGATTATGGAACGAGCACTAAACAACAAACTCCTGGCCCACCTTGAAGGTAACGATCTCCTGAGTGATCGACAGTATGGGTTTCGCCGGGGCCGGTCTACTGGGAAACTTCTAGTGTATGCCACATACTATTGGAGTGAGGCCATTGAGAGGCATGGTGAGGCTATAGCTGTGTCCCTCGATATCTCGAAGGCCTTTGACAGGGTTTGGCACGCAAGCCTTATAAGCAAGCTTCCCTCCTATCCTGCTGGCATCTGCAAATGGATTTCAGATTTCCTGAGTGAACGTTCAATACGAGTAGTCCTAGAAGGATACTCGTCGGATCTTCATGCCATTGATGCCGGTGTTCCTCAGGGGTCAGTTCTATCGGCAACTCTTTTCCTGTTGCATATCGATGATCTGCTAGTGCCCGGTATCGTTGGGTATGCAGACGATAGCACAGTTGTCGATAGATATTTTTCCAGGCCGGGAGCCAGCAGTGAGGAGATCCGGTCTTGCCGAAAGTCCATGGTAGAGCGCTTGAACGCCACTCTTTAGGCTATCTCCGATTGGGGTGATGCCAATATAGTGACGTTTAACGCCTCCAAAACACAAGCGTGTTTGTTCTCCACAAAACGGAGTCATTTTGACCTGGCTCCGACTTTCCGGGGTGTACCTGTTCCTGTCACCGATAACTTGCGGCTTCTAGGGGTCCAGCTATCATCAAATTTAAATTTCGGCCAGTACATCGAATCTATAGCCCAAACTGCAGCTAGAAAGCTTGGAGTTCTCTCAAAGGTCAGGCGGTACTTCACGCCGGTGCAGCTTCTGCAACTCTATCAAGCTCAGGTCCGATGTCGCATGGAGTACTGCTGCCACCTTTGGGATGGATCTGCCAAATATCAGCTGGCTGCTTTAGAATCGATAGAGAAGAGAGCAATTAGAATTATTGGAGACGCTGAACTCTGTGAACGCAAGCTGCAAAGCCTTGAACACAGGCGTAAAGTGGCGTGTCTTACGGTGTTGTACAGGCTACATTTCGGGGAGTGTGTGAAGGAATTGCAAGAATTAATTCCACCAGCCCCTTTTCACTACCGGGACACAAGACGCAGTCGAGGTCTCCACCCTTATGTCGTAGACATACCTACATCACGTACCAAACGTTTTGCATCAACGTTCCTTATGCGTGCGACTAGGGAGTGGAATTCGCTGCCGCCTAAAATATTTCCGGAACTTTACGATTTGGACGCTTTCAAGAAAGGAGTGAATAGGCTGTTAATAGCTAGACATGATCCGATCTTCGGTCGCATTGTCGCTTAACATCAGATGAGATCGCGGCCAAATGTCGCGTTATTCATATAAAAAAAACGAGTCGGCTCGATTTTCGAATGGCTAACAAAACATATAGGGTGACAGGAATCTCATGGTAATCAGGATAATTTGAATTTTTGATTGGTAGCACTGGGGAAATTGGAATAAATGAGCTTGATACCGATAAAATAATTGAAAAAACGTCGTTTGCTTGTTTGCCTAGGCCTACATTACTCTTGCCTTTGTAAGGTGTGGACGATAAATTAATAAATATGTATCCTGCCTGTCTCTTCATTTAATGTATTCACTATATTTTCAACGTTAAGGAGTTACAAAAACATCTTAATTCTTGAATTTATAATATGAAATTTATATATGAAGATTTGCTCATAATGAAATATATATTACGAAATTTCATGCAACACTTTTCTTTGTGAAGTATCAAAATTGTTTGACACAAGAATAAATGAGAATGTCACCCAGCGCTTTTCAGCTATTCGAGGCACAACATTTAATAAAGACTCCATAACATAATTCACACGATTGCTACAGCACGATATTGACGGGGTAAACAAAAGAATTGCTAAATGAAATGCTAGAGATTGAGGTATTGTAGAGTTTGTTGGAAATTAGCGTAAATTACTGAACCTTATTAATAACTGCTAAGTTGACGTGTGAATACTATGAATGCGATGTATGCACTGACTAATTGAGTGGAAAAATGGATGGTACAGAGTGCTAAATCAGTGACTATTCATGACATCGACAGTGACAATAGCAAATCATTATTATTGCAATATAAAAATATTATTTTTTAGACACTAGTGGACCCGTCAGACACTGTCCTGCCTGCAGTTTTCGCAATTTATCAATATTTTCTCACTTCCACAAATATCACAAGGCTTAAATTATTGAAATCGGTTCAGCCGTTCTCTAGTTTTAGTGAGACTAACGAAAAGCAATTCATTTTTATTTATAGAAAAGCGATCGACCCACCTGAATTTTCCCATGGGAATGCGTCATTTTCCCGCGGTAAAAAGAAGCCTTTGTCCTTTTTAGGGTATCAAAATATTTCCATACCAAATTCCATGCATGTTGGTTCAGTAGTTTAGGTGTGATTGAGTAACGGACAGACAGACAGACAGAGTCACTTTCGTATTTATAATATTAGTATGGATTTTGAATTTTCATTCATTTCATTCGTGAAATTTTGAAGTGATTGGTTTTATGCGCTGTATGTACGTAGGAGACCAATTAGTTTAGAAGTCCCTACTTGCTTTTGTTCTTGTTTAAGATTTAGCAGAATTTGTAACTCATTGTATTGTACTTCATAAACACATGTTTTGGCTTACAGTTTTAGTACTTAATTATTTAGAAACTTTTATCTCCACAACGGTAAACTGTTTTGGGTTAATACATAAAATAAAATAGAAAAAATAAAATAAGATTCCGGTATATATTTTGACGTGACAACGTCTTATAAATTGGTTTGCCGGGTGACACCTCAAGAAACTGCGTTACGCTGCTCCGCTCACGTTTCGCGCGAGAGAGACAGAGCGAGAGAGAGAGAGAGAGAGAGAGAGAGATAGGCATACACAACGGTTCATGTTATACGAATGAATATTTACACATTAAAATTATTTTACCACTCAGAGTCGTTGTCAGGTAAAACTTTCGCGCGTATACCGACTTTACAGGCAACCAATTTTTTACCTCTTTTCCTTCCAACACGGCCGCCAAAATTGATCATATTATTTGCTTCGTAAATCTATCAATAACAGAGCCAAATTACCTATTGATTTCTAGAAAGATCCATCCCTTGTCCTTTACAAAGTCTGCAGACACAGAGCTGCATTTTCAAGGGCGCGAAACCATACACTAGTTCAGTTATTTACAGTATAGTACTAGGTAGGTACTTTGGTGGGAGCACGCTTTGATAGAGTGCTCACTGTCTCTACATAGCAGTACATACTTACATACATATTATTTACTATTAAGTTGTCTAAAACTAGAGGACGCAGACGTTGTCCTGCTATTGTTAGAATTAATTAAGATGCTTTAATTAGCTCGGGCTGTATGTATGTATGTAACGGAATCTGTGAGCTCAATCTTCACCAACTTCCAGAAATCGGATTAATTTGAAACTTTGCACACGTATGAAGTACCGATGACAATGCAATAATTTGACAAGAGTTATCCATTATCCTTATTAACAAAAAAAATAGTTTTAAAAACTAAAAAAACACGCTTTTATTTCTAACTAAAAAAGAGGAAATAATTTCTGAGTGCACGGAATTTATACTACAGTAAAGTAAAAAGCGTGGGGTGCTTGGTATAGTAGTAAGTATGTGAAGTTAAGTTTATTCCTAAAGTAGATATGACTGGTAGAGAGTGCCTCACGGCATAGGTATACTTAGTGTTTGCCTAGGACCCTGACACCTGTCAGTTGAACTCGTCATATCGCTGAGACCTAATACCTATGGCGACTGACACCAATTTAGCCATTAAACCAATTGTGACTCTATTTTAAGCGAATATCAAAGATATCTAATTTTGCTACTGGATGTGATTCAGTGCTAGTTCAACCTTAGCATAATACGACAGCTTTGGTCTAGTGGTCTGACGTCCAGACTACAAAACCGGCTGTCGCGGGTTCGAATCCTGCTAGGGGCAAATGTTTGTGTGATGAGCACAAGCGTTTGTACTTGAGTCATGGTTTTATAAATGTATTTAAATTAGTTTGGGGCTAGGTAATTGGTGTGTTCGTTGAAACGATTTATTTTAAAAAATAGGTATTTAAAAATAATTTATAAGGGTTCCGTACCTCAAAAGAAAAAACGGAACCCTTATAAGATCATTGTTGTCCGTCCGTCCGTCCGTCTGTCAAGACCGTTTTTCTCAGGAACGCGTGGAGGTATCAAACTGAAATTTCTATATGATACTTAGGTCTACTGTCCCTGGAAGCTGTAGAAAAATCAACCTAAGCCAACGCAATCAAAAGATACAGCCATTTAGGCCGCAAATTTCCGCAAATTTTCGAAACTCGCACGGGAATCAAAACCTACAGGGTACTTCCCGTAAACTTAGAATCTTGAAATTTAGTACGAAGTCACGTCTTATAGTACAGATATAGGAAAAATTACGAGAACCGTAAATTTTCAGTTTCATCATATATAAAAAAAATATTTTTGTCAATTTTGAAAATTTCAAAGTTACTACTCCTTATCTACAGGTTGGTACGGAACCCTCGGTGCGCGAGTCCAACTCGCACTTGACCGGTTTTTTATTTATAATAAAACATACCAATTTTTCATATTTTACCCCCGAAGAAAAAGAGGAGTGTTATAATATTGACACTTATGTCTGTGTTTGTGTGTGTGCCTGTGGCGTTGTAGTTCCCGATCGGATGGACCGATTTTAAAGCGTTTTTTCTTTATTTGAAAGATGAATTAATCACGGTACTTCTTAACTACGGCTGGTCACAATAGGCTAGATGACACCACCAATCGTTGACATACTCTTTATTATCTGTCAAAACGGTCTGCCTCCATAGATTTTGTATGGGAATTCAAGAACTTGTACACATCACATGTATCAGAAATCGGAGTCAATTGAACGAATATTATTGTGTTTTGTGGTTTATCTCTAATCTGTGTCTTGGTCTGAACAGCTGCGTCCTGCAGAATATCTACAATACGTTTATAATTAAGCTGAACGCTGACTGACGGTAGGCTTATTTGTGTTACAGATATCAGAATCAACAGTGGTATTACAAATGAACTTAAATAACTACTATTAGCATACCTCAGTATGACTTATTTTATTTTTGCGAGTTCCCCCACCAAAGCCTATAAATACGGCTGTAGTGGCTCTGGGAAGCTCATTTGCCTGAGCGACTCCGAGCGGTGAGGTTGGTGGTTTGGTGATCGACGCGATTTATTGTAAGTCATACCTACCTACTTATTGTTATTTTCTCGTTTGTTATAATTTGTGATTTGAGTGGTTTTCCGTAGGTACGTTTTTGGTTGTTTGAATTATTGTCAACTTGTTATTCGATTGTTTTGTTCTAAGTAAATTATTTAGGTTGTTAAAGTTGTTTTTTTTTAATGAGCTCCGCTTCTGATTGCTAAAACTACATATAACACCCAACCAGTACAAACATAGGTACATGTTCATGGACACAAATGTTTGTACAGTGCGGGGATCGAAACCGCGAATGTTTTTTTTTGTTTCAACGAACACACCAATTACCTAGCCCCAAACTAAGCGTTAGCTCGTGCTATGGTGGCTAGAATAACGGATAGAAATACTTAAATACATTTATAAACACCCATGACTCAGGTACAAATGCTCGTGCTAATCACATAAACATTTGCCCCTAGCAGGATTCGAACCCGCGACAGCCGATTTTTTAGTCTGGACCTCAGACCACTAGACCAAAGCTGTCGTCTTATTTACTTTATTTTGACTTTAATTTTGACGTGACAACGTCTTATAAATTGGTTTGCCGGGTGACACCTCAAGAAACTGCGTAACGCTGCTCCGCTCACGTTTCGCGCGAGAGAGACAGAGCGAGAGAGAGAGAGAGAGAGATAGGCATACACACCGGTTCATGTTATACGAATGAATATTCACATTAAAATTATTTTACCACTCAGAGTCGTTGTCACGTAAAACTTTCGCGCGTATACCGACTTTACAGGCAACCAATTTTTTATGATCTCCTAACTAAGTGATGCATATTTCTCACTCACTCGCAACTTCCAGTCTAAATTAAGCCTTATTGAAAGATTAAACTCCTACAGTAACTATTTAGTAATCTGTGCTCCTACGGCTTTGTATAAAGTTCTTATATCATAAATTCCCTTCTTACATAATGCGTGGATTATTACCTATTGCGTCAGAACGTGGTAACATCATAGTACAGACCCTATGTGACACAAACACAAGTATTTTATTTTGTAAAATTAAGTGTTGCAATCCCAAAGGGTCAGTAAGTTTATTATATTACTTTATTTTAATATAAGACCTGTGTGTACGGGTCCGGAGCAGGTCAGGTTACCCAAATTAATGCGAGAATAGTTTTTTATTGTGAAGGGAGTAAAGGCGGTCTCAAGGTCATATGATGTGCTGTTATCTGTAGGTACTTGCATGCACATAAGGTACCTGCTTTAGTTTAGCTTACATTGTTGTGTGTGACGCGTCCCCCACACCTAAGTACATATATATATATATATATATATATCACTAGCTGTGCCTGCGTCGTCAATCGTCATCCGCGTGGAATAATTATTTTGGGCAGACATTTTTTAAAGATAATTTCAAGAGGAATAATTCTTTTATACACATATTTTTGGTATCTTGAACCGTTTTCGCCGCGCACGCAACGGAAGCTTTCAATGATTGCTCATTTTTTTCACATTTTCCATTATTTCTTCGCTCCTAATACTTGCAGCGTGATGTTAGATATATAGCCTTGAGCCTTCCTCGATAGATGGTCTATTCAACGCAGAAATAATTTATAAATTCGATCCAGTAGTTCTTGAGATTAGCGCGTTCAAACACAAACTCTTCAGTTATATAATATTAGTATAGATTTGTAATTGCATTGGAGTAGTCAATAAACCATACGTCAAACGCGCAACATTTCTTTATTGGCTGCTCCCGGGTCCCATCCATACATGGCGACCGTACCAGTACTGCCTTTGGGCAGCGCTGCGCAATAAAATTAAATAAAGAAAATTGATTTTTGATTACAAATCATTTTTTGAACGTTATAAAAGTGCACAGAAAAAAAAATAGTAATAGTCCTCCTGACCGGTTTCGACCACGGCGGCCTGCGTAGTTGGCTGATCTCAATAGAGATCAGCCACCTAAGCAGGATATATTATAGTGCACAAGTGTGAGCGCAATACACAGGTGCACTCACTGTTCCATCACTCTCAAAGTTCGGTGAGACGGCAATCCGACATGACCGGAGAGAGATCGGGCGCAGGACCAACGGCTTAACGTTCACACCAAGGCACGGGAGTGTAACACCGCCAACTTCCCAACTCCAAGCTGTTTGTGAGAAATTCATGACAGAAAATCTCGGAAACAATTTTGGGTCGACCTGAGATTCAGGCAGAAACTTTGCCACTACACCAACGAGGCAGTCAATTGTAAATGTAAATACTGCTAATGGTAGTTAAATAAAGGTAGGTTTTGTGCAGGTTAATCTAAGGCTAGACCTAACACTAGACTGAGCCACTAGAATATTATTATTGATTAATCAGGATATGTGTAGGCCACATCCAGTTATTATATCAAGTGGCAGATGCAATCAACATAATATGTTGTTTACGACCTGGGCTAGATCTAGGCATGGATTTACAAGGATTAATTTATCATATAAGGAATGTTTTTTTAAACCAATTGCTGATGTTGATGTTTTATGGAGGATTCGTGATAATGTGGTCTTGTAACGGATAAATATACGTATATGCTTTATTAACTATTTAAATAAAGCCCCTGCTATTAAAATAATGGTTGGAAGAAATTACTTAGCCGTAAGACCTCCTTGAAAATGTTTTTTTGAAGTGAAAACTTCTTTAGCGGCGTTGAGCACTTTTGTGGCATGGGTAGAAACTGTGAAACTCGCGTCAGGTCACGTGATGCTGATCGAAAAACCGTAAGACGGTTCAAATAAATCAAAAATGCACAACGTTAATAATCAAGTTTTCACTTCTGCCGGCACTCCCGGAGTGCAACCCGTGTTTTTTTTCATTTTTAGTGTTCATGTGAGGTTCACATGTAAAAAAATCGACTTAACTATCTTATTATAAAATACTAGCTATCCCGGCAAACGTTGTTTTGCCATATAAATGTTAAGGGTGGACAACCCTTATCACTAAGGGGTATGAAAATGAGATGTTACCCGATTCTCAGACCTACTCAATATGCTCACAAAATTTCATTAGAGTCAAGCCGTTTCGGAGGAGTGTGGGAACAAACATTGTGACACGAGAATTTTATATATATAGAGATAAAGTCGATGATTGAACTTGTCTTAATAAATAAGCTTCATTTTCCCTTGTGAAATGAATGGATATAATATGTCTTTAACCGCTCATTAGACTGCAGCGAGCCATGATTCATCAATGTTGTGCTAAGATACCTACAACATCCGAAGGAAACACCTTTTCAGCTGTTTAACAATCGGTTAAGATAAATTAGCTAATTAATTGAATGACTTGATTTTTTAGCATTAACAATGCAAATTTATTTACAATGTGAAATTAAAACACACAAAGAAACATGGACGGCGAGATTTCCTGTCCCAATGTCCCGCCTTTGGCAGTCCATTTTGCATTTGCGTTGTTAATGCTAAAAAACATATTCATATTTGTACTCCGGATGTAAGGTAGAAAATTCGCCACTACAGTAACGATTCAGTCATGCTATAAATAATAAATAAAAAAATTGGTTGCCTGTAAAGTCGGTATACGCGCGAAAGTTTTACGTGACAACGACTTTGAGTGGTAAAATAATTTTAATGTGAATATTCATTCGTATAACATGAACCGGTGTGTATGCCTATCTCTCTCTCTCTCGCTCTGTCTCTCTCGCGCGGAACGTGACCGGAGCAGCGTAACGCAGTTTCTTGAAGTGTCACCCGGCAAACCAATTTATAAGACGTTGTCACGTCAAAATAAAAATCTTTTATTTCAGACAAATTACGTCCATTTGTTAGTAACAATGTATGAACTTAAAAACTATGTTAGTAAGATAAACTTAGTACGAGAAAGAAATAAATGAAAGAACATAGGCTAGATAGGTTCACCTCTTTGCACATTTAGTAACATGCAAAGCAGTGAACCTATTGAGAACAACAGAGTCCATTCTGTCCTCAATCATATACCCACACACAGAATGTGTAGTTTAAAGTTGTTATAATGTAGTTAGCTGGGCAGTAAAGATATGGATAATATTACCGTGGCAAAGAACATTATACCTTTTTCTGACGACCGCTTTGGTGTAATGGTTACGTAGTAACTATTTAGTAATCTGTGGTAATGGTCAAAAGTTGACTATTAACCTGTAGCTACTGTACAAACATTTGTGTGTATGAACATGTCTGTTTGTACTGGTCTGGGTGTTATATGTATTTATTTAAGTTTATTTGTAATACCGCTGTTGATTCTGATATCTGTAACACAAGTGCTTAAGCTACTTACCACGGAGTCAGATCAATGTATGTGATGTTGTTGTTAGGGAGAATAAGTTTGGCGTCCCTCAAGGAAGCGTACTAGGACCTCTTCTATTTTTAATTTTAAATATTAATAATCTCCCAAATGTGACTAAGCATCGAGTGATCCTATTCGCTGATGATATATCTGTAATAGTGACAACTGATAACAAATTGACATTGAATCACCATAAAAATGACATCAATGAAACAATAATTAAAATAATTGATTGGCTTAGAAATAATAATTTAATTATAAATATTGACAAAACGAATTTAATTAACTTTAATAACATTCCAAATCTGAAATTGAATACAAATATTGAAGGACAAATATTAATTAATACAAGAATAATGAAATTCTTAGGCATATAAATTGACCATAAATTAGATTGGAAACAACAAGTCCAAAAAGTGTGCGATAAAATAAATCGTTTCTCGTTTGCAATTTATAAACTGAAAAAAATAGCAGGTAGGAGTACAGCTCTTACTGCGTACTTTGCTTACGTTGAATCAGTCCTGCGATATGCTCTCATTATATGGGGTAATTACAGACATACAAAAGGCGTTCGTTGCACAAAAATAGTACATTACGATACGAGTGACCTAAGTTGCCCATTATTGCACGGCGTGAAGTTAGCGCCCGAGCGCAGCGACGCGAGGGCGCTAAACGCCGTGCATTAATAGGCAACTTAGGTCGCGAGTATCGTATACTATTTTATAGCACAAGTGACCTAAAGCCGCCCCGGACGGGTGGCGGGGGGGGGGGGGCAGCAGGGGGGTTCGGGGGGGGGGCGCAGCCCCCCCCCCCCCGAGGGATGAGATTGCTATTTTAAAAGAAACATTGAAATGATTTTGATTTCGAATTGATTTATTGAAAAAAAAACATTGAAACCAGTCTTTGGATCATCGAACATTGAAACATAGGATCATTCATTGGATCAAACATTGAAAACAATCAAAACGGAACATTGAAAGTATTTTGCTTTTGAATTCCTGTGCATTTTCAAGCTTCAAATGACATTTCAAAGGGTTTTGTTTCATTTTTTATACATATGCGAAGGTAGTCGATTCATTTATGCACCGTGCAGAAATAGACAACTTAGGTCCCGGAAAAGCGTGCGTAAAGTGCGGGTTTAGGTCACGCTGTGCTATAAAAGTGTGTTAGAGCGATATGTGGTACTGCACCTGAGGAACCGTGTAAGCCTTTATTTCAATCTCTGAATATTTTGACACTCCTTTGTCTTTATATATTCGAAGCGGCAAAATTTGTGAAAAATAACATGAATTATTTTACTCAAGCCAAAGGAGGAACCAGAAACAGAAATAGGTTAGTTTCCGTTATAATTCCCTAGAGCGCGAAATTCCAAAAAAAAATTGTTATTGGATGTGCATGACAATATATAATAGGATACCACAAGCAATTCAAGACCTACCCTTTAATAAATTTAAAAAAGAATTATACAACTGGCTTAGTGAAAAGACTTTTATACACTATACAGGAATATTTAAATTGCGATAGAAAATGATAACTAATAATTTTTTGTTAATTTAATGATAACTTGTTGACATTTTGTGATTGTTTAGATAGACATTTTACTATTTAAATTAATTATGCCAATATTAATTTAAGATTTGCATGCCATTGACAATGGTTGATTAAGCGGATGTATAATTGCTGATAAATAATTATGACCATCTCCAGTGTACCTTATCCAAACGCAAATAAAGATTTCTATTTCTATTTCTATATTTATTCGCAAAAGGAAACAACATTTAAAATGTTCGCAGAATTTGCATACTAAATGCAACTTGCTGATTCATTTGATAGCCATGACGGCAAAAATAGATGTTAGCCGATTCTCAGACCTACTGAATATGCTCACAAAATTTCATTAGAATCGGTCAAGCCGTTTCGGAGGAGTATGGGAACAAACATTGTGACACGAGAATTTTATATATATAGAGACAAGCCGTTTCGGAGGAGTATGGGAACAAACATTGTGACACGAGAATTTTATATATATAGATATAAAATATAAAGTCGATGATTGAACTTGTCTTAATAAATAAGGTTCATTTTCCCTAGTGAAATGAATGGATATAATATGTCTTTAACCGCTCATTAGACTGCAGCGAGCCATGATTCATCAATGTTGTGCTAAGATACCTACAACATCCGAAGGAAACACCTTTTCAGCTGTTTAACAATCGGTTAAGATAAATTAGCTAATTAATTGAATGACTTGATTTTTTAGCATTAACAATGCAAATTTATTTACAATGTGAAATTAAAACACACAAAGAAACATGGACGGCGAGATTTCCTGTCCCAATGTCCCGCCTTTGGCAGTCCATTTTGCATTTGCGTTGTTAATGCTAAAAAACATATTCATATTTGTACTCCGGATGTAAGGTAGAAAATTCGCCACTACAGTAACGATTCAGTCATGCTATAAATAATAAATAAAAAAATTGGTTGCCTGTAAAGTCGGTATACGCGCGAAAATTTTACGTGACAACGACTTTGAGTGGTAAAATAATTTTAATGTGAATATTCATTCGTATAACATGAACCGGTGTGTATGCCTATCTCTCTCTCTCTCGCTCTGTCTCTCTCGCGCGGAACGTGACCGGAGCAGCGTAACGCAGTTTCTTGAAGTGTCACCCGGCAAACCAATTTATAAGACGTTGTCACGTCAAAATAAAAATCTTTTATTTCAGACAAATTACGTCCATTTGTTAGTAACAATGTATGAACTTAAAAACTATGTTAGTAAGATAAACTTAGTACGAGAAAGAAATAAATGAAAGAACATAGGCTAGATAGGTTCACCTCTTTGCACATTTAGTAACATGCAAAGCAGTGAACCTATTGAGAACAACAGAGTCCATTCTGTCCTCAATCATATAACCCACACACAGAATGTGTAGTTTAAAGTTGTTATAATGTAGTTAGCTGGGCAGAAAAGATATGGATAATATTACCGTGGCAAAGAACATTATACCTTTTTCTGACGACCGCTTTGGTGTAATGGTCAAAAGTTGACTATTAACCTGTAGCTACTGTACAAACATTTGTGTGTATGAACATGTCTGTTTGTACTGGTCTGGGTGTTATATGTATTTATTTAAGTTTATTTGTAATACCGCTGTTGATTCTGATATCTGTAACACAAGTGCTTAAGCTACTTACCACGGAGTCAGATCAATGTATGTGATGTTGTTGTATATTTATTCACAAAAGGAAACAGCATTTAAAATGTTCGCAGAATTTGCATACTGAATGCAACTTGCTGATTCATTTGATAGCCATGACGATTGTAACGTAATTACTTGAATAGAGGACAATCTTATTAGTCGCCATTAGGAGGTTCAGACAGTATGTCTAGAATGTATATATATATATATGATACGAGCTAGGGTTAGTAAGTACAAAAGAAAGGACATTACACAAAATATGGCTTACTTTATATTTACCAAAGCAGGTCTAGAATCCACATGGACGCTGTTCCAGTGCCTCAGGATAGGGCAGCAATAGCGACTCCCTATCTCTGCCAGGAGGCTGGAGGAGACAGCCCCAAGCTATCTTAAATGCGGCGCCAGGCAGTAGCGACCCGCTTACGCATGACTACTGGGAAACTGTCTATGCGAGCCTCAATTTATTATTATTATTGGGATTCTTGACGAATTGAAACTTTAATAATACCTTATCTGTTTGTTACAGCCGCTGGTGCGTCTCCTGCCTCTGGAGTACGGCGACGGTGCTGCTGCATCGACTGCTGGCAGGATACACCCTCCGGCCTTCTATCACTGGTAAGTCCTCACCAAAGATAATGGAAGATGAGTCAACAACAGTGACATAGATGGCAGTAAGTTTCAGCACATCTATTAAAGCAGAGTAATGCTACCTATCGGGAGTAGACGGTACTGCAAGTACCGGTGAACGTTGTTAGTTTTCGACAAGGTAACTAATTTGTTCTACATTGACAATCTTCCCTTTTCCATTATCTTTGATCTTAACGAATAGCACCATCAAGAAAAACTTTATGGAACATGGTCTATGACTCAGGATTTGTGGAAACCTCAGGCTCACACAAACCTCTCGTGACTCGTGTTCCTCTATGAGGTATAAATCTAAAATCTCTAAAATGTATCCCAAATAAAAAATACAAGGCACGAAAAACTGATGGCCATTGGAGCAGAAAAGTAAATAAATAAAATAAATAAATATTTCACAACAATCACACCAATTCTCTAGTCCCAAACTAAGCTACGAGGCTTGTGTTATGGGTACTAGACAACGGATAAACATACTTAAATACTTTTTTTTTGCAAATAAATACATATTATACATATAAATTACCCAGACCAGTACAAACACACATGTTCATGCACACTTATGCTTGTACTGTGCGGGGATCGAACCCGCGACCCTTGGTTTAGAAGTCCGACCTGTGGACCACTGCACCAAACGGTCGTCAAGTAAAAAAGCTATTAGGGTCGCACAAATCACCAACACTTTTCCATTCCCAATTATTTTATATAAACACTTAAAGAAAAAAATACTCTCCCAATTAGAGCTAACGTGACACCTTACATTTCATTGGTCAATTGGGAGAGCAATCGCCCGGTTTGCGAGAGGTACGGGTTCGAGTCCCGCCTGTGGCAGTCAATTTTTCTTCAAGTGTGTTTTAATTTCACATTATAAAGTATAAATTTGATGGAATCAGGCGTTACTTTGCGGAAATCCATGACTAAAGCTGAAAAAGAGGATTATTTTGCTTTAAATTTCCACTAAACGACGCCAGCACTGGAACCCAAATACATCCAACTGTAAAATCACCTGAAAAAACTAGAGCTGGAAATCGCAGGACTTACAATACAACTCACAACGTGACACAGAAGATGCACCTGGAATCACAACCCTGACACCAACAAAACACTCGACGCGTTTCGCCACTACACGTGGAAATTTACGCTTTACAATGTGGAATTAAAACACACTTAACGAACAATGAACTCGTCGGTCGAATGATCGTTTAGTGGAAATTTAAAGCAAAATAATCCTCTTTTTAACACGCTTTTATTAGATGCTTGGTATAGTAGTAAGTGGAAATCATCCTATTATTGGTAACTATAAAAAGAGAAGTATGAAAACGTCATAAAGTGCACCCCACGCTTTTTAATCTACTGTAATATAAATTCTTTGTAATCAGAAATTATTTTCTCTTTTTTAGTTAGCAATAAAAGCGTGTTTTTTTAGTTTTTAGGGTTCCGTAAACAAAAGGAAAAAACGGAACCCTTATAGGATCACTTTGTTGTCCGTCTGTCCGTCCGTCCGTCTGTCAAGACCCTTTTTCTCAGGAACGCGTGGAGGTATGAAGCTGAAATTTATATCAATTACTCAGGTCTACTGTCCCTTGAAGCTGTGAAAAAATCAAACTTCTAAGCCAACGCAATCAAAAGATACAGCCGTTTATGCCGCAAATTTTCGACACTTGCAAGGGAATCAAAACCTACAGGGTGCTTCCCGTGAACTCAGAATCTTGAAATTTGGTACGAAGCAACGTCTTATAGCATAGATAAAGGAAAAATTACGAAAACCATAAATTTTTAGTTACATCACATAATATATATTTTTTTTAATAATTTTAAACTTACTACCCATTTCCTCATAAACGCGTAGAGGTATTAAATTGAAATTCATACCAAATACTCAGGTCTATAATACCTTTAAGCTGTAACAAAATCAAACTTCTATGTCAACGCAATTAAAAGAAACAGCAATTTAAGCTGCATATTTTGAAACTCGCAAGTACTCGCAAGGGAATCAAAACCTAAAGGGTACTTCCAGTCGACCTAGAATCTTGAAATTTGGCATGAAGCAACGTTTTATAGCACACATAAAGGAAAAATTCCGAAAACCTTAATTTTTTAGTTACATTACAAAATATATATTTTTAAATAAATATAAACTTATTACTTTTTTCCTCATGAACGCGTAGAGCTATCAAGTTGAAATTCATATCAAATACTTAGGTCTAATTGCCTTTAACCCGTGAAAAAAAATTCTAAGTCAACGCAAAAACGCAAAACGCAAAAGTACAACCATTGATACCGCATATTTTGAAACTCGCAACTACACGCAAGGGAATTAAAACCTAAAGACCACTTCCCGTTGACATAGAATCTCGAAATTTGGTAAGAAGCAATAGCTTACAGCACAGGTAACAGAAAAATTCCGAAAAGCTTAAAATTTTAAGTAGTTATACCACCAAAAAAATTGTGATTGTAAACATAATTGTAGTTACAGCAATGACCGCGAGTTAATATACTATGTATGGGGAGGGCAACATTTTTCAAACGGCAAAGACGACCTCACTCATCGTCATTCAATCCCGATGTTTTGGTGAATGTAGCTGTATAATCTAAATGCGTCCTAACTGCTTAAAGTGTTATTCTTATAATTAAATTCAATGACATTATTATAAACGATAAAGAGATCTTTGTCTTAAATTTATGTTCCTCCATCTTTCCCCATTGTAATGTTATGAATTTCATTTTGCAATAAAAATACCATAGTTATGACTCGATTGTCGTAATGAACGAACTTTGTAAACCTTGCAGGTTTGTACGGAACCCTCGGTGCGCGAGTCCGACTCGCACTTGGCCGGTTTTTTTAAACTATTATTTATTCAGCTTTAAGCATAAATTTACCTATTCAATCGACCTTAATTTTCCAGCAGGCAAACCACACATAAAGCAGCGGGCAGCTGGAACTGAGCACTTACATCCAGTACCGAAGGTGGAATGCCAGGTGCTGCATCAGCCAGAAAGGCACAGCATCGATGTCATCTTCGTTCATGGACTTTGTGGTAAGATAAAATATATATATTATATATTTCAAAACAACCAATTCTCTAGTCCCAAAGTAAGCTACAAAGCTTGTGTTATGGGTACTAGACAACGGATGAACATACTTAAATACTTTTTTTTGTAAATTAATACATATTATACATAGAAAAAACCCAGACCAGTACAAACACACATGGTTCATGCACACTTATGCTTGTACTGTGCGGGGATCGAACCCGCGACCCTTGGTTTCAGAAGTCCGACATGTGGACTACTGCACCAAGCGGTCGTCTTCGGCGATGGCGAGGCGATGAACTCTGCCTCTTTGGTGTAGTGGCAAAGTTTTTGCCTTACATCCGAGAGGTCCTTGGTTCGAATCCCAGGTCGAGCCAAATTTGTTTCTGAGATTTTTTGTCACGAATTTCTCAAAAACAGCTTGGAGTCGGGAAGTTGGCGGTGTCACATCCCCGTGCCTCGGAAAGCACGTTAAGGCGCTGGTCCTGCGCCTGAACTCTCTCCGGTCATGTCGGATTGCCGTCTCACCGAACTTTGAGAGTGATGGAACAGTGAGTGCACCTGTGTATTGCGCTCACACTTGTGCACTATACGAGTAATATCTACTGCGCAGTTGGTCGTGGTCGAAATCGGCCAGGAGGACTACTACTATATAAATTTATTGATTTCTACTTTTCCTTTTTTTCCACCCACCACCAATTTTTCTAATCTGCATTCCCACACCGTTGACTGGTAGAGAACGCCTTTGGTATTAAATCCGCCAATTTTATCCCAATGAAGTTTAAATAAATATAAAGATGACGTATTATCACAGCACGGTATGTAAAGGTATCAAGAATGTTCGTATATTAGAGAGATACCAAACTAATATTTCATTAATGACAATTATCAGCTTAGCGTAGGACGCTTGACCGTGACCGCGCGGCATTATCTACTCGTAGTGTGGCGAAGCCACTTGAGGTTAAATGCTCGTGAAAAAGTAACGAACATCCATACTTACAAACTTACGCGTTTGGGTCAATCTCTTTTTTTACATATAAAAATGAATTGCTGTTCGTTAGTCTCACTAAAACTCGAGAATGTCTGAACCGATTTCAATAATTTTAGCCTTGAAATGTTTGTGGAAGTCCAGGGAAGGTGTAAACGATGAGAAAATATTTATAAATTACGAAAACAGCGGGCAGGACAGCGTCTGCCGGGTCCACTAGTAATAAAATATACGTAGACTCTATTTTGAATTCGTTTGATCAGTAAGAGGTAGTTAGTACAGTACTTACTTTAAAACGTTAGGTAAAGCCGCAAAAAATAATCCAGGGTCACGTCAATCGAGTGTTTAACATCCGTAAAAACCATTTGCTTTGGACTTGAAAAATAGTTGTGTATAATATTTGTATACGTTTACGGTTTACGTACGTTACGGTACCTTTGTGGTTTACGCGAACAGAAGACATTGAAATGAAACAGTTTTTACGGATTATTTCGCGATAATCCGTAAAAAGTGTCTTATTTCAAATTAGGTTTAAGTTATTAAATAGTGCACAATAAAATTATCATAAAAGGTGGTCTTAACTCCACGAGACATTCTCCAAAATAATGTTTAGTACTCAGGGCGCCGAAAAGGGTCCGTAACATCAGGTTAAAATAAATTGTATGAATGAGAAATTATCCGTAAAAACAGTATTATTTCAAGGTACATCCAGGTTTTTTTGTCTTAAAACTCAATGCAATAAGGACCTGATGCCTGACCAAAGAGTCAAACCGTTTATCCTACGCCTGACCTCTCTTTGGCCATTTTGCATTGCTGTTTCTCCAGATTTGCACTTTCTTTTTGGAGCGGAGTGTGAGGCTATGCGAGGGTAGGAACTCTGATGAAGGGAGTGCATCAAACGAGAAAGATAGTAATAGTCCTCCTGGCCGATTTCAACCACGGTGGCCAATCTCAACAGAGACCAGCCAACTGCGCAGGAGATTATATAATGCACAAGTGTGAGCGCAATATACAGACTGATGCACTCACTTTTCCATCACTCTCAAAGTTCGGTGAGACGGCAATCCGACATAACCGGAGAGAGATCAGGCGCAGGACCAGCAACGGCTTAACGTGCTTTCCGAGGCACGGGAGAATGACACCGCCAACGTCCCGACTCCGAACTGTTTTTGAGAAATTCATGACAGAAAATCTCAGAAACAATTTTGGCTCGACCTGGGATTCGCACCCAGGACCTCTCGGATGTAAGGCAGAAATTTTGCCACCAACGAGGCCAGAGAAAGATACGGAACGTACTTACAATCGTCAACTTAAAAATGGGTCGCTCACGCACACGCACGCACGTGGTAACTACTGACAGGAGTGGAACAGGTCCATAGACTCGATTTAGCAGGACCACTCGCGACTAGCTCATACCGTATCTGCTTTTTGTTTCGATCTCCTTAAATCACCATGTTAGACAGGTTGATGCCTTTTTTAACGTCAGGGAAATGCTGTTACGCATACCCATCAGCCGCGGGGGCACCTGGGGGTTATGTGGGACTCCAGGCCTTAGAGAGAGAACCCTACCCACTAAAAACCGGACGGTGCCCTCCGGTGCCATGTAAGTCGGGGACGTGGCGGGTTCACCGTAGGCCGAGAGGAGACAGGTTGATGCCCTCATCAACCTGCGTATTATAAATAAATTAGTTTCAACGAACACACCAAACTAAGCGTTAGCTTTTTATAAACATCCATGACTCAAGTACAAATGCACGTGCTCATCTCACAAACATTTGTCCCTAGTAGGACCCGAACCCGCAACAGCCGGTTATGCAGTCTGCACCTCAGACCACTAGACCAAAGTTGTCGTCGTAGGTATTCTATTGTCGTATCGAGAGTTTGAACACAGTCTATTAACTCAGAACCTTTAATTTCAGGGTCCCTCGGCAACACATGGCGCCAAGGCGATTGGCGGGCAAAATACAAAATGGAACCGAACAAGATACCTCTCCTACGACCTTCCACTTGCTCATGTATAGAAGAGAAGCTCAACCAACTGACCTTCAATGACACTGACGACAAACTTTTCAAAATCAACAAAATCTTACCCGACGACGACGAATTTACAAGTGAGAAGTTTTACAACAACAATTTACTGGATCAAGTTGAGATTTTGGACAATTATGAGACGCAAGCGCAGTTTGTGCGAGATCTATTCGAAAATGAAAATAGGTTAAGTGAAATAGAAGCTAATAACGATGAATTTGTCCGCGAGTTAATCAAAAATGAAAAGAGGATAAGTGAGTTAGAAGCTGACAATGTAACAGAGAACATAAGTGAAGTGAACTGTGAGTGCACAGCTGAAAATAAAAACGCAGTAGAGATAAGTGAAGTGAATTGTCAATGTAGAGTAAGTGAAGGTAGACAGTGCGAAGTAGGTTGTGGCTGTGTGTGTGACAAGTGCTACTCGAGTTGCTGGCCGAGGGATTGGATAAAAGAGGACTACCCTGATGCTAGAGTGATTTCTATCAACTATACGAGCGATCCTTACCTGTGGAGGCCGCTGTGGATCAAACAGTGTAAAAGGTAGGTACCTTAGAATGATACATTTTTTTACGTTTTTTTTTTAAATTTAACCGTTTTTAATTTGGCCTGTTTTATTTTAATTGTAAAGTCTACTGTTCGCGTAAAACCGAAGAAAAAAATAGGTGTCTTCCTATGTTCGTATGTATCAACCTATTATTTTTATATGAGCCCTCATACGAATTACCTAGGTATGTGCTACATACATAGGTTACAACAATAATCATCGTAATAAAAGCATGATGACTTTATTGCGTTAATTCAATTGTTTTCTTACACATAATTCTTTACTTGTTTGGATATGAAAAAAAAAACGATTAGGTACTTAATTATTCTTTTGCTCTAATTTCCATATGCAACTTTACGAAATTTTCAACTTTACACCAAAAAAAAATTGGTCCCTCGAGCCGGATAATTGACAGAACAAAGATTTTTATGACTATTGTTCGTAACACTAATTATAAAATTAAAATAAATGAAAAATCTCATATTGTTCGTAATTTCAGACTAAGGCTGCATGAGAGGGCGGAGCAGATGACGAAGCAACTGCTTGAGTTAGGTGTCGGGAAACGCCCGATCATTTGGGTCGGGCACTCCAAAGGTGGTCTGTTTATCAAGCAGATATATTGTGAAGGTACCTACGTTTCCTTATTTGAAAGTCACATACAAAACCTTTTTATGTCAAATTTCATCTGTGTGCAGCCGCCGACTAGTGTTGTTGTAAAGTGTAGTTATGTAAGTGAATGTAAATGTGGTCTCTTGTTAAGGCACCGGCTGACTACACATGAAAATTATACTATAAGAGATAGAGTTAGAGTTTCCTATTCAAACCCTAAAAGCCTAAAAGTCCCTAGGTCCCTAAGTCCCTAAAGCCCTAACCTACAGTATAAATGTGTAATAAATAAATATATAGATAAGTACAGGAAATCTGCACCATGAGACCTAAGGTGGCAGACGGAAGGTGGTGAGGAACAAGGTGAAGGGTTGGATTTCTCACTGCAAGTCCAGCAGACTCACTAGACTGATCAAGGGTGATGGCCAAAGGTGTCTTGGCCACAGTGAGGGGAAATACGTTACCAGGGAGCAATGATAAATCAATGCGTTTAGAGTCAAAAAGCCCTTTATGACAATTTACATTCTATTTATAAAGTTTTTACCTAACACACACATTGATAGTCCTTAACTAGTGTTCCGTCGCGAGATGCACAACAATGCACTTTCTTGCATTTGCTTCAAGTAGGTCGCTGACGAAGAGTTAAATATTTATCTGAACCATCTCAATATACAGGGCGGCGACGACAATACGACAATTGACTCTCTGTGACGCTTTCACGTCTTAACAGCTGAACAGATTTGGATGAAATTTAATACACACACAGAATGTAGACGACTAAGTATGTGTACCAAATTTCATCCAAATCTGTTAAGGCGTGAGAGCGTAACAAACAGAAATTCAATTGTCGTATTGTGGTCGCCAGTTCGCCACCCTGTATAACATTCAAAGGTGACTGAGTGACTGACCGACATAGTGATTTATCAACGCACAGCCTAAACCACTGGACTGATCGCGATGAAATTTGGCATGCAAAAGATGTTATGACGTAGGCATCCGCTAAAAAAGGATTTTGATAACTGGTACCCCCAAGGGGATAAAATAGAGGATGAACGTTTGTGTGAAACTTTGTCAATTCTAAATCGATCAGGCTTGAACTCGGTGGCAAAAACTAAAGTTCAAGCGGACGAAGTCGCGGGCAAACGCAAGTGTGAACATAATTCGAATGTGATCATTATGACTGACGACCATATAAAAAGATACCAGCACAAAACTGGATCCGGGCCGCTGACAACAAATGACTTGGACATCTTTGGGGGAGGCCTATGTTCAGCTGTGGACGTGTAATGATTCTTATTCACTATTCACTACAACATTTTTGGCTTGGCAGTATCATTATATTATCACTTCTTTTGGATGAGGTGTCTAAAGGAAACATCGCTGCGTTTCCGATATTCTATGATTGCTTTACCGTTTATTACTATTTTTTTAAATAACTGCAATGTAATGTATTTATATTTAATAAGTTCGATAAGATTGTATCTGCACGTAAAATTTTTTGTCACGTTAAAATTTACCCTATGAATAGGACGACAATCATTACCTTGCCGTAACTCAGTCTAGCACTAGCACAGGAGGAAATGGATTTGTCTCATTTCGATTTGTACCTACAATTATTTATGTCAAAAAGACTTGTTTTTTTAGGGTTCCGTACCTCAAAAGAAAAAAACGGAACCCTTATAAGATCACTTTGTTGTCCGTCCGTCCGTCCGTCTGTCAAGACCGTTTTTCACAGGAACGCGTGGAGGTATCAAACTGAAATTTATATATGATACTAAGGTCTACTGTCCCTAGAAGCTGTAGAAAAATCAACCTTCTAAGCCAACGCAATCAAAAGATACAGCCATTTAGGCCGCAAATTTCCGCAAATTTTCGAAACTCGCACGGGAATCAAAACCTACAGGGTACTTCCCGTAAACTTAGAATCTTGAAATTTAGTACGAAGTCTCGTCTTATAGTACAGATATATGAAACATTACGAAAACCGTAAATTTTCAGTTTCATCATCATATAAAAAAAAAAATTTTTGACAATTTTGAAAATTTCAGAGTTACTACTCCTTATCTACAGGTTTGTACGGAACCCTCGGTGCGCGAGTCCAACTCGCACTTGGCCGGTTTTTTTTAATTTATAAAAAGAACTGCAAACAAGTTTACAATAAGAGTATGGTACAGAATTACAAAATAAACCTTAAACAATTGTAATCTCAACATGTATGGTGGTTTGTACATATTGTTTTATTTCGAATGTTAATGTTCTGTTCCAGCTTACGAAGCCTACCTCAAAACTCAAAAGGACTCGCCATCAAATAACCTAGAAATAGAGGACTCAAACCCATCATTCAAAATGGAAGACAAATCGGAAAATGCTAACGACATTGAAAACATTAATGACAATATCATTAACGAAAGAAATGAAAAAGCAATGAATGTACTAAACACAAGAATAAGTGAAATTAACAATGATAGTATTGAATATGAAAATGAGAATTCGTTAATAGAAAATAGTGGTGATGATATTGTGATTGTTACAAAAGAAGAATGTGATGTATCGAATGAATGTGGAGCGTTAGTTAGAAGAGAAATAGACGTAGAAGAATCCGAGACGTATTCAAACAGTGAAGGTAAGTTTTTAACCCTTAACGAAATAGAGAAGTGTTATAAGTTGTGATTGATCCTTCGGAATTTGCGTAACTGTTAAGTTAGTTTTTAAACCTATATTGTTATAAACTTTCATGGTCACTAACATTAGAGAAGTTATCTACCATGTATCAGATTCATGGTAGAAATCCCGGCAATAAATTCTCTAAAGTTAGTTTTTATTTGAAGCTATTCCATGCAATGTAAGATGGTAGAAATCCTGTCAGTAATTTTTTTTAAACTTATTTCTTGCAATGTAAGAGCAATAAAAAAAGTAGTGATACTCGTTATTAATATAGTAATAATAATTAATATATTAATTATTAATATAGTATTTTCAATTATTACAAACCCTCGTGGTTTACTTGTATTAATTAAGTTAGTTAAGTGTTTTGTAACGGTTATTTACATGATAATAAGGGGGAAAAAAGTACCTGTATGTAGTAAGAGTGTAAGAAAGAAGACGACATAAAAATATTCAATAACGAAATATTTGTTCAATGAAGTAATAAGAAGTTAAATCAAGTTTAGATACCATTCCGAGACGAACCGCAGACCTTTAACGCATACTTTAATAATATACGATTGAAAACTGAACATAAGAAAATTGGTTAAAACTGTCAATTTAAATGAAGTAAGAGATCGGAGGCGCGTCACTGCTATTAGGACTTCAGAGGTATATCACAAAATTTTGATCGCTAAAAAAACGTCAGAAAACATGTGAGCGGGATTTAGGAATACCAAAACTAACTTTAAAGTTCTCCCAATTTTATAGAAGACCACCACAACCAGCAAGCGACCCTCTGGCACAAGAGTGCCGGCTTCATGTTCTACTCGGTGCCGCACCGCGGGTCGCCGTTAGCAGACATCAAGACACCCATAACAGCTAGGAGTATTGAGATACTTGAGATCAGCAAAGGTTCGTACTAATACACTATTTCGGGAGGGCTAGATTGGCGGAGACTCGACTCAGTGAGCCGATGACTCTAGCACGGGGTCTCATTGCGAAGAAAAGAAAAATAGTTCCAAAAAATATCAATAGATGGCAGTGCTAGAATTCTTATGACTACCAATATCAAAGCATTGTTAATAAACCTTGATAAAGAGTACACCGCTTGACGAGTGTGAACGATCACGAAATTGAAAGATTCAGTAAGAAATATATGGGAGACAAGCATTTTGGCAGTTCATAAAATGTACTTGATTCTTATTAAGTCTCTTCGAATGCTGACTTTTTGCATAGATTTGACTATCACAATTCCAAGTTCTGTATTTCTACACCACCTTAATCTGTTTCATTCATCTTAACTTCTACTTTGCCGTTCAGCCAACGCAAATTAACGGTGCCTCTGTAAGACCAGCCGAAGCTTATATGATTCTTCGATTTTAATCGGGTTCGATCCCCGCTCTGTACAAACATTTGTGTGCATGAACATGTCTGTTTGTACTGGTCTGGGTGTTATATGTATTTATTAAGGTTTATTTTTAATGCCACTGTTGATTCTGATATTTGAAACACAAGTGCTCAAGCTACGTACCACGGAGTGAGATCAATGTATGTGATGTTGTTGTATATTGATTTATTTTATTTATAATCAAATCCAAGTAGGTATACGATGGGACATGCACTTTTGCTGCTTCTTCGCTTACGTGGATAAAACATTACGGCTTCGTGTGAATCATTTTGCAATTACTGCAATAGTTATTTGTTATACAAGAGTGCAAAGTTGCTTTTTAATCGCGTGTTCAATTTTGATGACCGAGCAAGCGAAGGATTCTTAAAATAAATAAATATTTCACAACAATCACACCAATTCTCTAGTCCCAAATTAAGCTACGAGCCACACAACAAGTAGTGTCTAGTGCACAAGCCGTGCACTAGACACTACTTGGGTACTAGACAACGGATAAACATACTTAAATACTTTTTTTTGTAAACTAATGGACCCCGCATACGTTGTCCTACCCGTTTTTTTTTTAATTTTTTTCTTCTTAAGTACCATCTCCGTGCTTTAAGGAATAGCATAAAAAAAGAATTGGCCAAATTCTTTTTTATTCTATTCCTTAAAGCACGGAGATGGTACTTAAGAAGAAAAAAAAACCGGTCAAGTGCGAGTTGGACTCGCGCACCGAGGGTTCCGTACAAACCTGTAGGTATATAACTCTTATATAGTAACTTAAAAAAATTTCAAAATTGTCAAAAATATATTTTTTATATGATGAAACTGAAAATTTACGGTTTTCGTAATTTTTCCTATATCTGTACTATAAGAAGTGACTTCGTACTAAATTTCAAGATTCTAAGTTTACGGGAAGTACCCTGTAGGTTTTGATTCCCGTGCGAGTTTCTAAAATTTGCGGAAATTTGCGGCCTAAATGGCTGTATCTTTTGATTGCGTTGGCTTAGTAGGTTGATTTTTCTACAGCTTCCAGGGACGGTAGACCTAAGTATCATATAGAAATTTCAGTTTGATACCTCCACGCGTTCCTGAGAAAAACGGTCTTCACAGGCGGACGGACGGACGGACGGACAGACGGACGGACAACAAAGTGATATTATAAGGGTTCCGTTTTTATCTTTTGAGGTACGGAACCCTATAAATTAAAAAAAAAACGGGTAGGACAACGTATGCGGGTTCCATTAGTTTACAAAAAAAAGTATTTAAGTATGTTTATCCGTTGTCTAGTACCCAAGTAGTGTCTAGTGCACAAGCCTCGTAGCTTAATTTGGGACTAGAGAATACGGTAGTTGACACCACCAATCGTTGACGTACTTTTTATCAACTGTCAAAACGCTTTTCTTCATAGAGTTTGTATGGGAATAACACACTTTGACGTCATCGCGTGCAATGCCGACTGAGTGACTAATTATCATTTGAATTCCAATTAAAAATCAAATAATACGAACTGCAGAAAAATATTAGTGTAAAGGCATCTGAAATTATGAATTATTTTAGAGAAAATCAGTTTTTGAATATTTCTTTCATAGTGGAAACAAGCCTATTGGTGTGATTGTTGTGAAATATTTATTTATTTTATTTTATTTATAACTAGCTGACCCGGCGAACTTCGTACCGCCTTAACGTTACAATGATTGAACAATGCCATCGAATGACGTTGACATTAGTTACGCGCGTTTTTTAAAATATGCAAAATTAAATGTATATTTTTTAATATTTCTGAGAGATTTTCTTAATATTTTTTTCCGTAAGAACCTTCTCCTAATAATAACAAATACAACATAATAGTTTAAAAAACTAAAAAAACACGCTTTTATTGCTAACTAAAAAAGAGAAAATAATTTCTGAGTACACGGAATTTATATAACAGTAGAGTAAAAAGCGTGGGGTGCACTTTATGACGTTTTCATACTTTTATACGTGCCAATAATAGGATGATTTTCACATACTACTATACGAAGCACCCCACGCTTTTTACTCTACTGTAATATAAATTCCGTGTACTCAGAAATTATTTTCTCTTTTTTAGTTAGCAATAAAAGCGTGTTTTTTTAGTTTTTTAACTATTATTTTTTTTAGTTAAATCTCCAAATTATTGCATTGTCATTGGTACTTAACACAGATTACTAAATAGTTACTACACTTAATGTGTTAGTTAATAGTGACATCTATTGGCAAAATACAGAGCTTCTAGTGCAAATCAATTGCATCAGTTAAAACTGCATAGCATTAGCAGCGACATCTAATGATTGCTATCGAAACTAACTAGCTAAGCGAACGCTACTAGATACTTTCGTAATATTTGTGAAAGAGATGGCGCCGTGCGGAAAATGTAAGAAGGCGATTTCAGCAATATTAAAATTAATTTTATTTTTTTAGTTAATAAGGATAATCGAAAACTCTTATCAAATTATTGAATTGTCATCGGTCCTTGACCCCTGTGCAAATTTCCATGTTAATCAGACTCCTAGAAGTAGGTGAAAATGAAGTGCAAAGATTCCGTTACATACATAGTTACATACAGGTCAAGCTAATAAAAGCGTGTTAAAAAAAAGAATAAGTAAAATCGGTCCAGCCATTCACGCGTGATGCCGTGACCAAGGAAAACGGGTTTAATTTTTATATATATATAGATGGCATGAAAGGTAACTTAATCACGATGGTTCGTAGCGATGGCTGGATGGATGGATGTCAAAATCAGTCCAGCTTCTGAACCTCACCAGCTGTATTCTAGTCTCATTCGTTTTTTTTTCTATTCCAGACTGCTCCCTAGTTTTGTCTCTGCAGGACCGGTGGTTGCGGGCGACGGAGCCTTCAAAGCCGCCGGTTCGAAGCCTGGTGGAGACGTGCAAGACGCTCATGTCGGTTCTATGGCTGAGGATCGTCAGCGTGCCTTCTGCTGGTAAGATTTCCTACATGGATTATATTATCTGACTGATTGACTGACTGACGTTTGCACGCACAGTCCAATCTAAGGGGAAGTGTGGAACTTTATGTATTGTATTTTGCTACTTATCGCTATACAACCTGTTTTTTTATATCCCATAACTTCTAGGTTATATTCTATAGATCAACAAAATTCAAAACCTACTTGAACCGGTGGTCCAAAATGCTTAAGTTTCGGAGATTTATTTAATTATTATATTACCAACAACTGTTACATAATATCTTGGTTGATAAAGCTAACAATAGTATATGCTAAATGCACAGTCAATTATAGGTAAACATAGCTTACCTAATATATTAATACTAGCTGACCCGGCAACCGTTGTTTTGCCATTTAATTTTTTTATTTTATCACTTAGAGGTATGAAAAATAGATGTTGGCCTATTCTCAGACCTACTCAATATGCTCACAAAATTTCATTAGAATCGGTCAAGCCGTTTCGGAGGAGTATGGGAACAAACATTGTGACACGAGAATTTTATATATATAGAGACTAGCTGACCCTGCAAACGTTGTTTTGCCATATAAATTATTATGGACAACCCTTATCACTAAGGGGTATGAAAAATAGATGTTAGCCGATTCTCAGACCTACTGAATATGCTCACAAAATTTCATTAGAATCGGTCAAGCCGTTTCGGAGGAGTATGGGAACAAACATTGTGACACGAGAATTTTATATATATAGAGGTTAATAAAAAAAATTTAAACTGTAGGTATCTGCAGGTGTTTGTAGATATAGTTAGTAAGAACTACAATAAAAAAAAAGCAAGTGTTAATTAATACAGGTGACTGTTCTCATACAACTAAACAAGTACAAACCTGCAACTAGTGAATATTGCGTATTGAGATATCATCAAACATAACTAAATTAGTATAAAAATATTCACCGTTAGAATATTTACTTTTTTTTGCACTGTTGCCAAACTTACACACTTAAAAATGAAATAGAGTTGTAATAGTAGTCATTCATTAATATTCAAAGATGGCGTCAACCAATTAAATAATAAATAAATAAATAAATATACAACAACATCACATACATTAATCTGACTCCGTGGTGAGTAGCTTAAACACTTGTGTTACAGAAATCGGAATCAATAGCGGTATTACAAATAAACTGAAATAAATACATTTAACACCCAGACCAGTACAAACAGACTGTTCATGCACACAAATGTTTGTACAGTGCGGGGATCGAACCCGCGAACTCTTGGTTAACAGTCAACTTCTTGACCATTACACCAAAGTGGTCGTCAAAATTTATCGACAAATACTACTTTCATTGATAAATTATTTAATACTAGCTTTTACCCGCGGCTTTGCCCGCGTAGAATGAGGACATTTACAAATGACTTAGTGACTGTATTTTTTGCATATAAAAAGTTTAATTTTGATCATTCCGTAGGGAATTATCTTATATTTTTACCATGTTTCACATTTATAATATTAATAAGGATATATATTAGATTTGCGCTTACCGGGCATGTTTGAAAATAAAATAAGAATAAATTAAAAACAAACTCAAGAAAAAGTTAAGTAGAAAACAAAAGCTAGATAACTACAGATTTAGTACGAATATGTAAAGTTATAAAATTACACAAAAAATACACAAAATAACAATCACCAAATCCACAATCGCAAAGAAAATCAAGTCCGTTAGAAAAGCCAAATCGACAAATTATTCGAAAAACCAATTGACAACGCAGAACTGAAACGACACAGAATTAACCTATAAAGAAGAAAATTCCTAATTTCACCTCAAAGTCACAGTCATTAATATCCAAGTAGCTGTGGTAATTCATTATCGCGTTTTAAAATACAGGCAACGCCATCTATTGGCGCCTCAATAAACTATACTGAGACTACGCTTACGTAGAATGAAAGTTGCTATTTTCCTGCTGTATTGTATGGGAACATGTAAGTAGAATCCTCTTTTATCCCACGGGAGCATATAATTACAATAAAAAGTATATCCTACAATCTAATTCAGGTTATACACTGCTCAACCCTGTCTAGGGATGAAGAAAATGTATTGCATTGTAGTTGATTCATTAACTTGAATTAAAAACTATTATTTAATCTATGTCAGCTAATACACTGTCTGTAAACCAAATTTCATTAAAATCCGATCAGTACTTTCGGCGTGATTGAGGATTATCAAGATTCCTGCTTTATCCCATGGGAGAGTTTAATCGGGATAAAAGTAGCACCTAAATTAGCCTATACCCTGCCTGTATACCAAATTTCATTAAAATCCATTCAGTACTTCCGGCGTGATTGAGGATTACCAAGATTCCTGCTTTATCCCATAAGAGAGTTTAATCGGGATAAAAAGTACCCTATCACCTAAGTTAGCCTATACCCTGCTTGTATACCAAATTTCATCAAAATCCATTCAGTAGTTTTAGCGTGATTGACGGACAAACATCCAAACATCCAAAGAAATATACTTTCACATTTATAATACCTATTAATAAGACTAGCTGACCCGGTGAATTTCGTACCGCGTTAGCTTTGCAATGATTGAACAATGTCATCGAATGACATTGATATTAGTTACGCGCGATTTTTAAAATACGCAAAAGTAAATGTATATTTTTCAATATTACTGAGAGATTTTCTTAATTTTTTTTTCCTTAAGAACCTTCTCCTAATAATAACAAATACAACAAAAAAAGAATTAGTGGAATCGGTCCATGCCGTGACCAAGGAAAACGGGTTTCATTTTTATATAGATTTTGACGACCGCTTGGTGCAGTGGTCCACAGGTCGGACTTCTAAAACCAAGGGTCGCGGGTTCGATCCCCGCACAGTACAAACATTTGTGTGCATGAACATGTGTGTTTGTACTGGTCTGGGAGTTTTCTATGTATAATATGTATTTATTTACAAAAAAAAGTATTTAAGTATGTTTATCCGTTGTCTAGTACCCATAACACAACCTCGTAGCTTAATTTGGGACTAGAGAATTGGTGTGATTGTTGTGAAATATTTATTATTTAATTTATTTATTTGATAGCCGGAAATACGACGTTGTCATATTTCACTTATAGGTGTTTTGCATAGGTTGTCTTAATTAAATTGAATTATTTTGTATAAAAAATGTACATTATTTTTTTAAAGAAAAAAAAAATATGCGATTCGATTCTATTTCAAGGTCTCATATAAATCCTAGAGAGCTATGGGATATGGAGAAATCACGTTGTATAACAGTGTGGAGGAGTAAGTTTTTTTTTCTAACAGGGGACAGGTAATGCGAAAGTCTTTCAAGTCATATGACACCATATCCTTACATGTCACTTATAAATATAATGACTGCCTCGTTGGTGTAGTGGCCAAGTTTCTGCCTTACATCCGAAAGGGTCCCGGGTTTGAATCCCAAAATATTTTTTGAGATTTTCTGTAATGAATATCTCAAAAACAGCTCGGAGTCGGGAAGTTGGCGATGTTACACCCCCATGCGAGCCTCGGTGCGCACGTTAAACCGTTGGTCCTGCGCCTGATCTCTCTCCGGTCATGTAGGATTGCCGACTCACCGAACTTTGAGAGTGATGGAACAGTGAGTGCACCTGTGTATTGCGCTCACACTATAATATCTCCCGCGTAGTTGGCTGATCTCTGTTAAGATTCGCCGTCGTGGTCGAAATCGGCCAGGAGGACTATTAATAATAAATATTTTACAACAATCACACCAATTCTCTAGTCCCAAATTAAGCTACGAGGCTTGTGTTATGGGTACTAGACAAATGATAAACATACAGAAATACTTTTTTGTTTGTAAATAAATACATATTATACATAGAAAACACCCAGACCAGTACAAACACACATGTTCATGCACATATGTATATGTTTGTACTGTGCGGGGATCAAACTCGCGACCCGTGGCTTTAGAAGTCCGGCATGTAGACTACTGCACCAAACGGTCGTCAAACTAAACTATTATTATTATTTTATTATTATTCTATGTATCTGTCTAAAGTCTCGTGTTTTCTCCACAGACGCGGGCATCGGATCGCTGTACGGAGTGCCCGTTGACCACCGCGAGATATGCAAGCCGACGAGCCGCCACTGCATGTTGTATAAGGAGTTGATGACGCTGATGCACACAGCACTGAAGAAATGTAGATGCGAACCCGGGGATGACGTCAATGCTTAGCTTAAAAAAAGAAATGAACAGTAGTCATTGAATTGAGACACTTTTTACGGATTATTTTCCGATTTATTTTAAGCCCTTTGCAGCGTCCGTGATCACAGGTAGACCTACACAGGGTGTAGGTCACAGGTCCACGTGGTCACAGGGACCTGGTCTACCTGTGACTACGGACACTAAAATGGCTCCGAAACAGCAGTCAGGTTTAAACAAAATGTAAATAAATCGCGAAATAATCCGTAAAAAGGGTCTCATTTCAAAAAGAAATGAACTTATTTTTTTGACAGGATCGTACAAAAAAAACAAGCGAGAGTAATCACTTCGTTTGCAAAATTTGTATGGAAATGACATTTGTCTTCGCTTACGTGACGTGAGCTTAGCGATCGCTCATTTTTTTTACGATCGACTTTGCAATCTGATTTTGTCTTAATATATAAGATAGGATCTTAAATCCACCTTCAGCGAGCTAGTAATAGAATGAAACATATTTCTTATAATACAAAAATGAATTGCTGTTCGTTAGTCTCGCTAAAACTCGAGAACGGCTGAACCTATTTGACTATTTTTTGCCCCGAAATATAAGTCGAAGTTCAGTGAAGGTTTTAAGCCGGTGAGAAAAAAAAAGCGAAAACAGCGGGCAGGACGACGTCTGCCGGGTCCGCTAGATTAATATTAAATTTAGTATATTAGATAAAATGTATATTAAAAATGGGTTTGCAAAAAAAACCTGGACAAATTTAAAAATTAAAAAATTTTGCAACATCAAAATACTAAGAAATTTATTGACTTAAGTTACAGAACCTATTGAACGTGCAGCTGTTGGGTTTACTATTATTTACCTGCGCGAACTACTGGGTACTCAGGTATAAACAGGTATATCAATGTTAGTTACTTTCACTCAATTGGATATTAGAAAAAAAAATCATCATAAGCGCCGTTTTATTGCTATAAACTTACTTTCAGTCAGGACAAAATTTTCTTATTATCTTGATGTTGCAAAATTTAATTGAAATTGGTTTTCAAAAATTATGTAAAAATAGAATAAATAATATAACTAGTTAAAAATAGTATGTCCAGGTTTTTTAGCAAACCCGTTTTTAACATATTATCAAATAAACTAAATTAATTATAAAAAAAATTGGTTGCCTGTAAAGTCGGTATACGCGCGAAAGTTTTACGTGACAACGACTCTGAGTGGTAAAATAATTTTAATGTGAATATTCATTCGTATAACATGAACCGGTGTGTATGCCTATCTCTCTCTCGCTCTGTCTCTCTCGCGCGAAACGTGAGCGGAGCAGCGTAACGCAGTTTCTTGAGGTGTCACCCGGCAAACCAATTTATAAGACGTTGTCACGTCAATATGTATCAGTTCATTATCAGCTCGGTGAGGGTCAATTTAAGTTCGTATCTTCTACTATAGAAATCATGATATGTTGCTGTGACCAGTTGTCGTCCTGCGTGAGCAACGCAACGCGACAAAGGTGCTTTCCTACGTGACGTATACACGCGACAATATCAAATGTACTTATGTACGTCTATGACCACAGAAGAGGGAAACTCCTCTTACTCTATAAGGGTCTGTGACAGTATCGTAAGTGACAGCTCGATTGACACTGACACATCGCGTCGCATCGCACTTGCTCGCGTTGCACACCTAGGACAACGCCAATGTAAATGAGCCTCTAAGATATTTTGATATATTCAGAATTAGATGGACACTTTCCACTGTGTCCAAATGATGACCAAGTAGTTTTACCGACATAGGGCGTAAGTATAATGTTTTGCTCATTTTCAATTTTAACTTGCAGGCAAGTTTTATGATATTTATCTACGGTGTTAGTTACCAATTCAAAATGTTTTAGACATTAATTTCACTGAATTTTTTAATGTTATAAGGTAAATGATACACATAAGGCCTATACCTACCTTGCTCTGTCGGCGACATTCAAAGTTCACTGAATTCATTGCATGAAACAACATTTCAAAGGATAAACTGATGAAAATTATATGATTATTACGACAACATAAAAATGCGATGTGAAAAATCGGCTCTTCCCAAACAATTGGAATGATGACGCCTATCTTACATATTTTCAAGACTATGGCGTTTAAAAAAATAGCCTCTATGAAGATAATACAACCAATATATTTCCATAAAGCTGTAGAAACCAATTTTTAAACACACAAAACTCAATAAATATTCGGTCCATTGACTCCGATTTCTGATAAATGACCGTGACGTCGCTTTCATGTATTCCCATACAAAATCTATGGAAGCTGATCGTTTTGACAGAAAATAAAAAGTATGTCAACGAGTGGTGGTGTCATGCCTATTGCCCATTCCAATAAGTAGACATTTTGTTTTCTGAATTTTCTAGCTGTCATCTATGCGTGAGTACAGTATTTTTGATGTAAATATATTTTTTTAAATGGCTTTTTCGGTGTAAAGGCCTTATTGCAGCAAAGACCTTATTTGTATCAAGTACCTTACTTATCATTTTGTGTTATTATATATTTTTTAATTTTTATATAATTTTGTGTTATATCATATTGCATTGTTAAATATTATCACCGTAAAAATGAATATAAAATATTGTTAAGACACATTCAAATTTAATTGAAATATTATTCAACTATGTTACAACTATAATTATAATATATATGTACTTTATATAATAGTGTATTGTTTTATTTTTATAAGTTATATTTATGTTTTATAAGAATATGTATGTTAAATACTTTAAGGTATTTCTGATATGGGCCATAATTTTGTTAAAATTCGTTGCCTGAAATAAAAGTTATTATTATTATAATTCGTACTTATATTTTATCGTTATTACATTTTAAAATATTTTTCTTACACCTGGGAGTGCTGCAATCATTTACTTATTATCATCAGTCACACATTTTTAATGACTAACATTATCTTTACATAACATTAAAAAAAACCCGACATGGGCCAAAAAAACTTCTGGTGAGCTTCAACGGCTGGACGAATTTACACTAGCTATAGCTAAGATCTATTGTGATGAAATTATCTTTCGAATAAAAAAACCGCACTAAAATCGTTCCATCCGATCGGGAGCTACGATGCCACAGGCACACACAGACTAACAGACTAGGGGTCAAACTTATAACACCTTTATTATTACATTAACATTATTTTTAACTTTCAAAAGACAACAATTGTATTTTAAAGTATACATTCTATTTGCTGTATAATAAATAAGCTGTATAAAAGAGTATTTCAAATAGTAAGGAAGTATTTTTTTAAAGATATTTAGTTAGACAACATAATATTTACATGATGTATATTTTCGCTATCATATACAGTGTGTTCGAAAAACACCCCAACTATGTACACGTATGTATGTTTTTTGTTAAGATGTTGATGTTTTTATGGAGGTAGATATAATTTTCACATCTAGTTCTTTAAAGTCATAAATTGTTTTGTTTTGGAAACTTTTATCTAATTTTATTTTAATTAATTGTATGTGGTCCTTAGAAAACAGAATAAATCAATAAATTATTATTATAAATGTCAAAAAATCTAAAATTGAGTTAATTATGCCACAACTTTCCTTTTATACGAATTTAAAAAAACGATTGACATTAAATGATTAACACAATATTATTAGACAATTAATCTTTTGACATTTATGACTTTAAAGAACTTGATGTGCGAATACTTACAGGGTGACTGTAATCAATATTGTACGTCGAATACGAAGCATTTAATTCAGCAACCGATCCATACTGTATTGTTATTGTAAATCTTCCAATGATTTATTATTCAAAAATAACGTTTAAGGCAAAACAGTTGCCCTAAAACTTTATATTTAAGAAATTTCGTGATAAATAAAGTTACCTGTTACTTTATTGTGTGAATAATAAAGTTGTATTTTGTGCCAAGTTGAATTTTTTTCTAATATATACCTTTTTCTATACAACATCATATACATTGCTCTGATAACAACGACGGTACCACCAAAACCCATTTCATTATTTTTTTGATGACATAGGAAGTTCGTTTTTACATTGTCTCCGTGCAGGGATCGATCCCGGGACTAAAATATTGGCTCCTTGAAATCCGGTGCGCATGCCACTACACCACGGAGGTCGTCATCACACATAACCCTCTTTTCTTTAGATAAGCAACGCCATTACTGAGATACATCACTTTGTTAAAAAAAATTGATCAGACTCCACGTCTTATTAACCCTCTTATGGTCTAATAATTACTTGAATTGACTAGGGGTCGGGTTGTGGAAACACTTGATCTTCATAACCAGCGTTTAACTCGGATCTGTGCATAGCCCTAAAAACTTAACCGAGTGGCGCCATCTATCGGAAAGCTATGTCAGCGAAGTTTTAAATTTTTTCATGCGATTGAGATGATTTATCATGGAAAAAATAGCCTGAGTCACTCTGCAGTCCAGCCTCTTACCTACACAGACCTCCTACCTAACCTAACCTAACCCAAGACCGCAGACATGGCGGCACCTTGAGACTTTCAATTTTTTCATGGGATTCAGATATTTTGTCGCGGAAAAAATTAGCCTATGTCCCTCTCCAGTCCAGCCTCTTACCTACACCTACACAGACCTCATACCTAATCCGACACCTCAAGACATGGCGGCAACTTAAGACTTGCGCACGCCACTACACCACGGAGGTTTTAACCCAAATAAATTAAAAAAAAAAAGTCTTCATTTGAGTTGAGGACGTACTCTCCTAAAGTTTAGTTCGTATTGTTACGTTCTAGGGGTGTGGGATCTAGATTGAAATGCACTTCTAAACCGATGAAGTAGAGTAGGATTTATTGTACACACTTTACGTTACAACACTTAGTACACAAACACTTATATCGCACTCCAAAATCTTCTTGTCTTGTTTTCGCTTCGATGTTTACTCGTCGCTTTCCCAAATTAAACTCAAACTCGGTCTTTTTTTTTTTTTTTTTTTTTTGAATGGACTGTCGCTGAAGCCTTGGAAGAAGGCTTTATCAGCTTAACCGGGCAGAAGGCGGGCGCTTAAGGCGCAGCCGCCGATAAAAGTCGCTCCAGCGGTTACGACGACGTGGCCGGGCCTGAGGAACCCCCCGTACTCGGGGGACTCAGACTCGTCCGCGACGTGTCCCTTACTGGAGGACTTGATCGGGCCGAGTAGAGTGCAGAAGGCACTCTACCAATTGGCGAACCCGTCAGAGGTGGCACCGCAGGAACCTCGCTGCATGATGCAGGTCGGATCACTGTCGGGCTCCTTGCTGGCGGGCCCGATCGGGGAAACGGACTTGGGCTCAAGGGCACCTCAAGTAGGTTCGGACCTCGGCTTGAACCAACATCCGCATGGCTCACGGGTGAGAAGCGGCCAACCACATGTCTGTGATTGCCAAAGTGTGATGCGGGTCCCCGCACCCTATGGCGGGTGCGGTGGACAGAGCTAATATGTTGTACTGAATTTCGACTGCTTAAGGCAAGTGTGGAATTGAGTAGAGTGATAGAGTCGTCTGCGTCGTCCAGGACATGTCTGGGACGACGGAACCGAGTATGAACATCCTTTTGAGGAGAGTAAGAAGCCGCTTTCACAATAAGCGGATTTTTGTGCACTACTGCCTTATCGAAGAAGCGTTTCGACGCATCCTTCATAAATTTGGCAATAGTTGGCAGATCGAAGTCGTGGTGTAAGTCAGAGTTGCGAACGAACCATGGGGCGTCCGCAGCTCGGCGAAGAAATAAGTTTTGAAGCTTCTGGAGCCTCGAGATTGATGTTGGTGCCGCGTGGGCGAAGACCGGACAAGCGTAAGTCAATACCGGCCGAATGCAGGTTTTGTAGAGAGTCAACTTGTTCCTAAGCGACAATTTACTTTTACTATTCACGAGATAGTAAAGACGAGAGAGGTAGAACTTGGCTCGACCGAGCACACGAGTTATGTGAGACCTAAACGACAAGCGACGATCGAGCGTCACGCCTAGATACTTGGCTTGCTTCACCCAGGGGATCTGCTGGCCAAATAGCGAGACGTGAGTGAGAACTCCTCGACGCTTGGGAGGAGGCCGCGCCGCGAATGTACCGCGAGAGAAGTACACTGCTGCACTTTTCTCGGGGTTCACCTCGATGCGCCACCTCCTGAACCATTCGCCGAGGGAGACGACTGCTCGCTGGAGCGCGATGATTACGTAATTCCGGTTACGACCGGAGATATAGAGAGCGGTATCGTCCGCGAATAGTGCTAACTCCGCGCCAGGAGTTTTCGGAATGTCGTTCACGTATAACGAGAATAATAATGGTGAGAGCACCGAGCCCTGAGGGACACCGGCGCGAATCTGCCTAGAGGAAGAGAGAGTGCCATCGACTCTGTAGCGAAAGGAGCGGTTCGAAAGAAAATCTCGCAAGATGAGCACGAGACTGTCTGGCACGCCGAGCTGGTAAAGCTTGTAGATCAAGCCATTGTGCCAGACTTTGTCGAACGCCTTCGCCACATCGAAGAATAGAACTCCCGTTCCCAGCGGAGGGTGACTATTAAGACCTTCCAGAATATGCTCCGTTAAGCGGTGCACCTGTTGAACACATGAGTGTGCGGCTCTGAAGCCAAATTGCTCATCGATGAGCAGATCGTTTGAGAAGATGTAATCCCTGAGGCGGGAGACAAGTATACGCTCATAAAGCTTGCCCATAGTCTTCAGAAGGCTGATGGGTCTGTAGCTTGAAGGATGCATTCCCGGGCTCCTTATATACCGGCCGTCAAGGACTCCCGAATATTCGGTAGGTACCTACTACCCAGTACGAGACTGTTCGGGATCCTTCCAAATGCCGTCTTGCCTAGCCTAGACCTTTCTCGAATGTTCGGCATCATAGTGCTATCCTTGTCTTGTGCTGTCTCTGTCACACCTTTCTGGAATGTTCTTAGTATAGCTGCCTCTCTCTAATCGTGCTATCTCTTTCACTCCTACTGAAAATTACGTCATATACTGAAGTGGGCTTCAAAGGCCCATAAGGGGTCCTGAAAACGCCTGAAAACGGGTTTTCAGGTTATGGCGTCATCTGATAGAGGGTGGCCTGAAACGGACTGAAAACATGTTTCAGGCGCCTGAAAACAACGGCAACTTGGGTGAAATTTCGATGAACTAGTATGTGTTAGAGCACTCTCTGAAACGGCCTGAAATGGTATTTCAGCCTGCTGAAAACGCCTCCAAGGCACGGAAAAACACGATCATAGTTTTAGCACTAGCCCACCGGCGTAACAGTATTTTCGGGTCAATCCAACGCGTTCGCTCACACGGTGACGCTTGTAAGAGTGACAGGGATGGGTAAATCCGATACTCCGGATTACAGCTTAGAGAGAAGAGGAGCTGATCATAATTTTAGATAATTTCGATAAATTTTTTCATACATTATACTTTCATTTTCTGTGTATGTTCTCTGCTCGGACCTGTGGTTGACTGGTAGAGAATTTTATTTGTTAAGTATTTTTTGCGTTGGTAGAGAATTCCTCCGGCATTAAGTCCGCCACCATACACAAGTTTGTGAAAAAGTTTTTTAAATAAAAAAAAAATGAGTTCGAAATCAAAAATTTATTTTTGGTGTGCGTTTACATCATACTTACATTCATTCATAATTCGTTATAACATAAAATTGACTTATGGCATCACTAATTTAAATTAACTTAAAACCTCGTAACAACAGACTTTAGATAGATACAAAATACAGGACTTAAAATATATAATACAAATTTCTACTTAAAAATATAAAGAAATTTCTGTAAAGATGTTGTATTTAAATATTTGTCAACATTATTTGAAGTTTTCATTGTAAATTAATATCTTGGCACGTACAAATAATTTATTTAGCTATGTGGACAATTTACATACAGTTTTTAAACTTTAAATACGTACCAAATAGAATAATACCAGATGGATGGCCAGAGGAGTGACGTCCAAAAATTTTAAGTGCTCGTGTTGAGATGTATTTGAATTACCCCGTATGTACGTATAATTTGCGATTTTTCGTAGTTTTCTTGTAACAATTTTTTTTATGAATTTAATATTTTTATTGTGAAAAATCATTGAAAAAAATTGTGACTCGAAAACACATTCTCACACACACACAGTACAACACACAACTCGTGACACATTTCTGACCAAACAAAACGATACAGTAAACGTTAAAGAAAACATGTTTTGTAGCTCCGATTTACATTATAGACGTCCGGTGAGAGTATCAAGCTATACAGAAACACAGATAGTATTTTTTCAAATATACGAAGTCGATAAGACGCCATATTGATAGAAGTAAACATAAAATTAATCTAGCAAGATATTTTTTTTAATTAATTTTAAAATAGTCTAGTTAGTTAGTTAGTTTTGCAGGGCTTTTTTCCGCACTTAGCCTCACGATTGGGCCATTGTGCGTGTTTGCCTCTATTCCAACCAACCCAAGCTCTCCCAGAAGGCTAGCAGCCTGCCTAGGCCACTAAAGATTTCCTGGAATGATGTTGGGTTTTTTAGAATGTCTAAAATAGTCTAATTTGCTCCTACAATTTGGCGACTCATCCAAATTACAGCCTGCACTATTGTAACAAATGTATGGCACATCTAAAATATAAATCTACGGTTATAAAGATCTCAGACTTAAAACTAAAACGTGCATTGAATATTTCAGTCCAGTTTTTAACTACACGTTATCATTTGACTACAAAAATGTCAATTAATAATACTCAAAACGATTTTCTTATCTAAACAAAAAGAAAACTGAAATCGAGTTACATAGAGCAAATGTCAAATAATACAATCTAATCAAAAACCGGACTTTAACATGACTTAAAACACAAAAAAAAAACTAGTAATAGACAAAATCTGCCATGGGGTAAAGCCGAGATAGATGCCCCAGTGGTATAGATGACCCGATATTAAAAACATTAGTTTCGCAGATAAATTCGATTACTTTTTTTCATATCTATCAAAAGAATCTCTATCTTAATTGACTCAGTTGTATGTCTCGTTGCGACAGCATGCAATGCCAAAACGAATTCTAAGATTTTGTAGGATAGATGCCCATTTTTCCGATGACGCATCTATCCCAAAAGCAATTTATAAGGGGTCGGGCATCTATCCCCTGTATGGGATAGATGTCACAACATGTAGAGGTCCGCTAAAGTCCCTAATACTTTGAATATATCGAAGACAACGTTTTTTATTTTTCATAAATTTGTAGACAACATTCCCAAGAATAAATTTGTTTCAATTTTTTTTTCCTTTTTTATTATTGAAGTTATACAACAAATAATAAATATTTCACAACAACCACACTAATTCTCTAGTCCCAAACTAAGCTACGAGGCTTGTGTTATGGGTACTAGTTACAACGATTCCGAAATGTAGGGCATCTATCCCGGTTTTACTCTAGACTCATTTTATTACGCTTCGAATGTCTGTTATCGTCTCATATTTCCCAATAACTAATATCTGAATGCCAAGAGGGGTCCTGCACCATCGTTATGCGCGCTGCTTAATAAGCCGTAGAACATGTAATAACCTATTTTGGATATAATACATAATGACCATTTGAATAAATATATACACAGTTTACTTTAAAAAAATACTTGTTATTATTATAATATATGTTTATAATTCCAAACTACAAAAATATTTTTACTCAAAAATTATTTGGTTTTTTTTATTAGAAGTATAAATACCACATAATGAAGTTATTTAACAATATTTTTATATATTAAATAGATTACTGCATGTTCTAATCAACTTAAGTTTTGACGGGGGTTAGGGGGTTGTCGTGGGCGTTTCAGTTTCATAACTCACACTTTACACCGAGAAATACTCAAGATTAAAAACTATTGTCTATACTTTAACTATTTGGAAATAACAGGTTTTATTTAAGCAATAATAATAGTAACTATTAGTCGACCTACCCAGATTCGTTATCAGTTTTTTGGTAAGCTTATAATACTTGCTGTTTGAAAAATGTTTTAGAATTTAAGATGTATTGTACATATACGTTTTTCATCTCACGAAAAATAGTGGAACACATATTTGCACCTCAACCGTTTTTTAAATGGCAGTGTCCACTATTTAACAGCACTGTTCTTGAATACAGCGAAATAATTAGTATGTATAACTATTTTTTTGGTTAGGTAGGCGTAAACTATCATATTTTTGGTGCATCATATTCCAATGTAATATCACAAAACCAAACTAGGTAACATCTTTAGTATTTTTCAACATTTGTAGCTTCTTCAATAAGAATTTACTTTGCAAATTTGATTCTGTTTTCGGGGTATTATTACAGCTAGATTCAGAATTGGGTTTGTTATAAAACGATTCTTGGATATATGAATCGGATCGCCAAATTGACTGTTGCGGGTACAAATCTAAATGTGGCACTGAACAGTTATCTTTGGGTATTAAATTAGTATTCTCATTTTCATGTACATCGATGTTAGAATTCGTTGTAGGAATAAGAATCGAATGTCTCATTGAATTTCTGACTTTAGAATCGTATAATAAAAATCTGTTGAGGCTAGGTTTTTGCGAATCATTTTGTGAACCGATTCTGGATTCTTGTGATTCATTTTTGGATTCCGATTGGTCATTATAAGTGTTGTAAATCGACGATTTATTTCCACTGTGTAATTTGATGTTTTTCAATCTAGTCATAAGATAACTTATATGCGAACTTCGCTTCGTACTATTATCGTTAGTCTCACTTAAAATACTATTTGTTTCGGTTGTATAACAGCCATTGTTTTGTCTTTGGTCTTCATTACTATTAGATTCTTTGCAATCAGTTTCTAGATAGACTGAATCACCTAAATCAATTGCTTCTTCTTTATCAACGTTACTTCTAGCATCGTCTTCCGTTACACCAAAAACACTAGTGTATATTTCATCCATTTCACTTTGAAGTGTTTCTGTGTCAAAGTTGAGAGGATCATTCTTGTATTTAGTATAGACATCGGCGATTGTGCACATGTTGCTAGAATCTCTATCTGTACTAAATTTAACTGTCTCTGTTGTTCTAACGATATCGATGCTACCGTTTTCGATGTGTAAGCCGGTTTTCATTTTTTTCGTTATAAATTCGTTATTTTCATTGATTTTATCATGAAATTTTACATATTTTCTAACCTTATCTTTAATATAATACGTAGACGTCTTACACGGTGCTTTCGGATGTTTATTTTCGGTGTTAACATCTAATTTAGTTGAATCATCTCTTTTTGAATTAGAATAAATGCTATTACTTCCACAAATTTCATCCGAACTATTTTCGTCCTTATCTAACCCTAAAGCGAATCTACGTAACCTATCGCCTACTGTGAATCTTGACTTAGATTTAAAAGAACCATCGTTATTACTTTTCTCATCTTTGCTTTTACAATCGCATTTATTATCATCTCTAAAATTCTGACGCTTTTTCTCGCCTGTATCATATCTTTTCACGCCTTTGACATCACTTCTTCTCAATGCATCCTGATTTTTCAACCCTGTCTCAACAGACTTACTATTCAATTCTCCATAGCTATCCCTACTATCGAACTCATTTCCAGATTCATTTTCATTCTTAAATCGAACTTTATTATTATTTTTAAATCGAGCTCCATTATCGTGCATAAACCAAGCTTTATCACCTTTAAACACACCCTGATTCTTTTCTTCATCATTACTCCCATCCTCATCTTCACCTTCATCCTCATCATCCCATCTCTCTTGCTTTTCCCTATCCTCATCCTTTCCCTCATCATTTTCTTCACTCCCATCCACATCATCCCACCTCCCATGCTCATACTTTCCCTCATCATCTCCCCCCTCATCCCTACACTCATCATCCCATCCGCCGTTCTCATCCTCCCCACCATCTTTCTTCCCATCACTCCCATACTCCTTCTTTCGCTCATCATCCTCATCCCCCCTACACAAACGCTCGCGCCCACCCCATCCCCCACACTCATCATCTTTCTTCCCCTCGCCCCCGCCCCCCGGCGCAGGCGCACAAGCCGCGGAGGGCGCGGGACCCGCCTAAGCGAACAGCGCGTGCGCGGGCGCGTTGGCGACCTCGCACGCGAACTGATCTTGCTCCAGCGGCTTCTTCACCCACCTACCTAGTTTTGCCTTGTCGAAAGCCTCGATGAGTCGGTCTTTTGCTACCTGGAAGGAAGAATTTTGGTGTGAGCATTTGGTAAATTGAAGCTAGAGAAATGCCTTTTTGCAGTGCGTCCAGTCAATGGTACAAATTATGTTATAAAACATTGTTACATACCATGTTTTACAACAATCACGTACAAATTGTCTGTAACATTAGTTACATAAAGTGGACGCACCCTTAGAATCAGATATTACATCTGGCTATATGAGTGCACGAGACCGCAAAAGTCACCAGGCCAAGAACTAGTTTAAACTAGTATTTCAGATATTATATTTTTGTCTAGGAATCGAACCTGAGTCTATAAGCTATCCGGGCTTAAGTTCTTAGTTACACAGATATTGTAACCGCTTGAAATTTTCTAAGACTATTTCGGAGACCCGGGCTATATTCCTGGTTTGGGTAAAATAAGCTATTCATTTGTGAATTTACCTTTAAGGCTTAAAAATCAGTGATTTCGCGGATTATTTGCCTCAACGTCCGTGGTAACAGTTCTAAATGCCTATTTCAACTCAAATTTAAAAATTTAATAAACTCTTATGTTCATCTTCTTATCGAAACAGATTTAGAGTAAGGAAGCCAAAGGGAAGCGCGTCCTACCGACTGGGTGTTATGGTCGGGGACCGAGTTCCGATAGACATTACCTTGATTTGCCTATCTATATTAATCTAAATCTTACATGCCGCGGTTCATGTGCGGTACTAGGCTAACAGCGCCATCTAGCCTATGGAGCCGTAGCAGCGCTCGCTGTCGTGCGCCACCGGTAGGCGTGTGCGCGTGATGGCGAACGGTAGAGGTCGCCACAAACTCAAATTAAAAAAATAAAATACTCTAAAGTTTATTACCTCTTCTTAGCCTTTTTCAATCATTAGAATAGAAATCGTTTATTTGCAAGAAAACAACAAATTTGCAACTCTACAAAGGTCTTAGAAATAAAAGTCTTGTGTATTCAGCCTGCGTGCAGGCATGCAAATATTAATAGTAGATACATTTTGATAATATTATGTTATTAAATTAAATATCATAGTTATTAAATTAGTCAGTACAATTAAAATATTCACTTAAGCTATAAAAACATTTATTTCGCAGCCATTCATTCAATTTTTTCTAAAATGTAATTCATTGAGGTGTAGGCCAGGCCTCCTTTCTCATACGCCATTTTTATCCGTCCCGCGCCATCTGTATCCAGTCACTCTTTTGATAACATCACTCCAACGCATTTGGGGTCTTCCTACAGGGCGCCTTTTTTGCCACATCAAGGAAATGCTGTTACGCATACCCGCTAGCCGCGGGGGCAGCTGGGGGTTATGTGGGACTCCGGGCCTCAGAAAGAGAACCCCGCCTACCCACTAAAACATGACGGTGCCCTCCGGTGCCATGTGAGTCGGGGACGAGGTGGGTTCACCGTAGGCCGAGAGGCCACAGGCATTCACCGCAATATCTTACAAGGCGCATTTCTCCAACTCAACTAAAATGTCAAAATCAGCTGTTTCTTACCTGGTAAGTGGGGCACAGCTGTTTCGCCTCGTTGTACAGGATGTGTTCCAGATCTGAGGGCATCTTCGCTTGCTCTATACCCATGTTATCCTCCTGGAAAGAGCATAGTACAAGATAAGTTAAAAGGTTTAAATTCACGACACTGAAAATAAATTTAACTGTGAGAATGTAATTAATATTAGAGACAACATCGCACATCTAGTTCATTTAAAGTCATAAATTTTAAAAATAATAAAAAAATCTATCTTCAAGCAAACAATAGATTCGTATAATGGGAAACCTGTGGCATGGTTAACTCAATTTTGGATTTTTTTGACATTTTTTTTTAAATTTATTAGATAAACAACCACATAATACATTTCAATTATGCTACAGAGCTTATGTAAATCTAAATCAAAGTGTTTATAGGTTTTCACAACACACGCAACAAACTCGCAATTTTAACGGGAATCTGTAGGAGGACTTAGTTACACAATTGTCAGAAGGGAAGCCTTAAGTCATATCTATGACGTAGGCCAAGGGGCATCCCATTCAGAAGAGTGTTTTACGTGAACTGTATGACTGCCTCCTTGAGATTTCAACTTAAGTGATACCTGTAGGGGAGGCCTACGTGATACCTGTAGGGGACGTCTACGTGATACCTGTAGGGGAGGCCTACGTGATACCTGTAAGGAAGGCATACGTGATACCTGTAGGGGAGGTCTACGTGATACCTGTAGGGGAGATCTACGTGATACCTGTAGGGGAGGCCTACGGGATACCTGTAAGGAAGGCATACGTGATACCTGTAGGGGAGGTCTATGTGATACCTGTAGGGGACGTCTACGTGATACCTGTAGGGGAAGACTACGTGATACCTGTAGGGGAGGTCTACGTGATACCTGTAGGGGAGGCGTACGTGATACCTGTATGGGGAACTCTACGTGATACCTGTAGGGAAGGCCTATTTGATACCTGTAGGGTAGGCCTACGTGATACCTGTAGGGGAGGCCTACGTGATACCTGTAGGGGAAGTCTACGTGATACCTGTTGGGAAGGCCTACTTGATACCTGTAGGGTAGGTCTACGTGATACATGTAGGGAAGGCCTACTTGATACCTGTAGGGTAGGTCTACGTGATACATGTAGGGAAGGCCTACTTGATACCTGTAGGGGAGGCCTACGTGGTATCTTAAAGGGAGAGAGTTACACGTGAAAAGTAACAAATGTTTCAGACCTGCGGCAGCAAAGGCAGCCTCTTCACAACAAACTGCCAACGCGCGAACATGCTCTGTTTGCACAGGAGAGATGGCTGCCCACTTTCTAGCTTGCCGGTGGTGGCATTGACTATTTCTGGTAGCTGAAACAGAAGAAGATTGAATAAGTAAACTCACAAGAAGAACGGTTACAAAAAAACGTTTATTTATCATACAGGAGAACTACAGCCTTTTTCTATGTTTTTTTTTATTCAAAGATAAAATATTTCTAAAGATTGTGGTTGACGGGATTCGATCTTGGTAACTCTTGCATGACTAGCGACCTTGGAACCATCACACCATCTCAACTCTGCTAAGCAGTGGCGAATCTACGGTCCATATTTTAAATTTCCAATACCTGTATTACTGGCCAGAAAGAATCTAGCGCGCGAATTTGCCGGGCTCAGTTACACATTTGCTATGGATGTGAAGGCTACAGTTGGCACCCATGCGACTTCTTAGACAAAAAAGGTATATATATACCGCAGGTTCTTGGTAGTAGGGCCCCGGGCTTCAGACCCGGGGGTGTCTGTCGCCCGCTAAAGGGGGCCCGAGACGGCGTTTCGCGTGTTCCCGCGCGCCGTCTGTTTCGAGGTCTGTTTGAGTCCGGGGATTTGCGGTGAATACCTGTGGCCTCCCGGCCTACGGTGAACCCGCCACGTTCAGAAGGGCACCGTCAGGATTTTTAGTGGGTAGGCGTGTTCTCTCTCTGAGGCCCGGAGTCCCACATAACCTCCAGCTGCCCCCGCGGCTGGTATGTATGCGTAACAGCATTTCCCTGACGTTAAAAAAAAGGTTCTTGGTGGGAGTCGCATCCTTTTCAAGACGCGAAGAAAACCACACACGACTAAGGCTCTCCGGCCTTGGCTATGGCTCTTAAAAGGGTTACCCTGCGATAGAAAAGGAGAGGTATACATTACCTGCGTGGTGGCACACCAGCTGACGCTGAAGGAGGGCGCGCGCGCAGGCGTACGCGCTTCAGTGCTCGCCGCGCGCGCGAGCAGCGGCCGGTGCAGCCTGAAGGGCGGCGGGAGGGAACCGATGTAAGCCTCTATGCGGCCGCAGAGGGCTCTGGAACAAAAGATTATTGGCTGTGAGGGATAGTCCTCCTGGCCGGTTTCGACCACGGCGGCCAATCTCAACAGAGATTAGCCAACTAAGCAGGAGATTTATAGTGCACAAGTGTGAGCGCCTAACACAGGTGCACTCACTGTTCCATCACTCTCAAAGTTCGGTGAGACGGCAATCTGACATGACCGGAGAGAGGTCAGGCGCAGGACCAACGGCTTAACATGCGCACCGAGGCACGGGGTGTAACACTGACAACTTCCCAACTCCGAGCTGTTTTTGAGAAATTCATGATAGAAAATCTCAGTAACAATCTTGGCTCGACTTGGGATCCGATCCCAGGACCTCTCGGATGTAAGGCTGAAACTTTGCCACTACACCAACGAGGTAGTCAGAGGCAGCTGTGAGGGATAGAGAGACTTGATTGGCACTATTCTCTATTACGAGTAGCTCAGGTATAGGAAGCGGTAGAAATATAAGTGCCGAACATCATCGGAGAAATAAAATCTTCCCGACTTGACTGGCTTTTACATGTGGAGAGGATGGGATAGGATCGAGCCGCAAAGAGAGCCTATCTATAAACATGATATGTAAGGCTATCACTAGGTACGTATGTACGTATTACCTAGTTTTTTAGTACGCTACGACGAAACACATTACTAAGCCCAATAAATTGTATAACTATTGCCATTTAATCTTTATCTATTATATCTAGATAACTACCAAAAAACATGTATTATATTCACATATTCTTCTCTATCAACTATACCTATCTAATATTTAATTAAAAGTAATACATATTTATGTTTATATAAAATATGCAATGACAAACCCATCATTAACTCTTGGGCAATACTAGTATTGGCATGTATTAATCTATCATTTTCAAACTTAAAAAAAAAAGAAACTTTATACAAAACTTCTAACTTCTTCTTCCATAAGATTCATCCACTCAGAATATAAAATATATATTTATATACACACATGGTGCGGTGTGAGGTGTACGCGTGATTGGGATTGTTGAATTATTCGTATATGTGTATACTAGCTGTGCCCGCGACTTCGTACGCGTGGAATAGTTTTTTTTTTAAGTTTATTTTTCAAATGTATATACCACAATTTATTTGCACTATTCTGCCAAACTATTTTGGGCATAGACATATACTGTCGCAGACATTTTTTTTAAGGTCATTTTAAGAGGAATAATTCTTTCATATATATTTTGGTATCTAAAACCGTTTTATTTCTATCCTTCTTTACCTTCCAAGTAATGTTGAGTCAAATAAAAAAAAGTCCCATTAAAATCGGTTTAGTAGATTCTGAGATTCAATTTCCTGCCTGCCCCCTAAGTTCATCGGCGTGATTATTTATATCCCAGTTTACTCTCCAGGTGATACTGAGTCAAATAAAAAAAGTCCCGTCAAAATCGGTCCAGTAGATTCTGAGATTAGCCCGGACAAACAGACAGACAGACAGACAAAAATTTTAAAAATTGTTGTTTTGGCTTCTATTACGGTAATTAAGACCCCCTGTAACAATTTTTCATAAAAATCTTCAATGTACAGAAATCGATCTTTTACAGTCTTATTATATGTATAGAGATATATATATATATATATATTATATATGTATATATATATTTATTTATATTTATGTATGGGTATTTTAGCGGTCCTATTTATGTATGTGTAAAAAAAAACCGGTCAAGTGCGAGTAGGACTCGCGCACCGAGGGTTCCGTACAAACTAAAGGTTTGGAACTTTGAAATTTTCAAAATTGTCAAAAATATTTTTTTTTATATGATGAAACTGAAAATTTACGGTTTTCGTAATTTTTCCTATATCTGTACTATAAGACGTGACTTCGTACTAAATTTCAAGATTCTAAGTTTACGGGAAGTACCCTGTAGGTTTTGATTCCGTGCGAGTTTCGAAAATTTGCGGAAATTTGCGGCCTAAATGGCTGTATCTTTTGATTGCGTTGGCTTAGAAGGTTGATTTTTCTACAGCTTCCAGGGGCAGTAGGCCTAAGTATCATATAGAAATTTCAGTTTGATACCTCCACGCGTTCCTGAGAAAAACAGGCTTGACAGCCGGACGGACGGACGGACAACAAAGTGATCTTATAAGGGTTCCGTTTTTTACTTTTGAGGTACGGAACCCTAAAAAAAAGAGAGCCCATCTTGGACAACCTTCCGGGCGCCGGTGGGGCGTTTGTATGTATTTATGGATGTTTGTTACTCTTTCACATAAAACTATGGTATGGACTTAAATAAAATTTCACAAAAATTTAGCTTTCAGAAAAACTAGAAATACAGAATTGTGCAAAACAAAGGGTTTTCACGCGGACAAAGTCGCGGGCTGCCACTAGTATCTTAACTAGTGCTAATTGGTGGCGAGATGTTTGTAAGTAGACAAACTTTTAAAACTATCCTATTTTTTTGGTCGATTGTTTTTAGAGAAACTCCAGCAAGTGATGTCTATTTAAAGGCATCTTAAAAATACTCCAAATCACACACATGCATCCATCCATCATAATCGTTTAATGATAGCTCCATTGCGGCTCATCGGCTGTTACGCTTCCGTTGTCTTCATATAACCGCGATGCTCAATTACACAAGCTATTTATGATGATAGGGTGAGAACTACACGAATTTTATAGACCTACTCAGAGGCTGTCCATCCATAAAGTTTCGGCCATATTCGAGACTAGCCGGTGATGCTTATAAAAATGACTTAACGAATCTGTTTTCGAAATTTCCTCACAAAATTGTGTAATTTTGCAAATTAACAAAAAATCCTGGTATTGTCATTATGTGTACTTAATTTAATTTTGATCACTTAATCCTCGTTAACTTGGCAGTGTACACTGGGCTGGGGTGTACGTTCATGTTCTCGAATCCTGTAATTTGTTGACGTGACAACGTCTTATAAATTGGTTTGCCGGGTGACACTTCAAGAAACTGCGTTACGCTCCGCTCACGTTCCGCGCTCACAATGAGAGCGAGTGAGAGGCACGCGTCCCTTCGACTCGGGCATGGTTAGCCCGCCTAAGAGCGAGTGAGACAGACGAAAAAGTGAAAGGCACGCGTCCCTTCCACTCGAGCACAGTTAACCCGCCTAAGAGCGAGAGAGACAGAGCGAGAGAGAGAGAGAGTGAGAGAGATAGGCATACACACCGGTTCATGTTATACGAATGAATATTCACATTAAAATTATTTTACCACTCAAAGTCGTTGTCACGTAAAACTTTCGCCCGTATACCGACTTTACAGGCAACCAATTTTTTTCCTATTTTTCCTAAGCCCCTAGACTTCAAAACAACCCGAATTTATAAAAAAAACAAGTGTTGTATGAGAAAAAAATTTCCCTAGCCCTAACTTTTTAACTGTTTCCACCTTTAGCCTTCCGAAGATAGGAATCATAATGTGTTTTCTAAAATTCTTTGCTACGAACAATAACATTTATTCGGTAAGGAATACACAGTGCCTCATGGCGTTAATTCCACCTGTTGTGTAAAATTTATTGTGCAATAAATTAAAAAAAAAATTACAAAATATTTTTTTTACATTGATTAATAATAAGTGAATATACAACAAAAAAGTAAAGTTGTAGTATATTTATTAAAAAAAAAGAAAAAAGAACAACATCACAAACATTGATCTGACTCCGCGGTAAGTAGCTAAAGCACTTGTGTTACAATATCATAATCAACAGCGGTATTACAAAAACACTTAAATAAATACATATAACACCCAGACCAGTGCAAACCGACATGTTAATGCACACAAATGTTTGTACAGTTCGAGGAACAAACCTGCGACCTTTTGGTTAATAGTCAACTTCTTGACAATTTACACCAAATTTGATAAGTTTCTTTAAAATACTTCTTGTTAATAAATGTGATGGAAACTTATAACTTCGTGTAAACTTAGGGACCTATTTTACATAAAATAAACAAGTTTCAAGCCAGTTCCATATTTTGCGTTTAAAATTTAATATTGCAGCGTTGCATCACGGTAGCACACAGGAAAGCTAAGTATGGTCAGTAAGTTCACTGCTCAGATGAAACTGTTCGTCGATCACCATCACACTAATACGAGTATTATAAATGTAAAAGTTTCTTTGTTCGGAGTTTTTCGTTAATCACGCTGAAATTACTGAACGGATTTTGATGAAATTCGGTTGACAGATAGGGCATTAGCTAAATTTGGTGACAGGAGGAATTCAATGTGGGGGGTAAAACAGGAAATTTGACAAGTTACTTATACAATTTTTCTATAAACAATAGGTAGGTCATTTTTAGGTATGTCAAGATGAAAAAATCCGAAGGCATTATATTCCACATCAGGTATTCAGGCCTTCAGGTATCTATACAACAACAAAAACAACATCCAAATCCGTTATGTAATTTTTACGTGAAAAGCTAACAAGATATACCAACAGAAAGACGAAAAATCATATTGTTGGCTTCTGTTCTCGCTTTAAGACCCTTAGAAGTATTTTTTCACTTTTTATATGTTTAATTTACAATGTACAAAAATAACGTCCTGCAAATTATGTGTGGATAAACACGTTTGCGCGTACAAAGACGCAGGAAGGCCGCTAGTTAATCCTAAAGGAAACTAAATTGTAACACCTACTGAATCTCTCTTACTGTGGCAATGGCAAGCACCGCCATGATCTAATCGGCGTTTAGTTTAGCAATGGAAATTTAACAACATATATATGTATAATCACACTTCAGACTAATATCACATGTGAAATTTATCATAAGTGTCTGGATGTTTGTCCGTCAATCTCGCTGAAACGGGTGAACGGATTTTGATGTTATTTGGTTTACAGACAGGGCACGAGTGACTCATGTGATATGATACTATTCATCCCGATTAAATGCTCCCTAGGTTAGGATAAACATGTTTGAGCGAACGAAGTCGCGGGAAGACCGCTAGTTAATCCTAAAGGAAACTAAACAATGTAAGCCTGCTGAATCTCTCTCCCTGTGGCAATGGCAAGTGCCGCCAATGCCGCCATGCTCTAATCGGCGTTTCGTTTAGCAATGGAAATAAAATAAAATTTTATATACACACTTCTTCCCACATCATACTTATATCATAAATTTGAAAGTTATCATAAGTGTGGATGTTGGTCCGTCATTCTCGCTGAAATGACTAAACCGATTTTGATAAAATGTGGTATACAGACAAGGCGAGTGACTTAGGTGATATGACAGTTTTCTTCCCGATTAAATGCTCCCTTGGTTAGGATACACACGTTTGCGCGGACGAAGTCGCGGGCAGACTGCTAGTTAATCCTAAACGAAACCAAATTGTAAAGCCTACTGAAACTCTCTGGCTGTGGCAATGGCAAGCACCGCCATGCTCTAATCAGCGTTTAGTTAAGCAAGGGAAAGGCGATTTGCAACCGGTTATCTCGTACTCGCATGAGGAAACGCGGAAAAACTTGATAATTTGTTTAACTGACATTATGGTACAAATGTACTGTGAAATTATAGTTATGAATAAAAAAAATAAAAATCATTTAATTCAGGATCATGAGAAAATGAAAATAAAAGCACATTACATAACGATGTCAAAAGAACATATTTGAATTAAATTACAATTAAAATTACAATCAGCAAGATTAAAGTTATATTAGGAAGCAGTCCAATAAAAAAATAAAAATACTAAAACATTGTTAGGTTTCAACATGTAAAGCTGACAAAATTTAAATATTATTTAAAGACTGAAATTCGATTCTCTAATTATAAGAAGAATACGGAATATATACTTGTATAATGTGGCAGGGAGGGGCTGGATGCGATTGGCACGGAACCGCAACACTTGGCGTGCTCCTGAAGAGGCCTATACCCGACTATGGGTGACCACAGGCTGAAGAAGAAGAAGAAGTACCATTTCTAGTCCACGAAATTTTACCAATTAAAAAAAAATGTGCCTTTCGTGTTGGAGTCCATGGGCTCCTGGGGATCCAGGACTATCACCTTCTTCAGAGAGCTGAGGAAGAGGTTAGCTCAACACACTGGTGACCACCACATGTAGTTTCGACCACTGGTGGAAACTAACTCGACCAAATGATCAGCCTTGCCATACAGAGAGGCAACGCTGCCAGCCTTTTCGGTAAACCATACCCAATGGCGGCTCTGGGAGTGTATTTTTTTTCTAAATTGTTTAAATTTTTTTTATTTTTTATTTACCTGTTTTTATACTTCTATAAGCTTCGTTGTATTATATAATTTTAAGATATTTATTTAATTATATTCATTGAACTCATGTTACTTTTTACTTTTGAGTTCTCGATATTTTGAACTCACTCGCTTTTGAAAAGTCCCGTATTCTGTAACTATTCTAAATGGCCATGTTAGTTTAAAACAATAAGATGTGAGGTTTTTAACATGTAAAAACGACAGCACGTCAAGACAAAAACTGCGGTATAAGGTAAGGGTGATTTTACAACTAAAATAGATAACCTTATTTGCTGGTCACCATACTTTAATAGTAAAATGATACACTTTTTACGGATTATTTCGCGATTTATAAACATTTTATTTTATCCTGACGTTTCGGTCCCTTTTCAGCGTCGGTGGTCACGGTTAGACTAAGGTGTAAGATGTCATTACATAGTTTTGAAAAAAAATTAAACTACCATCATTTACAAATATTAAGTTCTTATCTACACAAAATGAGCTAACAGTAAATAAAATAAATAAATAAATCGCGAAATAATCCGTAAAAAAGTGTATCAATTCAATTTCTACTTTTCGCGTAAACCGAAGAAACAAATATGTACCTTAATATTTTTGAGTTCCCGATATATCGTCATAATATGCGTTGATAAACCAAATCCAATAAATCAAATCAAATAAATAATAGTTTAATTACAAAAAAAACACGCTTATACACGGAATTTATATTACAGTAGAGTAAAAAGCGTGGGGTGCACTTTATGACGTTTTCATACTTTTCTTTTATACGTGTCAATAATAGGATTATTTTCACATACTACAATACCAAGCGCCCCACGGTTTTTACTCTACTGTAATATAAATTCCGTGTACTCAGAAATTATTTTCTCTTTTTTTAGTTAGCTATAAAAGCGTGTTTTTTTATTTTTTTAAACTATTTTTTTAGTTAAAACTCTTATCAAATTATTGCATTGTCATCGGTACTTAATACGTGTGCAAAGTTTAAAATTAATCCGATTTCTGGAAGTTGGTGAAAATTGAGCTTAGAAATTCTGTTACATACTTACATTCATACATACATACATACATACACCCCGATCTAATAAAAGCGTGTTAAAAATACTTAAATATGACTATCAATTCAATGTCTACTGTTCGCGTAAACAAATGAAATAAATAAGTACCTTAATATTTTTGAGTTCCCGACATTTAGTCATAATATGCGTTAATAAACCACAGCCAGTTAATCAAATCAAAAAATAAATAAACATGACTGATGGTTGAGTTCGAAAAGATATAACACTGAAAAAAAATCTTTTCGGCTCCGTTCTTTAGGGATTGAGTGTCTACTAAAACCCGCCCCGCATAACGTAACTAAACAATCTGGTTAGGAAAACCGTAGTGGGAAAAATTCACCCCGTGCGCGCCGCCGGCCCTCCGCAACCAACGCTCCGTGTGAGCCGACGCGTGCGCAGTGGTATATGCATTTTGTTTGTGATTTTTGACTAAGTGCATCCGTGTGAAGATGCAGCCGTCCTTGCCGTTGGCGTGTTTCTTGTCGATTATAAGTGAGTATTTGTTTTGTTGTCAATTTTATTTATTTTCAACTATCGCGACTTCGTCCGCGTGGAATGCCTTTGTTTTCACAATCGCGGTCGAACGGGATAAAAAGTATCCTATGTCCGTTTCCTGGTTCTAAGCTACCTCTCCACCAATTTTCAGACAAATCGGTTCATCCGTTCTTGAGTTATAAATAGTGTAACTAACAGCACTTTCTTTTATATATATATATATAAGTAGACCATTTAAAACTTTATTGCACAAGAAATGTACAAAGGGTGGACTTAATGCTAAAAGCATTTTATGCCAGTCAACCTCGAGGTAATGCAGCGAGACGGAAATTTTAAGTGAAGATTTCAGTTTTGGAACACGAAACAAAACGCACCCCTTACAAAGTTAGTATCCATAGTTGTTTGGTGTGCCTGTAAGATAAATAGATAAAATTGCACATCTTTTAGTTTATTGAGTCTGTATTTTATATGATGTTCACTTTTTAGGGTTCCGTACCTCAAAAGGAAAAAACGGAACCCTTATAAGATCACTTTGTTGTCCGTCCGTCCGTCTGTCAAGACCGTTTTTCTCAGGAACGCGTGGAAGTATCAAACTGAAATTTCTATATGATACTTAGGTCTACTGTCCCTAGAAGCTGTAGAAAAATCAACCTTCTAAGCCAACGCAATCAAAAGATACAGCCATTTAGGCCGCTAATTTCCGCAAATTTTCGAAACTCGCACGAGAATCAAAACCTACAGGGTACTTCCCGTAAACTTAGAATCTTGAAATTTAGTACGAAGTCACGTCTTATAGTACAGATATAAGAAAAATTACGAAAACCGTAAATTTTCAGTTTCATAATATATATAAAAAAATATTTTTGAAAAATATTTTTGACAATTTTGAAAATTTCAAAGTCCTTATCTACAGGTTTGTGCAACTCGCACTTGACCGGTTTTTTTTTAAATAGATAGAGTGATTCTAGAGGAAGGTTTATAAGTATTAACATATGGAAAAAAAGTGAAAACGGCGGGCAGGACAGCGTCTGCCGTGTCCACTTGTAATGAGTACATAAAAAAACCGATATACTGTATTATGATTTATGTGAGAACAATGACGACCATTTTGGTGTAATGGTCAGAAAGTTAACTATTAACCAAGAGGTCGCAGGTTTGATCACCGCTCCTTACCACAGAGTCAGATTAATGTATGTGATGTTATTGTATATTTATTTATTTTCTAGTCGAAAGCGAGACATGATAAAAAAACACGCACTCAGAAAGGCAGATTGGTGTGAGGATACTTTATATGAAAGTCATTATGAGCCATGTGAGCCACAAGCTATTGCCAACCTCTTCAAGAACCATTTCCGGGTCGTGTTGAGGACGGAGTCGTTGACGGAGCCCACGCATAGCACGGAGGCGGAGACTGCTTTTGGTCGTGATTGTTCGCCACCATTGATCGTCACGGCCAAAGAAGTAGCTGCGGTGATCTCGCACATGTCAAGGGGAAAGTCCCCTGGACATTACGGGCTTAGTGTGGAGCACTTCAAAAATGCTGGGGTTCACTTGCCTCGCGTTCTGGCACTGCTTTACAATCTCTGCTTGCGACACTCGTACCTGCCCCCTGATTTCATGAAAACGATCGTTGTACCTGTTATCAAGAACAAGTCGGGAGACGCGTCTGGCAAAAGCAACTACAGGCCCATTTCGTTAGCAACCATCACAGCTAAGGTGTTTGATGGTGTGCTTGATAAGCTGTTGGATAAGTATATTAACCTGCACGATGCTCAATTCGGTTTCCGCGCTGGCTTATCTACTAAGAGTGCTATCCTGGCCCTCAAGCGCACCGTCAGATACTACACCGACAGAAGCACCGCCGTATACGCGTGCTTCTTAGATCTTTCAAAAGCCTTCGACTTGGTGTCCTACCCATTGCTGTGGAAAAAAATGAAAGGCATTGGGCTTCCGCCGGAGGTCATAGAGATTTTTAGGCACTGGTACCGCAACCAGGTTAATTACGTGCGATGGGCGGATGGGCACTCAGACGAGTACAGGTTGGAATGCGGCATGAGACAGGGGGGGTTGACGTCTCCTAAGCTCTTAAACCTTTACATCGACCAGCTGATTCGCGGGCTCAGCAGCATGCATGCGGGGTGTTCTATAGATGGTGTTAACATCAACAACATCAGTTACGCCGATGATATGGTGCTGCTGGACCCGTCGGTCGGCGCGCTCAGGAAGCTCCAATACAACTACGCCTTCTGGATGTTGTTGGGGCTGCCGTGCTTCTGCAGCGCGTCGGGTATGTTCGCCGAGGAACGCACTGATGGATTTTACGCGATCATTCGCAAGAAAGTGGCCTCGCTGATGAGCAGAGTGTGCGGTAGCTCCAATGCCATCTTGAGGGTGGTGGGGGGGTAGGCCCGAGTGTCCTATTGCTGATCATTGGACGGCCCTTTTGATCGGCTTAAAGAAGTAAACCATCAATAAATTGAAATTAAATTATATTTTATTTGACATTTCTTATTTTATTTGACAGTAGATAATTGACATTTGGATTTTTATTATTATTATATTAAATTGATTTGTATGAAATTATTATCGCATTAAAAAAATTACTAAAACTCGCATTAAAAGGATTACTAACAATTTATATGGAATCTTATTCTGAAATAAAATATTTGATTTGTTATTCACAGAAGCAAGACAAGACCTGTCTTGCGCTGTAATTTTGTTATAAAAAATCGGGACGTCCCACTTTCGACAACTGGCAACATTGGTATGGGACTTAGTTATGGGACACGACTCACTTCAGAAATCTTCTCTTTGAAATCACGGACACGACTTTGGATTTTTCTTTAAAATATATTCCGAAGAAAATTCCAATCCCGTATCTTCGATAATTCCAGCCCCCCTGAATTCTGTTTCTCCTATTTCTATTTGGGAATACCTATCTGGAACTTTCTGTCATTCATAGTACCTTTGATGAACCAACCCTAACCAATTTCATATTGAGACATTACCATGTCGTACAATGCTATAATTAAACGATGTTTAATCACTTACATAAGTATTGCACTTCATTATGAAATGTACCGCGCCAAATAGCTGCTCCGCTGCGCGTGGCTGCGCAAGAGTGGAAAAAAACGCTCGTTTTTGTGCGTTTATGTGGTACACCACGTGTGTGTGATGTATTTGCTTTACTATGTTACAATGCAATGAACACCAAAACTGTGATAGAAAATTATAGCATCAACAGTAACCAAAACCCCAAAACTACTGGACCAATTAAATATCAAATCAAATTAAAATCAAAAAGTTTCTATTTTCGGACACATACTCCATACAAAGCAAAAATAAACACATTATACAAATCAGCGAAAAAAATAATAATATATATAAAGGGTTACAGGTTGAGTCGATCTAAATCCTTTCTGACTGATTTGACTTTGGAACCCCATATTCGAAACTTAACCGTTCACGAATTATCGGCATTTTAAATTATTTATTTAATTTACTATGTTTAATATCTAAAGAAAAGTAGGGCACTGAGAAAGGGAAAATTGTTTTTTTTTCTTTTTTTTTCTTTTAACAGGTACTGTATTATAGTGATCGGATATTCGGACGCATATTTAACTAAAGTTGAGGTGTTGGCTAATAATAATAATAATAGTCCTCCTGGCCGATTTCGACCACGGCGGCCAATCTCAACAGAGTTCAGCCAACTACGCAGGAGATATTATAGTGCACAAGTGTGTGCGCAATACACAGGTGCACTCACTGTTCCATCACTCTCAAAGTTCGGTGAGACGGCAATCCGACATGACCGGAGAGAGATCAGGCGCAGGACCAAAGGCTTAACATGCTTTCCGAGGCACGGGGGTGTCACACCGCCAATTTCCCGACTCCGAGCAGTTTTTGAGAAATTCATTACAGAAAATCTCAGAAACAATTTTGTCTCGACCTGGAATTCGAACCCAGGACCTCTTGTATGTAAGGCCGAAACTTTGCCACTACACCAACGAGGCAGTCAGAGAGAGAGTCAGGCAGAGGGTTGGCTAATATGGAAAGCGCTTTTGACTGGAAATAATTCCAGGAATAGGGGATTGACAAATTTAGTTATTTTTTTAACTATAAAATCAAATCGGGTGCGGATATATTCATGCCATACATAACATATGCATAGAATTGCAGTGTTTTTCTGTTTCAATCGTATTCTTTTTTCTGATATCCTAATAGGTTACGGGCCCAGGCCTTTTTATATTAAAAAGGGATTTCGGAAACGTCAGATTTAGTGTTTTATGTGATAAATAGTTACATTTTTTGGTTTTATTGACACTCACTACCTACTGTTTCTCTTTACGTATACGTAATGTATACGTAATGAGAAACAATGTATACGTAATGAATAATTGTCATGAATAATTATGTCATCCTGTGGTCCTGGTTATTAAAAAAAAACACATGCTAACCATGTTACAGAAATGTTTGATGATCCCGCAATCCCGCAATTTGAGTCGGGTTATTAGTTTTTAAAAAAAAAATTAAATGGTGGAAAATTTTACTATTAGTCTTTTAAATTCTGGGCAAACTGTGGCCTTTAGGTTAAAAGTTAGGTACAGCTTCAGGTGGCACCTATCTAATAGTTTAACCAGGGTATACAGTATACAGTAACCCTTACTTTATTAATAGAACCACACTACACAAGTTTCGCAAGTAAACCGCGATGCGTACGACAGGGTACGTCGTTACTGATTTTATGCTGATTCTCATACATTTACAGGTTTGGTACAGTCGACGATGGAAAAAAATGCGAATACGTTAAATCACAATTACATCACATACCCTCCTCGATCCCAAAGTTAGCCCAGAAGCATTTGAATCAAAGAAATCAGAAAAGGAATAATCGAAGACACCCCAAACACCTACACCTGGTGGTCCTATCGAAGAATCAAACCCTCTCAATGATAGCGACCATATGATTGACATCTAACTAGAACCTGCACAATGCTAGGTTGGCTAAACAAGGGTTGCAAAACTAAAATTAAAAAAAAACCTGTCATGAGCCGGGAAAACAGGTGGTTAGCTTCATCAGCGGAACGGATTTTGAGCAGCCAAAACTAAGAACTACCGTAATTAAATTATCTTGCGAATAAAAACACCGCACTAAAATCGGTCCATCCGTTCAGGTCTACACACACAAAACACCCTCTTTTTCGTCGGGAGTTAAAAATTATTTTGTGTTTATTGGTGCAAAGAAATTCTGGGTCAAAGTTAACATGGTGCAAGTGAGGCTAGCCCTGTGTTAATATAATATTCAAGTGTATTTTAAAGGCCAAATAAACTTTTTTTCTTTCTTTCTTTCTAAAAAAAGTGAAAAATTTAGCACACACATATCTCTAACTGACTGTACAAATGAAACTATATACGCAAGCGGTTTCGGTTATTGGCTATTGTAAGCAACAGGTTGCACAAATTCGATAAAACTAACCGATTACCGAAGAAAGAGGGTAATGATGTTGCGACAGGATATACATTGCCAAATATTATTTCACTAGCCACCCCGCCAGTTGTATCGCCCGCGTGGTATTCGGTTCTTCAATATATTATTCATATAGCATTTATTCATCAGGGATGATGGATGAAACCATTAGAATCCTACTCTAATGGTTTCATCCATCATCAGCCTATATACGTCCCACTGCTGGGCACAGGCCTCAACTCATCTATGAGGTGGTCCGAACCATACTCCACCACGCGGGCTCAGTGCGGATTGGTGGAGAGGTGTGTGTAAGGTAAGTGACCAACCTTACTGTCAGATGTTATTAAGCCGCCCGTGGGCCTCCGACCAGGCTTGACGACTAATATCTATCGATATTAACCGGGACCAACAGCTTAACGTGCCTTCCGAAGCACGGAGATGCTTGTAAATAGACGTCACTTTTATGGTCAGAATGGTCACCCATCCCAAACATTACATGCCTTAGGTTGCTTAACTTTTGGTATCACTATCAAAGCGCTGCAACAACTGCGCCACAAGCACCTCTGGTAATGGTTTAAGATTTTTAAATCGGTTTAAGTTGTTTCGGTTGTCACACAATGGTACCCAAGGAATGTAGGATATATCTTGTATCATTTTCATAGAATATTCACAGGACGCCAAGACATCTAGCCACAAATCTATGTTATTCAATCTTATCACATAACTAACTAGTTAGTTTCCTCGTCTCCTAATAGTAATACCAGCATGGTTAAGTACAGGTTAAGTTGCAATCTGGTGTTACATCATTCGGTGACCAGATATTAAGTGGGTGAAATTGAGGAAACTGTATTCCTAGAAGGTCATAATTTAATCAAGTTTCATTAAAAGTTGATTTTATAGCTCAGAAAAACGTGTCTAAGATGTACTTAGACTTAGAGATGTATGTAGATCTGAATATGCTTATAGATAACTCACTCGGGCTAGGAAAAATGATTTTGCTTCAATGACCGTCAAACAGGCGTTAGTTATGCTAGGTTACATGGTTTTCTTTGTGAAAATGGGTATTATTTTTTTAATATTATTTTACTTTAATCAACAGGTTCATTAAATGCAGAAAATATCTACTTTTGGTCTGATGTTACTAATTTCGAAGAGATATTATTCTAACTGTTGAATACATATAACTTTATCATCCATACTAATATTATAATTGCGAAAGTAACTCTGTCTATCTGTTACTCAATCACGCCTAAACTGCTGAACCAATTTGCATGAAATTTGGAAGGGAGATATTTTGATACACGAGAAAGGACATAGGCTACTTTTTACCGCGGGAAAATGACGCATTCCCATGAAAAAATTCAGGTTGGCCGATCTAAAACTCGAGAACGGCTGAACCGATTTCAATAAATTGCCGCCTTGAATAAATAAATAAATATTTCACAACAATCACACCAATTCTCTAGTCCCAAATTAAGCTACGAGGCTTGTGTTACGGGTACTAGACAACGGATAAACAATACATAAATATGTACTTTTTTTTGTAAATAAATACATATTATACACTAGTGGACCCGGCAGACGTTGTCCTGCTCCCTGATATAGCAACTTTCCCACATGTTCACAACGTTTAAACCTTCCCTGATCTTCCACGAATATTTTAAGACTAAAATTAGTCAAATCGGTCCAGCCGTTCACGAGTTTTAGCGAGACTAACGAACAGCAATTAATTTTTATATATAGAGATGATAGAAAACACCCAGACCAGTACAAACACACATGTTCATGCACACATATGCTTGTACTGTGCGGGGATCAAACCCGCGACCCTTGGTTTTAAAGTCCGATATGTAGACCACTGGACCAAACGGTCGTCAAAATGTTTGTGAAGTCCAGGGAAGGTGTGAAAGATGAGAAAATACTGATTAATTGCGAAAGCAGCGGGCAGGACAGCGTCTGCCGGGTCCACTAGTTAATCATAAATTGACGATTGCAAATTTTCCTCAATTCCAGGACCACCAGGCGTGCAGTTCGAGGACTCCCTCCTCCAGATCCTGCCGGTGGACAAGACCAAGTGTCCATACGTGAGGGACCACAATGATATAGGGTTTAGACTGTTCACTAGGTAAGTTTAGACTGTTTATTAGGGTAGGGTTTAGACTGTTTACTAGTTGGAGGTGCTTGTGGCGCAGTGGTTGCAGCGCTTTGGTAGTGATACCAAAAGTTAAGCAACTAAGTCGCAGTCATGTTTGGGATGGGTGACCATTCTGACCATTAAGTGACGTCTATTCATAAGCATCTTCGTGCTTCGGAAGGCACGTTCAGATAACTAACTTGATCTAACCTATCAGCCTGTCATGCCATACGTTCCACTGCTGGGCACATGCCTCACCTCAACTATCAGGTGGTACAAGCCATACTTCACCACGCGGGCTTAGTGCGGATTGGTGGAGGGGTGTGTGTAAGGTAAGCGACCAACCTTGCTGCCAGATGTTATTAAGCCGCCCGAGGGCCTTTGACTACCCCCTCGAATAGAGCACGCCTTGCCGTGGCGTGGGGGCTCAGTAGTCTGTCGCAATCCAGCGACAGGTGAAGCCAAGATGCTCTGTGGAGAGTGCCTCTGCGTCTGTTCCCGTATCGGGCGGCAGAGACACTAGTGAGTCGCGTCTGTCTCGCATCGAGCGGCGGCTCACCGAAGTGCTTGTGGCTCCCAGCACCCCTCTGGCTTATCAGAGGAGGCAGGGGATGTCCTCGTGGCGAAACGAGGGTCTTGGCCTAACCGCCCGGACCCTCCTGAGAGACGGCGCCAGTATGCCGTCTGGAGTGGGATGAGATCTCCTCACCCCACTCCGTGGAGATCCGCCCTCCTGCTTAGAGGGCGGACGTTGCTGCTGGCAAGGGTCGCGGGACTGTTGAGACACCGCGGCCCCTGCTGTCACAGCCACACGCAGCGGGCTTCGTCAGGTTTTAGTGGGACGGGGGAGTCCCACACACGCCCCTCCGGTCCCCGACGGAGGGGTACGGTGCGTAAAAAAAGGGCCTTTGACTAGGTTTCTGACTAGGGATCAACAGAACTAACTACAATATATATTTACAGGCATAACCCAACAGTATACCAAGAGCTTCACATAGGCGACGACGAGAGCCTGTTCGCATCGCACTTCAACTTCCACGATCCTACAGTGGTATACTTCGGAGCTTTTCTGGAACAGCCTGACGATGGCAGCGGGCTGCTGGTTAGAGAATGTAAGTGTTATGCCATGATTATTTTTATTATCACCCCCAAGAAGTTAACTGCTGAATATGGATTAGAAAAGATAACTCTTTATACGTGTACTTCCTTAATAGATTTCCTGCTGTAGCATCCAGTTCGATTCTGCGATCTTTTAGATAAAATATTATTATTTCTTATCAGCCTTTATACGCCTTCCGAAGCACAGAGATGCTCGTAAATAATAATAATAGTCCTCCTGGCCGATTTCGACCACGGCGGGCAATCTCAACAGAGATCAGCCAACTACGCAGGAAATATTATAGTGCACAAGTGTGAGCGCAATACACAGGTGCACTTACTGTTCCATCACTCTCAAATTTCGGTTCCTACAAAACGCGGATTCGCGGATCCCGCAGATTTCAATTTGCAATGTTCGTAAAGTTTCGCGTGATAATATATCCTTGTATCCTCAGATACAAGGATGTTCTCAAGCGGCACATGAAGAGGTGTAACATTGAGCCCACACAAAATGGTTTGGCAGCACATCGCCCAGAATGGCGCGCGACTGTGAACAGGCGTGTCCGCGAGTTTGAGGAGCAGCGTAAAGCTGACCTCGACGCTAAGCGCGATGAGTTGAAAACCCGTCCAGTCGCCGAATTAACTATAATTATGTGAGTGGCGCGCTCACCTGCCCTCACTCCGCGCGAACGTTTACCGCAAAAATCGGCTACATCAGCCACTTACGAGCGCATCAAGGCCAAACCGACTTGCAGTCGAAGTGGTCGCCATGACCGAAAACGGTCGGATAGATCATCATCATCAAAGTTTCGCGCGATAAAGCGAGTGGCGGTTTCGCCCGATGACGGGGGCTGGCGGGCGGATTCCTGCCAGCCAGTTACACCTCACCGTGCGCTTTGCGCGTCGTTCCTGTAGGTGTCAGTGTTTTCGCTTTTACTGCCTGGCGTTTAATTGACGTTAATATAACATTAGTCTATGTTATATTTAGATCAATCTATCTTCCCGCCAGCGGCTTAACTCGCGTGGAATTCGATTCTCTAATATATGCATGTAATCAAACAAATAAACCTTCCTCTTAAATTACTCTATCTAAAACATTAATTTTAAGATCTTATGGGACTAAACTGATAACTACTTACTTAATTATAATTTAATTTTCATTTTATTTGAAAAAAAATGTAATGTTGCAACTAAATAAATAAAAAATGTCAGATCTTTTATGTAAATCAAAGTTGATTTTTGATACAGAGACTTAAAGGTTCAATTCGATTTTATATCACAAATTGCAGGATTGGACAATCCCGCACATCGATTCCGCGGGATTGAATGAGCTGCGGGAATGCAATCCCTACTTCTATTGTCACCTCGACCAGCGTTAATCTATTGTGGAAGTCCTTTATGTTTACAGTTCACTACTTAGCCCCTTTGAATCCAGGAATTATCCAGATTCTTTGGAGAGTGACGTTAGCAAAGCAGATACCTCTAGGTGCATGATATGTTAGCTCAGAAAGATACTTATTTTGCTCACGAGTGGTCCGTAGGAGCAAAGTATATGCATGGCTGTTTCCTCACTGTTTTTTTAGAAATTGAGTCATTCAGTGGCGCATCGACCTGGATCCGGCTCACGAACATCTCCGGAGTCATCTTTAAATTTGGCTAGATACAAGTACCTACCTGCATACTCCTAACGTCATATCCACCGCTTTGACTTATTATTATAGTACCTCGTGGTCAACTGTAATTGGCTAATTATTTCCTCATGTAATTTTAAACTTTCAATGCTGTTGTTGTCCCTAATAAATAAATCATCATCATCATCATGGGATGCCATCTTCAAATTGAAGTTTGGAGGTCAGCATGTAGAAACCGATGCGGTCTTGATCCGCTCTTTTTAGCTGGTCATAAAAACTAAGTTTGGTCCAGTCCTTGATGTCATCTATCCATTATCTTCTAGGTCGGCCTGGTGATCTCTTGCCAGGAATCTTGCCTTCGAAGATCAGCCCTAAAAACTCATATTGAGAACCTCTCTGCATATATACAAAGAAGGCAAACTTCCTCTTCATTATAGTTGACATCAGTTCACGTTTACACTTGGCACGTTGCAGTACTTTGATAAATAAATGAAATGTATAAATAAATCAGTTTTATTGTCAACAGCATATATGCTCCGCGGCGACTGCAACTTCATAATCTTGGACCTGAGCCGTTTGGAAGCCGGTCCCTGGTACTTCACGGCTGCTGACAACACGTGGTACATTGGAAACTTTGCCGCCAAGTTCATTGACTATATGGTCACTAGGTGAGTGAGATGAGATGATTAATAGGCATGTGTGCTCGACAAAAGAAGATAAATTGATGAAGAGATTCTCACCTCGCAGATAAACAGTCAAACAGACTTCAATTCACAGACAGATAATTGGCTAGATGACACCACCAATCGTTGACATACTTTTTATTATCTGCCAAAACGGTCTGCCTCCATAGATTTTGTATGGGAATACATGATCGTGACGTCAATGTCATGTATCAGAAATCGGAAGTGTTTAAAAATTGGTTTCTACAGCTTTTTGGAAATATATTGGTATTATCTTCATAGGAGCTAGGTTTTTAAAACGCCATAGTCTTGAAAATATTTAAAATAGGTGTCATCATCCCAATTCTAAAAAATAGCGAAATGCGTTCTGTAGTCGATTCTAAGTATTCCTAGTCAATTTTATTTAAAAATAAGTCGGGTTTTTCTTCCTGACGCTATAACTCCAGAATGGCAGAACCGATTTGAATAATTTTAGTCTCGAATTATTCGTGGAAGTCTAGAGAAGGTTTAAAAGTATTGTTACGCCGGTGGGCTAGTGCTAAAACTTTGATCGTGTTTTTCCGTGCCTTGGAGGCGTTTTCAGCAGGCTGAAATACCATTTCAGGCCGTTTCAGAGAGTGCTCTAACACATACTAGTTTATCGAAATTTCACCCAAGTTGCCGTTGTTTTCAGGCGCCTGAAACATGTTTTCGGTCCGTTTCAGGCCGCCCTCTATCAGCTGACGCCATAACCTGAAAACCCGTTTTCAGGCGTTTTCAGGACCCCTTATGGGCCTTTGAAGCCCACTTCAGTATATGACGTAATTTTCAGTAGGAGTGAAAGAGATAGCACGATTGGAGAGAGGCAGCTATACTGAGAACATTCCAGAGAGGTGTGACAGAGACGGCACGGGACAAGGATGGCACTATGATGCCGAACATTCGAGAAAGATCTAGGCTAGGCAAGACGGCATTTGGAGGGATCCCGAACGGTCTCGTGCTGGGTAGTAGGTACCTACCGAATATTCGGGAGTCCTTGACGGCCGGTATATAAGGAGCCCGGGAATGCGACCGAGTTGGAGTTTAATTTGGGAAAGCGACGAGTAAACATCGAAGCGAAAACTGCGACAAGAAGATTTTGGAGTGCGATATAAGTGTTTGCGTACTAAGTGTTGTAACGTAAAGTGTGTACAATAAATCCTACTCTACTTCATCGGTTTAGAAGTGCATTTCAATCTAGATCCCACACCCCTAGAACGTAACATTTGGTGTCAGAAGTGGGATTGAAAATGCCGATTACTCCGCGAGAAGAAGAGAAGGAGGGGATGCAGACCCGAAGCCGCACCGCTGCTGGAGACTCTGCGGGCACCGCCGGAACGTCAGACACAGCGGTACCAGCTTCAAGGACGCCGGAGATAGACGTCAACGCCATTCTGATCCTCCTGAAAGAACAGGCTAGAAGGCAGGAGGAACAAGCCAAAATCTTGCAACAAGAGCTACGGGTTCAGCAGGAGGAACAGACCAGAAGGCAGGAGGAACAAGCCAAAATTTTGCAGCAAGAGCTACGGGACCTGAAAGTAGTCCTCCGTGAGGTACACGAAGTAGCTGCAGAATGGAAAAAGGAGATGGCTGAGGTGCAAGACAAAATTGTGGGCGTTGAAATTAAAGTTGAAAACCACGAGAAGCGCCTCAATGGACTGAACGAAAAAGTGGAGGGCCAGGAGAATCGCCTCCAGAAGTTGGAGATCAAAGTGGCCAACGGCACCACCAGTGTATCAGGTGCACCAGCCACAGGAGGTGAAAAGTTAAAGGTACCTCCATTCGATGGTACCTCTTCGTGGGCCGCATACAAGCTCCAATTCGAGATGTCTGCCGAAGCGAATGGCTGGAGCAAGGACTATGCTAAAACGGCACTGAGTTTGGCGCTGCGGGACGAAGCTCTCACTGTTCTGGAAGCGTTAGGAAAGGAGAAGACATACGACCGTCTTCTTGAAGCTTTAGAGGCACGCTTCGGTGACAGCCATCTAGAGCACGTTTACAGAGCTCAGCTGAAGAATAGGACTCAGGGGCATAATGAGTCGTTACAAAAGTGGGCACTTGAGATAGAGAAGCTCGTCCGGAAGGCGTACCAAGGTTCCGCAGCGACTTTCATCGATAGAACGCTAGTACAGGCATTCATAGATGGGATTCGGGACTTTGAAGTGAGGGCTGCTGTACGGCTGGGACACCATGGAACCTTGAAGGATGCGCTCGTCTATGCCCTGGAGGTGGAAGCTGTACGCCAAGACTCAACGAAATCCTTTAGGGTGCGCGAAGTTGCGGCCAGGGAGCCGATTGCTCCACCTCGAGAAACTGGGCCTCGATGCTACAACTGCGGGGAAAGAGGACACATACAATCAGGCTGCCCAAAAAGATCTTGGAGGCAACGGGACTCGGACCGAACGGAGTATGCAAGTGAACTGCGAAACCGGCTTGATGATGTTCACAGGCATGTTCGTGAACATGGATTGCAGGCCAGCGAGAAGGTGAAGACCAGATACGACCGGAAGTCTAACTGAGGAAGGATCATTCGTGTGGCTACATAACCCTATGCGTCGAAAGGAAAGTCACCGAAATTGTCGCCGAGTTGGGAAGGGCCGTACAAAGTAGTCACAAGGATCAACGACGTCACTTATCGGATACAGCGCAACGCACGTAGCCCCTATAAGATTGTTCATGTTGATCGGTTGGCCAAGTACCATGGAACGAGTGATGCTCGGGACGAGCATGTCTAAGGAGGGGGTGGTGTTACGCCGGTGGGCTAGTGCTAAAACTTTGATCGTGTTTTTCCGTGCCTTGGAGGCGTTTTCAGCAGGCTGAAATACCATTTCAGGCCGTTTCAGAGAGTGCTCTAACACATACTAGTTTATCGAAATTTCACCCAAGTTGCCGTTGTTTTCAGGCGCCTGAAACATGTTTTCGGTCCGTTTCAGGCCGCCCTCTATCAGCTGACGCCATAACCTGAAAACCCGTTTTCAGGCGTTTTCAGGACCCCTTATGGGCCTTTGAAGCCCACTTCAGTATATGACGTAATATTCAGTAGGAGTGAAAGAGATAGCACGATTGGAGAGAGGCAGCTATACTGAGAACATTCCAGAGAGGTGTGACAGAGACGGCACGGGACAAGGATGGCACTATGATGCCGAACATTCGAGAAAGATCTAGGCTAGGCAAGACGGCATTTGGAGGGATCCCGAACGGTCTCGTGCTGGGTAGTAGGTACCTACCGAATATTCGGGAGTCCTTGACGGCCGGTATATAAGGAGCCCGGGAATGCGACCGAGTTGGAGTTTAATTTGGGAAAGCGACGAGTAAACATCGAAGCGAAAACTGCGACAAGAAGATTTTGGAGTGCGATATAAGTGTTTGCGTACTAAGTGTTGTAACGTAAAGTGTGTACAATAAATCCTACTCTACTTCATCGGTTTAGAAGTGCATTTCAATCTAGATCCCACACCCCTAGAACGTAACAGTATTCTACAAAAGGTTTAAAAGATCAGAAAATTTAAATACAGCAATGGGCAGGACACCGTCTGCCGGGCCCTCTAGTATCTTCTATGTACATACTTTTTTTCCTCTCCAGTAAATATTTCTCCTATGTAAATATTATGCTCATATGAGATAGCAGTGTTTTTGACAATCAATTTGTGTTTTTTTTTTTCAGAGGCCTGGACTTGAACAAGACCCACTTCATCGGACACAGTTTGGGGGCGCAATCGGCCGGTGTCGCAGGCTCTGTTCTTAAATCAGGTAAAGACATCACAAGATTGTATGACGTATACTTTGAATGAATAACTATTTGAAGATAATGTGTATGGAGTTGCAAGCTATGACAGAACACAAAACATTCTTAAGAGTCACATCACCAAATGTTGATAGCTGGGCAGTTTTTGCATCGATTGACTGCCTCGTTAATTTAGTGGCAAAGTTTCTGCCTTACATCCGAGAGGTCCTGGGTTCGGTGTCATGAATCTCTCTCAAACAGCTCGGAGTCGGGAAGTTAGCGGTGTTACACCCCCGTGCCTCGGTGCGCACGTTAAGCCGTTGGTTCTGCGCCTGATCTCTCTCCGGCCATGTCGGATTGCCGTCTCACCGCACTTAGAGAGTGATGGAACAGTGAGTGCACGTGTGTATTGCGCTCACACTTGTGCACTATAATATCACCTGCGTAGTTGGCTGATCTTTATTGACATTGGCCGCCGTGGTCGAAATCGGCCAGGACTATTATTAATTTAAAGACTACAATTATATAACTCTTTTTTTCCACCAGGGCGAGTATCAAGGATCACTGGCCTGGACCCGGCGCTCCCACTCTTCGACAAGTTGCCCCTATCGCAGAGGTTGGACCCTTCCGACGCCGATTTCGTTGACATCATACACACTGATGCTGGTATATTTGGTACGTTTCCTAAACTTTCCGTTGGACATGTGTTAAGAATCACCAGCCTAAGACCGTGCTCCTTAAAGTGACGTTCGTTCTCGGATCTAGCTGGCGCGTTCGACAGGATGGCTAGATCTGAAACTTCGTGCAACGGCTTAGAAAGAAGGAGGAAACCCAGCGCGTTTGCTCGCTAGTACGTTGAAGTTTTTAGTAGTGAGGGGAGGACTACATCCGATTGGCGAGTAGGGGGATCGAACGGAACGTCATAGATGGCTACCAGGAAAACCATTAGGTACGACACTCAATCATGCCACCATTGCGAAACGGCCAAAGAAGATAATTTGAACAAGATGTAGTGTTTTTGAATTAATGGCCGTAAGAGAAGAGAAGAGAGAGTTAGGAAGCGTAAGGGAAGCGCTTCCTACCGACCAGGTGTTATGGTCGAGGACCAAGGTCCGATCGATAGACATCATCTTGATTTGTCTATCTATATTATTCTGGATCTAAATCTTATCTATATCTACCACGGTTCATGTACGGTACTAGGCTAACAGCGCCATCTAGCCGTATCAGCCCTCGCTGTTGTGATTGCCACCGTTAGGCATGCGCTTGTGATGGCGAACGGTAGAGGTCGCCACAGTTCTTTACAAACACACCCCTCGCTACGCATGCTGGCATATCTCTGGTGGAATCGCAGCCCAATACTCAAGAATTATTAATCTTTGCAGGCTTCAAAGCCCCGATAGGCCACGTGGACTTCTACCCCAACGGTGGGATTAGCCCTCAGCCGGGATGCGAGCTGGAGATAGTCCTGCACGAGCAGAGATTCCTGAATAAATGTATGTATTTTTACTTTAAGCACTTTGATTTATGCAAATAGAATAAGAATTATGACAAGGTGAAAGATAACGAAATTTAATTATTCCGTTCCCTGGACGTCCACAAATAATTTTAAATCAAAATTATTCAAATCTTATTAGCCGTTCTCGAGTTTTAGCGAGACTAACGAACAGCAATTGATTTTTATATATAATTCGCTTCCTGCGAATATTTAATACTAGCATGCCGCGGAGCTTTAAAAAGATAACGACCCTAGATCCTCTAATTTTGTAACCCCTAACAACCCTAACAACTTTGACTAACCCCTAACAACTCTAACCAGTCTTCTGCAGCCACTGGCGGTCCTACATGTTCTACGCGGAGTCCGTGATACGGCCGAAGGCCTTCGTGGCCACTGAATGCGGATCCTGGAGACAGTACAAGAGAGGATTGTGTGCTACACAACATAGCATACACATGGGATACGGCGTCGACAAGACGTGAGGAAAATCTAGATTTTTAGCCACATTCAGCAACGGAAGTGAAGCACAAAAAAAGCACAGAACAAGGTCTCTCACTCGCTCTACTGTTGCTACCTATCTCTTTCCCTCCAGCTATCTGTCTAATTTCTCCGTCTAGCTATCCGTCTCGCTCTATTTACTTCCTTTTCTCTACGGGCTAACCTTTTTCTTCCTAGCTTTCTCCCTCTACCTATTTCTCTTTCGCTCTAGATACCCGTTTCACCCTAGATTAGCTGTCTCCGTCTTCGCAATGCTTTCTCTCTACCTACCTGTTTATTTGACTCAAGCAACCTGTCTCCCTTTCTTCTTAGCTGTCTCCCTCTATCTATTTCCGTTTCTCTCTAACTGTCTATCTCTGTTTCACTTTCTCTCTCTAGCTGTCTCTTTCACTCTAGCAATCCCCTTTTTCCTATCGCTGTCTAGCTACCCCTCTATACCCCCGTTCTAGGCAAGTCCTCCTTGCCCCTGGCGCTCGTACATGTTATAAGTGGAGTCCGTCCTTCGTGGCCACTGAATGCGGATCTTGGGGACAATATCATCAGTACATCACTACAAGAGAGGGTGGTGCGCTACGCAACACAGTATTCATATGGGATTTGGCGGTGACAAAAAGGATGGTACTTATAGATTGTAAAGCACATAGCACAAAAATGGAAGCACTCGAGCATTGAATGGAGCGCCATAAGCTAGCTTGTGTGTCAAGCTTGCTGTTCACTGTAGTTATCTCCTCCCATCCCCTTTGACAGACCGACTAGCTACTTGTCCTACTCTCCCTAGCAACCTGCCTTCCTCGCACTCGCTTCCTATCTATCTCCCTTCAAATACCTTTGTAGTATCCTCATTCTATATTCCTGTTTCATCTACTCGCTAGCCTTCAGGATCAAATGGGTACAGCAGGAAACTCACTCACAGGAACTCTTTAATGACTTGGTATATTTTACTGCCTCGTTGGTGTAGTGGCAAAGTTTCTGCCTTACATCCGAGAGGTCCTGGGTTCCAATCCCAGGTTGAGCCAAAATTGTTTTTGAGATTCATGTATTTATCAAAAACAGCTCGGAGTCGGGAAGTTGGCGGTGTTACACCCCCGTGCCTCGGTCCTGCGCCTGATCTCTCTCCGGTCATGTCGGATTGCCGTCTCACCGAACTTTGAGAGTGATGGAACAGTGAGTGCACCTGTGTATTGCGCTCACACTTGTGCTTTATAATATCTCCTGCGTAATTGGCTGACCTCTGTTGAGATTGGCCGCCGTGGTCGAAATCGGCCAGGAGGACTATTATATTTTAATAATGAAATTCGCATATTGGTAAGTTTGAAGTTAAAATTACAATGAGACGTCAATCATAGAATGACTATTCTAAAATAATTGACACAGCGAAATATCGAAGGCGACAGCGCCATCTCACGGAGATTTAAAGTATATGTTTACGTAGGTCGATAACTTCTCGCTAGTGTGACGCTCGCTGGATTGAAGTAGTAGCCGCTAGATGGCGTGATATGTAACAATTCGTCTAGCTACTTGCCTCTCTCTTTATCTGGCCTTCTAGCTTCTTTCTCTCTCAATCTCCCTCGAACTATCTGTCTTTTCATAGCACCAAATTTATGCCATACACACATAGTCATCATCATCATCATCATTATTAGCCAAAGTACGTCTGGTCGGTCTGCATCCAGTGTGATCCTGCGATCTTTGCGAGGTCGTCTGTCCATCTTGTCGGTGGGTCGTATTTTTAAGAACAAAAGGTATAGGGATCACTAAATCTTGTTGAAACTAACATAAAAGAATATCTGTACTGATTCTCTAATACCATTATGCCTAATAACTAATCCTAATACAATGATTATTTTAACACATACTTCTATTTTGATTAGTGTATTATATAACGGATTTAAAATACGTATGATTTGCTTATAACACACGCATTATCGCACATTCACAGGTGAAAACGACGCACAAGAGCAAGGCTTCTACGAATTCCACCTCACACCGAATTCAAAACGACACAACTTCGAAGCAAAATTACGACACTTCATGACATACATCAACTTTCTCAAGGACACGGAAAACACAACGAAAAGTTCTAAAAAAGTCCAAATGCCGAGATCTGTCCCGAAATTAGCTGCTATTAGAAAGAATAAACTCTACAATTATCATAATATCAACAGAAATGATCAATTCACAAAAACAAACGACAACATACAAATTGTCGAAACAGCAATGTACAAAAGAGAGAAAAGAATCAGCATCGAAACTGCAGATGACGACAATACTACACTACAAGGCGCAACGGAAAGCACTACATCAGAAAACGCTGACACTTCACACCAAGCCACACTCGAAAACCCAACAGATGAGCTTCAAACAACAAAAACGACTACACCTCGCGAAGATTCTCAAGAATATACTACACTACACGTCACAACGACTACACAAAAAGGCTCACCACTACAGCGAACGAAACGCTTCATATCTCTGTTCAGGAACAACGACAATGAAAACGACAGCTTACTATTTAAAATGCTTGAATTTTTGAACAAGCACCGTAGGAATTTCATACCAGTTGTAACGGTTATGAGAGAGATAAATACATTAGTTAAAAGTGCTAATGGAGAGTTGAACCATTTTTCTAAGGAGAGAAATAACTACATAGGCGGTTATCCGCCTGTGTCGGCGATTAAGTATGACTTGGAATTGGGGAACGAGTCTAAGGTGGTTAGTTTATTGAAGCGATTACTCGGTTTGGGACCTAAAGGTGGACGGTTGAGTATCAATGGGAGTAGGAAGTAAGGTAATATTATACTCATCTTTAATTCCACTTTAGAATATTGAAGTATTTCAATACATAGTTATAAATAATAGTCACTTTTATTGCTAACTAAGAAAGAGAAAATAATTTCTGTGTACAAAGACGTGAGACAGTTTGACAGTAGGGTAAAAAGCGTGGGGTGCACTTTATGTCGTTTTCATAGTTCTATTTTTATAATTGCCAATAATAGGATGAATTTAATATATACTAAACTATACCAAGCACAGGCTTTACTTCGGCGAGTGTGGTCATGAACTACACCAGCTCATTCCACCGGCCCCTTTTACCATCGGACCACCAGACGTACCGCGGGATACCATCCCTACCGTGTCGATGTTCCACTGATACGCACCAAGCGCTTCTCATCTACATTCCTGATGCGCACTGCAAAAGAGTGGAACTCATTTGCTGCGTCAGTGTTTCCCTGCAATTACAACCTAGAAATCTTCAAAGCTAGAGTGAACAGGCATCTTCTAGCTAGGTGAGCTCGCTCCATCGTAGACTCAGTCTTTGCCTCGTTCGGGCTTAGTCTTGGGTCAAGAGCAAACCTATCCCAAATAATAATAACACGCAATGAACGCGCCTGGCAACTGACAGCGTGTCAAACAATTACCGCAGCTGCCAAATCGTTGTCAGTCTCGAGTCGCGGCGACATTATGTCGCAGATGTGCGTTGGCGGTTAGCTGTAATCTGAAAACGTTTAGAGTAGACCTAAGACGTGGGACCTAAATTTTTGGATACTGCGACATGACACGATAGTTTTGTCACAGTTGAAATACTACATAATTTGTGTATCACACATTTAATGATCACCGTTAGTTATCAGACAACAATTTTGCTGCCAAAATAGCCCCTATTACCACTGCATAACATATCTACCGCAGTTTATAGCTTAAAAATATACTGTTGTACGGTAGCAGTCATGACCGCGTGAACACTTTGAAACGAAAATTGTTTGCATCCACATCGACACACGCAGAGCAATAAGCAAGCGGGATTGCGCGCGATGTGCAAACGGTTTTCGCCATAAAAGGTGTTCATACAGCGCTGACTGCGATAGTTCATTGCCAGAGTATTTAAGATGCTAAAAAGCACCTTCCAATGTTATAACCAGTGATCGGAATAGGGTGAGTATATTTACCTACAGTTTGACGAACAGAGACGGAAATCGGAGACTTCCTTACGACTAAAATTTTTTTACCGGTAAATTTACCGGAACTTTGATATGCAACTTTTTAATAGCTAAATGCTTCAATAAATCTTAATTAATGTTAGATAAAAATAAAATAACGCATATTATAAAAAAAAAATTATTAAAAAAAAAAAATTGTTTGAACATTTCAATATAACATATAACATGAATATAATATATTAATGACTTTCTTATCCTAAAACATAATTATTTTAAAGTATAAATAAATATAAAGTTTAAATATTACACCTTTTTACAGTTTTTGTAATTGGGTTTGCAGCTACGTTTGTAGCTGCACAATTACCAACACCGTGGATTTATACAAAATGTAAACGCGATTACTATAAACGTAAAAATAATAATTAATTATTTATTATTTTTACGTTAATTCTTTATTAAAAACATAATTTACTTTATTTAAATGAATTTTCTGACCCTAAACTAGACAGCAACTTGTATCTTAGAGATCAGTGACTTCTCCCATTCGTATGTACAAAAACAATAAAAAAGTATTTCGATTTTCACAAAAAGTTAATTTTAATATTCAAAACTAAACAAAAATATTTGAATGAGTGACATTCGTTATAGCTTTCTAAGTACAAACAAACAATAAAATACAGACATTTAGGAACAAATAAGTTTGAAGTGTTTACTATTATTTTTTTGGCTAATTAATACAATCAATACCAATTGAAAGCAAAAATTTCGGTCGAAGTGAGCGTTTGTGGCAAATATAGTAGCATATATTTGGATTCGAGAAGGTCAGCAGTTTTTCCGGAGCGACACTTCGGTGCAGACACTCGCTTCGAAATTACAAATAATCTTGAAATTAAAATGAAACTAAGTCACATATCTAACAAATGAAAACAAATACATTAGTCTTCAATATTTTCATCATCGGTACTGTGACAAATTTTGTTATCCTGTAAGAAATTGAAGTAGATGATCATTAATTTTTCAATATTTTCAACTTTAAGTCTGTTCCTTTTTATACTTAAAATCCATTTATAAATAGAAAATGACCTCTCAACGTCCACAGACGTGAGTGGTGCAAATTTAAGGAAAAGAGAATCATCTACTTCAATTCCTTTTGTTAATTGTTCACTTATTTCGCTGATCTTATCGTAGTCAGGATTTCTTTCTAGAACTTGTTCCAATTTATTTTCAATGATGTTTTTCGAAGACCACATCAAAACACACCTTACGTTGTCTATAATTTCTAAGCTCTCCGATATAGATAAGAAGTTTTGTGAGTGCCTCTTGTATAATAGTGAAATTTTCATTGATGAAATTCAGATCAGCACGTATATTTTCGTCATTAATAGCTCGTTTTGCTTTCCTTATCGACAAGGCTTCATTGCTATTGAGACTGTTTAATACATGGGATATTTCCTCAAAGTGTTTCGATAAATAACTAGCTGCCTTCAGCCATGTCCCCCACCTTGTTATCACAGGTTGTGGTGGAAGGGCTAGGTGCGGGTACATTCTTTTAAATATGTTTACCCTGTTGGGCGATTTAAAAAAAATCTTTTTTATGTTGGCAATCAAGGTGTCAACATTTTCATATTGAGAACGTATTTTTTCGGATACTCTATTGAGAGCGTGGGCCAAACATGTTACATGCAGCATATTGGGAAAGTCATGTTTTAATAAACGTCCGGCTCGGAGCATATATGCCACGCTGTCAGTGCATAGTACTAAAACATTATTTAATCTATCCAAAAATGACTCCCCCCACATTTCACTCAAAGAGTCTGTAACAAACTGGGCTATTGTTTCTCCGTTAACTGTTTCTAGTACTTTACAAGCAATCAGGTACGGCTGAGTTGCAACATTTTTTATAAGAGGCATCACCAATAAATGAACGACATATCTACCCATAAAATCGGTAGTTTCGTCAAGTGAAATCCACACTTTATTGTCTCCAATAGTATTATAAATTGAAGTTAGTCGATCTTTAAAAACTGTGTCCAAGTACTTTTTGCGTAACAGTGATTCTGATGGAACTTTCTTTTTTGTGCAAATACAGCAACAATTGGAGCATAAATATTTATTAAAAAATGTTTGAAACGCTACATTGTCAATTTTAGACCACGGGATGTTACATAATATTAAAAAGTTTATGAAGTCAGTGTAAAACTCTTCTTCAGGCTTTTTTAGCCTCCCTTGGTGCATGGCTCCATTGATGTGTCGATCAATGTTTGACTTATGTGTAGATTTTAACGAAGTCTCACATTTTGTGCAAAATATGACACCACTTGCTTCATCGTAAATTAATTCTGGATTATTTAAAATCCAACTCTTGACGACCTCGGGTCTGATGGTTTTTGCCATTTTGGCAAACAACTTATAATTTAAAGTACCTGAAAAAATTAAAACAATGGAGTTAACCTTGAGAAAAAGTGTTTATCACGGTCGAAAGAAATATGTATTTTATATCCTGTAAATAAAATTCAGGTGAGTCTACTTTGACTAAATTGGCTTATTGTATAGTTCATTCAAAATGAAAAAATGCAGCGCGAAAACACAGCTTTTCAGCTAGACTAGATCAATCAAACAGCAGTTTTTTTCGGTATGTTTTAAGTCAACGCATTGCAAATATAATTAAAATAAGTTTCATATCTAAAAGAGTTTTCATTTGCTTAATTGCACTGTTAACACGATGATATATAGGTGCCATATTCACAAACATGGCTATCAAAAATCTTTTTTTACTATGTATCTTCGTGTTACAGTGCCATTTTGGTAAACAAACACTCTTTTAAATATTAAACTTATTTAATCCTCTTTACTTTGAGAGGGTAAATAACAGAATAAATTTACAAACCAAAAATCTTAATAAATAATTAAAGTAAAAATTAGCCAAACAAAAACAAAAAATTGAACTACGATGCGTCGGCCATTTTGTTATGCACACTTAACATAAAACGCGGTTACGTTTTGACGCTTACTTGACCAATCGGAACTCGATATTTCGGCTGTCTATTCTCTGAGTGGTCGAATAAGCTGCATTACCACCGTTGCGAAACCTTACTTTATTTTTAAGAAATTTATTAATTTTAAGAGTAAAAAGTATTCACAACGAAATTGTACTTACCGTGTAATCAGCAATTACAGGATAAAAGTCCAATTCAACGGTATCCAAATCACAAACACTTTCCAGGTCCAGTAAACGACAGCCAAAGTTATTTATCCGTGTTCAAACAACAGCAGCCAATACACTTGCAAATCGGAATACCAAAACAAAGCCAGGTCAAAAATAATTAAACTCCAAGAACAGAAAACAGAAATACGCGTGCACAAGACAAAAGCCAAGGGACGAGTGACAGGGGGTGGGAAGGAGTGTGCGCGAGCGCGGGGTAAACAGGTATACCTTTCACCTGATTACCCCCCGCAAAAGCCTCCCCTTTACCGCGGTACTGTCACTATTCAGTATAATAAAAAATTAGCAAATATATGCATGTCTATATATTTATACTATAAAGTTGAAGACTTTGCTTGTTTGCTTCAAGATCCTTAACTAAAACTAATAGATCGAAATGAAAAATTCGTGTTGGATATTTCATAGTAAAAGATCGGTAGGACCAAGGCATCAACAAAAGTCGATGCATAATCGAGAAATACATCTTTTGAGAGTTACGCCTTGATTGACAGTCACGCGGACGGAACCACAAGCAAAAATTAGTCAAAATGAACAAAAAAGTTTAAAATAATTGTCAAAATCGTTACCTGAAAAATAATGCATGTGCATTTTTAATTAATTTGAAAAAGGATGTGTAAAATGAACCAAACAAGAATGTTTAAAAATGCGATATAAAGATTTACACATTAAGGTTTCAGCATATTTACCAGTAAATTTTTTTATAGTAATCGCGTTTTATTAAGTATTGAATTACATTTTGTATAAATCCGCTGTGTTGGTAAAAAGGTGTAATATTTAAAACTTTATATTTATTTATACTTTAAAATAATTATGTTTTAGGATAAGAAAGTCATTAATATATTATATTCATGTTATATGTTATATTGAAATGTTCAAACAAATTTTTTTTTTAATAATTTTTTTTTTTATAATATGCGTTATTTTATTTTTATCTAACATTAATTAAGATTTATTGAAGCATTTAGCTATTAAAAACTTTCATATCAAAGTTCCGGTAAATTTACCGGTAAAAAATTTTTAGTCGTAAGGAAGTCTCCGATTTCCGTCTCTGTTCGACAAACTGTAGGTAAATATACTCACCCTATTCCGATCACTGGTTATAACATATGAAATATTTACGTGTTCCATTTTCTTACAGGGCCCGCGGCAATTATTTCCTTATGACGCGCCGACAATCGCCATACTCCATAGAATAAGTTTTGTTAAGTTTCAAAATTGTTTAGTTTAAGCTACAAAATTGTGAGCTAAAATTTTTGCTTTATGATGACGAACATTTCTGCGTAAATTTTATAAGTTTAAGTTACCATTTAGCGTTATTTTAGATGCAATATATTTATATTTTTTTATATTGTTTGTGTTATTTAATCAAAATTCTTACCGTTAACATGAGCTTTAAAGAACTATCGATGGAGTTTGTGTGTGTGCGTGCGTGGTGTGTGTGTGTGTGTGTGCGTGAGTGGGTGCGTGTGTGCGTGGTGTGTGTGTGTGTGTGTGTGTGTGTGTTTGTGTGTGAGCGTGTGTGCGTGTGAGCGTGTGCGTGTGAGCGTGTGTGTGTGTGTGTGTGTTTGTGTGTGAGCGTGTGTGCGTGTGAGCGTGTGCGTGTGAGCGTGTGCGTGTGAGCGTGTGTGTGTGTTTGTGTGTGTGCATGCGTGGTGTGTGTGTGTGTGTGTGTGTGTGTGTGTGTGTGTGTGTGCGTGAGTGGGTGCGTGTGTGCGTGGTGTGTGTGTGTGTGTGTGTGTGTGTGTGTGTGTTTGTGTGTGAGCGTGTGTGCGTGTGAGCGTGTGCGTGTGTGTGTGTGTTTGTGTGTGAGCGTGTGTGCGTGTGAGCGTGTGCGTGTGAGCGTGTGTGTGTGTTTGTGTGTGTGCGTGCGTGGTGTGTGTGTGTGTGTGTGTGTGTGCGTGAGTGGGTGCGTGTGTGCGTGGTGTGTGTGTGTGTGTGTGTTTGTGTGTGAGCGTGTGTGCGTGTGAGCGTGTGCGTGTGAGCGTGTGTGTGTGTTTGTGTGTGTGCGTGTGTTTGTGTCTGCAGGTGTGATCGCTAAGAAATACAATTTCGGCAAGGCGATGAAAATATGTGGTCTTCCGGCCGTGAAAAATCTTATCAAACCCTGTATAGTAGTTCCACTCACCTGTACATGTGATGAGGATGCAGCAGAGAGCCAAGCACCAGCGAATGTAGGTAGACCGGTTGTACGATCCTGGATAGTAGAGCGCCTTGCAGACCGACCACGCACCAGCGCGCTACTTTGTCTGAGCATGACATTGTGAGGAGACGCTCGCCCTGGAAAATATGATGATGATAATAGCTTTCATTTATACAGGGTGATCTGAATTCTGAATTGTGAGAAATTACAATTAATAAAAAAAAATTAAAAAAATGGCGAGTGAATGAAATATACAACAACATCACATACATTGATCTGACTCCGTGGTAAGTAGCTTAAGCACTTGTGTTACAGATATCAGAATCAACAGTAGTATTACAAATAAACTTAAATAAACACATTTAACACCCAGACCAGTACAAACAGAAATAATCATGCACACAAATGTCTGTACAGTGCGTGGATGGAATCCGCGACCTCTTGGTTAACAGTCAACTTCTTGACCATTACACCAAAGTGGTCGTCGAAAGGAGTAAATTAAACAATACGGTAGTTGACACCACCAATCGTTGACGTACTTTTTATCAACTGTCAAAACGTTTTTCTTCATAGAGTTTGTATGGGAATAACACACTTTGACGTCATCGCGTGCAATGCCGACTGAGTGACTAATTATCATTTGAATTCCAATTAAAAATCAAATAATACGAACTGCAGAAAAATATTAGTGTAAAGGCATCTGAAATTATGAATTATTTTAGAGAAAATCAGTTTTTGAATATTTCTTTCATAGTGGAAACAAGCCTATTGTTCATCACTGCCGAGTTCTTCCATCGCCTATTAAATATTATATTCAACTGACTAAAAATATTTACAATAGGCTAGATGACACCACCAATAGTTGACATATTCTTTATTATCTGTCAAAACGGTCTGCCTCCATAGATTTTCTATGGGAATACAAAAAGGTCACGTCACGGTCATGTATCAGAAATCGGAGTCAATTGACCGAATATTTATTGAACTTATTGTGTTTAAAAATTGATTTCTTCAGCTTTTTGGAAATACACCGTTTGTTTTAACCTCACTGGGGCTATGTTTTTAAGCGACATGATCTTGAAAATATTTAAGATGTGGTATTATGTCTATTCTTACCTGAAGCACCCCATCCCAGGTTTGCACCACATTAGTGGAGTTCTTGACTGGAATTGTTCCTTCACCCGACTCGATCTTGGTTCTAAGCTGTCCTCTGGCCAGTCTGAAACAAAATAACAAAATTTTAGCTTTCTACTACTCGTACAAAAGAACTATGTGGTGATTATCAATACTAATATTATCATAAATGAGAAAATAACTCTGGCTGTATGTCTGTTACTCAATCACGCTTAAACTACTGAACTAATTTGCATGAAATTTGGTAGGGAGATATTTTGATACCCGAGAAAGGACATAGGCTACTTTTTCCGTGGGAACATGACGCGTTCCCATGGGAAAATTCAGGTTCGCCGATCCCTTTTACGCCTAAACGACTGAACAGATTTTAATGAAATTTGGTAAGGAGATAGTTTGAGACTTAAGAAAACACATGAGTTACTTTAACCGCGAGAAAACAACGCAGAAAATTACTTTCCGGGAATCTGTTCGATTTCACTCCTAAATTACCAAAGATTTGAATTATCTATATATATAAAAATGAAACCCGTTTTTCTTATTCAGGGCATCACGCGTGAATGGCTGGACCAATTTCACTAATTCTTTTTTTTTGTATTTGTTATTATTAGGAGAAGGTTCTTACGGAAAAAAATATTTAAAAAAAAACTCTCCGAAATATTGAAAAATATACATTTAATTTTGCATATTTTAAAAAACGCGCGTAACTAATGTCAAAGTCATTCGATGACATTGTTCAATCATTGCAACGCTAAGGCGGTACGAAGTTCGCCGGGTCAGCTAGTATTTGGATAAAATTGCATCGCATTCCCAAAGAATTACTTAACGCGAAGGAAGTCGCGGGTAAAGGCTATATATATATAGTTACAATATAAGCTGGCCAATTCAAAGTGAATGACAGCGCAAATGACATACCTACAGGAGGTATACTTTTCAAGTTGGTTGGATATTCTTTAAATCAGGGATAAATAAGTAGGTACTGTCTTTTTTTGTAGAAGAGGGATTATAATTTAAAAAAAAAACTTGACATGAGCCAGGAAAATATTGACAAGCCAGATGTTGATAGCTAGGAAACCACCGCGTTTAAATCGGTTCATCCATTCGGGAGGTACGACACCACAGAACAAAGACGCAAACAGAATGGGGGTCAAAATTATGACACCCTACTTTTGCGTCAGAGGTAAAAAGTGACCATTGTCAAACCTCTATGATTAGGGTAAGTGGACCAGTTAGCAGTCCAATAAAGGAGTGTTAAATGCACCAAAACTGAAAGTTCATTCGATCGGGTAAATGAACCAGGTGTGAAACTAGGTACATTATAGGTAAATGAATCAGTTATTGTCCCTGTAGGGTAAATTCGCCAATTGGCTAGATGACACCACAATCGTTGACATACTCTTTATTATCTGTCAAAACGATCTGCCTCCATAGATTTTGTATGGGAATAAATGATCGTGACATCACGGTCATGTATCAGAAATCGGAGTCGATTGACCGAATATTTATTGCGTTTTGTGTGTTTAAAAATTGGTTTCTTCTACAGCTTTTTGGAAATATATTGGTTGTATTAACTTCATAGGGGCTATGTTTTTTAAGCGCCATGATCTTGAAAATATTTAAGATAGGTGTCATCATCCCAATTATCGTCCCCGTAGGGTAAATGCGCCAGTTATCGTCCCTATAGGGTAAAGGTGCCAATTATCGTCCTTGTAGGGTAAAGGTGCTAATTATCGTCATTGTAGGGTACGTGCGCCAGTTATCATCTATGTAGGGTAAAAGCGCCAATTGATGTTGACTGGCAGAAAATGCTTTTAGCATTAAGTCCACCCTTTATACATTTCTTGTGCAATAAAGTTTTAAATAAAATATATATATCGTCCCTATAGGGAAAATGCACAAGTCATCGTTCCTGTAGGGTAAATGTACCAATAGTGACTCCTGTTTCAATCGGGCAAAACCCAGTAATATTTACACACCTGTTGGGGTGCCTATCCGGTTCCGGTTCGGGCTGCTCGTGTGGACTGAATATGCGACCATCACCACACGGCGCTGTGCTCACGTAGAGATGTAATTGTCTATCGCCCTTCATCTGGTATCCGCCGCCTGGTATGGGTTCTAAGTCGGACGAGGCGATCGGTTTTGTCGGATCTGTTGTAACAAGACAATTAAACAATTTGATTCAAAACTAATCTATGATATGAAAATGAATCGCCAAATGTGTTGGTAAGCGCATAACTGGATAACGCCTAGACCAATTTGGCCAAGCCTTTTTTATGATAATTCTAACGTAAGGGAATGGTTCTTACAAAGAAAAAAAAACAACGGGCAAGACAACGTCTGCGGGGTCCGCAAGTAAAATATAATGAAATTAAGATATTTTATTTCTATGTGGCTGTAGCTAGATCTATCATCATTAGAAAATCTTCAGTTGGATAAATCAAGAATCATCACAGATTGATTACGGCTTTATTATTTCGCTCTCATATACACAAGTGTATGGAAGAATAGAAGCATAACTTTTTAAACGATTTATGTATGCCTTTATTTACCCCGTTTGGATTACATTTAGCCTGGGTGTAAGCCTGGCCTACTTAAGGCTAAGAAATAAAAAAAATTGGTTGCCTGTAAAGTCGGTATACGGGCGAAAGTTTTACGTGACAACGACTTTGAGTGGTAAAATAATTTTAATGTGAATATTCATTCGTATAACATGAACCGGTGTGTATGCCTATCTCTCTCACTCTCTCTCTCGCTCTGACACTCTCGCTCTTAGGCGGGTTAACTGTGCTCGAGTGGAAGGGACGCGTGCCTTTCACTTTTTATGTCTGTCTCACTCGCTCTTAGGCGGGCTAACCATGCCCGAGTCGAAGGGACGCGTGCCTCTCACTCGCTCTCATTGTGAGCGCGGAACGTGAGCGGAGCGTAACGCAGTTTCTTGAAGTGTCACCCGGCAAACCAATTTATAAGACGTTGTCACGTCAAAATAAAAACCCCGAAAGAGCAAACAGCTGGTAAACTTCAACGGCTAAATAGATTTTAACGAGCCATAGCTAAGAACCACTATAAATAAATTATCTTTCAAATAATAAAAAAAAACCGCTTTGAAATCGGTCCATCCATTCGGGAGCTACGATGTCAGAGACAGAGACACACAAACACATATACACACACAGACATAAGTGACAAACTTATAATACCCTCTTTTTCGTCGAGGGTAAAAAAAAGGACTTAATATTTATTAAGTACTAGCTGACCCGGCAAACGTTGTTATGCCATATAAATTATTATCACTAAGGTGTATGAAAAATAGATGTTGGCCGATTCTCAGACCTACTACTCAATATGCTCACAAAATTTCATGAGAATCGGTCAAGCCGTTTCGGAGGAGTATGGCAACGAAAACTGTGACACGAGAATTTTATATTTTAGTAAGTATTTATTGCGTTCTCAACGCTATTTTTAATTTCGAAAAGACATCATCCACAATGGACGTCCACTGCTGAACATAGGCCTTCCCCACAGTTTTCCACATCGACCGATCACAAGCGGTCCGCATCCAGTGTGATAGGAATGACATAACACTTTAAAAAAAATATTGGTTGCCTGTAAAGTCGGTATACGGGCGAAAGTTTTACGTGACAACGACTTTGAGTGGTAAAATAATTTTAATGTGAATATTCATTCGTATAACATGAACCGGTGTGTATGCCTATCTCTCTCACTCTCTCTCTCTCGCTCTGTCTCTCTCGCTCTTAGGCGGGTTAACTGTGCTCGAGTGGAAGGGACGCGTGCCTTTCACTTTTTATGTCTGTCTCACTCGCTCTTAGGCGGGCTAACCATGCCCGAGTCGAAGGGACGCGTGCCTCTCACTCGCTCTCATTGTGAGCGCGGAACGTGAGCGGAGCAGCGTAACGCAGTTTCTTGAAGTGTCACCCGGCAAACCAATTTATAAGACGTTGTCACGTCAAAAATATTTTCCGCTCCGGCCATCAGGGAGGATATGAACGCCCGACCTTTGGAAGTCCGGTCCAATGCTCTAAGTTAACTTGGAGGATTGCCCCGATGGCCGGAGCCGAAAATGATTTTCAGAAATAGAAATGGAAATCTTTATTTGCGTTTGGTTAAGGTACACTGAAGATGGTCATAGTTATTAATCAGCAATTATACATCCGCTTGATCAACCATTATCAATGGCATGCAAATCTTTTAGTTATATTGGTTTAAGTGTTGTCTTTTCGAAGGACTTAATACTATAGATAGATAGATAGATAGATATATACTCACCATCAGCTTGGGCGTACATTAGAAGTTGCGCGTAAAGATGTCGCTGCAGGCATCGCCTCGCTGCTACCTGTGAATAAAATAAGTTTGGATAACTTAGTTATAGTCCTCCTGGCCGATTTCGAGCACGGCGGCCAATCCCAACAGGGATCAGCCAACTGCGCAGGAGATATTATAGTGCACAAGTGTGAGCGCAATACACAGGTGCACTCACTGTTCCATCACTCTCGAAGTGCGGTGAGACGGCAATCCGACATGACCGGAGAGAGATCAGGCGCAGGACCAACGGCTTAACGTGCGCGCCGAGGCACGGGGGTGTAACAGCGACCGCTTCCCGAATCCGAGCTGTTGCAGAGAAATTCATGACTGAAAATCTCAGAAACAATTTTGGCTCGACCTGGGATTCGAACCCAGGACCTCTCGGATGTAAGGCAGAAACTTTTCCACTACACCAACGAGGCAGTCTTAAATACCTTAAATACCCATTTACCATCGGACCATAAGACGTATCGCCGTAATGCGGGATACCATCCGTACCGTGTCGATGTTCCACTGATACGCACCAAGCGCATCTCATGTACATTCCGGACTGCAAAAGAGTGGCACTCACTACCAGCGTCAGTGTTTCCCTGCAGTCACAACCTAGGAATGTTCAAAGCTAGAGTGAACAGGCATCTTCTAGGTGAGCTCGCTCCATTGTAGACTCAGTCTGTGCCTCGTTGGGCTTAGTCTTGGGTCAAGAGCAAACCTATCCCAAATAATAATAAATCTAATATACATGTCGGCGCGGCACTATCAGACGTGACGTATAGCGTGACGTTAAACGTCATCTGTCACTCTGACAGCTGTCACAGTGGCAAACGTCAAGCAAGGATCGGGCCTACCTCCCTCCGCCGCCGGCTCGTCTGGGTGCACTTCCGTTTCCGGCAAGGACGAACGCACACTTTTTCACGAAATAAAACTAAATCCAATTCCATTGCGATAAACGCGTGTTATTTTAATTGTTAAGAGACTGTGATTGATTAAATCGATATCGAGAAGACGTTGGAGTATTTATTTTGGAAATCCTATCGCCATGGATCGACACCGACTCTGCACCGAAGAACGTAGCGAACGCCCCTCCGATATCAGAAGCGGGATTGCGCACGTACACAAGTGACGATAAATTATCCTGACGACAAATGACGAATGCTATTGGAGCAATAAAATCAAAACTTCCTGACTTTAATACAGGCCATGAAGGGCCCGGCTGCAAACCACGTCGTACACCTTCCTGAGTTCGACCCTGACAAGCGAGAAGCGGATCCTCTAGCGTGGCGTGTGACTGCTGACATGTGCCTCTCGGATAATCCACTACTAGGAGTCCTAATCGATGCCCTGAGTAAGGCCCTAAAAGGATCATCATCGACCTGGCTTTCACACATCGCTCCTCACTGCGTCAAGAAAGGCGGCAACGTAGTCGCGGCGCATCGGACAAGAACGTCGGTCGGCGTCGGCGCCGGCAGCGGCGGCAGAGGTGCCTCACTCGAGTGACGAGTCAATTTCTGCTAGGTGCGCGGTGTTCGCGGCGAACTAACACAATCCGGTGAGTCGTACCCTTTTTATTTTGATAGTGGTGCTGAATGTTCTCTTGTAAAGCAAAGTGTAGCAAACCGGTTTTCTGAAGTTCGTATTGCAACTAACGTGCGTCTTTCAGGCGTCCGGCAACGCTCACATTTATTGTACCGAACAGCTTTCGTGCACGGTAGTTATTGACGGGCATTGTTTACATTTGTTTTTTCTTATCTTGCCTAACGATAGTATGCCGTATGATATTTTAATAGGTTCGGATATCTTAAACTTAGGTCTGACCGTCAATCTATCAAGTGCGCGGCTATCAATTACCTGTCTGTTTTAGTGCAATTACAGAAATAGATTTTCGGTCAATCAATACCGATATCTTACCTGCGTTACGAAATGACCTTGTAAATTTTCTATCAGAGTTTTTGTTTGCTTTGACCTGTTGTCACACCGCAAACGCGTGTGACAACAGGTTAATTATATCGCCGTCCCTATCGTCTGAGTCCGCAAGAGCGAGATGTAGTGCATACTAAACGAATTATTGAATGCGAACATAGTAAAGACCAAGAAGTTCTCTTTTTGCGAGTCCCATACTACTCATAGATAAGCGTGACGGAACAAAGCGTATGGTGGTCGATTACCGCGAATTTAATGAAAATATGGTTCCGACCGTTTCCCACTGCCGCGAATTGATGACCAAGTAGTTTCTTTGCGTGGTATGAATTTCTTTTAACGTGTTTAGATTGGTTTGACAAAATAGCAAAGTATGTTTGCAAATTTATTGACAATTGTATCACTTGTAAAGTTTCAAAGTCTCATTCAGAGAAAGTATCCGCCGAACTTCACTCAATACCAAAACTAGCTGTCCCGTGGCACGGTGTACGTAGATATTACCGGCAAATTGAGTGGCAAAAATGACCAAAAAGAGTACGTGATAGTTTTGATAGACGCATTCACAAAGCTCGTGCTCTTGTATCACACTATGCGTATTGATACTCCCAGTGCCATTGTAGCTTTAAAGTCTAGTATCTCCTTTTTTGGTACCCCTACGCGCGTCATAGCAGATCAAGGTCATTGCTTTGTGAGTAAGGATTTTAAAGAATTACGTGATTCACACGGCATTTAGTTGCATTTAATGGCGATAGATTCGAGTCATGCGAATGGTCAAGTAAAGCGCGTGATGAGCACGTTGAAGGGAATGCTTCCCTCTTGGAGACTTCAGATAGGCTGTGGCAAGACACACTTGAAGAAGTTCAGTTAGCGATTAATTACACAAAAATCCGCGTGACTAAAGCGAGCCCGCTTGAACTTATGATCGGTCGTTACGACCTCTATTTTTTTGACTGTTATGAATACTGAAACCGAGATCGATCTTACTAAAGCAAGAGAACAAGCAGCCCAAAATATCGAAATTAGTGCTTCTTACGAAAAATCTCGTTTGATAGAGATAAGGCTAGATTTCATAATTTTGTACTTGGTGATTTGGTCCTTATCCAAAATGAGGAGAGGAACCAGACCAAACTTGACCCTAAATACAAGGGTCCATTTAAAATTGTAGAAGTACTTGATGGTGATCAACACACGTTAAAATCATTGACCAGTAACAGAACTTATAAGTACACTCATGATCGCCTAAAAAGAATGCCTCGAAGTTGCATCCCCGATGAATATGACTTAGAAAATAATGATTCTTAGACCGTGTGTTAGATTGTGTTTTAATAGAGAGTTTATTTAAAATGTTTGTGAATTATACCTGCCATTGTTGTTTGATTTGATGGAGAAAGTTTTGAATGATTTCATTTTTTAATTTTGTGTTAAAAGTAACGTTGGTAACTGGATTCATTACCTCTTTAGTCTCACTTGTGAGTTGTAGCCGTAGCTCATGCAGTTTCTGTATAGAGTGCGCGGTGCGCATCTGACTCGTGAATGATGTGAATTTTAACGCTGGTGAAGTGTTATAAAATGGTTGTCGCTGGGTAAGTGACGAACCAAATAGTAACGTCAAGTCGCTGGTGAAGTGGCTATGACGATACGTCGCTGGTGAAGTGACGAACCAAATAATTACGTCAAGTCGCTGGTGAAGTGGCTATGACGATACGTTGCTGGTGAAGTGACGAACCAAATAATTACGTCAAGTCGCTGGTGAAGTGGCTATGACGATACGTCGCTGGTTAAGTGATTGTGTAAAGCGAAGCCGCTGGTTAAGCGACTGAGCATAGGTTAATGAATTCAGTTCTAACAAAGATCTTTGTCTCAATTTGATGTCAATGAGTATCCGTTTGATTGGAATAATAATGGACTATAAAAATGAAAGTTATGAAGTTGAAAATAATTTTATTTGGTAACTCCATCATTCTTTCCACTTGGGCAGGAAAGGCCGAGAGAATGTGTTACTTTCTTGGTATCGTTTCGATTCCAGGTGAACAACACGAGGACGTGCAAGCCGTCAGAATGGCCGTGTCGGCGCGGCACTATCAGACGTGACGTATAGCGTGACGTTAAACGTCATCTGTCACTCTGACAGCTGTCACAGTGGCAAACGTCAAGCAAGGATCGGGCCTACCTCCCTCCGCCGCCGGCTCGTCTGGGTGCACTTCCGTTTCCGGCAAGGACGAACACACACTTTTTCACGAAATAAAACTAAATCCAATTCTATTGCGATAAACGCGTGTTATTTTAATTGTTAAGAGACTGTGATTGATTAAATCGATATCGAGAAGACGTTGGAGTATTTATTTTGGAAATCCTATCGCCATGGCTCGACACCGACTCTGCACCGAAGAACGTAGCGAACGCCCCTCCGATATACATATAAAACTACTATGCCACTATAACTATTTGAATGGCAAGCTTCATCTTTACTGACAGTGAAATATTTGGAATAATATTTGTGTCAGGGGTTTTAAGGATGCAATTTCAAACTGTGCAAAACCGATGAAAATTTTAACACGCTGCGCCAAAGTCTCGGTGGCCGAGTGGTATAGGCACACGGGCTGGATTTCCACGGACGCGGGTTCGATTCCCGCCTCAGACAGTTGATTTTTTCTACTGCAAAAATATTATTTTTAGTTTCTTCGGTTCACGCGAACAGTAGACATTGAAATGATACACCTTTTTACGGATTATATCGCGTTTTTTTTACATTTTATTTTAACCTTTTACATTTTAACTTTACGGACTCTTTTCACCGTCCCACACTGGTAGACTAAGGTATTAGATGTCATTACATAGTTTTGTAAAAGAAAATGTAAACTACCATCACTCAAAGAAATATTAAGTGACGTTCCTATCCACACCAAAAAAAACACACGATGCAAAAATGGTCCAAAACGTCAGGTTAAAAATTAAATGTAAATAAGTTGCGAAATAATCCGTATTTAAGGTTTCTTCCTTTGAGCTTTGAGCTCTTTTACTCTCGAAAAAAATTATACTGGTGGCTGGTCAATCAAAGTGTTAGTTTTTTACTTTCAGTTTTTAGGCTACCAATACTGTTGATTATTCAACTAATCGTAGAATAATTAAGCATTTATCTTGCTGATTTACGTGTTTTAGCTTATTCCAAAATATAAAAATATTAGATATGCATATTATATGTAAGACACTATCACTGTTCACTATGAAACAAATGAGTCCATGATTTATAAAATCAGGAAAAGTGATGTTTATATTTCTAACAAAATATTGGTATATTCGGAACAAAAGTTTTATTTACAGCTACTTTGAGATTTATACATATAAAGAAGCGTGCAATTTAGTAGTTAGTATATCACTTATTCTATCTTTGTAAATTGGGCCATGTTCCAGGACTCTCTTCTTTCCAATAAGAATATAGTTAACATACCTCAGCGTGGCAGTCGTTGAGAACCCTTCCTCTGACTGACATGTGCTCCCCGGACACGCACTTGGTGCCCGTTGTGACTGCTATCACCTACAAGTAAATAAGAAAATTCTCTAATGAATTTTAAAAACCAGAAAACAAAATATTTACAGTTAATCGAGAAGTAAATAAAACAATTCTCTAATAATAACAAAAATACATTCACAGTTTATCTAGTGACAATCAACTCTCCATTTTCAAAGTCGGTTGAGATGTAAAAAAATCATTTCAAGGTTGATTAGTTTGTTCTAATTGAGCAAAAAATAAAATAAAAAATAAAATGAGAGCCGATGAGCTTCAATGGCTAGACGGATTTTGTACGAGCTAGCACGTACAATCGTCGCGTCAGCATTTCCCCGGAAGCGCATTATTTCATAATCCGCTTCACATTGCCATTTTTCATACTTGTTCATAATTCCATCAGTTCGTGTATAGCTATCATTCGCATCGCGCGCTCTCATATCATTCTATCATTTTAGTCGTAAGAGACCTTCTATCAATACAAATATCAGTTAATCACTATCAAGGACTTTCATTCCGTTCTACTATCATTCTATCAGCAAAGAGTACGAAACCGTACATCTTTATCTTTTTTTTTTTTTTTTGCTTCGCGTGTGACTACGTGAACTTAAAAACGTGACTCTGTTTTACAAGTGAAGTGAACTATCAAACTATCATAAACTATCAAGGATTGCAGTGGTTTATCAACTATATCAAGCTATCAAAAACGGTTGTACGCAGCAGCATTGGCGGCTTCCTCTATCAATTACCGGAGAGTTCAAGTAAGATCATTCCAATTTACTTTCTCTCACATCTTTCTATTTCATCAACATGGCTACCTTCGAGAATCTATTACTCAATCAAGAACAAACATCAGCTGCTATCGAACAAGTATACAGCAATTTCAAAAAAGATAGCGCCGACCGGAAAACGGCGGATTATATCAAACGTCGATTGACTACTTTAGACGGCTACTGGCAGGAATATCAAACAAATCATATGCAACTATGTGGTTTCGGTGATAAATCTCATAATTACTTTACATCGAATCAATACGAAATTATCAAAGAAAGGTTCTCCAATATCAGAACTACTATACAAAATTACGAACCAGCAAAAATAGAAACTAAAGAGAATCCCTTGATTAGACCAGCAACTCCCCTTGGCGTATCGCCTGGCCCGCAGCTGGGCCAACCATCTACGAGTTCATTTTCCCTGAACCAGTCTCATCAAGGTTCACTCAGTAAAACTGATGAGATGCTTAGAAGGCAAACTAGCAACTTCAAGGCCTTTGAGCATACTATCACTAATATTGTACTAGATGATATATCAGAGAAATGGGAGTTTGATCATTTACTGCGAGTCATCAATAATCGTTGGTCAGCTATCGACTCTCTCCACTGGGAGCTAGATAGTGCACTGGGAGGCAGAGACTCCAACTATGAAAAAACTTTCTTTAAGTATGAGCGAGCATATAACAACGCTATTAAGTCCATCAATCAAAAGATGTGGTCAATCTCTCACCGCGAAAAGTCAACCCCACAGATAGAAATACCTACCTTTTACGGGAGCTTCCACCAGTGGAACTCTTTCAAGGACTTATTTACAGAAACGATCCATAGTAACCCATCACTTTCAAACGCACAAAAAATGCAGTTCTTAAAGTCCAAGGTCAAGGGTGAGGCCGAAAGACTTATACAACACTTGCCAATCGCATCTGACAACTATTCTATCTGCTGGGAAATACTTACCCACAGATTTGACAATAAGAAACTGATTTTAAATTCTCTTTTCGAAGTCATGTTCAACGTACCAACAGCACACCACTCTACATACAACCATATCAAAAGGATACACGACGCTGTGCTTGAGAGCCTAAACGCTATCAAAAACTTAGGCATAAATGTCGACTCATGGGATCCACTCATTATTTATCTCATGTGCCAAAAACTTGATTCCGATTCACATAAAGAATACGTCGCATCTTTGAAGGATCCGAAAGAAGTACCTACTTTAAAAGATTTCCTATCATTTTTAGAAACAAAATTTACGACTATAGAATCATCACGTCGTAAACAAGAACAGCATTTCAACATGAATAAGTTCAACGACAACAAGTCGAGTCCACGACCTCGTAACTACAACCAAAGCTATCAAAATCATCTATCAAATCTATCAAATCCTAGAAATCAATTTCAAAATAACTTATTTAAAGTTATTCCAAAGCAACCATTTCAAGCGACCGGACGAGCAATTTCGCAACCCTTACTTAACAAAAATGTTTATGCCACCAAATTCTTCAAGTGCCCCATTTGCCAAAGTGACGATCACGGAGTTTTTCACTGTCATCAATTTATTGAAATGTCGCCATCAATGAAACGTGCCACTATTGCCAAACACAAGTTATGCCAAAACTGTCTTTATTGCCATAATGGAAAAGCATGCATTTCGGAGAGAAGATGTCGCGAATGTAATCAACCACACAACACTTTATTGCACAATTGCTTCGAGAAACCCGAGCAAACTTCCGCTAATTTGCACACAAACGCCCGAGCCGCTCCGAAACCCGAGCCCGCTCAGGGCACGCGCAATAACTCACACGTGACAGTGCAACCTAACTTATCAGAAATTATTTTACCTACTGCATTAGTAAAGGTTCAAAAATTTGACGGAACTTATATCAAACTTAGAGCTTTATTAGACCAGGGATCTCAAACATCCCTTATCACAGAGAACGCCGCACAACTGTTAGGGCTGCCACGGCGTAGATGTCATGGCACCATTTCTGGAGTAGGTATAAAAGAAAGCAACTGCAAGGGGACTATGCACTTAAAGTGTGCATCATTGAAGAGTGAATTTGAATTTGAAACGGATGTTCTTATTATGCAAAACCTTATCAAAAATTTGCCAAACAATTCCTTTGTCAAACCGACCTGGTCATACTTAGAAAATATATCACTAGCCGATCCTGATTTTCATCTTAGCAACCCTGTAGACCTGCTGTTCGGTGCAGACATTTATTCATTGATCATTTTAGAAGGAATTTGCAAATCAGATCAGAATACACCTGTAGCGCAGAATACTCGTTTAGGCTGGATTTTAAGCGGGAACGTCAAAACCTTGTGCTGTAACGTAGTTTTGACTAACTTAGAAGAAATTCAAAGATTTTGGGAAATAGAGGACATCGTCGATGAGCCAACCCTATCAAATGAAGAACAACAATGCATAAAATTTTACAAAGACACAACTACTCGACGGGAGGATGGTCGTTATGAAGTTCGACTACCTTTAAAAAACAACTTTGAAGAGAATCTAGGGAGTTCAAAAACTAAAGCTATCGCTCAATTTAGATCATTAGAAAGAAAATTTGGGAGGAATGAAGCAATGGAGAGAGACTATAAATCATTTATGGAAGAATATCTATCATTAGGTCATATGAAACCAGCTATTAACCACTCCGCGCCAGAGTGTTATCTTACCCATCACGGTGTTGAACGTGCAGAATCCTCGAGTACCAAATTCAGAGTCGTCTTCAACACATCCGCCAAAACAACATCGGGGTGCAGCTTGAATGACGTCATGGCGAGTGGGCCTAATTTGCAACAAGATCTGCAGTCCTTAATCATTAAGTGGAGGCAATATCAATTCGCATTTACCGCGGACATTGAGAAAATGTTCCGACAGATATGGATCAATTCAGAAGATCAAAAATGTCAAAAAATCATTTGGCGTAATTCTATCAATGAACCTATCAAAGAATATCAATTAGCAACAGTTACTTACGGGACTAAGGCGGCTCCCTTCCTGGCAATGATGACCCTGAAACACCTGGCATCTGACGAAAGATCAAATTTCATCAACAGCTCCGCGGCGGACGTTTTAGAACAATCATTTTATATGGACGATCTAGTTCACGGCCAGCATAGTATCGATTCAGCAAAACTATTAAGCAGTGACCTTATCAAATTATTAAAGGCCGGTGGTTTCAATCTCAGAAAGTGGAAGTCAAACGTTCCTGAACTTAACGATGCGACCCCGAGCAATCACGAAAACTTTAATTTTAACCGAACAGAACACACGAAAACACTTGGACTTAGTTGGGACCCACAAAAAGATACACTATCATTTGGTATCAAACATGATTCATCATCAAAAGACGACACGAAAAGATCATTGCTATCATCAATATCTAAATTATTCGACCCCTTGGGCTTGCTAGCACCACTATCAACCAAATTAAAAATCATTTTCCAAAACGTTTGGCTATCGGAATCTACGTGGGATGACCCTATATCCGAAAATATTCAAAAAGAATGGTCAAAGGTCAAGGACGATATGAAAAATTTAAATCAAATTATAATTAACCGATGGAAAAAAACAAAAGAAGGCGACAGTATTGAATTGCACGGGTTTTGTGACGCGTCGGCAAAAGCTTACGCGTGCGTCATATATTGCAGAATAAAGAGGAGCGAAAATATGGACATTTCAATACTCGTCGGCAAATCAAGATTAGTTCCTGTTAAATCATCAATATCACTTCCAAAATTAGAATTAAACGGAGCACTATTACTATCAAAATTAATGTTGAAAGTCAAGGAATGTTTGACCGATTACAATATCAAACAGTATGGTTGGTGTGACTCTATGATATGCCTAGGATGGCTAAATGGAGACCCAAACAGGTGGAAGACCTTTGTTTCTAACAGAGTGAAACAGATAATTGAAGTCATGCCTGCAGAGTGCTGGCATTATGTGAAATCGGAAGAAAATCCTGCAGACTGCGCTAGTCGTGGCCTAACTACCAGTCAATTGGTAGATCATCCTTTGTGGTGGAAAGGACCATCATGGCTGCAAGACTACAAGGAAAAAGAAGAACGACCTAACTATTCAACAGATTTAGAACTAAAACCAACAAAACAAGTGAATGTTGTCACCGAGAAGGACTTAAACGAAGATATTATTTATCAATTGCTATCAAAACACAGTTCATTTAACAAAGTTGTCAGAATCCTAGCATGGATAATAAAATTTATATCAAAAGAAAAATCTCAAAAACAAAGCTACCTATCTCTATCAGAATTACAGAAATCGAAAACTATCATTATCAAATATGTACAACAACATGAATTCAACAAAGAAATTACTAGCCTAAAAACACAAACTAAAATGTCACCAAAAAGCAAGATATGCCAATTAAACCCATTTCTGGATAAAGACGGATTGCTGCGAGTCGGAGGAAGACTGAAGAACGGTCCCATGGATCCGGAGATGAAACACCCAATCATCATCCCTAACAGCTGTCGTTTAGCTGAACTCATCATTGATCAATCTCACAAGCTTGTTTTTCACGGCGGTGCTCGTCTCACCTCAGCATTTATTCGACAAAAATACTGGATAGTTGGAGGAAACCGAGCGGTTAAAAAACAACTTCGAAAATGCGTCACGTGTCGGCGACATGCGCCTGTTCTACTCGGGCAAATAATGGGTGACTTACCCGCCGCTCGCATTACTTCATCCCGGCCATTCTATCACACCGGCGTTGACCTAACAGGATTCGTGGACGTTAAATCTAGCAAAGGCCGCGGTATCAAGACAACAAAAGGCTATATCACCGTTTTTGTGTGCATGGCAACAAAGGCTGTGCATCTCGAATTAGTATCAGACCTATCATCATCAACATTCTTAGCAGCTTTACGCAGATTCGCAGCGAGACGTGGAGCGCCCCGTCACATCTATAGTGACAACGGAACAAACTTTGTGGGCGCGAACAGAGTGCTTAATCAAGAATACATAGACTTGAAAACAACTTTAGATGAAACATTCTACGCAGCTATCACAGATATGGATATTCAGTGGCACTTCAATGCACCTGCCTGGCCAAGTGCAGGTGGGCTTTGGGAAAGTGCCGTGAAAAGCCTTAAATACCATTTAAAAAGAGTAATAGGAGAACAAAAACTGACCTACGAGGAATACTCCACTCTCTTAGCTCAGTTAGAAGCCTGTCTCAACTCCAGACCATTATGCGCTCTATCAGAAGATTGTGAAGATTTGGATTATTTAACGCCGTCACACTTTTTGGCTAGTGGCCCGACTTTAACCGTAGTAGAAACTGAAAGAGATCTCAGAACACGATGGCAATTAACTCAAAAAATATTCAATGATGTATGGAAAAGGTGGCAAGATGAATACCTGAGTCATTTATCCGCCCGGAGCAAGTGGCGCCAACCCAAAGAAAACCTGAAGATAGATGACATAGTGATTATCAATGACGCTAACTTACCATCTGGCAAATGGGCATTAGGAAGAATAACTGCAGTACATCCCGGTCAAGACGGATATGTACGTGTAGTCACCATCAAGACCAAGAATGGCTTCATTAAGAGACCCGTGTGCAAAATTTCACTTCTACCCGTCGAGCAAAATCAACAGACGCCGGATGAAGATCCCAAAAAAGAAAGTATTGTGTCAGCAACAATAAATAAAAACAAGGATCGCAAAAAGACGTTTAAAACAAACAAAATTAATTTCATTTATTCGATATTCTTGTGGATGGTACTGATCATCTCACCTGCATATTGTTCCCATCAAGTATCCAGTTTAAACAACAGTCAAGGCCTTTATTTTGACAAAATTTCAAACATGCGACTTGCGCGTGATCATTGGAAATTAATCATATATTACGACATGGCTCCGTATTGGCAAGGCACAGAATTACTGCGAAAATATATAACTCACCTTGATGAATCATGTAGTAAACAAAACAGCAAAGGGATATCCCAGTGCGACGTCATCCTTCTTCAATTACATCACGGATTCGCCGAGTTAGAACACTACAATGGCATTTTGCTCGGTCAGCAGCTCTCACGGCGTGCGCGTGCTCGGCGAGGCCTTATCAATGGCGTCGGCTCTATCGCTAACACTTTGTTCGGAGTCCTTGATGAAAACTTCGCTGAACAATACGAAAAAGATATTCAAACAGTGAGAGATAATCAAAAACATTTAGCCTTATTATGGAAAAATCAAACATCAGTAGTTGAGGCCGAATTTAACCTGATCAAAAGAGTTGAGACTTCAATAAATAAGCAGCACAAAATATTTAATCAACATTTGAATAAAATAGAACAAGAAATCTTCAAACAGAAAAGTGATCTCCAACAAGTAATAAACGCCAATGACTTTACATTGTCATCAGTTATCGCCAACAGCGTTTTAATGAACCTTAAGGGAATTCAAGAAACATTGGTAGACTCAATAACTAACATCTATCAAGGGAAATTCAACTTTCATCTGTTAACTCCTGATCAGTTGAGAAACGAATTAAATATCATTACTGGGTTACTAGCCAAAGATTTAACACTGCCGCTGTCCAACATTCAATCCGATTTGTCAAGGATATATCATTTACTAACTGCAAAGGCGAGAGCATTGAAGAACTTCGTCATTTTTGAAATAAACATTCCCCTAGTAAGCAGAGATAATTTCGATGTTTATAAGTTGATACCGATTCCACAGAAAGTTGGCAATAATATGATCAACATTCTACCTGTATCAGAATTTGTAGCCGTGAATATACAAAAGGATTCATACGTTCCTATGCGAGACAGAGACCTACAGATGTGCGATACATATGACGTAGACACCTTCCTTTGTCGGGTTAAACAACCTGTATATCAAATGCAATCCGATGAGAGTCTTTGTGAAAAGAATCCCATATCAAATCAGTGTGAAACAATAACAACCGCATGCAAAAATACATGGTCCGAGTTACGTAATATGAATACTTACCTATTTTTCTGTTGCGGACAATGCACTCTACGAGTCATATGTGAAGATCATGTTACAGCTGAGCGATTAAATACGGCTGGAATTATTACTATAAGCAATGAGTGCGTGCTCAAGGGCCCCACTTTTACTGTTTACCCGCACAAACAATTATCAAATGTTATCACGAAAAAGGCCGATGTTATTAAAGTCAACATTCCTCCTATCAACAACATTATAAATCTATCAATACCTATATCTGCCATGGAAACTGTAACCATCAGCCATCAAAGAGAGATAGACGAAATCAATCACCAGATTAAAGCTATGAAAGATAGCTCTTCAGAAGGAGCCCTAGCAGATCGAATATCATATCATGACGTACACCACTACGTGGTCATATACTTGCTAGCAGCCTGCGGGGTGGTAGCCCTGGCCGTGGTCGTCGCGCGCCGCCTGCGGGAGCGAGCGCGGCGTGCGCCCGCGCCGCAGCCCGCTCCCCGAGCTGGCGTCCAGGACGCCCCGCATTCCGCGGTTCAGTGTATCAGTGAAAGTGTTCCGAATCAGTGTAGTGCAATCAATGACAATCAGTGTGTTTATGAGTTGAGTGAAATAAAAAGTGCCAAAGCTAACGTATCAAGTGCGCGTGTTCTCGATAGGGCCACGTCCCCTATTTTCCAACGAGAATTTAGTTCTTTATAGTTATTAAGTATATATTGTTCAATCACCTTGTAATAGTTTAACAAAAAATTGTTTTATCACCTTGTAAGTCATATCATTTTCACCTATCATCTCGCTCTTCATCTCTTATCTTTCTGGCCCGGCAGGATGTACGAGCTAGCACGTACAATCGTCGCGTCAGCATTTCCCCGGAAGCGCATTATTTCATAATCCGCTTCACATTGCCATTTTTCATACTTGTTCATAATTCCATCAGTTCGTGTATAGCTATCATTCGCATCGCGCGCTCTCATATCATTCTATCATTTTAGTCGTAAGAGACCTTCTATCAATACAAATATCAGTTAATCACTATCAAGGACTTTCATTCCGTTCTACTATCATTCTATCAGCAAAGAGTACGAAACCGTACAGATTTTGATCAGCAATAGCTTAGAACCCGGTGGTTTTTTTTTCATTAAATTATCATTCAAAAAAAATCGCTTAGAAATTGGTCTATCCATTCAAGAGCTACGATTTCACTGACAGACACACACAAACAGACACAGGGATCAAACTTATAACACCCCTTTTTTATGGGGAGTATTTTTTTAATTGATACAAAATCGAGGCATGTTGACAATGTCATACAAACGAAACAAATATTTTTGAGATCATATTTCGCCTCCGTGTGAACTCATTTCAGTTAAGACTAAATATACTTTTATAAAAAAAATATATTTCGTATGAAAGATTCATATTATACTAGCTGACCCTGCAAACGTTGTTTTGCCATATAAATTATTGTGGACAACCCTTATCACTAAGGGGTATGAAAAATAAATGTTGGCTGATTCTCAGACCTACTCAATATGCTCACAAAATTTCATAAGTATATAAATTATTGTGGACAACCCTTATCACTAAGGGATATGAAAAATAAATGTTGGCTGATTCTCAGACCTACTCAATATGCTCACAAAATTTCATAAGTATATAAATTATTGTGGACAACCCTTATCACTAAGGGATATGAAAAATAAATGTTATCCGATTCTTAGACCTACTCAATATGCTCACAAAATTTCATAAGTAGCAGGCAAGCCGTTTCTGGAGCGAATATTGTGACACGAGAATTTTGTATATACTATAGAGATATAAAAGGGCATAACTCTAAACGGGACTCACCCTAGCATCCTCAGTTCTATTGTTGATGGTGATGACGATGCCGGCGAGGACCTTCCGTTTGGAATGCACCAGGTCGCCTTTCATGACGTCGTTGAACTTCTCATTCACCAGTCTGTAACAAGCATTCAGAGTTTCGTTAATAATCATCAGCCTATATACGTCCCACTGCTGGGCATAGGCCTCACCTCAACTATAAGGTGGTGAGAGCCATACTCCACCACGCGGGCTCAGTGCGGATCGGTGGAGGGGTGTGTGTAAGGCAACTGACCAACCTTACTGTCAGATGTTATTAAGCCGCCCGAGGGCCTCCGACCAGGCTTAACGACTAATATCTATCGATATTAACCGGGACCAACAGCTTAACGTGCCTTCCGAAGCACGGAGATGCTTGTAAATAGACGTCACTTTTATGATCAGAATGGTATATACTTAAATACTTTGTAAATAAATACATATTAAACATAGAAAACACCCAGACTAGTACAAACACACATGGTCATGAACACTTATGCTTGTACTGTGCGGGGATCGAACCCGCGACCCTTGGCTATTGAAGTCCGACATGTGGACCACTGCACCAAGCGGTCGTCAATTACTTGTATTTGGGTCTAAACGCGATATTTTAAATTTAATTTGACGTAAATGAAAGGAAGACATACATGCAATAACATAGGATACATTTATGTAATGTTGTTTATGATATATATATAGTTATATAAACATTAATTAATCTTAAAATTAAATTAAAAAAATTGGTTGCCTGTAAAGTCGGTATACGGGCGAAAGTTTTACGTGACAACGACTTTGAGTGGTAAAATAATTTTAATGTGAATATTCATTCGTATAACATGAACCGGTGTGTATGCCTATCTCTCTCACTCTCTCTCTCTCTCTCGCTCTGTCTCTCTCGCTCTTAGGCGGGTTAACTGTGCTCGAGTGGAAGGGACGCGTGCCTTTCACTTTTTATGTCTGTCTCACTCGCTCTTAGGCGGGCTAACCATGCCCGAGTCGAAGGGACGCGTGCCTCTCACTCGCTCTCAATGTGAGCGCGGAACGTGAGCGGAGCGTAACGCAGTTTCTTGAAGTGTCACCCGGCAAACCAATTTATAAGACGTTGTCACGTCAATGTTCAAACATTACGATGGTTACATATATTTCATAACCCTTAAAATATAGTTACAATGCAACGCGAAAGCTTAAAATGTTAAATCACTATGATATATTTTTAATGAGTATTAGGTACTCACTGCTCGACGTTTCGGCTGGATTGCACACAGCCGTGGTCACGAGCTCACCCGAATACAAGTAATTAAAAATAAGGCAACGCGAAAGTTTATAATCAAATGTACGAGTATATTCAGAGATTATACCAACGTTTGAAAGTAGTTTAGCTGTCGGTATTTTTCCCAGGATAAGACTTAGCCTTCAGCGGCTAAAAAGAGTAAAATAATGTCTGAGTAAAATAGGTCATAAAGTTCGCCCTAGATTTATTTTACGGATTTTTATAGTAACGTGAGTAGGTCTCTTATAAAATTCTTCAAGTATTTTTGACGTGACAACGTCTTATAAATTGGTTTGCCGGGTGACACCTCAAGAAACTGCGTTACGCTGCTCCGCTCACGTTTCGCGCGAGAGAGACAGAGCGAGAGAGAGAGATAGGCATACACACCGGTTCATGTTATACGAATGAATATTCACATTAAAATTATTTTACCACTCAGAGTCGTTGTCACGTGAAACTTTCGCGCGTATACCGACTTTACAGGCAACCAATTTTTTTATAGTCGCAAAATGTGTTTGGTAAGCGCATAACTCAAGAACGCCTGAAACATTTGGCTAATACTTTTTTTAATGATATTCCTTAAGGTACGGGGGTGGATCTTACGAAGATATAAAAAAAAACCGGGCTTGTAAACTTCTGCTAGGTTCACTAGTATTAGGGCGGTTTGATAAGTCCATGACTTTGAAAAGAAAAACATATATTTTGTGTAAAAAAATATTTTATTTTTCTACATACTCTCCTTTCAACTCTACACTCTTTTTCCAGCGATGCTCCAATCTCTTCAACCCATCCAAAAAATACTTTTTGTCCTGCAAAATAGGCCTCGGTTGCAGCTATCACCTCTTCATTGGATGAAAATCTTTGCCCAGCAAGCCATTTCTTCATGTTTGGGAAGAGAAAGAAGTCACAGGGGGCTAAATCTGGTGAATATGGAGGGTGCGGCAATAATTCGTATCCTAATTCGACAAGTTTTGAAGTCGCGACTGCAGACGAGTGGGCCGGAGCATTATCCTGATGAAATAGAACTTTTTTCTTTGCTAGATGCGGTCGTTTCTTCATCAACTCTTCATTAAATCTTTCCAGCAATGCAGCATAGTAAGCACCGGTTATTGTCTTGCCTTTCTCCAAGAAATCGATGAAAATAACCCCTTGACTGTCCCAAAATACTGTTGCATCACTTTACCAGCCGAACATACCGTTTTTGCCTTCTTTGGTGCACGTTCGCCGGTAGAAGTCCACTGCTTTGACTGTTGTTTAGTCTCTGGCGTATAATGGTGGACCCACGTTTCATCCACGGTTACGTACCGACGCAAAAATTCACTTGGATTGCGATTATACATAGCCAGACATGCCTCAGAAGTAGTCACGCGTTTTCGCTTTTGGTCGACTGTCAGTAAGCGCGGCACCCATCTTGCAGAAAGTTTTTTCATTCCCAAAATATCGTGCAAAATATGAAAAACTCGTTCAGTTGAGATGTGCACCGCCTCAGCTAACTCGCGTATCATTACTCGACGGTCAGCCAAAACAATATCGTGGATTTTGTTAACAATGTCCTCAGTGGTTACCTCAATCGGTCTTCCTGGGCGCTCGGCATCATTGGTTGTAATACGTCCACAACGAAACTCAGTAAACCATTTATGTACCATTCCATGAGACGGCGCTGAATCCCCGTAATATTTTTTCAACTTGTCTTCGGTCTGCTTAATGGTTTTCCCGCGTAAAAAATAGTGTTTAATGAAGACTCGAAACTCGGATTTCTCCATTTTCGAAGAACACCTTCACAGCCGCCAAACTTCTTTTGTTATTAAATATTGTTTTCGCGCCATATTTGAAAATAGAATTATTTTAGGTTCGCAAAAATATTACTTTTAAGAAAATATCATTAAAAATAAAAAAAAGTTTCTATTCAGCCTGAAAGTCACGGAGTTATCAAAACGCCCTCGTATACTATAAATGTGAGAGTTTCATTGTTTGGATGTTTGTCCGTCAATCACGCCGAAACTACTGAACGGATTTTAATGAAATTTCGTGTACAGATACGGGATGAGCTGACTGCGGTGAAAGTATACTTTTTATCCCGATTAAATGCTCCCTTGGGATAAAACAAAAAATTTGGCAAGTCAGTATTTATTTTAAAAAACAACAGGCAGGACAACGGGGTGTCTGCGGGGTCATCTAGTTAGTGTTAGTGGTGATATTACTACTCCTGACTCGTTGGTGACTGCCTCGTTGGTGTAGTGGCAAAGTTTCCTTACATCCGAGAGGTCCTGGCTTCGAATGCCAGGACGAGCCAAAATTGTTTCTGAGATTTTCTGTCATAAATTTCTCTGCAACAGCTCGGAGTCGGGATGTTGGCGGTCCTACACCCCCGTGCCTCGGTGCGCACGTTAAGCCGTTGGTCCTGCGCCTGATCTCTCTCCGGTCATGTCGGATTGCTGTCTCACAGAACTTTGAGAGTGATGGAACAGTGAGTGCACCTGCGTATTGCGCTCTCACTTGTGCACTATAATATCTCCTGCGTAGTAGGCTGATCTCTGTTGAGATTGGCCGCCGTGGTCGAATTTGGCCAGGAGGACTATACTATATACAAGAGACCAGTCTAGAAGTCAGTCCTACTGGAAAAATATTTGTGACCTAACATTTTATGTTGTAAAAGCAATTTATTTCTGTTTTATGGACCCACTAGGGGCACTCATGCAAATGCCATGCAAGCCATTAGCCATAAGCTTTGACCAGCTGTCCAAGATAGACTAATGTCATCAAGTTTAATATATTATCTGCTATTTTCTGAAAGTTAGATAACTGTCAGTGTCAGTTTCATACTGCTATCTGTGGGGTGAGCACGAACAACTATCGTATCGTATTCGTAGCGTTAACCTGTCGTTAACTTGTCAATTTGTATGGGGAAACTAAAGATTGGCCGCCGTGGTCGGAATCGGCCAGGAGGACTATTATTACTACTCACTTGCCCACGTGGTCGGCTAGCGTCTGCGGCAGGAAGCCGGCCATGGCAGCAGTCGCCGGGGGCGAGTCCACGCGCCCTTCGTCCAATACGGCCAGCGCCGATCGGGCAGCTGCCAACTTGGCTAGCTTCTTACTGGATCCTGGGAATAAGAACATTTCGAAATCATTTATACATAATGATTGCTAATTAGTGGGCTAACAGATCTCACTATGAGACCAACCGTTCTTATTAGTGATGGGCCGAGTAGTGGTTTTACCGAGTAACCGAGTACCGAGTATTACTCTGTTTAATGCTTGCCATACCGAGTACTCGACCGAGTTACTTGGTTTAATTGGAGGCGCACTTTTAACTTGCACTTGACTCATTTTTTTCATATCTACTTACTGTTATTTTGGATTAATAAATCTTTACTTTCTTATCTGATCGATCTATCGAACTTATATATTGTATAAGTCGGCGGTCCGCAGCGGCCTGGCTGTCCTGTAATTAACCAATAGTAATTGACAAACGCCAGATTAGTTGCTGGTTCATTGACTTTAGTTATTGGTCATTTAGGTACTATCATTCATCCAGTTGGCCACTCGCAAACTTATTCCAGACAACCTGTTCATTAAATTCAACCGAGTAATCGTTACTTGAACCGAGTTATTTGAACGAGTATAAAAAAACCTCAAGTACGCCGAGTACCGAGTAGTAACCGAGTAGTCGGCCCATCGCTAGTTCTTATTCAAGCTTTTCCAAGTGCAACGCGACAATATCAAATCTAAATATGTAAAATTGACCGACTGTCTGACTGAAGTAATCTATCAACGCACTGCCCAAACCACTGGACGGATCGCGATGAAATTTGGCGTGCAGGTAGATGTTATGATGTAGGCATCCGGTAAGGTCCACCCCCAAAAGGTTAAATTAGGGTAAAATAATAATATATTACAATATTACATAGTTACATTGATCTGACTCTGCGGTAAGTACCTTAAACACTTGTGTTACAAATATCAGAATCAACAGCGGTATTACAAATAAACTTAAATAAATACATACAAAACCCAAACCAGTACAAACAGACATGTTCATGCACACAAATGTTTGTACAGTGCGGGGATCGAACCCGCGACCTCTTGGTGTAATATTCAACTTCTTAACAATTTACACCAAGGCTTGAATTGTATGAATGTACTAATGTTTATAAGAGTGTCCTACGTGACGATGCACGATTGACATTATTGAAACAAGAACTGGTCGCATCGCATCGCGTCGCACTTATCGCCTTGCATCGCTCACGTCGGACAACGCCTTTGTGATATCATCGCACAGTCTCTTTGTTTTGTCATGATTTTAGGGACAAATTCTTAAGAAGCGCTGTAAGAGTATAACCTATAAATACTCGTAAAATAATAGTTTAAAAAACTAAAACAAACGCTTTTAGCAATGCGAGTTTTTTTTGTTTTTTAAACTATTATATATTTTTATTTATTTAGTTAATAAGGATTGTGGAAAACTCGTATCAAATTATTGCATTGTCATCGGTACTTGACACGTGTGCAAAGTTCCAATTTAATCCGATTTCTGGAAGTTGGTGGAAATTGAGCTCACAGATTCCGTTACATACATACATACATATAGCCCGAGGTAATAAAAGCGTAATAAAAAGTGAATTATTTAATATATTCATGAGCTCCATATGCTCATTCCACCAAGTCTATTCTACCAGAGGGCCACCAGACGTACGGCGGGTTACCATCCATACTTGGTTGATATACCTACTATACGCACTAAGCGCTTCGCTTCATCCTTCATAATGCGCACAGCCAAGGAAGGGAATGCGCTTCCGCCGACGGTGTTCCCTGTTTCATATAACTTGAGCTCATTCAAAGCGAAAATAAATAGGCACCTTCTGGGTAAGCTCGCTACATCGTCGACATCTTCTTTACCTCCTAGAGGGAGAATGATGTCAAGAGCGAACCCATATTGATAAATAAATAAAAAAAATGTAGTCACCGTATCCCTCAAACTTTTGCTCCTTGACGTTGCAGACAACCTTGAACCGCATGCTGTGACTCAGCTGGAGGGGTGCTGAAACAAACACAAATCCATACTTAATATTATAAATGCCAAAGTAACTCTCGTCTGTCTGTCTGTTATTCAATCACGCCTAAACTACTGAACCAATTTGCATGAAATTTGGTATCGATATATTTTGATACCCGAGAAAGGACATAGGCTACTTTTTACCGCGGGAAAATGACGCATTACTATGGGAAAATTCATGTGAGCCGATCGCTTTTTTGTATATAAAAATTAATTGCTGTTTGTTAGTCTCACTAAAACTCGAGAACGGCTGAACCGATTTCAAACATTTTGGCCTTCAAAATTTGTGGAAGTCCAGGAAAGGTGTAAGCGATGAGAAACCATTTATAAATTGCGCAAACAGCGGGTAGGACAGCGTCTGCCGGGTCGGATTCATAAATTGTTTCAAACTTAAACACCTACTTTAACACTTCGGTACAAATGCTTGTGCTAATCACCCAAACAATTGCCCATAGCAGGATTCGAACACGCAACAGCCGTCAAACACACAAACGCGTCAATCTGATCTGATTCGTCAGTTCGAACAGTTCGTCATATTTATTTGAAGTTTATTAGTATACATTATGTGTATTTATAAATATGTATTCCTAAATAAATTTATTGTTTACTATATGTGTATAGTTAATAGTATACTTATTTGTGTGTTTATTTTTTATTTATTTTGTCGCACCCACTATTCATTTCTGCTTAGCCTAACGGTATGACTCATATACTAACTAACTCACTCACTTACTAAACCACTTACATACTAACTCACTCACATACTTACTAACTCACTCACATACTAACTAACTAACTCACTCACATACTAACTAACTCACTCACATACTAACCCACTAACTCACTCACATACTAACTAACTCACTCACATACTAACTAACTAACTCACTCACATACTAACTAACTAACTCACTCACATACTAACTAACTCACTCACATACTAACTAACTCACTCACATACTAACTAACTAACTCACATACTAACTAACTCACTCACATACTTACTAACTAACTCACTCACATACTAACTAACTAACTCACTCACATACTAACTAACTAACTCACTCACATACCAACTAACTCACTCACATACTAACTAACTAACTCACTCACATACTAACTAACTAACTCACATACTAACTCACTCACTCACATACTTACTAACTCACTCACTCACATACTTACTAACTAACTCACTTTAATACTAACTAACTAACTCACTCACATACCAACTAACTCACTCACATACTAACTAACTCACTCACATACTAACTAACTAACTCACTCACATACTTACTAACTCACTCACATACTAACTCACTCGCATACTAACTAACTAACTCACTCACATACTAACTAACTAACTCACATACTAACTAACTCACTCACATACTAACTAACTCACTCACATACTAACTAACTAACTCACTCACATACTAACTAACTAACTCACTCACATACTAACTAACTAACTCACTCACATACTAACTAACTAACTCACTCACATACTAACTAACTCACTCACATACTAACTCACATACTAACTAACTAACTCACTCACATACTAACTAACTCACTCACATACTAACTAACTAACTCACTCACATACTAACTAACTAACTCACATATTAACTAACTAACTCACATATTAACTAACTAACTCACTCACATACTAACTAACTCACTCACATACTAACTAACTAACTCACTCACATACTAACTAACTAACTCACTCACATACTAACTAACTAACTCACTCACATACTAACTAACTAACTCACTCACATACTAACTAACTCACTCACATACTAACTAACTAACTCACTCACATACTAACTAACTAACTCACTCACATACTAACTAACTCACTCACATACTAACTAACTAACTCACTCACATACTAACTAACTCACTCACATACTAACTAACTAACTCACTCACATACTAACTAACTCACTCACATACTAACTAACTAACTCACTCACATACTAACTCACTCACATACTAACTAACTAACTCACTCACATACTAACTAACTAACTCACTCACATACTAACTAACTAACTCACTCACATACTAACTAACTAACTCACATACTAACTAACTCACTCACATACTAACTAACTCACATACTAACTAACTAACTCACATACTAACTAACTAACTCACTCACATACTAACTAACTCACTCACATACTAACTAACTCACTCACATACTAACTAACTAACTCACTCACATACTAACTAACTCACATACTAACTAACTAACTCACCCACATACTAACTCACTCACATACTAACTAACTAACTCACTCACATACTAACTAACTCACTCACATACTAACTAACTCACTCGCATACTAACTCACTTAAATACTAACTTACTAACATACTAACTCACTCAAATACTAACTCACACACGAACTCACACAAATTAACTCACACACATACTAATTCGCTCACGAACTCACTCACATACTAACTTACTCACAATCTAACTCCCTCACATACTAACTCACTCACGCACATACTAACAAACTCACTAACACACTCACTCACTAACGCACTCACTCACTCACATGCTAACTCACTCAAATACTAACTCAATAACATACTTACTTACATACTCACTCACATACATACTAACTAACTCACTCACTAACACACTCACTCACTCACATACCAACTCACTCAAATACTAACTCAATAACATACTACTAACTCAATACCGTACTAACTCAATAACATACTTACATACTCACTCACTTACATACTAACTCACTCATATACTAACTCTTCATATACTAACTAACTCACTCATATACTAACTAACTCACTCATATACTAACTAACTCACTCACATTCTGACTAACTCACTCATATACTTACTTACTCACATAGTAACTTACTCACTAACTCACATACTAACACTCTCTTGTGCGTGGCGGCCGTGGCCCCCGCACCGAACAGGGCGGTTGCGGGGGTCCCACTCGCTCACTCACTGAGTATCTCACTCACTTATCCATTCACTCACTGAATGAGTATATCACTCACTTAGTAACGCACTCACTGAGTACCTCACTCTCTTAGTCACTAACTCACTAAGTACCTCACTCACTTAGTCACTCACTGAGTACCTCACTCACCAACTTATTAGGGCAAAAGCGCTCACCTTGACACGAATCCAGCGGCGAGCCATCGCCGAATGTGCACGTAAATGTGAGCCCCGGGTAATTCTCGTATAGCACATTGATGGGGCTCTTGTGCGTGGAGGCCGCGGCCCCCGCGCCGAACAGGGCGGTCGCGGGGCAGGGGAACGGCGCGGGGGGTGGCGTACCTTCTGTGGATAGAAATTTGATTTGAAGCAGGTCTCTGTAATTTTTAGTCTGATGTACAGTGATAAAAAACAAGCACCCATTAAAAAAGGAAAAACTTATTTTAAGCAATCTTTTATAGTCGAATAGTGAATTGAAATCGATTGAAGTTAATCCTAAGATTATTCAAATGAATGGTGGAAAATTTTCGAATGAATGATGATGATCACAGAACTGTCAGGACTTTTACTTATGGAGCTGGTAAATATCAGGCTTTACTGGAAAGTCTTAAGATTACCTCTATGTTCTAAATCCATGCTAAATTTCCCTTTAGCATTTGAAGTTTAGCATGGATTACAAAGAGGCCGTTCAAATATTATGGGGGGGGGGGGCGGAGGGTCTTTACTTCGCTTATTTTGGATGACATGGGAAGTAGGGGAGTCTATATGATGATTACGTCACCAGTAGTTCTTAAGTCTTAAGTACACGAATGGCAACACTCACATTGTCTTTTTGCTTGAACACGAAACGCATTATCGTGGATTCCCGCAAACAATGCATACGTTTTGGCACTCGCTTTTAAAACCGAGTAGGGGAATTACTGTGCGCTATTCACTTGTCTAAATTTAAAAAAATGTTTACGCAAGCAAGGGGGGAGGGGGTATGAGCTTTGCTTAGTTTTCCTGACAAGGGGAATGGAGGGGGGGGGTTAATAATTGTAATTCATCTTACTTATGCTTGAATGGCCCCAAACATAAAAGTCGGCCTAGGTGAAGCTAAATAAACGCTTGTAAACATAGGTGTGCAGTGATCAAAAAATCGCTAATTTGACGACCTCCGTGGTGTAATGGCGTGCGCAACAGTTCTTAGGTGCCGACATCTCTAAGGTTCCGGGTTCGATCCACACTGTAGATAACCAATTTTCGATGGTGTCACAGGACGGGGTGTTTGTGGTACGTACTTTCGTTGCATCTGCCTGCCTGAGTTACTTTTATGTGAAACTAGCTGACCCGGCAAACGTTGTTATGCCATATAAATTATTATCACTTAGGTGTATGAAAAATAGATGTTGGCCGATTCTCAGACCTACTCAATATGCTCACAAAATTTCATGAGAATCGGTCAAGCCGTTTCGGAGGAGTAGGGCAACGAAAACTGTGACACGAGAATTTTATACAGGGTGTCGCTTTGAGTATGGATCAAACGTAAACCGTGGATAGGCGACCTCAAGGGCTATCCATTATACCCCTATGTTTCCGCGAAAATGCGTAGTTTTCGAGTAAAAATTTTTTTTTGTTTTTTATTTTTATTTACGAAAAAATTACAAAAAAAAATTGTTCTGCCTAAACTTTTAGGATTAGAGCCGTGATTTTTTTTACAAGTAAGACCAAATATTGTGTTTCTTAGAATAAAATGTCAGACTCAAATTAAAACTAACAGTTTTTTTTAAAAAAATTGAAAAGTGACTCATTTTATCAAAATGAATTTCTTTCATGTAACTTTGAAAGGGCTTAACTTTAAAAACCTGCATAACAAAAAAACTTAATTCTTATCTCAAAAACTTGGCTACTTCATTAGCAACAATTTTGCAAAACTTCATTTGATTGCGACAAGGACTTTACGTAAAAAATAATTTTAAAGTTGAAGACGTCGATTTAAAGAACAAAGTACACTGGTTTGATTAGAAAATTGTCAGTAAATTTAAATACTGAGTATTTTGTAAAAAAAGTTCACATTAATTTTAAATCAATACTTTAATAGTCCAAATACTGGCTAGAAGCTAACAATCAACAAAGAGATACACACAAATTACAAAATCTGGGACAAATATGAAAACTTTCAAAAATTCTACATTTCTAATACAAATGACAAAGTAAAATAACTTTCCTCTTAAAGCAAGTGCTCAAAGTGACGTCCTCCTTTAGCAATGCACAAACGACATCTTTTTAGAAAAATTCTCCGTAATCTTTGAAAAGCTTCTTCTTTTTGTCGAATAGTATTTTGTGCTTCTCTGAGCTTTTCATTTAACTCTGAGATATTGTCGTATTCTTTATGATAAACTAATTCTTTATAATAACCCCATACAAAAAAATCAACAGGATTGAGGTTGGGTGATCGGGGTGGCCAAGCCACTCGTCGCTCGTAATCCGTTGGCAGTAAATCCTGTACTTTTTTAAGATGGTATGGGTGGTAGCCTTGTGATTGCAATATTCTGTGGACTGTTTGATGAGGGACACCTAAACGCCGACCGATAGATCGCGTACTTGCTGAGGGATCCCTTGCGATTTCTTCTAATACTTTTTCTTCTAAATCTGGATCTTGTCTGAGTATTCCCTCGTTCTGGGATTTGCCTGGCCTGCGTCCTTCCATAAATGCGTTGTGTACTCGTAGAAACACTCGGTAATCAGGATAGCAACCGATAGCGCAGTCAACGCACGACTAAAAATTGTTTATCTACTTTGAATGAATGAACTACCAACCGACCGACCGCACTCGAGTAGTATTTCAAGGGCAACCGGTTTTTGTCTACCTGAATCCAATTGCTTTGCAGCGACAAAATTGTTTTCAACATGAAATCTCATCTTTAAGAACAATTTAGGTATTTGTATTAAACAGAATTAATATAAAACTATTACATTACATCGTAATAACTATTAGAAACGTACATAATATTCAACACACTATCATTATTTATGCTTTCGACAACATTTTCTTATCAAACCAGTGTAAGATACTTTTTCAATAAAATCGACCTCTTTAACTTTTAAATTATTATTTTAAGGTAAAGTCCTTGTCGCAATCAAATAAAGTTTTGCAAAATTGTTTTTAATAAATTAGCCAAGTTTTTGAGATAAGAATTAAGTTTTTTTGTTGTGCAGGTTTTTAAAGTTAAGCCCTTTCAAAGTTACATGAAAGAAATTCATTTTGATAAAATGAGTCACTTTTCAATTTAAAAAAAAAAAACTATTAGTGTTAATTTGAGTCTGACATTTTATTCTAAGAAACACAATATTTGGTCTTACTCGTAAAAAAAATCACGGCTCTAATCCTAAAAGTTTAGGCAGAACAATTTTTTTTTGTAATTTTTTCGTAAATAAAAATAAAAAACAAAAAAAAAATTTTACTCGAAAACTACGCATTTTCGCGGAAACATAGGGGTATAATGGATAGCCCTTGAGGTCGCCTATCCACGGTTTACGTTTGATCCATACTCAAAGCGACACCCTGTATATTAGATTTTACTCATTTATTTATTAGCATTTGGTGATTTAAAAATCGTAACACATAGGTACAAGTTTGAAACGAAAAATTCGTGTGTCCTTATTTACTAAAGTACTTTACTTGCAGTCTTAAATATCCTCCTGGCCGATTTCGACCACGGCAGCCAATCGTGCTTTCCGAGGCACAGGGGTGTAGCGCCGCCAACTACCCGACTCTCAGCTGTTTTTGAGAAATTCATGACTAAAAATCTCAGAAACAATTTTGGCTCGACCTAGGATTCGAACCCAAGACCTCACGGATGTAAGGCAGAAACTTTGCCACTACATCAACGAGGCAGTCATAATCTAGCTGAAATGAATAGAGCTAAATGGCATAAACTGAGGTAATTTATGTCTTTCAGCTCTATTCATTTCATTTCATTAAATAATAAAATACCAACCTGGACTCGTATCCGAGGATTTGACAGTTATGACAGGTGGTGAGGGTTTCATCTTGACCTCCAGGCATTGGAAGTCTGACACTGCAACAAATAAATATGTGATAAAACTACCGTATGTTGCGCAACTCAACTGCAATGTATTATGTAATTTTTAAAACAGCCTGTAAAGTAATTGGTTACCCCTGTACTAGGGCTACCAACGTTCTACTATAGTTCCAGGGTCGTAGATAGATGATACAGGGCCCCCGGGGCCCCGACCCACAGGGGCCTCCACCCTTAACAAATGACAAAAAAAAAACTATTTGTCTTTTTTGACGAAAAATATTATTAACATTTCAAATACCTACCTAGTGTAGTAATATTTTTTCAAGATGGATAAGCTCACGCTAGTTAACAGGTGACAGCCCTATCACAAAGTCCAGGTGAATGCGGGGAGTAACGAGCTGAGGGGGAAGTAGGTATTGATAACGCGGCTTTAAGGCCTCGACAAAGGAGTCACTTCTACGTAAGTTATTACCTATTCTTATGCTTTAACCCACAATCTTCAAGCCTCATGTCTGCTAGCTAGTAATAATAATTGTCCTCCTGGCCGATTTCGACCACGGCGGCCAATCTTAACAGAGATCAGCCAACTATGCAGGAAGTATTATGTGCACAAGTGTGAGCGCAATACACAGGTGCACTCACTGTTCCATCACTCTCAAAGTTCGGTGAGACGGCAATCCGACATGACCGGAGAGAGATCAGGCACAGGACCAACGGCTTAACGTGCGCACCGAGGCAAGGGGGTGTAACACGGCCAACTTTATGAGAAATTCATGACCGAAAATCTAAGAAACAATTTTGGTTCGACCTGGAATTCGAACCCTCACAGATGTAAGGCAGAAACTGTCATTACACCAACGAGGCAGTCAAACTAGCTAGTACAGGAGTTAGGAACAGCATTCAACATCTTCAGCAGTAAGCACACACACACACATACACCTCGCTTACACATCTCTCATCAAAAAAATGCCAAATACCCCAGATTATTAAACTTAATTGGTACTTAACTCTCTCAAGATACAGGCATAGCCTAGTTTGAGAGCCTCTGGTAACTCTGAGATTTAATGTTTTTTTTAAATTATAATTTTATATGAAACCCCTCCCCTGAAGACCCTCGGCGGTAATCACCAATGTTGCACACTAGTACCATAATGTACTATTTCATCCCACCATCTCGCTATTGCTACCTCTGTGGTGCCAAATATTAGGTCCTTACATATGAAATTGGCGTTTTGTCGTACTGGCCACTTTGATCACAAATTTTTCCTATTTGGTTAGGAATTCGAAATTCAAATTTATACAGCTATTTCCACATGTAGTTGTGTTTCGTAAACCGTCATTCATTTGTTTTTTTACTTATCTTTTTTCTGTTTGCATCGCTCAATTTACAAAATGGAAAATTTGAAATATCGCGTTATTTACGAGTACGAGTTCCACCGTGGCACCAGTGCTGCGGAAACAGCTCGAAGGGTTAATGATGTGTATGGCGGTTGTGTCGCAAAAGAAAACACAGTGCGTTTTTGGTTCCAACGTTTTCGTTCTGGAAATTTCGACCTGCAAAACAAGCCCCGTGGACGGCCGGAGACCCAAGTTGATAATGAAGAATTAAAGGCTATTGTGGAAGCGGATCCATCGCAAACCACGTCCGAGTTAGCTGCAGGCTTTGGCGTTAGTGATAAAACTGTTTTAATCCACTTGAAGCAAATTGGGAAGATTAAAAAACTTGAAAGGTGGGTTCCTCACGAATTGAGTGAAGCAAACCGGCAAACGCGCGTCAACTGCTGCGTTACATTACTTGACCGGCACAATAACGAAGGGATTTTAAATCGAATCATTACCTGTGATGAAAAGTGGATTCTCTACGATAATCGGAAGCGCTCATCGCAATGGCTGGACCCTGGCAAGCCAGCCAAAGCCTGCTCCAAGCGAAAATTGACCAATAAAAAGTTACTTGTAAGCGTTTGGTGGACTAGCGCCGGTGTCGTTCATTACAGTTTTCTCAAATCTGGCCAGACGATTACGGCAGATATCTATTGTCAGCAATTGCAAACCATGATGGAAAAGCTAGTTGCTAAACAACCAAGGCTGGTCAATCGCTCTACGCCACTGCTGCTTCACGACAACGCTAGACCACACACTGCACAACAGACGGCTAGCAAATTAGAAGAACTTCAATTGGAATCTCTAAGGCATCCACCGTACACCCCGGACCTTGCTCCAACAGATTACCATTTTTTTCGAAATTTGGATAACTTCTTGCAAGGGAAAAAGTTCAACTCAGATGGGGCAGTCCAAGTCGCCTTCAAAGATTTTATTGATTCCCGTTCGAATGGTTTTTTTAGTAAAGGGATCAATGAACTACCTATGAGATGGGAAAAGTGCATAGATTACAATGGCTCATACTTTGATTAAATAAATATGCTATATAAAAAAATTTCGACTTTTTGTTCTTCCCATACAAAACGCCAATTTCATAGGTAAGGACCTAATATATCATACAACATTTTTTTAATTAGTTAAAAACTCAAACTCGGAACCTTTTCGGTGTTCTTTTTTCAATTTGCTTTGTAGGCGGTTCTTTACGCGGCATTTTTTCACGTCATTGTTGAACCTTATTTAAAAACAAGAAACTTGAAAACAAGTGAAAAACTAAAATGAGTGATTCTAGCGACGAGGAAGTTTGTTTGACGCCAACAGAATTGACTGAAACTGTTAATAATGCGCAAATGAGCTTTCTCCCTCAACAATCACGCGAGAAGTATTTAAAACAGTACGTTATGTTCAACACGTGGCGACTAGCAAAAGGAGCCAAAACTTCTGACCACGCCGCGTTCCTATAACAATCCGGTTCCATCCGACGTACGCGCGTATATCTTGGATTGCAATTTTAACCATCGTGAAGAATAAGCCCTGTCGAAGTGATTCCGTGTCGTATTTTCGGTCTTTCATCATGGACGACAACCCGATGCACCAAGAACGCCCAGAGTACCCTCTGACAAATATATATAAAGCAATCACCTGGCACCTTGCTGGGCTCGTCGCTGGTGAAGTCCTGGTGCTGGCTGGCGCCCGGCGCGGGCAGCACGCGGCCGGCACGCGCCAGTAGCGCGGCGAGGCACGCGCGCGCTGCCGACGCGCGGGCCTCGCGCTTGCTGTGGCCCCAGCCCTCGAAGGTCATGTCTGCCACCTGAGGTGATAGATGATAATAATATAATAAAATAGTCCTCCTGGCCGATTTCGACCACGGCGGCCAATCTCAACAGAGATCAGCCAGCTACGCAGGAGATATTATAGTGCACAAGTGTGAGCGCAATATACAGGTGCACTCACTGTTCCATCACTCTCAAAGTTCGGTGAGACGGCAATCCGACAAGACCGGAGAGAGATCAGGCGCAGGACCAACGGCTTAACGTGCGCGCCGAGGCACGGGGGTGTAACACCGACAACTTCCCGACTCCCGAGCTATTTTTGAAAAATTCATGACAGAAAATCTCAGAAACAATTGTGCTCGACCTGGGATTCGAACCCAGGACCTCTCGGATGTAAGGCAGAAACTTTGCCACTACACCAACGATGATGAAACCAATTATTAGACGACACCAACACATTAACCATTAGACGACAGCTTTGGTCTAGTGGTCTGAGGTCCCGACTACAAAACCGGCTGTCGCAGGTTCGAATCCTGCTAGGGGCAATTTTTTTTTAATTTAATTTAAATATTTCACAACAATCACACCAATTCTCTAGTCCCAAATTAAGCTACGAGACTTGTGTTATGGGTACTAGAAAACGGATAAACATACTTAAATACTCTTTTTTTTTGTAAATAAATACATATTATACCTCGTGTGTGCATAAGTTTTAAGACGAAATAAAAGTTGCATAACTTTTTTATAATTAACATATATTTCTAAAATTTTCAGTAAACAATTAGTAGATAATAATAAACAAAAAATAATAATTATTATTATTCAAAATGACCTCCCTTGTTTTTAATACAGGCCCTTAGACTTAGACGATTTGGCCAGTCATCAATGACGGCACGAATCTTTTCCAGCGGGATTCGCTTTGCTTCTCGGACAAGAGCTCGCTTCAGTGACTCCAAGTTTGGGTGGGACTTTCGGCAGGCTCTGAGCTCTAGCTCAGCCCATAAAGCATAATCCAGCGGGTTGAGGTCGGGGCTGGAAGAGGGCCATTCGTTCGCCGCGATGAAGGCCGGCACATTTCCCTCAACCACGCTTGGGTCGTTTTTGCTTTATGGGATGGCGCTGAGTCCTGTTGGAAAACCCAATCCTTGTTGTGAAACAAAGTAAGGGACAGGTTTTCACAACAGGCTCTAAGATGTCAGTTTGATAGTTCTTGGCTTTCACCTTGACGCCTTGTCGACAGAAATGGAGCGGAGTGATACCTTCATTCGAAACTCCCCACCATACCATCACACTAGCCGGATGATGAGTACGCGAGACATTCCGTGCTGAAGCTGGGACGTCCTTGCTACTTTTTGCATACACTTTATTGTTTAGTCGGTTGAACTTTTCTTCGACAGTAAAGATTTTCTCATCGGTGAAGAGTTTTTTCCTCGCATCGTGTCTCTTAAGCAGTATTGGACAACGTTCGCGTCGCAATTTACGAAGGCGATCGTTTAAAAAATGAACTTTCCTACGGCTGTAGGAAATATGATCTTAAGGTGAAGGCGTATTCACCTTAAGATCATATTTCAGTATTCTGTTGACTGAAACGCGCGAAATATTAGTCTGCAGAGTTAGTTTTTTCTGAGTTCGACATGGATTTCGGCGAAGTCGCTCTCGGATGATTTTGATGTTCGCAGGCGTCCTTACAGAGCGCGGCCGACCACTCCTTTGGCGATCTTGCAAAGAACTTGTCTCCTTGTATCGTTTAATAGTGTAATACACGAAGTTACGGCTCACACCAAAAGTTTTCACCTCACGGAAAATCTCCATTGGTTTTTTTCCCGCCTTAAACAGCGAAATCACGGTCGCACGCAATTCTTTTGTTATCTCCATCACGAGAAAATTGAAAGAAATGAATTTGAAAATCAAAGAAATTAAAAGTTAACATTCGAAATTCAAAATTAGAAAAAGAAATAAATAGCAGCCAGTATATTTTATTTCTTTTTTTAGCACAAAGTTTGTCTCAAAACTTATGAACACACGAGGTACATAGAAAACACCCAGACCAGTAAAAACACACATGTTCGTGCACACTTATGCTTGTACTGTGCTGGGATCGAACCCGCGGCCCTTGGTTTAGAAGTTCGACCTGTGGACCACTGCACAAGCAGTCGTCGTCAAATGTTTGTGTAATGAGCTCGAGCATTTTTCCTGAGTCATGGGTGTTTATACATGTATTCAAGTATTTCAATCCGTTATCTTAGCCACCAAAGCACAAGCTAACCCTTAGTTAAGGGCTAGGTAATTGGTGTGTTCATTGAAAAAATAAAAAAATTAACACAAATCATTGATAGCAGGTTTCAATATTCTACCTACTTTTGACTTAAAACTGCTGTAACATCAGTGGGGTGAGCACGAACATTATTGCAACGTGTACTCGTGTCGTCCAAACGTCAGAAACTGACAGTTTCCCCATAAAAATTGACAAGTTAACGACAGGTTAACGCTACGAATACGATACGATAGTTGTTCGTGCTCACCCCACAGATTGACAGAAACTGACAGTTATCTAACTTACAGTCAAAAGCTGCTAAAATATTAAACTTGTCATTAGTCTATCATGGACAGCTGGTCAAAGCTTTCATGGGATTTGTAAAAGTGGAGGCACTTTGTGTAGGTCTATAAACAGAAATAAATTACTTTTAAAACTTATAATGTTAGGTCACAAATATTGATCTAGCACAATCATATCTGTATGTGCACCGTTTGTTCTCTGCTTGGACCTGAGGTTGACTGGTGAATGCCTCTGGCATTAAGTCCGCCACTGTACACAAGTTTTTTTAAATAAAACATAAAAATAAAAAATCATGTCCTCTTACTTGTATTGACTGAATTCTAGACTGGTCTAGTACACATAGACCAAACAAAGCAAGTTTGGCAAGTGCTGAGAAGAGTTACAAGTAGGTACTAACAGCCACACGTCAAGTTATGTCACTGCAGTATCTTATAACTACGTAATAAGGGTGATTTTGCAACGCAAATGAGTAGCTTGATGTGAAGCCGTGTGTACAATTCCAAAACTGTTTATAAGAAATGCTGATGATGACATCTCAGTGATGGCCCTAAGCCATGCCCTAATCAGAGTTAAATCAAAGTAAAAAGAGTTGTAGATGTGCCATAATTGACAATGCTATCAATTTTACTAAATAGAAATTATATAATTGGGCCATGAATTAATGTTATCTGAAATGTTAAAATAGTAAAAATGTGTGTATAATGAAATTAATTATTTTTTTAGCTTTATATATCTCAATTTTGCATGCCACCTATGGCAAAACATGATGGTCTAAGATGAAATTCTGTTATCAAATTTACCATGTTTTGAGCAAATAAACATATTCTATTCTAATAACCCAACAGTACTACACACTAAATTAACCAAACATTTTGCAATTATCGCCTAGCCTACTACAAGTATATGCCTCACCATCTATACAGTGGTATGATACTCCACCATGCAGGCTAAATGCGGATTGGTGAAGGGGTGTTTCAGTGAGCAACCTTACAGCCAGATGTTATTATACCACCCGAGGGCCACTAAGCTTAATGACAAATGATTAACATAACAAATATTTATGTTGTTGTATATTTTTTTTATTTTAATGATATATACTGTGACCATTTAAAAAAATATATTGACAAGCTCACCTTAACTCTCATGCAGAACAAAGGCTTGTGGTCCGCTCCAATCCTATGTACATACTCAAATTCAAACCCAGTGCCTAGCTCGTTTAATATTGATATGGGGCTTTTATACCGCAAATCCAACTCGGGAATCATCCGTAGATGCAGGAGCTTTGAAGCGATCAACTTATTGTTCACCATTTTAGATTTTCTAGAATAGTGCAAAGGATAAACATGAGGTTTTTTTAAGCTTTACTTCCCTACACTTAGTATGTTAAAGTAGGTAAGATATTATCACTAAGTCTATTGGTAAAACTAAAACAATGTATTATGGTTTTAGCAGTCTATGTCTATCATTTCACTGTAGCATCAACGTACTGAGCGGATTTTGGTGAATAATCAAAGTACATAGTTATGTACTTATAGATAATTAATTAGACAAACTTCAAACTGAACTGAAAACAAAATGAATCTCTTGAGCTAAGTTTCGTGAATTTGCAAAAAATTAACACAAAGGTAGCATTATTATCCTATACACTTCGTTATCAATTGCAATAACCAAATAGCTATTGTAAAGAGTTATGCTAAGTTCTTCTAAGTTAAAAAGACGACGAAATCGCAAAATGCTCTTCATTAAAGTTACTTAAAACTTTAAGAGCTTCGCACAGTTTAAGGCACATAAATTATCCTTTCAGAAATCATTTTGTTGATAAACGAAACAAACGAATTAAACAAATGTTTTTTCAAACGCAATTACAAAAGTAAACAACTGTTTTCTGAAACGCAAGTTTTTTGACTGATTTGTTTTTTTTTTGGCAGAAATTGGTGTTCCGTTTCTCGCTTCATATTTTTAAATTGATCTTCTTCTAACCGCAATGATTTATTTATGACTAGTGGACCCCGCAGACGTTGTTCTGCCCATTGATTTTTTAAAATTTTCTGATCTTTTAAACCTTCCCTGGACTACCACGAATATTTCAAGACTAAAACTATTCAAATCGGTTCAGCCGTTCTCGAGTTTTAGCGAGACTAACGAACAGCAATTCATTTACATATATATTTATGATTACTACGTTGAAAAACTTTTAATACGATTTATAGCGGAACGGAGCATCATTATAAAATATGAGCCCGCGTATTTTTGAATTTGAGATCATTTGCACACAAACATTGTGGTATACAATGTTTATTTGTTTGTAAATAATAAGATAACGCTATGTATAATGTGTATTTAAAGTACAATGCCTTCTTTTTGATATTAAAAGTTCCTAAGATACACTTATCAATTGAATAGATATCACTGTATTTTTCACAGCCAAAATACAAAGTAACACAAACACTGTAGTTTTATATTTTAAAACTAAATAAAGCACGTGTAGTGATGGCGAAAATAACGTGTGTTTTAATATCAACTTGACTTTAACAGGAATTAAGTATTAAGTAATTTATCAAAGATTAGATAAGAAAGGTTGGTTTCAGACAATGCGAAATTGCCTGCGATTCGTCATGTCTGTAGAGTAATATTATTGCGGGACACACAATTTGTGTTATATTATTACATCATATACGATAGGTACTTAGTAAATTTGTACATCCGCGGAGACCTGTCATAAACTTAAAATTTTATAGAGAAACTAGCTGACCTGGCAAACGTTGTTTTGCTATATAAATTATTGTGGACAACCCTTATCACTAAGGGATATGAATAAAAGATGTTGGCCGATTCTCAGACCTTCTCAATATGCTCACAAAATTTCATGAGAATCCGTTAACCCGTTTCGGAGGAGTACGGGAACGAACATTGTGACACGAGTATTTTATATATATGTATAGTGATTAAAAATTGTGACACAAAATTAGGATGGTTACAGGCTGGTTAAACAATATACAGGCTGTCACACTTAAGTTGACTGTTGAAGTTTCAAGTTATGCACGCTGGAATTAGTACAAACTTTTGCTGTATACAGGGTAATAGTATAAACAGAATATCAATAAAATCATGGTGAAGTTAAGTAGTACTGCTGAAGTAGTAGCATACATACAGGATGTCCGTTATTTACCGGTGGCGGAATTCATGATAAACGTTCTCGGTGTAAAACATGTTGGCTTAACCTGGTGTTTAGCCAATTGGGGCTGGGGTCAGTGCGAGGGCCCGCCCTGCTGCAGCACGGTATAGTCCACCAGTTCACGCGGACTCCGAGCGTACAGGGTGATACTTATAATAATAGTCCTCCTGGCCGATTTCGACCACGGCGGCCAATCTCAATAGAGATCAGCCAACTGCGCAGGAGATATTATAATGCACAAGTGTGAGCGCAATATACAGGTGCACTCACTGTTCCATCACTCTCTAAGTTCGGTGAGACGGCAATCCGACATGACCGGAGAGAGATCAGGCGCAGGACCAACGGCTTAACGTGCGCACCGAGGCACGGGGGTGTAACACCGCCAACTTCCCGACTCCCGAGCTGTTTTTGAGAAATTCATGACAGAAAATCTCAGAGAAAATTTTGGCTCGACCTGAGATTCGAATCCAGGACCTCTCGGATGTAAGGCAGAAACTTTGCCACTACACCAACGAGACAATCTCACACTTACAGTGACGGCGACGGTGAAGCTGGGGCAGTGGGCGGGCCCGCCCTGCTGCAGCACCGTATAGTTCACGCGCACTCCGAGCTCATTGAGGGCAGACACGGGGGACTTGCCACCCGACTCGACCGCGTCCGCTGCGTTGGCGAGCGCCTGCAATAATATATATAACATGTCTTAAATATTGCTCTTGGGAAAAAGTTTATGCTTATACATAGTGTCAAAAAAACTAGAATTTAATAGGACATTGTAATATTAGCAACAAGGACCATACAAATTTAAAAAAAACGATATGATCCAGTTAAACAGCTAGAGTGCTTCAACGGTTAGACGAATTTTGGCCAGCCATAGCAAAGAACCACCGTGATTTAAATATAATTCGAAAAAAAAACCGCTTCAAAATCGGTCCATCCGTTCGGGAACTACGATACCACAAACAGACACACACAAAAACAAACAGAATATGGTTTAAACTTATAAATATAAAAGTACAATACTGGGTCTTGGATATTGCTCTCGGAAAAAATACGAAATTTAAGTAACTAATAATGATTTACTAATAACTAATATTAATTAAATTCCTCCCCGATGACCGGAGCCGAAAAGAATTTTTTAAGTGTTGTCTTTTCGAAATTAAAAAAAAAATAGCGTTGTAAACGCGAAAAAAAAAACTTAACAAATAAAATTATAGCCTAATAATAATTATAATTATATTTCTCTCGGGTGATTTGAGGGTGTCTTCCACAATCATTGATGAAACATACGCTGGCTCAAAGCGTTAAAAAGCACTTACAAAATTCAACGACTCCATTAAGGTTCTCGGTAGCTCAGTGGTCAGAGCATTGGACCGGACTTCCAGAGGTCGGGGCTTCGATTCCTCCCCGATGACCGGAGCCGAAAAGAATTTTTTAAGTGTTGTCTTTTCGAAATTAACTAATAATAATACTTGGTTATTGATTATTTACGTTTCGATTACATAGTCCGAAGAGAGGAGGAGGACAGTGGACACACCAGGCAGTGCGCTTATATAATGAGCTACCGATAGAATTTAAGTCCATTACTAAATTAACTATTTATAAAAGGAAACTGAAATTATTTCTCATAAATAAATGCTTCTACTCGATGGTTGAATACCTTGAGGATGTACATAGTAGGTAAATTGACATAATTTTAATGTATTCTGTAATGACTTTTGCATGATGTTATTTAGTTATTTGTTTGTTATTTTTAAATTCTGTCAATTTTTTTTGACATTTTCCTTTCCATTAATTGTGTGTGTTTTAAGTTATTTTATTTTAATTTATATCTATACCTAATTTTGATGAAATTTTCAACGCAATATGTATTTTGCTCTGAATAAATGAATTGAAATTGAAACTGGTCAGTAGTTGTTATCCTTTTTTAAACCTCGGCGTAAAGAAGAGGTGTTTTACGTTTGTGTGTGTCTATAATCTGTGGCATCATAGCACCCGTAGGTCCAAATTCGTACAGCCATTGAAGCTGACCAGCTGTCTTACAAGGTCATATCGGGGGTCTGTCTATTTGGAACTGTCTTCAAGACAAAGGAGGAGTTAAGAATTCAACCGTATTTTTTGTAAATTTTTATTTTAAAGTGACTTATGCGTTTTATACAAAAGCGTTTGGTTGCTCCAAATGATAATTTTAGAGATAAACAGTTAACGAACAATAAATACCTGTAAATTCCATTTAAATCCAGCACCGAGCCTGATCGACGGCGCTGATTTCTTCGCCGGAGGTTCTCCATCTAAAACGTATATTTTATTTAAAGTTATAAAGCAATTTATTTCTGTAAATAGACACACGGGGGACTTTTACACGTACCATACAACCCTACTACAGCTTGGAGACAATTAGTGGGCTGGTGCCGAGAAGAAGCTGCGCAAGAAACTCAGTCACCATTGTCATTGCCTTAAAAAAACACTTATTGGTCAAGGTAGATGAATAGGCTAGATGACACCACCAATCGTTGACATACTCTTTATCATCTGTCAAAACGGTCTGCCTCCATACATTTTGTATGGGAATACAAAATCGTGACGTCACGGTTGTGTATTAGAAATCGGAGTCAATTGACCGAATATTTATTGAGTTGTGTGTGTTTAAAAATTGATTTCTACAGCTTTTTGGAAATATACTGGTTGTATTAACTTCATAGGGGCTGTTTTTTAAACGCCATGGCCTTGAAAATATTTAAGATAGGTGTCATCATGCCTGCTGCTGCGAGCTAGTCCTTATGTTGACAATTTAGGCAAAATTTTGAATTGTTGTAATATGAACTGTGACTGTGAGTTTTGACAAAGTATTTAATTAAAAAAAAAGCATTATTTTGCTCTTAGGGAACTTATATAAATCACTTCTATTTTTGGCAAAAATTCTAAGGGAATTTTGATAAACCTGTTCTTGTTTTGGCAAAAATTAGTTTTTTTTTTATTTTATTTATTTTATAAAACACATTGCAATATGATTCTTCAATCTTAAATATCAATTGGAAATTACCAATTAGGAAAAAAAATATTTCACGTATGGTGCAGCACCTGCACAGCTTTTTTTAAATAAATATATGTAATGAACAATTTTTTTTTAAATGTTCTGCTATGCAGACATTTCGCCACAATTTCACCTGGTGGTAAGTGACAATGTAGCCACGAATGGCTCAAGACTGTCTAGTAACAACAACCTATTCACTCTAATCTTGAAAATACCCAAGTTATATTCTAAAGACCACACTTATTGATGAGTAAATTAATAAAAAATGGCCATGAAAATCTACAAGATCACTTTGATGGCTATATTCTCTGCAAAAGAATACATTAAAATAAAATGTGTTTCCAAAATTTACCTTGACGCATCTTAATTTCAATATCAATAATATCACACATAATTAATTACGTCGGAAATATAACTGAACAAAAACAATATCACAACTAATCACAATGACACTTAAATCTAATAAATTGCACCGAATATGTTAGCTAGGCGTGTCCGGTTCTTGTAACTGACAAAACGGTGGTGCAATAGACGGTTCTTTGAAAAAAAAATTGCGTACTACCCACTTTATTTCTTGTTTTCAATATTCTGCAGTTTTTTTTTTAAACAAAATAGACGTAAAGGCATACAATTGCTTTGCAATATTCTGTAGCTTTTTTTAAACATGATGATTATTTAAAACTTAAATAAACAGAAAAAGTAAGTGATGAATCATACCTAGTACCCAAGATAGCTTAGATCTGAAATAGCTAGATTGGGGATAATGGACGAAATAATTTACATATAGAAGGATCTATATACATGACAATTTAATATTGCCTACTAGTTAATTTATACCTAGCATATTCAGTACTCAATGCATTTATTTCCTTGGACGATTGATATTATGGGAATACGGTAGTTGACACCACCAATCGTTGACGTACTTTTTATCAACTGTCAAAACGCTTTTCTTCATAGAGCTTGTATGGGAATAACACACTTTGACGTCACCGCGTGCAATGCCGACTGAGTGACTAATTATCATTTGAATTCCAATTAAAAATCAAATAATACGAACTGCAGAAAAATATTAGTGTAAAGGCATCTGAAATTATGAATTATTTTAGAGAAAATCAGTTTTTGAATATTTCTTTCATAGTGGAAACAAGCCATTTTTGCAACAAGCTTTTATTTAGCTGAATTTAAATTAAATTGTACCCACTTCCTAGTATCAGATTGAGCTGATTAATGTTGTACACACACATTCGGTGACACTGCGCAAATCTATACTAATATTATAAATGCGAAAGTTACTCTGTCTGTCTGTCTGTTACTCAATCACGCCTAAACTACTGAACCGATTTGCGTGAAATTTGGTATGGAGATATCTCGATACCCGAGAAAGGAGAAAGGCTACTTTTTTACCGACGGGCAAATGAGGTATTCGCATGGGAAAATTTAAGTGGGTCGATCGCTTTTACGCCTAAACTACTGAACAGATTTAAATGATATTTGGTTAGGAGATAACTGGAGACTTAAGAAAGGACATGAGTTACTTTAACTGCAATAAATAACGGAAAACAACGCATTCCAAAAAAACTACCCAATGCTAGTTGATTATAATAAAGTTAATTTTCCTGATGTTTTTTTAATTAATCAGTGTTATTTACTTATATAATTTAATTATGAATATTATTTTGTATGGTCACTAGTATGGGTTTTAGTAACCTGAAATAAATGAATTTTGAATTTGAATATAATATCTTGTTGAGAAATAACAATTTTTAGTACCAACTTTTTTTAAATATATTTTTTTCGTTAAATAAAATATTAACTTACAGTATTTATGTCTTGTATACGGCCTCTTCTTGGCGAACGGCTTCGGTGGCATTGCTTGCGGCATGCCCGTCGTTGAAGATATATCGTTTGAAGACTGAAAAGTGATCGAATTCGCAACAGTTTTTAGTTTTAGGAACGATGACGTGTTTGGTAAAGAAAAAGAATTAAATAAAAAAAAATACATTGATCTGACTCCGCGGTAAGTAGCTTAAACACTCGTGTTACGAATATCAGAATCAACAGTGGCATTACAAATAAACTTAAGTAAATACATATCACACCTAGACCAGTACAAACAGACACGTTCATGCACACACATGTTAGTACAGTGCGGGGATCGAACCCGCGACCTTTTGGTCAACTTCTTGATCATTACACCAAAGTGGTCGTCAGAGTGATTGTTTATGATTGCGGTTTATCTTCCTATCTATAGAAGTATTAAACAAACATGAACAATCCTTTTCTTTTTCTTTATGCAAAACTACTAACTTCGTAAACTAAAAGTAGTTATTTAAATTTGAATATGTTTTGAAAATTTGGAAATAAAAATATGTTAAGGAAAATAACTTAAATGCAGATTCTAAAATTATATACAGGGTGGCGACCGTAATAGAACAATTGAATTTTTGTCTGTTACACTTCCACGCCAAAACTACTGAACAGATTTGAATGAATTTTGGTACACATACATAGTCGTCACCATTCTGTATTGTTGGCAAGGGATGCTGACTACGTGGGTAACTGCGTAATGTTTCTAGCAAAACTATTCGAAAATATTTGAAATAATACTGACCTACCTCAATAGTGAATAGTATAGCAATGAAAGTTTCAGGGGAGCGGAATAAAATACAAAAGTAGGTACTTACTATAATTATTGTTCAAAACTGCACACTTCACAGACAGAGAATCAAGAGAAGACTGTCGGCCTGTCGGAAACCGCCAGGCCTGGGGCTACCCCCCCACCTTAACTCTCGTCCCTTCTACTTTTAAAACGCGTTGATTGGCCAAGGCGTGTTTCCGATACTACGACAGTCAAATGCATTACTTATTTTGGTAAATTTTACAATTACATTATACAAAAATTAGTATTAACATTGAAAAATTACTTAGCTTTAAATTTCCGCTCAGTTACGCCGGCATAAGTACCCAACTACACTACCTGTGACCACCGTTATTATAATAGTCGTCGGAGCGCAGCCGAGGCGACAACATCTCCTCCTGAAGATGCCGCGTGAGGCGGCGAAACGCGTTGAGGTTTTCTTTTGCACGTCGGTGTTGGTACTAATTATTGCATTATCTGTTTTGCATGCGATTTGTGGGAGGGCGGGCGGTGCTTTTTGCATGTGCTTGTTCTCTAACATAGTCGGTGGTCACAGGTAGTGTAGTTGGGTACTTATGCCGGCGTAACTGAGCGGAAATTTAAAGCTAAGTAATTTTTCAATGTTAATACTAATTATGGATTTCCGCAAAGTAACGCCTGATACTATTAATTATATTCATACAAAAATGTTTAATGATTTTTACTAATTAATATATTAATAATTATTAACACTTTGACGGACGGTAGCCAGACACAATAGATTTTTTTATTGTTATAACTGCTATAGCAGTCTACCGTCCGTCAAAGTGTTAATAATTGTTAACAGTATGCATAACAATTTTCATCAAAATCTGTTCTGTAGTTAAGGCATGACAGTGTAACAGACATAAAGTTAATTGTTGTATTGTGGTTGCCATGCTGTATAAAAAAAAACAAGATAGAAGCGTAAAAGGAATTTTAAACAAGTGATTCAAATTACCCAAGTTGTCTGCTATTTCTACAGTATGCATTGCCAAAATTATCTGATATTTAATATCGAAAAGACAACACTTAAAAAATTCATTTTGGCTCCGGTCATCGGGAAGGATTCGAACCCCCGACCTTTGGAAGTCCGGTCCGGTCCAATGCTCTGACCACTGAGCTACCGAGAACCTTAATGGAGTCGTTGAATTTTGTAAGTGCCGGAGCCAAAATGTATATTTTAAGTGTTGTCTTTTCGAAATTAAAAAATAGCGTTGTGTACGCAAAAAATACTTAACAAATAAAATGATATTTAATAGGAAAAACAATACATAAGGATATTCTATGAAGTGATAACCTGGCCTTACTTTATTTTAGCATATCATCTGAATAACTTAAGATTTAGTTCTTCAAAGGATGTACTTTATACCAGAAGATGTTTTCCAAATGTTCAGAGTAGGTAGAAAGTAAATGATTATACTTACCATATTAGCTAAATATTTTAGCTTTTACACACAACTCACCCAATCGTCAATATTATCTGAAATATTAAATAAAATAATTATTGAAAAAAACAGTTTTATACAGGGTGAAAAAAAAAACCATAACGAAGCCGAATATCACATATTCTACCAACTGTTACGATCATTTTTTTCGTTTACACCATACCTGGGAAGTTAACGGTTATTGAGGTAATGATGGTTAAAGGTTGAAAAAAAAATTAAATTTTTTACAGAAATGTCTTCTGTCCGTTATAACTTAACTTTTTTCCAAAGAAATATAATACAAATTTTCACTAGTTCTTTCATCAAAAGCCTCCAAATGGCACACTCCGCAATGAACAGCGCACACTCGAACCGAACCACGTCGCGGCGGCGTATAGCAACACGCCCCGCGGTTACTTTTCCGCGTGCGCGCTGTACATTGCGGGTTAGTTGTTTTTTTTATGTCAAAATATAAAAGTTGCTTCCTAGCCAAAATTTCTTTTTTATATGATTTGGTTTGATGTACTGAACGCGTGGTTGACGGCTTCGGTAAGGTTTTTTGTACATCCTGTATAATAAAAACCGAAATGTGACATACAAGTTTATTAATAAATCATCCACAAAAACCTTCACTATTTTAGACAAGTAGTCAAAATAGGACTTAGCAAACACCATGTGTAGTAATATGGTAATTTAAAAATCAATAAATTACAAGCCTGTTGAATAAAAATATTTTATTTATTACTTTTTTCATTAGTGTTGGATATTAATTATAAACTAACCACTATTTCTTATTTGAAAAGATCCAACCAAATATTGGTGAACATGGTTCTAATGAGTATAAAATTCCGAGAATAAAATAGTGATCTCATTGTTAGTTAATATTCAACTGTAAGCTAAGTATTAAACAAGACTCTTACACAATACAACAATGAATAATGATATTGATATTATGATACATTTATATGAGAGTTTACTGTGAAATAATGAGGCTACATTGACAAACAGATGATGTAAAAGTACCATGTGAATGTTAAGAATCTATTTTGTATCTTACAAATGGGTGATAATATGAACTTATTTTGAAAAAAGTAACTAGATTTTTTTTAAAACATGCTGTGTATTTGATCATTTAATTAGAGCTTCTAAATTAACCATAATAGCAAGTGACGGGCTTATATCACAAAATTTTGATAGCTAAGCAGTTTTTTGCTAAAAACTTGAATTTCAAAGGATAAATACAAAATCAGAGGCCACTACTAAGTACAATCTTTGTATTGAAATGAGACACTTTTATGGATTTTTTGCGATTTTTTTATATTTTGTTTTAGCCATGTTTTTGACCCTTTTTTTAGAAATAATCCGTAAAGTGTCTCATTTCAATGTCTACTGTTTGCGTAAACCGAAGAAACAATCTTTGTAATAAGATACATGACATACACATACAGATTGATGGGCCAAAAGGAAAATATAGTTCAGTGCATCAATCTGTACAATGTTTTAACACAATTGATTACTTAGCATGTATCTAGTTACAAAGATTATACTATGTAGCGGCCTCCAATTTTCGATTTATCCTCTTAAAACCAAGCTTTCGGCAACTTTGTGATGTGATATGCCTCTTGAGCAGAAAAGTCACACAAAAAGTACTGTGAAAAAGCGCTTGATTATGGTTGTAGTCTCCCCAATCTAAGGTAAGCAATTCCTGACCGATTGTACATGCAATAATAAATCAAAAATTAAATTACCGACCAAATTTATAGAAGAAACACTCACCGTTATTGGTAAAATCCGGCAACTTGCTATCAAAATCCTGTGGCCGGAATTGGTAACGTAATAACATTTTTTAGTTGTGTACAGCGTATGTAATACACTAAAAACTTATTAATCATGACATCTGCACATAGTTTCATTGTAAAAGCGTTTCAATATGCACTAAAACTTACCATTTCGCAGAAATTCAGACCAAACAATTCATTTCGATTTTTCACAACACTGAGAACTGAGAAGACAATTAAATAAACGTCAATCAATTTGACGGTTCGATTTTCGTTCAGAAACCAACGAAAACCTCCTTGACTTGTTTGCGAGAGTCGCTGTGCAGAAATTTAAATTACCCCGAATTTTTCGAAATTTCGTGATCATACTCTAAAATCTTAATCAGTTGTAATTTAATGAACATATGCCAAGACTAATCAACGTCGCTTCCATCCCTAGATATGTCCGAGTACGACTATCCAAATTGAATGGCCCAGTTCAAGAAGTCCTTAAGTCCATTTTTTTGCGTATTCACAAAATTTAATACTTTTTTTGATATTAAAACGAATAATAAACCAGTTTGAACTATTGATAGTGATCATAAAGCAAATTATATTAAGTAAATATCTGATTTTGAAATTCTAATAAAGTTCGTAGAAGAAAAGTATTTAAAATTTGATTAAACGAAAATCTTTTGGACTTAGGGATTTCTTTATGGGACTTGGGGTCTTTTGGTTGGACTTAGGGATTTTACTCCAAAGGTTTTAGGACTTAGAGAAATACATCCTAACGTGACTGTAAAAACACAGGTTTCTTTATAACGTCTGTTTTTGGGAATGAAGGAAGGACAAAACAATCATGTAAGTATGCAAAATATGTTTAATCACTGCAACAGTAAAACTTAAACGACTATTAGAAAAAAAAATACACTTAAATCTAAACCTTCTCTTAGTTACTATTCTAATTCTTCTGCTTCATCTTCTGCTGCATAATCTCCATATTCCTGCATCTCAATAATGTCTGAATAATTTTTTTTTAAATGATTCGGAACATATAATATTAAATAAATAAAATATTTTTCACTTTGTCTTACCTGGCTATTGACGATGGATTTGGAATTTTGTCTTTTTCTTTTTTTTATTCCATTATTCCAGCATCAATCATAATCCATAATAAATAAAACATAAAAAAGTCATAGTCATAATTTTTTTGTAAAATGTTATCAGAATACACTAAAAATCTTTAAAATCTTACCTTCGTAACTTATCTTCATTCATTGCTCATTACTATAAAGAACAATCACAAAAGTTAAGTATTTTTGACGTGACAACGTGTTATAAATTGGTTTGCCGGGTGACACTTCAAGAAACTGCGTTACGCTCCGCTCACGTTATGCGCTCACAATGAGAGCGAGTGAGAGGCACGCGTCCCTTCGACTCGGGCATGGTTAGCCCGCCTAAGAGCGAGTGAGACAGACATAAAAAGTGAAAGGCACGCGTCCCTTCCACTCGAGCACAGTTAGCCCGCCTAAGAGCGAGAGAGACAGAGCGAGAGAGAGAGAGAGTGAGAGAGATAGGCATACACACCGGTTCATGTTACATATACGAATGAATATTCACATTAAAATTATTTTACAACTCAAAGTCGTTGTCACGTAAAACTTTCGCCCGTATACCGACTTTACAGGCAACCAATTTTTTTATATTGAGTATATATTGTAATTGTAAAAATTAAAGTTAACCAGAGGATTTCAAAATTTTTATTTGCTAACTTTGGTAACAGTTACTTTGAACAAATGATTAAAATATCACTATTTTCCAACCCTCAATAACAAAAAGAATGAGTCTTCTTTTTTGCTTCTACCTGATTTACCTCACCTTATTTGGGAAAAACTTTCTTACACAATAAAGAAAATCTTATTTAAATTAAACTTAATAATTAAGTAAATTAAATGGCACATAATCATTGTCAATTCCAACAACCAATCACTAACATCAGTTTTTTATTCCATTTTTTTGTTACAATGGTTATTACCAGCTAAAGAACACCGCAAACTTCAGTATTATTCTAATCTAAATTAAGTAAGTGCTGCTTCTAGGGATAGTCAGAAAAAGATAGAATAATTAGAAAACAGAATTTGAGGCCCTTGCCAAAAGGCACAACAAGTAAAGGAACATTTAAAAATATTATTATAATTGAGAATAAAATGTCATCTTATTTCTAATGAATAATCCTCCACCGAGAAGGTTTCTCACATGGGCCAGTGTCTGGACAAAATCTATTGAATGTTGTATTACTGTTAAACCCTAAAATCTCTCTTTCCTCCTGAATCCTGAACGAAAAAGTGCTATCATGTGTCCCAATAAAGTATGCTGCATGTGAGCAAATTATCTGATCAATTATTGCTACACCACCATCTCTGAATACTTTTAAATCAGACTCCGAAGGATTGTATATGTAAACATTAAAGCCTTCATCTTTCAGTTGATATTTTAACTCTTTCAAGTCGGCGGTATCAGCATCTGTTGCAACAAAAATCTTTTTTACGTTGGGAACAAACTCTGTAATTGCATGTCTAATTTGTTTTACAGTTCCTTCAACAGAAGGTACATCATTAGGCCTGCTATAAGCAAAGTCACGTCTCCTCCAATGAATAGACAAATAATTTGTACACTGATCACTCTTACAATCCAATTTTTTACTGATGAACTTCTTCGCTGCTTTCACAAGTGCTTTGTTGAACTTCATGCTTTTACGGCAGTCCCAGTAAGACTTTGATCCGTAATTATCATGTAACGGTATTTCAGCATGCATAAACATAACTTTTCTGTCAGACGGATGTTGAAACACTAGCTCCCACAACTTTGATACTTTGCCTTGGAAATGCACACACACAGTTTCTTTAGGTCTGATGTTGGTATAGCCCCAGAAATTGCCTTCGTATTCACATTTAGACTGCAAAAGCTGCCATTTCTCTTCAAAAACGCCATTTTCAAATGGATTTTCAAAGTTATGCAAAACATACAGTGTGTCGATTTCGATAGGATTATTGCCATCCATAACTTCATTGAGCTCTAGCACTGGGGCATAAGATTTAAGAGATTCGACATCAAAGAAATCACTCCATGGGTGTGAATTAGATTTTAAATGGGTGCTTCTCCAGTGGTATAAATTGTGCCATGGTGGCAGAACCAGGCGCCAGTCTGTCCTACCGCGCTTTTTAGCTTCAGCCAACATTATCGCGAACCTCATATACACGTCCCGTCGCAAATTGAAGCCCTCAGGAGGATTAACATCGTAAAATATCAACTTGTAATCATGAGTAACTACGAGTTGATCGTTGCACGTTTTGGAGGCAGCATCGCAGTAGCCGCCGTTTGTATTCTGCTCAGCACCTGATGACAGCAGGTTTATGAGAAATAGATTGAGAAAAATCATTGTATTTTTTCGAATTTTTGAGAAAACACCGGGAAACAAGTTTTGCAAAACTATCGATTGATTCGAATTGTGAGTGACGTTTGTTTTTTTTTTTTGCAGCTGTCTTGACTTGAGCCAAGATAATATAATACAGTTGCCTTTCTCTCTACTTTTTAACATTTTGATAATTTCTGAACGAAAGGGCAATGACATTGTTAATTATTTGAAATGGCAACACGGTTTTCTGATGTCATTGAAAGCTGTCTGATGTGCGTTTTGGACGGCGAAATTATTTCTAAAACCGAATAAAACAACTCAATTTCCACCTACTTTAGCAAAAATGGAGTTAAACGACGTTATAGTGAACCAGCCCGTCGTTATCGATAACGTAAATACCTCATATTCTCATTATTTCCATGCCTTTCAACATTGTTGGCACACCTACGTTTTTGTTGAAAAAATCAATTGAATTTTATGTTAAATTAATAAAAGAACTGGGTCATTTGCTTTTTGAAGCACAAATTTGTGTTATAATGAGCGTGTTAAGGTCTTACATCTGTGTATTTATGAACAGTGCACGTACAAAGTGAGTCACCCATTTTTGACGTTATCGTAACAAAAATTGGTTTTGCCGGTGTTTGCAGGGCTCTGGAGTGATCAAAGCTGGCTTTGCTGGCGACCAAATACCGAAATGCAGGTTCCCCAACTAGTAAGTATAGCTGAGAAATCAATGTTTATCTAGTTAACTAGATATTCAGTCCATAAATAATTCCAAGTTATGAATTCTACACATAAATAATTCCAAGTAATGTATTCTACACATCAATCCATATTTTCCAAATCAGTCTTTTCTACCCCCAACGAAAAAGAGAGGTGTTTTAAGTTTAACCCATATTCTGTTTGTGTGTGTTTTTTGTGTATCTATGTGTTATTGTGTGTGACATTGTTGCTCCCAAATGGATGGACCTATTTTATGTGTTTTTTTTATTTAAAAGTTATTTTTATCACATTGGTTCTTAGCTATGGTTGGTTAAAATCTACCCAGCTGTTAAAGCGCCACTAGCTATTTTATGGGTTCATGTCAGGGGATTTTCGACTGGATAGTTTGTTTGTTCAAATTCTGCAAAGGCTCTGTACATAAGCTATGATTGTCTTATGTCATATCCTCTATGTTTCCTAAGTCATTATGGTGTAAACACAAAAAAGCAAATTTTATTTTATTTTTATTTATTTGGTTTACTTACAGTCTACTTACACAATAACCTCTTAAATAAATAGGTACAGAAGTTTCTAATACAAAGTGTAGTAACCACTTACAAGTAAACACAGAATGCACAACAAGTATTAGGGTTAACTAAGATAAAAGACAGACAATGAGGAAAATATTATACAAAATAAGATGCTTGAAACAATTCTCTGTATATGATTTTAAACTTTCGCGTTGCATTTTAACACTAACTACATATTGGTTATCAAGTCTAAACGCGAACTATTTAATGAGCATTTAGGTACTCACTGCTTGACGTTTCGGCTGGATTGCACACAGCGGTGGTCACGAGCTGACTGACGATCATTAAATAGTTCGCGTTTAGACCTGATAACCAATAGTTAGTGTTAATTCACTGTATAATTTGATATATTTTTCAGCATTGGTCGTCCCAAACACATCAGAGTGATGGCAGGGGCATTAGAAGGCGAACTGTTTGTTGGACCTCGCGCTGAAGAACATAGAGGATTGTTGAGCATCAAATACCCAATGGAACATGGTATCGTGACAGATTGGAATGATATGGAGAGGGTGTGGAACTATATTTATAGCAAAGTAAGTATGTAATAGAACTAGGTTCCTTGTCATATTCTACCTAGAGAATCCTATAAAGAATAGACCAAATATGATCACTTTGGTGTAATGATCAAGAAGTTGACTATTAAACAAAAGGTTGCTGGTTCGATCCCCGCACTGTACAAACATTGGTGTGCATGAGCATGTCTGTTTGTACTGGTCTGGGTGTTGATTTGTAATACCACTGTTGATTCTGATATCTGTAACACAAGTGCTTAAGCTACTTACCACAGAGTCGGATCAATGTATGTGATGTTGTTGTATATTTATTTATTTATTTTATTTTATAAGGAAAATATTTTATAAGGAAAATAATACTGTATCTTTAAATTAAATTACTTGCTAGACTTGTTACTTAACACCATTGACGTGTTTTCACATATAAATTTGGAATAATACATACATAACAACTTTTGGAATAATAATGAATAAATAAAAATAAAAAAACAATCAGTACAGTTGAATAATAATATGCTTAGTCAAAAGCTGTAGTAGCGAGCTCTATCCAGTCAGTGCACCACTTCAAAACATCTGTTTGATCTTTTTTATATATGTATTTTTTTATTATTCTCTTCAATATCAGGACCAGCTGTCAACGTTCTCTGAGGAGCACCCGGTGCTGCTGACGGAAGCGCCGCTGAACCCGCGCCGCAACCGCGAGAAGGCAGCCGAGGTGTTCTTCGAGACCTTCAACGCACCAGCTCTGTTCTTGAGCATGCAAGCTGTGCTGAGTTTGTGAGTCATTTGCTCGTCTACTTATTTAGTTATTCAATATGCTTAGCTGCCTGGCCGATTTCGACCATGGCGGCCAATCTCAGCAGAGATCAGCCAACTACGCAGGATTATAGTGCACAAGTGTAAGCGCATACACAAATGCACTCACTGTTCCATCACTCTCAAAGTTCCGTGAGACGGCAATCCGACATGACCGGAGAGAGATCGGGCGCAGGACCAACGGCTTAACGTGCGCACCGAGGCACGGGGGTGTAACACCGACAACTTCCCGACTCCGAGCTGTTGCAGAGAAATTCATGACAGAAAATCTCAGAATCATTTTTTTTAGAATATCCCAAATACGAGTGCGCCTTGGGTTGTTTACCTTGGTAAACACTACCAAAGTGCTGGCTCATTTAAAACATTTAATCGTATTTATTCCACAGATACGCAACCGGTCGAACTACAGGTGTCGTTCTTGACTCGGGCGACGGCGTCACCCACGCGGTGCCTATTTACGAAGGTATACTTTAGTTAATAATATAATGAAATAATAAACATTTTATTTCTATATAAAGGTGGTAAATGGTTTACATTATTTATCCTGACTATACCCAAATACATCCAACTGTAACCACTTGAAAAAACTAGAGCTGGAAGTCGCAGGACTTACATTACAACTCACAATGTGACGATGATATGTACATTTTTTGAAGGAAGACATTCTCCTTCCGCCAATTCCAAAGGAATGCACTTCCGCCGACGGTGTTCCCTGTTTCATATAACTTGAGCTCATTCAATGCGAAAGTCAATAGGCACCTTCTGGGTAAGCTCGCTACCTCACCTTCACCTCTTAGAGGGAGAATTATGTCAAGAGCGAACCCATATTAATAAATAAATAAAAAAAATAAAAATTTTTTTTCATTATAATTATAAGTTGCTTTATTGCACACAAAAATGGGATAAATGATTTAAAATTTTTTTTTTAGGTTTCGCGATGCCACACAGTATTATGCGGGTAGATGTTGCCGGGCGTGACGTCACGCGGTACCTAAGGTGAGTACACAACCGATTTGTGGCGGATGACACGCCTGTCGTGCCATCGCTTTCTTTTGCGTGTGGCGTTGGGCACGAGAGGCGTGTCATTTTGCAATCTATGATTACTCGTTCAAATTAAGTATTGGGGAGAGCTACCCAATACAAAACTATCTTAATTTGCCACGTAAATCAAGCTATTAGCTGTTGGTTCTTTTTAAATCATACAATATTGTGATACTGTTGTAAAAACCGTTTTTTTTTTATATCCGACAATACCATAATACGAGTAATATTATTGAATGATTTGAAAAAAAAATTGGGGTTAATCCAACCTTATTGAAAGTAACTTTTTAGGTATTGCTGACTTAGCTCACACATACAAATATAAGTTACACTATGTAATATGATAACAACCGCTGCAACGAATGGCGCGCCCAATCTAATTCAGTCCCATGTACGGAGGCGACCTGTACGCACATTTCACCCGATACGTCTATCATTTTCACCCTTACACAAGCCAGCTAGGACAGTCATATTGCCCCCCCTACGGGAACCAACAACATGTGTAATTGTAAATAAATGATTGTGACGTCACGGTCATGTGTCAGAAATCGGAGTCAATTGACCGAATATTTATTGCGTTTTGTGTGTTTAAAAATTGGGTTTCTATAGTTTTTTTGAAATATATTGGTTGTATTAACTTCATAGGGGCTATGTTTTTTAAACACCATGTTCTTGACAATATTTAAGATAGGTATCATCATCCCAATTGTTACTGGTTTAAAACATCTGTGCTAAAAAAGTAATTTCCAAAATTGCACTTGTTATGCCACTTCTGATCACTTCAAACAAACGTTCCAAACATAACGTTCAAAATTTAAAACCATCATGTATATGGTTCCGTGTGAAATGTACAATGAAAGTGTTCTCTATTTATTTTCATTCCCAGACTCCTCCTCCGCAAAGAGGGCGTGAACCTGCGAACGTCGGCTGAGCTGGAAATCGTGAAAGCGATCAAGGAGAGAGCCTGCTATCTATCTCCTAACCCGCTGAAGGAAGAGACTTTAGAGACAGAGAGAGCACAGTACACTTTACCTGATGGGACACAGTTGGAGGTAGGATTTCTTGACTATAGGGGCATTTTGGTGTAATGGTTAAGAAGTCGACTATTAACTAAGTGGTCGCGGGCTCGATTCCCGCACTGTACAAACATTTGTGTGCATGAACATATCTGTTAGTACTGGTCTGAGTGTTATATGTATTTATTTAAGTTTATTTGAAATACCACTGTTGATTCTGATATCTGTAACACAAGTGCTTAAGCTACGTACCACTGAGTCAGATCAACAAATGTGATGATATTGTATATTATATAATTACTAGCTGTGCCCGCGACTTCGTCCGCGTGGAATAGTTATTTGGGCATATGGATATACTGTCGCAGACATTTTTTTAGATCATTTTAAGAGTAATAATTCTTTCATACTTTTTTACATTATTGTTGGTATCTTGAAGCGTTTTTTTAAATGAATAATTTTCCCCGTTTTTGTCACTTTCCCCATTATTTCTTCGCTCCTAACAGTTGTAGCGGGATGTTATTTAGCCTTAAACGTTCCTCAATAAATGGTCTATTCAACACAAAAATATTTTTTCAATTTGCTGAGTCAAATAAAAAAAGTCCCATTAAAATCGGCCCAGTAGTTTCCGAGTATCAATTTTCTGCCTACCCCCTTAGTCTATTGGCGTGATTATTTCTATCCTTCTTTACCTTCCAAGTAATGTTGAGTCAAATAAAAAAAAGTCCCATTAAAATCGGTTTAGTAGATTCTGAGATTCAATTTCCTGCCTGCCCCATAAGTTCATCGGCGTGATTATTTATATCCCAGTTTACTCTCCAGGTGATACTGAGTCAAATAAAAAAAGTCCCGTCAAAATCGGTCCAGTAGATTCTGAGATTAGCCCGGACAAACAGACAGACAGACAGACAGACAAAAATTTTAAAAATTGTTGTTTTGGCTTCTATTACGGTAATTAAGACCCCCTGTAACAATTTTTTTATAAAAATCTTCAATGTACAGAAATCGATCTTTTACAGTCTTATTATATGTATAGATTGTATTATTGTGACGGGTGGCACATAGTAACTTATGTTTGATCCTAAAACGAGTTATTTCTCTTAAAAATTAACACAGTGACCAAATAAATAAATCTATAGACATTTTTACGTATATTCCATGTACCTACATAATATTTGAAAATTTAGTTACATAATTTTTTTTACGCATTAATAATGCAATTGTTTTTTAAAAAAAATTGAAGAAATATGTACTGCTACAGTCGCGACTCGAACCCACCTCTCGCAAGCCGGGCGATTGCTCTCCCAATTGAGCTACCGTGACACTTAATCATCGGAATTTCTTTAAGCGCTCCTTAGGCTGCAGCCAGCCATGATTCATCACTGTTGTGGTGAGATACCTACAACATCCGAAAGAAGCGAGAGCTGCGGGTTCGAGTCCTGCCTGTGGCAGCCCATTTTTCTTTAAGCGTGTTTCAATTTAACAATATTTGAAAACTTGAAATGAGTACATATCAGCATTTGTTTCGCTTTTTTTTTTAACCTTCTTGCCAACATGTCAGTTTTTATCATTATGTATATGTGTATGTCTATGATGTGATACATATCTCTATGTACAGGGTGGCCCATTTATCGTGGATCAAACGAATCAGGGTGGTAGAAGAGGTGATTTCCAATAAAAAATCTTTCTACAGCATGGTCATACCTTAATTGCATAAATGTTATGGTCATTTTTGTTTTTTTTAAATAAACTACCGTTTTTTGTACAATTTAATGAATACAGAAAAAAGTTGATAAAAAACAACAAAACAAAAGGTGTTGTATTATGACTAGATAATGTATCATTACAAAAAAAAATTAATTGCAGCTCTGGGTGCCAAATTTAAAAAGCAATCCATTTTTTCTTGTCAATTTTGAAGGATTACAAAAAATGACTACTCTCTTTGAGAACACCCTGTGAAAAAAGAATGTACTACAGAAAAGTGACCCTGTATTAAAAAAACTTGCTGATTTAATGCTGATTGAAATGAGGTATTACACTTTAGTGTCAGTTTTTTATTTCAGGTTTTATGCGAGTTTTTTTCATGTCAAGGAGCAAATTTTACGAGCAAAATTAACGTAATTGTCTGAAGGCACGTCTGTTATTCATGATTTGTACTTTAGCAGTCTCGAGATTTTGTCGTAATTCTTGTTCAGTGTTGTTCTCTCTTTGATATTACCACTTCTTTGAAATAGCCCCAAATAAAAAAATCTAATGGATTAAGGTCGGGCGACCGGTTTTAGTTTATCATAAACGGCAAGTTGTTTGTGCGTTGGATTGCTAGAACTGCTTTGTACTTCTCACACTTAAGATTTATGAAACGGACAGAAACTTTTTCACACCAACTATTGAATTTTATAACTTTAATCCATCATCGAAAAAGCGTCATAAATAAAGTGTTATGGTCGGATGAGTCGAGTTTTAGGAGAATGGGAATTTTTAACATCCATAATTTACACTATTACTCCAGAGTGAACCCACATATCATCAGAAATGATCGATTCCAGCATCAGTTTGGTATAAACATGTGGGCTGGTATCATTGACCAGAAGCTGGTGCTACACGAAATGCCACCAAGGCTAAACGGAGCTGCGTATTTAAATTTTTTAGAAAATAATTTGAACCCAATACTCAACGAAGCTGAAGTTCCGGAAGAAGTAAGGGAAGAAATGTGGCTGCAACAGGACGGTGCCCCGCCTCATTATGCTCGAGAAGTACGACAACACTTACATGAGCGCTTCCCCAACCGGTGGATTGGTCGAGGCGGAGCTATTGCGTGGCCACCCCGGTCGCCCGACCTTAATCCATTAGATTTTTTTATTTGGGGCTATTTCAAAGAAGTGGTATATCAAAGAGAGAACAACACTGAACAAGAATTACGACAAAAGCTCGAGACTGCTAAAGTACAAATCATGAATAACAGACGTGCCTTCAGACGATTACGTTAATTTTGCTCGTAAAATTTGCTCCTTGACATGAAAAAAACTCGCATAAAACCTGAAATAAAAAACTGACACTAAAGTGTAATACCTCACTTCAATCAGCATTAAATCAGCAAGTTTTTTTAATACAGGGTCACTTTTCTGTAGTACATTCTTTTTTCACATGGTGTTCTCAAAGAGAGTAGTAATTTTTTGTAATCCTTCAAAATTGACAAGAAAAAATGGATTGCTTTTTAAATTTGGCACCCAGAGCTGCAATTCATTTTTTTTTGTAATGATACATTATCTAGTCATAATACAACACCTTTTGTTTTGTTGTTTTTTATCAACTTTTTTCTGTATTCATTAAATTGTACAAAAAACGGTAGTTTAAACAAAAATGACCATAACATTTATGCAATTAAGTTATGACCATGCTGTAGAAAGATTTTTTATTGGAAATCACCTCTTCTACCACCCTGATTCGTTTGATCCACGATAAATGGGCCACCCTGTATATATATAAAATTCTCGTGTCACAATGTTTGTTCCCTTACTCCTCCGAAACGGCTTGACCGATTCTCATGAAATTTTGTGAGCATATTGAGTAGGTCTGCGAATCGGCCAACATCTATTTTTCATACCCCTTAGTGATAAGGGTTGTCCACCTTAAACATTTATATGGCAAAACAACGTTTGCCGGGACAGCTAGTATTATATATGCTAAAGTTACTCTGTCTGTCTGTCTGTTACTCAATCAAGCCTTAACTACTGGGACATTACGGGTAAATGAACCAGTTATCGTCCCGTTAGACTAAGTGCGGCAGTTAACGTCCCTGTAGGGTAAATGGGTCAATTATCGTTCCTGTAGGGTAAATTCACCAATTATCGTCTCTGTAGGGTAAATGAGCCAGTTATTGACATTTGTCGTTGCCGGGACAGCTAGTAATATATATTTATGTAAGTAATTAGTAGCATGTATGTTTATAATTTGTTCTTTTTTTTTTCAACATAGTAAGTTTAACAATTTTATTTTCATTTTCTTTTTTATCTGTATGTGCACCACCTGTATGATCTCTGCTTGGACCTGTGGTTGACTGGTAAAGAATGCCTCCGGCATTAAGTCCGCCACTGTACACAAGTTGTGCAGAAGTTTTTTAAATAAATAAAAAAAATACAGTTTTCAGCGGTCTAACGCACATTATTTCTTTTCACAGATCGGACAAGCGAGGTTTAGGGCTCCAGAGGTATTATTCCGGCCGGATCTTATCGGTGAAGAGTGTGAAGGTATGTATTTACAAGGGGAACAGATGTATTTCATTTTACCTAGATTAAACGGGGAAATGGTATTAGGTTGCTACCTGAAACGTATTTATAATTTTCAGACTGTCGTCTTGTTGGAATGCATCCAAAACGCCATATTTTGCATGACACAGGATCGTGACCAAAATATATGAGCACCGTCCCTACCCACCAAGACATCAAATTGATGTCAATGTAATCATTGTTTCCCATCATTTCACTATTTAGATTTAAAAAAAAATAAGAAAAATGAAAAAGTATTTTTCTCTTTCCATACAAATATCAACAGCTTAACGTGCCTTCCGAAGCACGGAGATGCTTGTAAATAGACCGGTTAATATCGATAGATATTAGTCGTTAAGCCTGGTCAGAGGCCCTCGGGCGGCTTAATAACATCTGACTGTAAGGTTGGTCACTTACCTTACAAATACCCCTCTACCAATCCGCACTGAGCCCGCGTGGTGGAGTATGGCTCGGACCACCTCATAGTTGAGGTGAGGCCTGTGCCCAGCAGTGGGACGTATATAGGCTGATGAGAGAGAGAGAGAGAGATACAAATATCACTCCAGTACAGACAATAAACACATTAATTACAAGGAATGATATTTTTTTTTTAGATAAAATCACTTTTCGGTCTTAGAAAGTTATCCCAATAGTAGAAGGTATAAATGCTGTTTTTGGTATACCCGTTGCGGCGCGACTCTAAGCCCAAGCGCAGCGAGTACAGTTATAGGCTAAATAACTGCATAAAACATTGAATATCATGAAACCCCATTGCATTGCTCTCACTCTCTCTCTCTCTCTCTCTGTCTCTCTCGCTCTTAGGTGAGCTAACTGTGCTCGAGTGGAAGGGACGCGTGCCTTTCACTTTTTATGTTTGTCTCACTCGCTCTTAGGCGGGCTAACCATGCCCGAGTCGAAGGGACGCGTGCCTCTCACTCGCTCTCATTGTGAGCGCATAACGTGAGCGGAGCGTAACGCAGTTTCTTGAAGTGTCACCCGGCAAACCAATTTATAAGACGTTGTCACGTCAAAAAAGCATCCATAAATTACGTCACACAAATGTTATTATTTTTGAAATTCAAATTGGGATGATGACACCTATCTTAAATATTGTCAAGAACATGGTGTTTAAAAAACATAGCCCTTATGAAGTTAATACAACCAATATATTTAAAAAAAGCTGTAGAAACCAATTTTCAAACACACAAAACGCAATAAATATTCGGTCAATTGACTCCGATTTCTGATACATGACCGTGACGTCACAATCATTTATTCCCATACGAAATCTATGGAGGCAGACCGTTTCGACAGATAAAAAAAGTATGTCAACTTTTGGTGGTGTCATCTAGCCAATTATGTAGGACTTACAGTTAGGACTCACAGTTAAAATATAGAAACATAGACAATCGGGAAGTTAACAACAGTGCACTAAACTCATTCTGTGATTATAATGAGTTCTGAAATGTGACGTCACGAAATTGAGGACCCCTTCCACCCCCTTGTCGCACTACGTCGACCCCCTCCTTCCCCTTTAACGTGTGACGTAATTTATGAATGGCCCCCACTGACCTCTATTACTACACACTGGACAGGCTGTTCCATACAAATGACAGCTAATTTTGTGTGCTAATTTGAAGCGCCACTGCGAGTGTCCCGAGAACTAATTTTGACGTTTATTGCAAATGGCCACCGTAGAAGATTGCAACAGCGTTGATGTTTTTAAGTATTTTAATTTTATTTCGTGGTATTTCATATCATATAGTGAAAGTTAAGCTAAATAATCATGAGGAAATGTGTGTTTTGTAAAATTCGCTACAGAAAAGGGAGTAAAACGTCACTAATTTTAGTTCCATGGTCACTCGTATCTGCCTACAGCGCCAAAATGGCGACACTCAAATAATCACAAAAATATTGTGACAGCAGCCAGTCCAGTGTAAATAGAGGTCAGTGATGGCCCCTTACGACAAACTGTGGTTACCCTTCTAAAAAACAGCCTGTATTATCTATGTTTGATTTCCAGGTCTCCACGAAGTTCTAATGTTCGCGATACAGAAGTCCGACATGGATCTCCGCAAGGTGCTCTACCAGAACATAGTGCTAAGCGGAGGCTCCACCCTGTTCCGCGGCTTCGGCGACCGTCTCCTGGCGGAGATTAGGCGGCTCGCGCCTAAGGATATGAAGATTAGGGTGAGGCGTTTGATGTTGTTGTTCATCTGTTAGATGTGGGTTGTTAATTACACATTTCATTCAGTCCTGCTTATTTGTTAGGGGACCGTCTTGGGCCCGTACTACACTTTCTTCGGGGGCGGGGCTGCTCAAGGCTCTATGTTAGGGCTTTGGTCATTTCTTTCACTAATTAAGGTACAGTTTTAGGGCCCGTTCTATATTTGCCTAAAGTGTGGGGCTTGGGCTCTGTATGAGGGCCTTAAATATTTATTTTGTTACTCAGGGGACAGTTTCGGCCTGTACTATACTTTCTTACGTGATAGGGCAGCTGAAGGCTCTATATTAGGGCTTTGGTCATTTCTTTCGCTAATTAAGGTATAGTTTTGGGGCCCGTTCTATATTTTTCTATACGGGTGGGGCTGCTCAAGGCTCTATCGTAGGGCCTTGACTATTTTTTTGGTTAATAAGGGGACAATTTTAGGGCCCATACTATACTTCCCTAAAGAGTGGGGCTGTTCAAGGCTCTTTATTAGAGCCTTTGTTATATCTTGTGTTTGTGGCACTGACAACAATGACTGAGTTTCTTACCCGCTTCTTCTCAGCACTGGCACAAATTGTCCCGAAGCGGTTGTAGGGTTGATTTATATGTTGGGACGTGTAAAAGTGCTACTTGTGTGTCTATTTACAAAAAATAAATTGTTTTTTTTTTATTGTCAAGGCACAGTCTTAGGGCCAATTCTATTACTAATTAATTATTGTTTTTTGATCTCCAGATCTCAGCACCACAAGAGCGTCTATACTCGACGTGGATCGGCGGGTCGATCCTGGCGTCGCTCGACACGTTCCGCAAGATGTGGGTGTCGAAGCGCGAGTACGACGAGGAGGGACACCGCGCGGTGCACAGGAAGACTTTCTAGATGTTGTTTGCGCTGCGTCTAGATGTTTGTGGTGAGTGAGCGGGGCCATGCTACTTCGTTTGTTTAAGCTTTACTAGCGGACGCGGTAGAAGTTGTCCTGTCCACTGTTTTCGAATTTTTTCTGTATGTTCTCAACATTTAAACCTTTCACTAATATTTCATGACTAATATTAGTCAAATCGGTTAAGGCGTTTTCGAGTTTTAGCGAGATTAATCAACAGCGATTCATTTTTATATTCATACAAGAGGATAAGATTACAGATCCAACATTTGTATAAAAGGTGCATATAACGTCAAAAACCATTGACTACCAGTGATATCCTTAGGCTGATGAGAAAAGAGAAGTGGGCATTGCGGCAAATGTTGTTTAATGTTTTTGAAAAATATTATGTGAGTGTGATTTAAATTCAACTGTCATATTCAGATGTCGAAAAAGAGCTAAAGTACCAACATTTAAAGTGGAAAAATATCTTTTGCATCCTCAAAATTGTATCAATTCGTGCGAACTGTACACACATTTTTTCAAGTATTTTCATTTAATTTAAACATGTCTGATGTATAATTACTCATTTAAGACTTAGTTCGGCAGCATGGCCCTTGCAATGAATGAGTGAATGAACGGTTATAATAAATGAGTGGCTTATGTGTGTGGCCATATGATTTTATCTTGTGATTCAAATTGAAAAAAATTGGTTGCCTGTAAAGTCGGTATACGGGCGAAAGTTTTACGTGACAACGACTTTGAGTGGAAAAATAATTTTAATGTGAATATTCATTCGTATAACATGAACCGGTGTGTATGCCTATCTCTCTCACTCTCTCTCTCTCTCTCTCTCTTAGGCGGGTTAACTGTGCTCCAGTGGAAGGGACGCGTGCCTCTCACTCGCTCTCATTGTGAGCGCAGGACGTGAGCGGAGCGTCGTAACGCAGTTTCTTGAGGTGTCACCCGGCAAACCAATTTATAAGACGTTGTCACGTCAAAATAGATTTCAAAGACCCCTTGTTTAAATATAAGCCGACCAATTGAAATTGAATGACAGCGCAAATTACGTAACTTAAAGGTGGCGTTTCAAGTTGGTTGAATATTATGAAAACAAATGATAAACAGTTTCAGTCAAATACGAGATAAACTCATATGGTCAACTTTTAATGAAATTAGTACATTTCATTACAAATATGTATATTTAGATAACAAAATGCTTTTGATAATATAGAATTAAATCACTTTATCCTGTTCAAAAAATTACAGCTGGCTGAAAATTAAGCATTTCATAATCTTGTATCCTTAAGTAGGTATTTAACAGTTTTTTTTTAATGAATAAAATGTCCTGCTACAAATCCCTATAAATTATTACGTTGGTACATATAATTTCAAGTCATATCATAAATATTTGGCACAACAGATTTAGTGTTATGAAGCTAAAGGGAAGCGCTTTCTTCCGACCGGGTGTTTGGTCGGGGGCAGAGGTCCGATAGACATCATCTTGATTTGTCTATCTATTTTGTTCTGGATCTAAATCTTATATGTCGCGGTTCATGCGCGGTACTAGGCTAACAGCGCCATCTAGTCGAGTTTGTCACCGTTAGGCATGCGCTTGTGATCCCGAACGGTAGAGGTTGCCACAAAGATAAAGATTTAAAACTAAAAATACTGAATCCACTGTTAAGTGATATGAATCTATTTTCGAATAAACTTAAAATATCACCACATATTTGTTACCATCAAGACTTCCGCATAAAATCTACATGATCAAAGCTATTTATAATTTTTTAGTTAGAGTATTAAAATGGAGGTGTAAAGAGTTTAACGTCACTAAAACTGCTCACTAACGCCGCCAGTGGTAAAATGCAAAACTAATGAATATATATGTGGGTGATAGGTGATGAAGAAAACCTTATTTGCAGTCATTTCAGTCACATGACACAATGTCTGACTTGTTCATTTCTGACTTCATGTAAAGGATATGAGTATTATTTTTAAATAGTTAAGTTATTATGTACTTATAATGTACTTTAATATAATAAAGAAGTATGTACACAGTGAATTTTATGTATTGAACAAAAAAGTTATGTTTTAGGTAAATTAACGAAGAAAAATGGATGTTGTGTTGCGAATAAATTCCGTAATTTAAAAAAAAAATATTTATTTCGAGTATCTAGAACCCATAATAACTACTAACCACATAAAGATTTGAATGATAAAATTAAAATTACAACAATTTCACAAAATAAAACTTTACAATTTAAATTTTGGAATACTCAAATACAGTTATAACTAAAAAATTATCGATATTGGATTTGGTGTCATATGATGGTTAGCAAAGTTAAAATACTTAAATTCCAGATTTTTTAATGTCTCTCTTATTAAGCTGTATTTTACTTAATATGGTGGCATTTATAAGCAGTCGTAGTGGCGGTTACACTTTTAACAATCGAGTGATGTAAATAACATGTCTTTTTTTACTTCGAGCGTCTGGAAACTGGATGTATGCAATGTAATTATGAATTTATTTTAAGCTTAACCTTGAGCTGTTATTGCTAAAGACATTTATTAAGGTTGGGCGTCACAGAGATGCGAATTTTTGACAATAAGTTTTCGTTCATGGTTTCGCCGCTAGAGTGCAGTATAAGCGCAAATCCTAGACTTACCCTGCCCTTCGATTTGTTGGGCAGTGGATAATATGACTCAGGAGTGCGTTTAAACAGTCTTACTATATTGTTTTGTATCTAAACTTTAGCGTAATGAAAAAATGTTAGGCCCCGCGAACCGCGGCGGGGCGCGGTGTTGTTTGAAAATAGCCGAAATGCCACACATTTGACAAGACGACGACGTCAAAATGTAATGTAATATAGTTGACGCCCCAAGTGCAATAGGCTAAATGACACCAATCGTTGACATACTCTCTATCGTCTGTCAAAACGATCTGCATCCATAGATATTGTACGAGAATATTAAAATTTGTCGTTATAATATAGTATCAGAAATCGAAGCCAATTGACTGAATATTTATTGAATTCTATGTTAATAAAAAATTGTTTCTACAGCTTTTTGGAAAGAAATTGGTTTAACTAGCTTCATAGAGGTTATGTTTTTAAAACACCATCGTATTGAAAATATTCACACTAGGTGTCATCATGCCTATTGTGCGTGATTTTAGTTACAACATACAATATAAAAAACAATATAATATAATCAGGTAAAGAAACGCATCCCTGTGGCGTCACGCCACATAACGTGCATTATGGAGCTAGAATAAGCCCTAGTTGTATTATGTAAGCTAGATACATGTTTATTTCTAATAAATTATTATTTTCGAACGATGTCCTTTTTTTACTTTGTAATTATGGTTTTAAGCGATTCGTGGCGAATGGCACGCCTGTCTTGCCATCGCTTTTCTGCGTGCGATTTTGGGCACGAGAGGCGGGTCATCTTGAAATCACGGGTAACTCCTTCAAATTAAGTATTAAAGAAACCCTACCCAAAACAAAACTTTATTTTTTACTTAAATCCAGCTCAGGCATAAGTAGGGTAAACTAGGACTTGCAATTTCGGTGACTCGTTTTCTCGTTAGTTAAGTAAGTATTTCTTGTGTCTCCCACACACTACACTATAATTGCGTTGATTTTCTTTAGCAGATCGCAAAACTACCTTTCTAACGAAACCCCCGAATGAGCCAGGAAAACAGCTTCGACGGCTGGACGTATTTTGTAATCGGAAAAGGTACCACACCCACTAACACCCAACCAGTGGACAACACTGAAAATTGGTTAAACAATATCTCTGTCTGGGAATCTAAACTGGGACCTCTCATAGATGGCGGCAACTGCCATCTCATATTCAAAAAGAGCCAAATGTTAAAGTTTTTTCAAAAATCCAACGAGCTCATCTTGTATCAAAATGTTATTATTCAATAGATAAATACTTTGACAGTAAATAAGAAGTTCTGTCTGCTCTATACGTTTAGCAAATACCTACATTACTTACATTAATTTTGAAAATAATTGGTCTTATTTTTTATTTTTAAATTCATTAATTCTCAAACTTGCCACACCTTCTTGGTAACTAGGTCAATAAGTTCGTTTTTAAGCATTATAACTACCATCCATATAATGTAACACACCTAGTATGCAAATGTCAATAAATGAAATGAAATGAACTTGAAACTGGTAGTCGCACCACTAACCCACAGAGATCGACAAAGATTACATCTTAAACTATATATATTATGTTAACAATAAAGGAGCGAAATAATACAAAACGTTCAAACGTTGAAAGAGTTTATTATTGACTAATATAGCACTTCAATAAAGCTGGTAACTGTCTTATAAATATTCGAGTACAACGCCAAAACAAAACAACCATCTGTCAAACATCCTCAACGAAATTTCAACTTAATTAGCATCGCATAGAGTTCAATGTCATTTAGAATAGTTTTGACAGGTGGGTTCTGTCAATGTCCAAAACGAAATTTCAACCTAATAAGTATGACATAGAGTGCAAAATCGTCTGGGATAGTTTGACAGATTCATATAGGTTGCTATGGCGACATCTGTATGTTGTACTGGGTGCTGTGATGTTTAGTATTCATCGTTGGCGAACGGGTGGTCCTTGTGGTCGAGAGAACTGAAACAAACAACATCACATACATTGATCTGACTCCGTGGTAAGTAGCTTAAGCACTTGTGTTACAGATATCAGAAACAACACTGTGGTATTACAAAGAAACTTAATAAATACATATAACACCCAGACCAGTACATACAGACATGTTCATGCACACATAAGTTTGTACAGTGAGGGGATCGAACCCGCGACCTCTTCATCTCTTCTTCTACATCTCTCTCTTCTTCATTGACTCTTTTCATCCCACAAAGTACCACGAAGACAGACAGAACTCCTATTTCATTAGAGCTCCTAGCGATGACCTCGAACAAGACTTATTTAACACGAGTGTTACTAGTCTCAAAAAGCGTTTGTCAAAAAGATGGTTTGAAGCGGTGCACCGGCTGGATAGAGCTCACTACTACATCTTTTGACTAAGCGTATTAATTTTGAACTCTACTTCAAAAATAAAAGAATATTTTTTATTTCAAAAGCAACTTTAAAATAGAAGTCATACTTAGAATTTATATGTGGAAACACGTAAATGGTGTTTAGTGACAAGTCTAGCGAGTAATTTAGTTTTTAAGATACTGTAGATTTCCTAATAAAATAAAATACTCACGCAGTCATCGGACAGAAACGTCCATTGCAGTCGAAGCTGTCAATCAGATCGAGGTCCTCCTGCGACAGTTTGAAGTCGAACACTTGGAAGTTGCTGGCGATGCGCGACTTGGTCACCGATTTCGGGATGACGATGTTACCACGGTCGATCTGGTATCTAGCGGTGAAAAGATACAAGTTCAATAAATAAATATATTTTCTTTTCTCTTTATTATCATTTAAATAACCGTTACATTACAAAACACTTAACTAACTTACATAGTCCAAGAAAACCACGAGGGTTTGTAATAATTATACTAAGGGTTACAAATAAAGTTTATAAACAAATAAAAACAAGAATTGGACAAATAATATAAGCCGTTTGGTTAATAGATTAATAATTTAATTATTGCTGATTACCGGAAAGAGAACCAAGAAAGTGTAACTTAAGCTTTGTTTTAATATTTTTAATAGATAAATTATCTCGTAATTCTGTTGGTAGTTTATTTATTAGGCGAGTCACAATAAAATCAGAGGTTCGCCTACCGCAGTCACTATTTACGCGAGTCGAGCTGCACCTCAACTCACGCCGAGCTACCGATCGTGTGTATACAGGGTTGTTTGTTTGTGGCTGATTTTTATATTTAAATATAAAAAATATATTTATTTAAATATACAACAACATCACATTCACAACATCACATTGACGACAGATTGGTGCAGTGGTCTTCATGTCGGACTTCTAAAACCAAGGGTCGCGGGTTCGATCCCCGCTCAGTACAAGCATATGTGTAGCAAGAACATGTGTGTTTGTACTGGTCTGGGTGTTTTCTTAATATGTATTTATTTACAACAAAAAGTATTTAAGTATGTTTATCCGTTGTCTAGTACCCATAACACAAGCCTCGTAGCTCATTTGGGACTAGAGAATTGGTGTGATTGTTGTGAAATATTTATTATTATTATTTATTTATATATCGATCTGGCTTCGTGGTAAGTAGCTTCTTTAAAGAAAATGTTTATGCAGTAGAAAAAATCAACTGTCTTGCGGCAGGAATCGAACCCGCGTCCATGACAATCCGGCCCGTGTGCGTAAACCACTCAAAGCCTGTAGCGTTAGGAAAATTCAACAATTTTGCTACTACTGCATTTCTCACGCGTATGTCGCGTTAGAAAACATTTTATTTATGACTCGTAAATTTAAATAATCAAAGACTAATTTCTATTTTCTTATTCACATATGAGATACAAATAAAAACAAGAATCGGACAAATACTATAAGCCGTTTGGTTAATAGATTGATAAGTAATATAAATTTTCCAATAAACAGCAATATACTGCAGTTAACAATAAATAAATAAATATTAATAACATCACATACATTGATCTGACTCCGTCGTAATTAGCGAAAGCAGTGCGTTACAGATATCAGAATCAACAGTGGTATTACAAATAAACTTAAATAAATACATACAACACCCAGACCAGTACAAACAGACATGCTCATGCAAACAAATGTCTGTACAGTGCGGGGATCGAACCCGCGAGCTCTTGGTTACTAGTCAACTTCTTAACTATTACACCAAAGTGGTCGTCAAATAAATAGGAAGTATTTGGTACGGGGTACATTCAAACAAAGTTGAGTAGCCGAATGAAAGTCACTGGTACGAGATAAGAAATTCTATATCGAAATTCTATCCTATTCTGTTCTATTCTTTTCTATTCTGGTAAACTACTGCGCTAATATGGTTAATGTGGTAAACGGTACGAATGAGCACACGCGAAAGGTTTGGTAGTTCGTCGAGTACTGGTGAAATGTTGATTTATGAACAGTGATCGGAGTAGGTAGATTGAATTGGGATCATTGATCGGAAACGTTCATATTAATATGGATATTCCTCCGGAATTCCGGAATTGGATGGTTTTTAAGTACATTTTTTTGAAATTTAGTTTAAAAAGTATGAAAATAAGAGCAATATTATATTTCTAATTCTGTTCAACAGCATTTCAATTACATAAACAAATTATCGTTTACAATAAACGTCCACTGTTAAAAGACCTAAAAATAAAAATTCTAATTTTTCATGTACTACTTGACATCCAATATCAATAACTTAATAGGTGTGCCTATCCATGCAAATATACTATATTTATGTCAATAACAACCCAAATTCAGTAAATACTACAATAATGGAAAATTAAGAAACAATCGAAAGCGATGCAGTTTATCTATTTTGTTCTATGCAGTAAATACTACGACCGACCAATTAAAACAAAGGATGAGTAGTAAGTGCAAAAACCGGTTATCAAAACAATGCGTACGTGCGCCAAAGACATGTCAGGTAGATCACTCGTTTACTTCGGTTCGCAGAGTGCGCTTCCTTGTTTATTATTTGTTGTGAAATCGTTATTTAACCCCGGCTTGTGTATATATGGACTTTTTGAATCTGCTCGAAACAACGATTTGGCTTAAATATACGGACTCTGATTTTTTGCTACTGGCTTGGATTTGTTTAAACCAAAATTTGGTACGAGTATGTTATATTTAATTCATTTCAACGAGTTTAAGGCTCTAAGATATAAGAAATTTTTAGTGCGCTGTTTATTGGTAATTGCAAAATCTACAACATTTTAGTTTTTGTTCACTTAATTGCTGTATTCTTGCGAAGACTTTATTTATTCTTATAAATTATATTTGTCACATCTACTGGCTTGATAGCGCTTTCGGTAGCGACCTTGTCTTATGCGCCGCGGGTCGTGGGTTCGATCCCCACTCAAGACAATCATTCATGTGATGAACAATGAAACGTGTTTGTTCTGTGTCTGGGTGTAAATATGAATTTATGTATGAATATTTGTAATTCCAATATTCCGTACGAATGTGATTCTAATATTCCGTACCACAAGTGCTAAAGCGCTTATCTCGGAGTCAGATCAATCTATGTGATGTCGTGCGATATTTATATTATCTTTATTAAACGAGTCCTGTTCCAATCTACTACTATCGCTTCTGCAATTTATTGCGAATCACGCATTGGAATCAAAATGGAACACGTAGTAATTTAATAGGAATTACGCAATAAGATCGGAGGGTCTAGTGTAGGTTTCCGTAAGATTAAGGCACTCGAAATAGTTTGCGTTTACATTGACATTTGTATGGGAAGAAACAGAAAAAAGTAAGCCGCTAGATGGCGTTGTTTATTTTCCATACAGTTTTTAAAGTGCGTTTATCAGCTGAAAAACCTACACTTGGCCTTCAGCCCAACAAAAAAGTGTTAATTCTAAATTTCGCGACTTTATTATAATTTGTCCTGTCCATCTGTCTGTCTGTCAAACTTTCTTTTCTCAGGAACGCGTGGAGCTATCAAGTTGAAATTAATATCACATATGTACGAGATGTATGCATATACTTTTGATGTAAAAAATAAAATAAAGTTTCTAAGTTAACGCAATCAAAAGATATAGCTACTTTCAAAGCCTTCCTCTCAATTTACAATTAAGTAGTAACCAATATGAACAATATTTAATTGCATCCGGAAACACCGGAAATACTTTCCGGAAAAAAAGTCTTATCCATGTTACTTTTTCTACGACATTTTACGATACAAGTACCAAAAATCAATCTACCTACTCCGATCACTATATGAATGACCTGAAAAATGCTGACTGTTGGGTCCTGGTCTTGGATCAGGAGGAAACCTGCCTGGTGAGGAGATAGCTCGGGGTGTTGAAGATGAACAAGAGTGGACTGTATGTAAAAAATAATTTAATGGCAATCCACGAGTACAAATATTGTGTTGACCGCGTATAGTAACCGCCCTAGTCCGATGATAAGACAGAAGGCTCTATCGGCGGTCAGCCGAGCACAGCCGAGCGCAGACGATGGTGCGCGAACACTGTCCCAAATAAAAAAGAAGTTCCCAATCTATGGCCTCACCTGATGAGCACTTGCGCAGGAGCTTTGCGCAATCTCTAAGCGATGGCGACCAGCTTAGGATCGTCCATCAGTTGGGGGTCGTCTGGCTGCGCCCAGAGCCGGTCTGGGGAGCCGAGGGAGACTAATTCTTAGTCTTACGACCTTAGGATAGACCATGCTCGAAGTTCAAGGGCATGATTAGTCTATCTTCTTCTTAGCGTGTCGATGGAACAAGAGAAATTACATCGCGGCAGCCCAGAATTCAGCCACTTGTATTAGTCTATGATTACACTTAATGAGCATCTATTGTCTATCTATGGACTCACCTAATGAGCGTCTTTAGTCTACGGTCCAGTTTTGGCCACGATGGATGCCTACGGCTCGCTCTATCGTAGATTAAATCTTTGCCTCGTTGGGTCTTGGTTTTGGGTCAGGAGCAAACCTATCCAAAATAAAATAAGAAGTTTCCAATCTATGGTCTCACCTGATGAGCACTTGCGCAGGAGTCTTGCCCAATCTCTTAGCGATGGCGACCAGCTTAGGATCGTCCATCAATTGAGCGTCATCTGGCTGCGCCCAGGGCCGGTCGGGAGAACCGAGCGGCGAGTACGCCGTGATGGTGACGCCCACGGACTCACAGAAGGCGTTTAGTCGCTTCTGGTTTAAGTACGGGTGGCATTCGATCTGATGAAGAATAAATTAGTTTAAAATTAAAACAAAAATTCATAAAACCCTGCCGCCAAGTTGAAGTGGGCGTGGGCCGGCCACGTGTGTAGAATGCATCACGACAGGTGGGCCCGAATCGTTACACAGTGGGTGCCTTCGGACGGCTTTCGCCGATTTGGCAAAATATGTAACGGACTCGAAAACTCTGAACCCAGACAGGGATCAGTGGAAAGGTTTGGGGAGGCCTTTGCCCAGCAGTGGGATGATGTAGGCTAACAAAAAAGAACACCTCGAAACCCTAAAGATGGAGATAGGTAAAGAAGTTTGGAGTAGACATTTGCTCATCAGTGGGATGACATAGGTTAAAAAAACCGACATGAGCCAGGAAAACAGCTGGGACCTTCACGGCTCGACGGATTTTAACCAAAGGATGAAATTATCTTTCGAATAAAAAAACTGCTTTGAATTTTGTCCATCCTGTAAATTTAAAATACCCGAAACCCGAAAGATGAGATCGGTGGAGAAGTTTGGGGGAGACATTTGCTCAGCAGTGGGATGACATAGGTTAAAAAAAAAAACGCGACATGAGCCAGGAAAACAGCTGGGACCTTCATCGGCTCGACGGATTTTCACCACCGTGATTTTATTATCTTTCGAATACCTACGAAAAACCGCTTACAATTCGGTACATCCGTTCAAGAGGTACTATGTCACAGACATACACGCACAAAAACACAAACAGACATACCCCAAACTTATGACACCCCTTTTTTGCGTCACGGGTTAAAAATACCGACCTGGTTCGTGACAGGCTTGATGGTGGCCACCTCCAGCACCCTGGTGAGCTGCTTCTTGTTGAAGTTGGACACGCCGATGCTCCTCACCAGACCTTGGGTTTAAACAACTTTGTTTCATAAATGTATTTTATTCGATATCAATATAATATAATATACATAAACATTAGATACATCCGATCTGACTCCGTGGTAAGTAGCTTCAGCACTTGTGTTACAGATATCAGAATCAACAGTGGCAGAGTGTGAACGCAATACACAGGTGCACTCACTGTTCCATCACTCTCAAAGACGGTAAGATTCGGTGTTCGGTGAGACGGCAATCGGACATGACCGGAAAGAGATCAGGCGCAGGATCAACGGTTTAACGTGCGCACGGGGGTGTTACACCGTGACTCTCAGAAACAATTTTGGCTCGACCTGGGATTCGAACCCAGGACCTTTCTCGGATATAAGGCAGAAACTTTGCCACAACACCAACGAGGCAGTCAAACGAGGAACGAATATAGTCCAAGCTGGATGCAAGAAGCGAGGAATAACGAGTATATCTCACCTTCAGAAACTAGGGGCTCCAACGCCTTCCACGTGTCGACGTAGTCCACATCGGAGAACTGTATCTTGCCGGACGCGTCCTCGGGGAAGAGAGAGCCGCCTTCCTGTAGGAATCCAAATAAATTTACTCGTTATTAATCTATTAAAATCAATAAAATCAATTTATTTTTTGTAAATAGACTAACAAGTAGCACTTTTACACGTTCCAACATATAAATTAACCCTACCACCGCTTCGGGACCATTTGGGCCGGTGCTGAGAAGGAGCGGCGCAAGAAAGAAGTCACTATTCTCATTGCCTCTTTTCAAATTTGATTGACCATAATTGTAAATGGTTAGTTACATTCAAACATTTCCATATATCTTTGTAATTATATATTATCATCAATTTTATAATATCCTTTCGACATTAATTCATCTTTTACAACTGTTTTAAATTTATCTAAAGATAATTTATTAAAAAATGATATACCCATAAATGAGTGACCAACTTTATGAAGCCTAAATGTGGAAAGGCAAGCCTATTTTTTTGTCTTGTGTTGAAGTTGAAGTGCAAATCGCTATTTTTAGGAAATAAGTGTAAGTTTTTTCGAGCGTATATTAGGTTTTCATTAATGTATTGCGACTAAACTGTAAGTATTTTAACTTCTTTAAACAATTCCCAAAGTGTTTCATCTGATTTAAGTTTATAAATAGCTTGCATAGCTTCTATCGCGGGCTTTGAGCGCGGCGACCGAATCAAGAAATTCCGTAACGAAAGAAACCTAACACATCGTCTAACATCGTTTCAGTCCGGCAGACATCGGCACTGCGACTGGGCGTATTTTTTTTTATTTATTTATTAGGCACACCAATGACAGTGACAATAGGCTTGTTTCCACTATGAAAGAAATATTCAAAAACTGATTTTCTCTAAAATAATTCATAATTTCAGATGCCTTTACACTAATATTTTTCTGCAGTTCGTATTACTTGATTTTTAATTGGAATTCAAATGATAATTAGTCACTCAGTCGGCATTGCACGCGATGACGTCAAAGTGTGTTATTCCCATACAAGCTCTATGAAGAAAAGCGTTTTGACAGTTGATAAAAAGTACGTCAACGATTGGTGGTGTCAACTACCGTATTGATCAAACAAAAGACTTACATGCAGTAAAATAGTGTTGCTAATTGCACTATCAATTAAAGGTGTACACAACATGCTTGATAACTTAGGCGTTACAAAATGTGATAAAAAGTTAGAAAATTTTGACAGAAATGAAAATTTTACATTAACAAAAAGATTAAAGACAAGTAGAAGAAGAAAAAAAGAATTACAAAAAAGCTAAAATAACAAATGAAAAATCACAACAAAATTATTAGGTAGTTAATGGCCCTGAACTTGGCCAGGGACATTGAATGAACATGGCGTATGCGTGTTTTATTTACTTATTTTCGGACGACGTTCCGTGGTCAGGCCCCCTTCAAGGTGGATCGATGATCAGGTGAAGGTCGCAGGAAGTCACAAGAAGCGCAGGACCGATCACGGTGGAGATCCTTGGGGGAGGCCTATGCCTAGCAGTGGGCGTCGAATGATACGATGGTGATAAATTTGAAATTTAATAAACCCCTGACAAATACATCGACATGAGCCAGGAATATAGATGATGAGCGGTCAACGACTGTACGGATTTTGACCAACGATAGCGAAAAACCACCATGATAGAATTATCTTTCGATTAAAAACCACCATGATAGAATTATCTTTCGATTAAAAACCACCATGATAGAATTATCTTTCGATTAAAAACCACCATGATAGAATTATCTTTCGATTAAAAACCACCATGATAGTATTATCTTTCGAATAATAAAAACGCTTAGAAATCGGTCCATCCGTACGTGAGCTACGATGCCACAGACAAAACACACACAAACAGAAAAGGCGTCAAACTTATACCACCGCTTTTTTTTTGGTCGGTGGATAAAAATAGGCTTTGAACAGTGTAACGAGTATAAAATGAGTTAAGTTACTATATTTTAGCATTAACAATGCAAATTTCTTTACTATCTGAAATTAAAATACACTTCCTGTTAATTAAATGTTCCTTTAACCGAGATAGTTGTCTGGAAAAGATCGCTACAAACGATAAGACCGCCTAAATTGTACATCTTTCTTTGTTAAACTTGTCTGTAATTTTTGTTTTGTGTTGTACTATAATCTTAAAGAAACAAATCGGACTGTTACAGGATTCGAACACGCATCTCTCGCAAGCCGGGCTCTACCGATATAATAAGTTTAAGACATGGAGGTCACAAAAGTACGAAGTTTATGAAGAAGGACGGGTGACTTGTGTCAACTATAAGACAGGAAATCGATTTATTTGAGTAGATGATTGCAGTGCGAGGGGATTTGAATAATAAATATGTACATACATTTGACCACGACCCATTCTACATGAAAACCAAAATAACAGGTTACTGGTAACTCGACGTATTCCTTCAAAAGAGTTAGTAAAGGTAGGTAGGGAGGGTATGGGTCAAAAAATTATAAAATATTGCACTTTAAGCCTCTTTAACAAGAAATTTTGGAACCTTAAAAGCACAGTATCTTAAAAATCAATTGCTTCTAACCCCTAGTCGATGGAACCTTTTTAACACGCTTTTATTAGCTTGACCTGTATGTATGTATGTAATGGAATCTTTGAGCATAAATTTGACCGATTTCCAGAAGTTTGATTAATTTGAAACTTTGCACACTTATTAAGTACCGATGACAATGCAATAATTAGATAAGAGTTTTCCATTATCCTTATTAAGTAAAAAAATAAAATTAATTTTAATATTGCTGAAATCACCTTCTTACATTTTCCGCACGGCGCCATCTCTTTCACAAATATTGCGAAAGTATCTAGTCAATTTCTTGAATGGTTCGAGTTTTGTAACCTTTAGCGTTCGCTTAGCTAGTTAGTTTCGATATCATTAGACGGCGTCGCTGCTAATGCTAATTTGATAGATTTGCACTAGAAGCTCTGAATTTTGCCGATAGATGTCACTTAATTAATTAACACGCTTTTATTAGATCGGGGTGTATATATGTATGTATTAAGTACCGATGACAATGCAATAATTTGATAAGAGTTTTAGCTAAAAAAAATATAATAATAATAGTTTAAAAAACTAAAAAAACACGCTTTTATTGCTAACTAAAAAAGAGAAAATAATTTCTGAGTACACGGAATTTATATTACAGTAGAAAAAAAGCGTGGGGTGCACTTTATGTCGGTTTCATACTTTTCTTTTACACGTGCCAATAATAGGATGATTTTCACATACTACTATACCAAGCACCCCAGTTCCGTGTACTCAGAAATTATTTTCCCTTTTTTAGTTAGCAATAAAAGCGTGTTTTTTTTGTTGCTGATTACCTCTTCTTTGTCTCTTTTAAAGGAATATGTCGAGTTACCAGTAACCCTGTATACATCTGAGTAATATTGATTTCACTCATGCTAACATTATTTGAAGGCCATTATGAATTAACAACAGGCTGATGTAAACTAGGAACTTGATACTATTGTTTTGCATCGGTGATTCACATATTCAATTATCGAATTGATAAAAAAAATATCAAGTACATTTCCTTTAGTTTCAGCACTGTTATAGACTTATAATTTTTATGTAATCTTTGGACAATGCGAGTTTATATTATGTTAAATACACAATATTATTGACATTGCTTTTAACATTTGAAACTACCCTCCCAAAATGAATGTAAACTTTTTCTTGTGTTATTTGTTTGTTGCTTGTTGTTTCAGCTCACCATAAATTATTTTTTAACTAATTTATTTTATGTTCTTAATATTAATTTTTGCCTTTTGCTGAGAAATAATTAATAATAATTATTAATATAAATTTGATGTTTATAATAACGCATTAAAGAAAAACCATTTGATGACAGTGTTGCGATATCTACCATTCGCCATCACAAGCGCATGCCTTACGGTGGCGCACGACAGCGAGCGCTGATACGGCTCCAGGCGACTAGATGGCGCTGTAAGCCTAGTACAGCACATGAACCGCGGCATATAAGATTTAGAAACAGAATAATCTATATTATGACGACCACTTTGGTGTAATGGTCAAGAAGTTGACTATTAACCAAGAGGTCGCGCGTTCGATCCCCGCACTGTACAAACATTTGTGTGCATGAACATGTCTGTCTGTACCGGTCTGAGTGTTATATGTATTTATTTAAGTTTATTTACTTAGTTGAATACCACTGTTGATTCTGATATCTGTAGCACAAGTGCGTAAGCTCCTTACCACGGAGTCAGATCAATGTATGTGATGTTGTTGTACGAGTATATTTATTTATTTATAATCTATATGACAAATCAAGATGATGTCTATCGGACCGAGTAAAAGTTAGTTACCTTGTAAGCCTGAGGCCAGTGGATGAGGTACAGGTCCAAATACGCCAGGTTCAAGTTCTTGAGCGTGGCCTGGAGCGCTCCCTTCACCAGCTCCGGCTTGTGGAACGTGTTCCATAGCTTGGATGTGATGAACAAGTCCTCCCTGTGGAGATGACGACGTTTGTATCACCACTTGTTGATATTTACGAGTATTTTTGGATAAAGAGCAGCGTGCGCAATATGTCAAAGCCCCCTCACCCACAAGGCTACGCTATATATATTGCTCGTAATAGTCTGAAGCCCAGGTTAACCCTAGTTCAGACACAGAATACTTTCTAGCCTAAGATTATTTTTTCCCATTTTTATTATTATTAGTACTCGGAGAGCAAAATTTCTGACTCAATAAATTAGTCAGTCTAGCAACCCTGGTAGCAACTGTCGCTAAAGATCGTGATTTATCGGCGATAGTCTTTTGCAAGTTAAAGAAGTTTTTAATATCGTGCGGATTTCATCATGCAATTGTGTCATTTTTATACAAGTACTAGCTGACCCGGCAAACGTTGTTTCGCCATATAAATGTAAAGTGTGGATCATTAAGGGGTATGAAAAATAGATGTCGGCCCATTTCTCAGATCTACTCAATATGCTCATGGAGTACGGCAACGAACATTGTGACACGAGAATTTTATATATATATAGATTTAATGTGATGCGGTGGCATGTGGCACGCGGGACGCGAGGTGTAAATGGTGTAATCCGTGTAATGCGTGGCAACAGCCCCGCGCGGCGACTCTGTGCGCGTGAGCACCTCTTTAAAAATTAGTGAGCATTTTATTGTGCAGTCCGTCTCGGAATTCCGTCTTAAATCCTAATACAGCCTGTTTGGGTTACGCTGGTTAACCATTATCACAGTCGCAAGCTTCGATGCCTAACAATTTTAAGCTCACCTAAAACCTCAGTGGTTCCCACAGAAAACCAGTTCCATGGCTTGCCGTGGCTATAATGCTGATTTAATTTACATTATACTAGCTGACCCGGCAACCGTTGTTTTGCCATTTAATTTTTTTTTATCACTTAGAGGTATGAAAAATAGATGTTGGCCGATTCTCAGACCTACTCAATATGCTCACAAAATTTCATGAGAATCGGTCAAGCCGTTTCGGAGGAGTATGGCAACGAAAACTGTGACACGAGAATTTTATATATTAGATTTACATTATATTGTAATGTAATAAATGTGCCAAATTAATATTTTGACGTGACAACGTCTTAAAATTCGATGGAGCCGGCTGCACGCACCAAAAAACATTACGCATGCGGCGTTACCTCGCTCTGAGGCGTTCCATTAAAGGATTGAAGTGCAAGCGAGAGCGCGGAACGAGCTACAAAGAGGCAACGTGACAAAGACGTTGTCACGTTCAACTATCGTCAGTAAACCGACTTAACTAACTCGCTAACTCTTAAACATTCGACGACCGTTTGGTGCAAAGGTCTACATGTCGGACTTTAAAACCAAGCATGTGTGTGCATGAACACGTGTGTTTGTACTGGTCTGGGTGTTTTCTATGTATGATATGTATTTATTTACAAAAAAAAAAGAATTTTAAGTATGTTTATCCGTTGTCTAGTACCCATAACACACGCCTCGTAACTTAATTTGGGACTAGAGAATTGGTGTGATTGTTGTGAAATATTTATTTATATTTATAATGAAACCGTAAAGATGGTATTTCTCACCTTTTCACGACTCCCTCTTGAATCTTAGCGGTGATAGCGTCGCCGACCTCCTTCTCGTTGCCGTACACGTACGCACAGTCGAAGTGTCGGTAGCCGATGTCTATGGCGTCTTTGACGGCCTGCGTCACTTCGCCGGGCTTGGACTAGGGACAGGGAAACAAAATAAAAATTAAGTTATCATATTTTAGCTTAAACAAAGCGAATAGGCTAGATGACACCACCAATCGTTGGCATACTCTTTATTTTCTGTCTAAACGGTCTGCTGCCATAGATTTTGAATGGGAATACAAAAACGTGACGTCACGGTTGTGTATCAGAAATCGGAGTCAATTAACCGAATATTTAATGAATTTTTTGTGTTTAAAAATTGGTTTCTACACAGCTTTTTGGAAATAAATTGGTTGTATTAACTTCATAGGGTCTATGTTTTTAAACAAAATGGTATTGAAAATATATAAGATAGGTTTCATCATGCCTATTTCTTTACTCAGACCTCCACAGGCGGGACTCGAACCCACACCTCTCGCAAGCCGGGCGATTGCTCTGGCAATTGAGCTACCGGATGGACCTATTCACACTTGTCAGTGACGACGCCGTTCCGTCAGTTTCGTCAGGTTTTTTCAAACATTTTTTTACTGTCAGCAAACAATGTCCGAAAAAAATCGAATAACCTGCTAGATCGACGCCGTCCCTGATAAGTGTGAAAAGGCCCATAGGCTGCTTGTACACTACACCGGAAGCAGAAATAGAGGATTATTTTGCTTTAAATAACGAAGCCAACGCAGGAACCAAAATACATCCAACTGTAATCACCTGAAAAATTTTGAGCTGGAAGTCGCAGGACTTACAATACCTATAACTCACAACGTACACAGAAGATGCACCTGGAATCACAACACTGCTGACACCAACAAAACACTCGAAGCGTTTCACCACTACACGTGGCATCCTCAGGAGATGTTGGCGCTTCCACAGACTTCGACTGTCTAGCTTATTCAGGTGATTACAGTTGGATGTATTTTGGTTCCTGCGCTGGCGTCGTTTAGTGGAAATTTAAAGCAAAATAATCCTCTTTTTCAGCTTTAGCCATGGATTTCCGCAAATATCGCTTGATTCCATCAACTACACTACTCCGGAACCGCACCGGCGCGCCGGACCGAAACCGCGTGTATACGAATGATTAGCCGGACCGATACCGCATACTCATCGGGCCGCCCGCCTCTTCATGCGTTTTCTGTCGGGCGCCGTTGCGGTTCCGGCATCGTGTTATCTTACTCATCCGTCCGAATTTCTTTAGGTGCTATTTAATAATAATACGTTATTTATTTCTTCACAACAGTAGGTAATACAAATGTTGTTTAAAAACATTGTGTAGGTAATTATTAAACTTATTGTGAAGACTGGTGCTTTTGATGGACTGTGAAACAATCTGTAGTACCTACAAGACACCAGGTCTCCATTTAGGCTGCTAGTCAGCCATGATGCATCAATATTGCGGTTAAGATATCTACTTTGCATTTGTCTTATTTAACAGACGACATCACATCAAAGTACCCACTTTTTTAACAAAATATCACCCTCATCATTAGCGCGTAAGAAGAAGCTAGTGTTTTTTGTAATGTGTTTGTACTTAGATTTAATACTGACGTCTTGAGAATGACTGGAAGAGATCGCCCCAGCGCCACCTGACGCTTAAAAAATCTTTACTACTTTTGAATGTTTTACTTGTATAAAAATGGCCCATTAAATAATATTAAAACAATATTACCTATTTATATAACATTTGAAACACAGTTATAAGATTATAATGACAATCAAATATTTACAACTGTGGGTCACGATTTTTTACGACACTGGGTCAAGCAAGTGTTGTTTGTTTTATTACGTAATTGGGCATTGATAATAATTTATTTCTAATCCAACTATGTTCTAACAACAATAAAAAAACTGTTCTCCTTGTGTGTAATAATAATTAAACTTATCCTTATTTTAAATGTTTTATTTAATTTTTTTTTTAAAAAGGCTGTTTTTAAAAAAAAAAATTTGTTAATATGTGCACTGTTACAAACAAAATATGATCTAACTTCGAACATAGATACATTTTTTGGGTTGTAATGTAGCGCCACAGTCTAGCGCATACATTTTCTTTTTTCATTCATAATCATCATATTTAATTACCTAACCTGATTGTAACCTGCTTATTATACTTGTATACATGTGACTGAATAAGTGTAAAAATGTAATAACAGAATTTTAAACAGGAATTTAATAAAATAGCGAGCGAAATTCGCGTGCATTCGTGATCATTTTCAACACGAACAACGATTATCAAGACCGATAGTTTTCTGCACTTCAAAGTTTTTGGACAAACTACGTCAGGGAGAAAGGTACGTACGAAACTTTTGTGACTTACACAAATAATATGTAGAGATCTATCTATAGTATATCTATGTGGCGCAACAGCTATTTATTGCTGGCGATATATTTTAACGCCATCATGACTGTCATATTTTGTGGTTGTAAGGAGATATTGCCATATGTAGAGATTAAAAACGCATGTATAAGTGGCGCAACAGCTATTGCTGGCGACATATTTTATCGTCATATTTGTCATTTGTGGCTTTAAAGAAGATGCTCTCAAAATATGCCAGCATCAATCTTATCTGTCTGTATGAGGTTCATCAAGTGAAATGGTCTTCTTCTTCTTTAACTTAAGAGATGCGCTCTTGTCGGTGGAGTAATCGATTCCTTTTTTCTGCCTTCTTTTTGACCTCCTGGTACGACGTGACCCTCACTTTTTCCTTTACTTGGTCAAAATAACTTCTTCTAGGCCTTCCTCTTCCCCTCTTTCCTTCTACCTTTCCTTCTATGATGTTTCCTAAGAACCTGTCATGTCTTATCAGGTGTCCTATCATATTTCCCCGTCTATTTTCTACTGATTTCAAAATATTTATTTCCTCATCTACAATCTTTAACACTTCTTGGTTGGTTTTTTTCTCTGTCCAGCTGATTCTTTCGAAATGGTCTTAACTGGTTGATAAAATAAAACCTGTGTCAGTCAAACTTATCATTTTTAGGGTTCCGTAGTCCGACAACGAACCCTTATAAGATCGTTCAGTCCGTCCTAGTATGTTACAGCAGAATATCTTCTACGTTTATGGACTGATTTGCATGTAACTTGGTTCGAGGATACTTCACATATAGATCTCGTTTGTAAAATACCTAATTTTTAATAACCCTAAATACTTACGAAAAATTAAAATTACCCCTTTTTAAGGGTACCTCTCTATACCTACCTGTAAAGGGGGGGGGGTGAATTATTTTTTGAGTGCACCCCCTTGTGTGGGTTATCGTTGAAAAAGACTAATAAAATAAGATAGGGTTCCATACAACATTTTTTTATCAGCTTTACCATTTGCGAGTTATAGCCCGCCAAAGTCGTTTACACGGTGTCCCCCCCTGTGATTTCTAAAGTCTTGGACTCATAAACTTCAAATCTCTCACGTAAAGAAACAGGCACGGAAACTCTTATTTAAAATTGTTTCTGGTATCCTGTGATGAATACTTTCGAAATTATAAAAATATATACTTAACAATGATGACATTGACGGCTAGGGAGATGATGATGATGCAAGAAATGCAAAACAGCGCGGTGCCACAATTGACTACGGAACCCTACTTTATGCGTGGTCCCCGACACGCACTTGGCCGGTTTTTCGCAATAGGCTAAATTACGGGAATACAAAATCGTGACGCCACGGTAATGTATCAGAAATCGGTGTCAATTGACCGAATATTCATTGAATTTTGTGTGTTAAAAAATTGATTTATACAGCTTTTTGGAAATTGTTGGTTTGTTGTATTAACTTGATATAGCCTATGTTTTATAAACTCCATTGTCATGAAAAATTTTAAGATAGGTGTCATCATGCTTTTGTGTGGTGCGTGACCATAAAACTCATGAGCTTCACTCCAAAACGATTCGGCGAAAATTATTCCTATTGCCACAAAACATAAGAAAATAATTCTACCTATTATTCATTTATTATGTTTTCTGATTATTCGTTGGCCTGTCTTGTGTTTTAACATAGGTGTGATAAACCTTTATTATTATTCATCAATAGGTTTTAATACACCGTTACCTGCATGACCAAAAGGTTTTACTAGAACAAAATGATTTTTAGCATAAGTCTGCCTTTTTTATGACTTTTATTGTGCAATTGTGTTTTTAAATAAACAAATTACACATGCTTTTGACACAGGTAGGATATTGAGTTTTACAACTTACAAGTATTGTATATCTTTTATATTGATAAAAGACTTCATCATTAAATACTTTGGAAAATAAATTACATAACTTATTGCATAGGTTAATTTTTTTTTAACTTTCTTTCAAAATCTAAATTATTCTTTAAGCTTAAGGAAAACTTAAAGAAATTTGGAACAATGAGTAAGTGTCACGTTAGCTCAATTGGGAGAGCAATCGCCCGGCTTGCGAGAGGTGCGGGGTTGAGTCCCGCCTGTGGCAGTCCAAATTTTCCTTTAATTGTGTTTTAGTTTCACATTGATAAGAAATTTGATGTTAAAGCCAAAACTATAGTAACTTATTATTTTTATTGTTTTACAATTAATAAAATGCTACATCAAAATTATTAAATACTTTATTCAATAAATAAAGTTTATTGCATAGGTTGAAATAAAATTGTATTTTTTTAAATATTCCACAAATCTTATATATTTGTTATGTTTTACACAAAGCAATCTATCAATGTATGCCAATTTCCAAAACCCCTACAATAGGGATGTGGACTGTACTCAAATAAGTATATAATTTTACCACAAAAGGGTAGTTTCTATAATACAAATCATAAAAAACACAAAATTTTCTTCAATAAACAAGGGAATATTTATTTATTTAATAAAATGTAATTAAATATTTCACTCTCAAGTCACGTGACAATGAACACCAATCAAAATTCGTCACGTCACCTGTTGCCAAACAAGAATTTTCACTGTCAATTACTATGGTGTTTGTTGATATTTGGATAATATTATTGTTGTGATTCCTGTGAAATTTCTTCGAAATTCGTTCAATTTTCTTATTGAATCGATTTTTAAAGGCTTTCCCATAATGGACAGTGGATTTATAAAGGCAGATAAGTTCAAATTTGCCAAGAATCGATTGCTTAACGGTGGCTAATTTCTTCGCAACAAATAGTAACTTCTGCTCTGCTGAATTTAGAAATGTGAAGACCTCCATGTAAGTAATATACTCAGGATACATTATAATAGCAATCGTAGGTATTTAAACTGGAAAAGTTATATTGATTAAATTAAATGATTGATGTATGATTTTGAGGTTATGTTTTATCTTTATAACAAATTGTTTCATTTCTTTTTAGCTCCTCGAGGCGGTCATATGGAGACGAAGCTGTGGGATATGTCCAACTTCGTCGAGATTCAAAATTGTGCACAGTTAAGTGCAAAATTTGCCCGGAGCATAAAGTTCGTAGCAAACCATATTCAGCCACTATGGTTGTGGATGAAGATGCTGTTCGCAAAATCGTAGAGATTAAACTTCGAGCAAAAATAGGAAAATGTGGATTAATGATTTCTCAAGAGTATTTGATGATCGCTGGTTCACCAGATCAACCAGATAAGTGATGAATTTGTCATCGAAATTAAGTGCCGAACTAGTGCCAATAATTACAAGAACTATGTTCAGGAAGAACAAACTACAAAATTATATTATGCACAAGTGCAGTTACAAATGTTTTTGTCTGACAAGAAAAAGAGTTATTTTTGTGTAGCAGATAATAACTTTGAAATCAATGAATATGTGAATATCATTTGTGTTCACTTGGATGTTGACTATGTTAATAATTTACTAGTTCAACTTTCAGCATTTTGGAAAGAGTATGTCTACCCATTGTTGAATAAAAGTGTACATTAAGAAATTAAACAATACTTTCCGTTAACCATGTTTTATTTTCAAACAGCCTTTCTAATATTTAAAATGATAGTAACTGTTTCACGGAAATTGTGAAATATTCAACAGTTACACTTAAATTTTATCTAAACTATTGAACCGATTTGAATGAAACAAAGCTCAGAACCATTTCGATTAAATTGGCTTAAAAATAAAGAAAACTGCATTAAAATTGGTCCAGCTATATGGGAACTACGGTGCCACAGGCAGACATACAAACGTCTGTTTGTATGTCACACTTTTAATACTCTCCTTTTTGTAGAGGGTTAAAACATTACATAGTAAAACTTAAGTCTAAACCTATTAGATATGATTCTCATCAGCCTATAGTATAAGTCCCACTGCTGGGCACAGGCCTCACCTCAACTATGAGGTGGTCCGAGCCACGCGGGCTCAGTGCAGATTGGTGGAGGAGTGGGTGTGTGTAAGGTAAGTGACCAACCTTACTGTCAGATGTTATTAAGCCGCGCGAGGGCCTCTGACTAGGCTAACGGCTAATATCTATCGATATTAACCGGGACCAACCGCTTAACGTGCCTTCCGAAGCACGGAAATATTTGTAAATAGACGTCACTTAAATGGTCAGAATGGTCACCCATTCCAGACATGACCGCGCCTTAGGTTGCTTAACTTTTGGTATCACTACCAAAGCGCTGCAACCACTGCGCCACAAGCACCTTATTAGGTGTGATGATTGTAATCAAACTAAACATGGTCGTTTTTGTACGTGGAACGTAAATAAATAGTTTTTTAGGTGTTTTAATAGTAGTACTTTCACACTGCGGCACCGCACAATATTTATAAAATTTAGAATCCATCTTAGTAGCACAAAACTACGAAATAGCTTTCTTTTACATACAACTTCGACAACGTTTTGGAACAGGTGACGTCACAGCGGTATTTTGACAGGTTCGTTCGTTCTGGCGCGAAATTTGTAATACAATTTTAAATAATTAATTTTAAAGGTATTTGTTGTATTAAAAAAATAAATAAAAATATTTAGTGCTATTTTTGGTACTTATATATGGTTTTAAACACTTTCCCAAAAATAGTCCACATCCCTATTGGTTATTCCTGTTGTCAAAAGACAATTGCTAGAATTTACCATTAAATTACTAATTAAAAACCTAGCACATAATAATGCATTATGTTTACCACAGAGAACAATCAATCATCTTAGGGGGACTTGTATTCGGCTTATCACTCAAGGCCATTTGCTATAGCATGCACTTTGTGTAATCGGTTTGACATAGATTGTAGTGAACAAGGGAGTGTTGATCACTTATCTTATTTTCTTTATAGCTTAACACATTCATGAACACTGCATGTCTACATAGATGTTATAACAATAAAACGTTTAATGTGTCTGGCACACTGTCTGTAAATGTGTTAATCTTGAATCTTCTTTTCTTTTGTTTATTTGGGATAGGTTAGTTCTTGAACCAAGACTAAGCCCAATGAGGCTAAGACTAGGTCTACAATGGAGCGAGCTCACCTAGAAGATGCCTGTTAATTCTACCTAGAGTCATTGCCTAGTATTATTTACTAATATTAAATATGCATAATCCACTCTGTAATTTTTTTCTGTTATGTTTTCATGCATTACTTATCAATTTTATATTTATATTTGCATGCTTTTAGGTGGTAGGTTTTTTGCTTTATAGGTGAATATGTAGGAACTGTGTACCGTATTCTCCGTAGTCAATTTTAGTACCTTTAAAATTAGTATGGTAAGACACAGACCTAAATTAACTATATTTGCTCCAATACCAAAATTTGGACTTGTACCATAAAAAATCGGTTTAATAATCGCGGACAGGTTACTGGTAGTTTAATGAAGGACCTACCTAAGTCTGCATTAAGATATTCAAATAAAAAATTTACTATATTAGGTATTCGCAACTATCTCAAAATGCATCCTAGATGAAACCTTTGAAATACGTTAGTGGCATAAATTCTTTTAGATTTTATAATTGCATTTTAAATTAGAAAAAAGTCACAAATACCTTCCATGTGCCAAGACCAAGAATAGGGACGTCGAGCCCATTATAAAACTTCACTTTTGGAACTTGAGCAGCCATCACGAAATATCACGGTAATCTAATGGCTAGGTAGGTAGATTCGTCTCCCAATTGGAATCTTATTACTGTTCGCACGTCTTCGTTGCAAAGGGAAAACTTCCGATGGAAAATACCGGCTGCCGTCAAGGCCAAAATTTACCGATCAGTGTTTCCACTATAACAATTTCATTTCCCCACGTCTCAATTTGGATTTCCCCTTCTCCGGACTTTTTTCCCCTCAAAAGTTATTTAGCTGTAGTTTTTAGTTTTGAAACCACACGCTACACCTAAAATAAGGTCTTTTTTCTTGTATAGCTTGCTATATTAATATTATTTACACTAAATACCTACGTAAACAAAATCATCTGCAAAATTTGACGACTGTGCTAGTATGCACATCACTAGCTTTCAATTACTTAACTTTAATTATACTTACTGTTGAGGATGGCCAAAATAAAACCCGGATTTCCTTTTATGACCAGCTCACTATCGTATTTATTTTACACTGTTTTTGACATATACATTTTGAATGGTAAAAAAGGAACAAAAACAAAAGTATATAAAAGAAAACTAAAATTTCGAAATATTGTGGCCAAAAAGGATCTTGCGGTGCAGGTCGCCAACATGGCCCCCGACGGTGAGAAGCACCTATTACTGGCCGGCGACCAGCAACGCCACTTTACGTGTGGGACGACGCAGCACGCCGCCTTTCGTTGCAACATCTACGACCCGCACTATCCCGTCTTTGCCGGGATACACTGCTGTTACTCGTCCACGTGGCCAATAGTTTCTCGGAAGGGTCCCGTCGGCTACAAATACGAGATCGCCGATCATGAGTTGTCGGCTTTGAGGAATAGGTTTACGAGGGACGAGAGTTGGCAAGTATTCCTTGACAAAGCGTTGCCAAAAGTGATCTGCTAGTCTCTGCGCCTTCCTCCAATCGGCCCGTCTATGCAGGTCTGTGTCATCAAATGTTCCAGTGGCTGGTTCGTGACTGGAGCAACCGATTAAAAAAGTAAAAGGGGTGATAGCGTGCTCCAAATCGACGTCCACTGGTACGTGCGTTAGTGGCCTCGAATTAATTATGCATTCTGCTTCGAGGAGTAGGGTGTACAAAACTTCTTCTTTGGGAGCAAGCTCCCTCAGGGTGACAGCAATAGTGGTTTTCACTGATCGAACTAACCGCTCCCAACAGCCCCCCATAAAAGGCGCTGAAGGTGGGATGAAGCGCCATTCAATTTTGCGGTCTGTGCAGAAATCAAAAAGCTCCGGCAGTATCTTCGCGGCGCCGACGAAGCAGGTTCCGTTGTCTGAGTAGATGGAACTTGGGCATCCTCTTCTAGCGATGAAGCGCCGAAGCGCCATCAGGGCGGAATCCGACGACAAATTATCAACCAATTCTAAGTGCACTGCTCTGACAGTCATGCACGTAAAAAGTGCTATCCACCTCTTTGCTTTCCTCCTGCAGATGGTGACGTAGACGGGACCGAAATAGTCCAAACCGACATTGGTAAAAGGGCGCTGGTGATGTGCCAACCTCGCATCTGGAAGATCTCCACACGGTGGGGTTACAGGTTTCGTCTTATTATTGCGGCAAAACTGGCATTTTTGTGACACTCCTCTCACCGCTGGTCGTAAGCCGAGGACGTAGTATCTCTGGCGCAACTGGTTGACAACGGATTCGTTGTTTGCATGAGCGAACTTGATGTGCCAGTAGTGAATCAGGAGTTTTGTTATGTAATGTTTGCCATCCAGGATAATCGGGTGGGATTCCACATCTTTCGTAGCACCAGTACGGCCAGAAAGCCTCATTAGCCCGTATTCTCCCAGAAAGATTGAGATATTTTTAAGTCTGCTGTCCTTAGAAACGGGAAGCGCTGTAAGAACGCGAATTAAATCGAGAGGAAATGAGTCTACTTGAATCTTCAGAAATAAGTGGATCTCTGCAACGTTGAGATCTTTTACGGTAAGTGAAATTAAATTTTGGTGATCTCGGAGGGAGTTTGAAGGAAATTTTGAATTTGGATGTAAAATTGACCGAAAAACTCTAATACACTGATGTACTCGAGCTGTGGCGCGAAGCAAGCGTAGCCAGCTACTAAAACGCTGGTGGTCCGCAACTACCGGTGAAGGCAGTTGTCGCGGTTCGGCAATCAAGAGTCCTACCGATTCCGAATCACGTTTTAGTTCTTCGGCCACCGGTGGGACGTTACACACTGGTTCACATGGCCAGTCAGCATCTGGTGACAAAAGGAATGAAGGGCCAGTGAACCAACGTGATGAAGTTGAGAATTTGTCACGGCTACGCGTAGCGTCGTCAGCGACATTTAAAGCCGTGGGGACGTACCGCCAATTTTGAATACTAGTTGTTTCGGATATCTCTCCCACACGAAACGAAACGAAAGCTTTAAATACGCAGGCGTCACTACGAAGCCATTTCAGTACAGTCAGTGAATCTGACCAGTAAAAGGTTTGATCAGGCTTCCGCCTATGCGCGTCAGTTACGTACGTGCCAAAACGACAGGCGATAAGGGCGGCCTGCAGTTCAAGTCTTGGAATGGAGACAGGTTTAAGTGGCGCAAGCCGGCCTTTTCCCCCAATAAGACACACGCTTACGCTATCGTCGTCGCAAGTAAAGCGCCAGTAGGCTGCGCAGCCATAAGCTCGTTCGCTTGCGTCGGCGAAAACGTGAAGCTGGACGTTTTTAGGATGTTTGTTACTATTCATATAGCACCGAGGTACAGAACTATTACACAAATTTTGAATTTCGCAAAACCAACTTTTCCAGTCTTCAATCAACGGGCAAGGTATTATTTGATCCCAATCAACGCCTAACTTCCAGGTTTTTTGAAAAAGCGCACGACCTTTCATTATAACCGGGATTAAAAAACCCAGAGGATCATAAATAGACATTAACAAAGATAGAACAGACCGTTTGGTAAATTTAGTTGGAAATTTTGGAAGAGACTGTAAAAAATGCAGCCTATCCCCACTGACGTTCCATGTCAGGCCCAGTACACGAACTTGTGAAGGAGAAGTTGGACCTAAGTTTACCTCAGTAACATCTGTGGCGCGCAGGTCAGAAGGGATCAAAGCTAACGCTTCCTCATGATTTGATACCCAAGACCGCATTTCAAAGCAAGCAGCCTTGTGTATACACAGTATTTCCGATGCTAGTTTGGCAGCTTCGCTGGAACTGTCAAAACTGCCCAAAAAGTCATCCATGTAATGGTCTTCGATAATAGACCGTACAGCATCAGGGTATTTAGATTGAAATTGACTTGCGTTTCTATTTTTAACCCATAGCGCAGTACAGGGGCTAGATGCAGCACCAAATATCATCGAAGACATTCGGAATTCTTGGAGTGGTAAATCAGGGCTGTCTCTCCATAAAAATCTTTGGGAGTCTCTATCTTCAGGTCTTATCTTAATCTGTGGAAACATTTCCCTGATATCCCCTGACAGAGCAACTTGACCTTCCCTAAATCGCATGGCGATGCTGAGCAGTGGCTGTAAAAGATCTGGTCCAGTCAATAACAGTGAATTAAGGCTGATACCAGCACACTTTGCAGCAGCATCATGGACTACGCGCAACTTCTTTTTGTGTGGGTGGACGACTCCAAAATGAGGGAGGTACCACGGGATATGACCAGAAGGAGGACCTGTACATAGTTCAGCATAGCCCTTGCTGATCATGCCTTGAATATTTCGTTTGTAAGCATCAGCATAAGTACTATCTTTGGCCATCTTACGTTCAAGACTCGTGAACCTAGAGAGAGCCAACTCGCGACTTTTAGGGACAGCTGTGATGTTATCACGCCACAGCAGTCCCGTTTCGTACCTACCTGAATTTTGTCGTTTGGTTGTGCCCTCGAGAATATCTAACGCGCGTTGCTCACTAGCGCTACGATGATCAATCTTTGTAATTCCTATTGAATCCAGTTTAAAATAGTCTTTAACGAGTAAATCTAACGAAAGATCGTTGTCGTCAACAGTGGTGATGTGGTTAAATGAGTCAACGTATTGAGACCTATGTGAAATGGTACCAAAGAGAACCCAACCTAACGCCGTAAGGGCAACTGCTGGCTGATTACGAGTGCCATGGCGAACTGCTTTAGGAAGCGTCATTTGCCAATTGTCTGTCCCTATGAGTAGCATAGGCTGCGCATCATCGTAGCTTAAGACGTTAACCAGGTCTGACAGATACTTATACTCGACAATGTCATCTAAAGGAACAGATTGGCTTTTAATACCTAAGTTAGGAATAGCGCGCGCCCTTATTTCAAACGTATCTGCACTGTGTCGGCCTTTCACCTTGATGTCGATGAAACTGACGTCAGCCTGTGTATTCAACCCACCAATACAGTTAATGTTTAATTTGCACTTATGCCCCTTAGCTCCCACCGAGTCCGCCACAGATTTATCCAAAAGCGTCACGGAACTCCCATCATCCAATAAGGCGTATGTATCCACACTGCCATGGGGTCCAGTGACGGTGACCGCTATCACCTTTAGAAGTGGCTTGAGAGAAGACGAGTTTGGTGGCGAAGAACTATGGGCCACGATGGCCGATTTCGGTTTGTCCTTAGAGGAACTTGCCTCAAAAATAGTACAAGGAATTTCTGTGGCTGATTGTACTACCGACGATGATGATGACTGTACTTCTACGTGAGCTGAGGTTGCTGACCGGGTTCTGTGAAGCAGTGTGTGGTGCCGTCTTTCTGTTGGGCAACCTTCAACTTCGCATCGTTTCTTACAGAACTTGTACTGATGCGAGCCTTTGCGAAGACATTTACGGCAAACTTTGTTATCCATAACCCACTGCCAACGATCATCCAAGGAAAGAGATTTAAAACTTCCGCAACCGCTTACCTCATGATTGCCTTTATCACAGTATTGGCATGAATAAATACTTTTTGTAGAATCTGAAGAGGTTGCAATTGCGTAAATTTTATCTTTGTTTGTTTTGACAGGTTGACTTTTATTGACATTGATGGGTGTCGACTCTGACGTTATAAAACCGAATTTAATTTGCAAATTTGCTTCATTTTCTAAAAAGTCAGCCAAATTTTCTAATTTAAATTTGCCAGAGCCCACCCGTGCCGCCGCAAAGTCAGCCCATCTCGATCGGAGCAGCGGAGTTAACTTGCCTATTACAGTATTTGCAAGTTCGGGTGCCGCGAGATACTCGGGTTGGTTGAGAAGCCGGATGACCTCAACACAGTTGCGGACTCGACAGGCGAAGATGTTAAGCTCTCGTGGAGCCTCGTAAACAGCGAGTCTAGGAAGACCTCGAACGAGAGCAAGCTGCTGTAAAACTATATACTCAGGTTGAGCGAATCTGTTCTCCAGTGCCCTGATGATCTGCTCTGGGTCATCCGCAGACACAAGTAGCATCGCGACGGCCTCCCTTGCTGCACCATGAAGAGCTGCTGCGATCCTGATTATGTTGTCGCTCGGTGTGAAGCTTCCTTTGGACTGCTGGAAAGCCCTCTTGAACGGGAGCCAGTCCAGTGCTCGACCGTCAAATCTAGGGATATCACTCACCCTTGTTTTCTTCTGGCCGAGGTCCGCGATTGCGTTGGCGAGCAGAATAAAATTGTCTTGTGTATCATTTCTATCTTGTATTTTATTTCTTTGCAAATTACATTGGTCATAACTACAGTTGTGTGTACCTAGTTCTGGTGCATGTAAAGTAGTGTTTACTTGATCAGCGTTTTCTCGGAAGGAGGCAGTTTTGGCCTCTGGCCTGGTAGCAGGCTCGTCACCGGGTTGTAACACCGATGTAGGTAAATGGCGTGCTCCGCCAGGGCTCTCATTGTCCGTTTCCCTGTCGAGAGGACGCATTTGATTAAATTGATCTGAAACTACGGTACTATTATGAGAACGAACTAACCAATTTTCCACGTAGTCTGTTCTTGAGCTGCGCGAGGAACTACCAGCAATGACCGCAAGCTCGGCCTGCAGTTCAAGATCTGCCAATGCCTTCTCACGCTCGGCAGCAGCTCTCTCACGCTCCGCAGCTGCTTCGGCAGCAGCTCTCTCACGCTCCGCAGCTGCTTCGGCAGCAGCTCTCTCACGCTCCGCAGCTGCTTCGGCAGCAGCTCTCTCACGCTCGGTAGCAGCTTTTTCGCGATCTGCGTCTATTTTAGCCAAACGTCGTGCATGCTCGACCTTTGCGGCTAGTTGCTGTGCTTTTACGGTGGATGTAGATCGGGAACTTGATTTTGAGTGAGATTTCGACAGTGGATGAATAATTGGAGATGAGCTTACTGCTGGCGCTTGGGCGCTTAGGTCAGGTAACTGGAGAGGCATATCTTGTGTTTCGGCGTGAGGTATGCTGGACGGCGCTGGTGCGAGGACACCACGGGAAGAAGCACTGTCTTGAATGGCAGCAATATCACGAGACACTGATGCACTTTCACGTAATTCCGGGTTACTTTTATGGACCAGCGAGCGGAATCTGGTTACCATGGGCATGGCCGTATATTTAAATAGCACAACTTCTGACACCAAAAAATGTTGAGGATGGCCAAAATAAAACCCGGATTTCCTTTTATGACCAGCTCACTATCGTATTTATTTTACACTGTTTTTGACATATACATTTTGAATGGTAAAAAAGGAACAAAAACAAAAGTATATAAAAGAAAACTAAAATTTCGAAATATTGTGGCCAAAAAGGATCTTGCGGTGCAGGTCGCCAACACTTACCTTTTATTCCAAGTCAGTTTACGCTGGTAGCGCATAAGTTTTATTTTAAGCCACAGAATGGAACTAACATTGATAGATAATGTCAAAATTAACCAATCACGTACCTAGCAGTTAGAGCCATTTTTTAGTCATCTGGCTAGGTTTTATCTATGATTTCCCGCAATTTCCCCTCATATAGTCTTTCCCCTTTTCCTTCCCCTCTGGATCATAATTTCCCCTTAAAAGAGGAACTTCCCCTCAATGTGGAAACATTATACTTAACTGTCAAATATGTCAAAAACACGTGTGGTAGGAAATAGGGTTGTCAGCGCTGTCTTCTGGATGTCCCCATTTTTTTTCAATGTTAACCTTTACTAATTCACTTAACGCGAAAGTCTAAGATCCTGATTTTATATAGTTACATTACTTTAAAGCAGCTTTAAAACGTGAAAAACTTTAACGGTTTAAAAGCTGTATTTATGTACAGTAACTCAAAAATTATACAAAACACGCACGCAACCAACTGAATGTAATGTATTGTTTTTGGACTGTCGACAAACTGTTACATGGTTTGGCAGACCTTTTTAAACGTAATTTACTGTTTTTAGAAATAAATAAATATGTAAAAAGCACCATCGTTTTTTGCAAAAAAAAAAGAGTTTTGCTGACGCAAAATCAAATCTGTAATAATATCTGAAAGATCGCTGAAGAAGTATTATGGTTACAGACGTATGATTATAGGGAAAACGCTGTAGGGTAAACGGGATTACCTAAGTAAAAAAGTATTTCTATGTAAATTTCGCCTATGGCAAAATAAAGTATTTCAGTAACAATTGTCTTTTTTTCGAGTTATTGGGGTAACTCAATAACTTGGTATCCCTGGCTGGAAACTTTACGTCCGAAAACTTTTTAACACGCTTTTATTAGCTTGACCTGTATGTATGTATGTAATGGAATCTTTGAGCATAAATTTGACCGATTTTATTGCTGAAATCACCTTCTTACATTTTCCGCACGGCGCCATCTCTTTCACAAATATTGCGAAAGTATCTAGTCAATTTCTTGAATGGTTCTAGTTTTGTAACGCTTTTTAGTCTACTGTAATATAAATTCCGTGTACTCAGAAATTATTATTTTCTCTTTTTTAGTTAGCAATAAAAGCGTGTTTTTTGTTTAGTTTTTTAAACTATTATCTATTTAGTTTTTACTCTGAAAGGGTGGACTGATCGGGGTAGCTAGCTACGACATAAATCGGCGTCTTATCAGCCAGCAGACCACAGGCCAGCAGTGGATAAAAATAATATTTAGTTTTAAGGATTCTTACCCTTTTGATCTTGTGGCCATTCTCATGGTATAATTCGTTAATATTATCTATAGTATAAGAGTGATTTAACTCAGTAAAATGCATACATTGGTCCTTAGACAGTCATTTCTTAACTTTACAAAAACAAATTTGCTGAAAGATAAGAACGATCTTATCTACGAGCTAAAAGCGACTGCAATTTCTTGAAGGAACTCTCTCATTCTCATTAACGGCTTTTTTGTAGATAAATTCTTAGTATTAAGTTTCCATTTACTCACCTTCCAAGTACCAAGACCGAATACTGGAATAGTTCTCCCGTTATTGAACGTTTTGACAGGAACTTTAGGCGCCATTTTTGATTCGAACACGACAGACTCCGTGCGATATCAGTCGCAAAGTCAAATACCGCTTAGAGATATGCCTATCGGAGCTTGTAATAAATAAAATAACTATTATTATGTCAGATAACCTGAAGTAGGTACTGATAATAACACTTTAGTATCAACTACTCCCTGTTATACAACTTGTGGAGATAAACTCTACCCTCATAAGCTAAATAGCGGTATCTAAAAAACAAGCATTTTTCTGATTTTATTTGTTTCTGATAGATTAACTTATTCCCTACCGGTAACATAAAATTGAAAAGCCCTATCTCACCTATAAGTTTGTAAGTATAAATCAACACACTTGAACAAAAAGTCGTTACTCATAATATAAAATTAGTATCTTGAAGCCTTATTATAGCCGTATCTCAAAAATAAAGAAAAAAAATAATTTATTATTTTTTAAAAACATCAAATGAGAATGAGTTATTAAACACTACCTTTCTTATTTAATTTTCACCGCACTTCTTTCTGCATGACCTTGAGGTTGACTGGCAGAAAATGCTTTTAGCATTAAGTTCACCCTTTGTACATTTTTTTTGTGCAGTAAAGTTTTAAATAAATAAATAAATGAGTAAGATTTCCTAAGCTTGTGCTCAAAGAATTTTTAAAATACTTTTCTAAGTTGACACTAAATAAATAAAAAAAACACCAGATTTTGAGATAACGCTTTTGGCTTATGAGAGCGGAACTGATGACCTTGGTACATCCAGTAATATTATGTTAGGAAATATTTATCGTTGTAGGTATTCTTTCAAGTTTCATAATACTGTGGCTACCGTTGAACTCTTCGCCAAGAATAAATAATAAATAAATAAATATTCCACAACAATCACACCAATTCTCTAGTCCCAAATTAAGCTACGAGGTTTGTGTTATGGGTACTAGACAATGGATAAACATACTTAAATGCTTTTTTTTGTAAATAAATACATATTATACATAGAAAACACCCAGACCAGTACAAACACGCATGTTCATGCACACTTATGCTTGTACTGAGCGGGGATCGAACCCGCAACCCTTGGTTTAGAAGTCCGACCTGAGGACCACTGCACCAAGCGGTCGTCAAAGAAACAGTGAGTGATTGATTATACATATGCTCCTAGCAGTGAATGACTCAACTGCCTTACGGCGTTAAGTCCACCTTTTGTACATAGTTTTGTTGTGCAATAAAGCTAAAGTTAATAAATAACTTCTTGGGGCGCACGAAGATAACTTGAGTTCACGTAGCTTATGTTTCTATGGATGAACGATCTCCCTGTTTGCTTCCCGCGTCTGTCCCCGTCTGCATGTATGCTTATATCTTTAAAACTCCTCAACGGATTTTGATGAAGTTTTTTTTGATTGACGGAGTAAGTAAGAATACTCTCCAATTATCTAATGTCCATGGATTAGCGTGCGTTACCCCAGCCAGATTTTGTCGAAAATCACATTTTTTTTTAAGTAGATAATTAGAAGTCCAACTTCTTCAATTGTTGTGCTGATTTTTAAATTTGTTTTGCTTATGGTTTTTTAGTTATTTGACAAAAACAGATCTGGCTGGCGTAACGTTACCCCAGCCAGATGTTTTATTAATTAAAGGGTTTATTGAAATAAACTTTAGGTACATAATTAGTATTCTGAACGAGGTAAATGTTGCCACAAAATTTGAATTTGTATCGTTTATGGTTTCGGAGATATTCAAAATCCTGCTGGGGTAACGTTTACGTGTTCGCTGTATCTCCGAAACGGCTAAGCGAATATGTATAATTTTTTGTACACAGCTTCTATGAATTTGTTATAATTTGTTTGCCAATAAAGAAAAACAAAATAATGCACCGTTTAGAAGTATTTTAATTAATAAAAAAAACTCAAAAATAGCTCCTAGCTCTTCAAAAAAGAGCTCTAAAGCCTTATTTGAAACGTCATTTTGTAGCTTACAACTGCCTTCAAATGTTTGTAAATTTTCATTAGAATCCTGTAGGTATTTATTAACACGTTAGCTGCCACCCCGGTCACCGGTGACCGGACCCCTACCTACATCTACGCGCCGTTACGGTCACCCGTGACCTCAAGGTAGACCTGTTTTTGGAACGAATTTGTGCGCCGGAGGACGCGTTTCTGATACATTTTCTGTACTGAAGTGACCGGAGTGGCGCTGTAGAATACTTCTTTGGCGTGGTTCCTGCCTACCTAAATTTTTTTTACGAAAAAACTAAAATTATGAACGTGACAGTTTGTGATAAGTAAAAAGCAACTTGTTTGTGCTTTTATCACTTATAAAATAGCTTAATTTTAATAAAACTTAGCATAGGAATAGTTTATATATGGTAGAATAACATAAAAGAAAAATACTACTTCAATCTCAAATGTTGTACACGTGCATATGAGAATCATAAGGGTTGAAAATTGGGTTGAAGGAAAACTAAAACAACTTCAGTTTGAAAATCACAGCGTTTTAATTATTATATTTAAAAGTATCAATCAAAAATAACATTTAAATATCGAATTAAAAAACTTAAACATAACGATGGGACTTATTAAAACAAGCCAAACAAAAATATGGTTCATTTGGACATTGTTTGCAGTATGTTGCAACTTTCTTTGTTTTATTTTTGGCAACTTTATAACCGAGTATTGCAGTGTTTTTTTTGTAGCATACTGAACAGAAACGTCTTGTGTTTCTAACATTGCCCTCTCGCTTTTCCAACTGGTGCTTCAGTCGTTTTGGTCTTTCAGTATTTTCGGATTTTTCACTATCCATTCCTGAATCTACCAGATACTCCACTAACTGCCTTCTGTACTCTACTATGCTTTCTTTAACTTTTTTATTTTCAGTGTACATGATCCATCCATTTACAACAGCTGTATTCAAAATAACTTCGATTCCTAATTTCTTGTACCATTTTACTGTTTTTCTTAATGGCGACGAATACGCAGTCATCTGGTCACTCATATCGACGGCCCCTTTTGCTTTATTGTAGGCTATTATCATTCTTGGTTTTCGAATTGTCCTGCCCTTTTTAGTAACCGTTGAGAACCCTTTTGAATGCTTTGTCGACAGCATCAACACATCCCGTTTGTCTTTCCATTTTAGTACACATATACCACGTTCGTTTTCCATTGCAGTAGATTCACCTGATTTTAACTTAGCCTCTACCACTGCTTTAGGCAAACCTTTCCTATTTTTCCTCAGGGTTCCGACCAAATGAGTATCTTTATCAAGAAGTTGGTTTGCCAGCTCTAAACTAGTATACCAATTATCTGTTGCAACTGTATGCCCCAAATTTAATATATGATCACATAAAGACATCACAACTTTTGTGGGTGAGGTATTTACAACCTCATTATTTTTACCTGCATACAATTGCAATTTGCATGTATAGCCTGGTATTGTACATAATTTAAATAGTTTCATTCCATACTTGTGTCTTTTGCTCTTATTATATTGTCTAAAGATTATACGGCCTCTGAACGGGACCTGCGTTTCATCGACACATACATCTTCTTTAGGTCCATAGTGTTTTTCAAAGTTCGCGTTTAATTTGTCGATGAGAGGTCGTATTTTACAAACTCTGTCTTTAGGATCAGCCGTTTCGTTATTTGTGAAGTGCAAATTCTGCAATAATATTTCAAATCTGTTTCGGCTCATGACAGTTGGAGGAAAAGTTTGCCTGTAAACACGATCTGTACTCCAATAAAGACTGATTTTTGGCAACTTCACAAGACCCATGTATAATATTAAGCCAAAGAATCGCTTTACCTCATCTTTTGTAGTTGGTTTCCACTTATTTGAGCGTGAAGAAGGCTTTTCACTTCTTTCTCGTTGTTCTGCAAACAAATTAGTCTGAACTGCGATTTCTTCGAAGATATTATCTGGTACCATCAGGCTGAAATATTCTCCTTGGACAGCATTCCGTAGTTGACTGGCATATGGTTCCTTCATTCCTATAATATAATTGAAAATAATATGTATATTTCATTTAACTGCAATGATATAAGCCGAAGATGTTACTAACAAATTAATAATATATATTCTTAAATAAAAAGGAACAACTATCGTAGCAGTCAATTTTGATTTATCCAGTATACGTGTATGAAGGACTATTTATCGTATCATCGCCCAAAGGGAAGCCTTTGCACCTTAAGGACGAAATTTGTTTGCAGTTGCGGTGGGTTCAGTGACGGTCCCTTTTTTACGACAGTCATACAGACAATACAGCTTTAATAGCTTAGAACGGGTGATCATAAAAAATACCACTGTTATAACAGGAGGCGCATATTTACATAGCGCAAGCGATTCACTAGCAAAACTGGAAAGGCTTGTACGTTACACATACGTTGAGGCTAAGAGCGTTTTGGTTTATGTACAAAAATGCGCAGCTCTGCAAACGTTTAATTGAAGACTTCTGTTTTTTAAAGTTGGTAAAAAAGTTAATGTTGCTGTCTAATTAATAGCAAAAATAAAAATTACCTGTTGGCTCTGTAAAGGCGATAACAGATGGTTGGTGTCCCTTTGGTTCAACCCATTTTTGTGTTGTACTTCCACTCAAACTAGGTATGTTTTCTGTAACGAACTTTTCCACGGGATCGCATTCTGTCTCGGAATCACTTGTAATAAAAATACGTCTACGCTTTCTCGGAATATGAATAACCTCTTCACTATCTGTATCTTGTCTTTCACTCAAATCACAATCCCGTCTTATCTTTTCAAAAATACTAGCTTCAAGTAAATCGATGTCACGTAAATCTTCTTGGGTAATATTAAAATCTTCCAAATCTGAAGTTTCAATATCCATGATTCATAAGGATAGAGTTACGAAAAAACGAAACAAAACTGACAATATAACCCTAATCTAAAGCGACGTGCGTGCTCCTCCAGTGTTGGCGAACGACTGCGGGGAGCGGGTGACCGGGGTTGCGGTCACTCCGGCGCCTTTGTAACGGTTTTTCATATTTTTGCTTCACAGCGCCATGCAGGTCACGGGTGACCTCGTCAGGTTTTTTGAAAATATTTTGAAAACTATCGAACCGATTTCACTTTAAGTTAGATATATTTTCATATCTTAACATTCCGCGCCAAATTTCATCAAAAAGTTTTTATAAAAAAATATATATTTCTTCTATGGCAGCCAACGTGTTAAGTTACAACGATATTTAATTCAGTTCTCGTAACGATGCGCTCCGGAGATTTTAAGCCTCCGATTTACTGAGTTCCTTGTGGATTTAAAAGTTGAATAAGATATCATTAATTAGTATTTTAGTTCAATTTTCTACCTGTAAAATTTCAGCGTAATACGATTTGTAATTACCGAGATAATTAAAAGAAAGACATTAGGTAGTGCATGATCATGGCAACCCGACCAAGTATAGATGGTTACGAAAAAGCGGCCGCGTAGTACTTTATGCCTACCTTTTAAAACGTATAGTATAATAACGCTACATGCTCAATACAGTCGCGTACAGAATTAAACTATTCAGCCTATAGCATAGTATATATCTTGAAATGAATTAAATTATATATTTTTAATTTGTGTCTACTTATTTATGTTACCTACTTAAAATACTGTACCATTCATTACCTATCTTATTTAACCTGTTGTGACGTAAGCGCTAAACTTATATATTTATTAACAAAATAGTGAAATATTTAATTGGCACAAACACGGTCCCGTTGCAGTTTTAAAATAATATAGATAGAGAGATAGAAGACTTTGTACTTAGCGCGCTGCATTCGCGCGTGTTCTATGTTACTGAAGAAAGAAAGAGAGCGTCGATAACGCGTCCTTGGGACGAGGGACGGAGGGCGGATGATTGTTTGTCGCTCGATAGAGTTAGTCAAAGATTTGGTTTCGTTGAATGAGTGCGCATACGCTTCCTTCGCAATTTCGTTTAATTTAAAGTGAACTACTATGAAGTACTTCTATTGCGGACCATAATACCTGAGTTATAATATATATATATATAATATAATATAATATAATATAATATATATATTATAATTTAATTATATATATATAATTAAATTATAATATATAATTTAATTCATTTCAAGATATATACTATGCTATAGGCTGAATAGTTTAATTCTGTACGCGACTGTATTGAGCATGTAGCGTTATTATACTATACGTTTTAAAAGGTAGGCATAAAGTACTACGCGGCCGCTTTTTCGTAACCATCTATACTTGGTCGGGTTGCCATGATCATGCACTACCTAATGTCTTTCTTTTAATTATCTCGGTAATTACAAATCGTATTACGCTGAAATTTTACAGGTAGAAAATTGAACTAAAATACTAATTAATGATATCTTATTC